>OX402561.1:12370284-13620284 GCA_948098915.1 Lampropteryx suffumata
AACAGTTTAATAGATGAACTCAGTAACACCAAAATCGGCTGTCATATAGATGGCACTTGTGTCAATAATATCAGCTACGCTGACGATATGGTGTTACTGAGTCCATCGATAGGGGGTCTGCGTAAGCTATTAAGTTTGTGTGAGTCCTATGCGTTGGCCCAGGGGCTCAGATACAATGTGAAAAAAAGTGAGTATATGATGTTTAGGGCCGGGACTAAATGTTACTCTACTGTGCCACCGATCTATTTAGAAGGCATTCAGCTCAATCGCGTTCCACAGTTCAAGTATCTGGGCCACTGGGTCACCGAGGACCTAAATGACTGTGTTGACATGGAGAGAGAGCGAAGGGCGTTATCAGTACGAGGTAATATGTTGGCTCGTAGGTTCACTCGTTATGCCAGACAGGTGTAGGTGACTCTTCTTAAGGCCTACTGCCAGTCATTGTACACGAGCAGCCAGTGGGTCAACTATACAAAAAAGACATACGACGCACTGCGTGTACAATATAACAAAGTGTTTAGGGTGATGTTGGGGCTACCGCGCTACTGCAGTGCGTCAGGAATGTTTTGTGAGGCTCGAACAGACGGCTTTCACGCTATCATGAGAAAGCGGTGTGCGTCACTCCTGAAGCGCCTGCGCGGGAGCACCAACACTATTCTAAACACGTTGTCAGACAGATGGGATTCTCCGTTCCTGGCTCACTGTATACGCCTGCACAAGTCGGTGGTGTAGATGTGGCCATGGTGCCAGCAATCTAAAATCTAAAATTATCAAATTAATTCCATAATTGTTTTTGTTGTATTTCTGTGTGTTTCATGTTTTTATTTTTGTGTAATTAATTGTATTCATTTTTAATATTTCTCACCATATGAGTTTTAAGCTTGAAATAAACAATTTTTATTTTTTTATTAGCTATAAGACCGCCCATTGTTTTGCCTTTAATAGTAAAGTTATTGTTATTGTAATATTCCGTGTGGTAGTCAATTATGAGTTATCTATCTATACTATTCATTTTGGGAAACACGGGCTTTTATTCACGCACTATTTTGTCGATGGAGGCACCGACACTATTTCGATTCGTCTAGAGATTTTTTATCAGGGTGAGTTTGAACTGCGGTTAGTTTGCTCACGCTCGCGCTTGCAGTTCACACTGCGGTAAATAAATCGCTCGGAGAGTATCGCCCGTTTCGGTGGAGGGAGTTGTATTGTTGTGGCTGGAGTTGACGTATCAGAATCTAGTGCTGGTTCCTCGTCTTCAAACATACATAACTAAAAACACCTCCACCAGACTTCACATTGGATCCGTGCAGACATGGTCTTCAAGCTGGAGACAGAAACCAACCCCTGTCTCGGTTGAAGTTCGGAACTCGGCCTATTTCTACTGCTTCCCGGATCTTACTGCTGTTGATTTGTAAATCATATTTTTTTCCTGTAACTTTCCTTGCATTTTACAAAAACCAAAGCAGTTTTCAGTTGTAAAACTTTAATATTTACTCCTTACATTTACAAACAAAGTACCTCTGAAAGCCCTGGATATTTTCAATTAAAAGTTGTCGATTGAATGGAGCATTCGCTTACGAACTGCAGACGTGCCCCCAATGCGAGCGGTACTTTGCAGATTCTGGAGCCTGTGGCTGAATTATAATTTATCTGGCGAACTCTACAGTCACAGTCCGATAGAGAAACGCTGGATTAGCTCTTGTGGTCAACCTAGATGGTTACTAAAGAGGTATTTTCTTCTGAGCAATTCCGTGCGTCATAGGGCAAGTGAAACTGCCAGTCCCTGCTTTTCAAATGTTTTATGCCATGACCTGACGGAGGCCTCTTAACTCCGTCGGAGTACAACTGACGTATATTAAAGTACGGTAGTAGTAGTAATACTCGTAACTCTTTTTAACCGATTTCAAAAAAGGTTTTTTTTTGTGTGTTCACCGACTACTCAAGCACGCCAGAACCGATTTGAGACTTTTTTGTTTTAAAGGGTATACTTCCCATTTAAATTTTATCGAAATCGGTCAAGCGGTTTTTAAAATATCAACAAAAATCTAAAAATGGTATATATCGATGATATTTTTGTTGTGTGCAGTGCAGTGCGTTTAGTTGGCCTACCTATATTTATATCATATGGGTATAAACAAAATTCATCTACTTTCCACTAAAAATTTCAGAATAAACTAATTTTATGGTTTCAAATTATATCAAATGAAGTCAGTTTTCTTTTTAGTTTTTAATTTTATTTGATATGAACACATCATACGAATATGTAATATAGTGCTAAGCTTCACAGTTCACTTCATTTCTGAAACAGCTTGTTCCTAAAAACATTAAATTGAATTGACCATAAGACGCAATGCCAAAATGGCGGACACAAAATGGCGTCCAAAAAAAAACTCGTAAATGTGAATCGTTCTAACTCACTACATAGGCATTAGAAAGTCTGGCTGCCTGGTGAGCGGGGAAGTGTTGAGTAAGTACTATACAGATCTTTCCAAATAGCTCTGTGTGCACTGTTTACGATAGTCGTAAACATTTTGGTAGAGTGATCCGAATATTTTCTAGCACTGTGTACTGGTGCAAAGAGCGAGTTATACCAAAAGGCTATTGTTTTAAATGAATTCCCAAGTTTTCTTCTTCACGGATGAGTTCGGCTTACCTGCAGCTAATTCCGATACTGAAGTTCTCCAGCTCGCTAATTTTACCGATAAAACTTTTACTTGTTTTTTTTTAATAAAAACTTCTTACTGCCGCATGCACAAAGGTTTTACATCGATTGGAACGGGCGTGATACAGAGAAGATAATTTAATACTAACCTGTATGTTTTACATTAACATCATCAGCTGCGTTAAAGTCATTACCATTTAGGAAATAACGGTTGCACATCACAAAATAAAATGGTGATTCTACCGATAAATATAAGTCGATGTTTTTAAATATCTCGTTCGTGAAACAGAGTACAAACAGGCGGTAGCATGTTTGATTTATTTTTGAAGATAAAAAACTACACCGTGTTGAAAAACTATTGTTGTGTACTTCGCGATGCCAAAAAGCGTGATGATAAAAATCTAGAGTATATTTTGTCAACTAAAACACCCTTTTTGCAATATTATAAGAATTATGTATAATGCTTCAAAATTTTACAATATGTCCAAAAATAGGTTTCTATTTCTGCGAAATTCTCAAGCAATTACTGATCACTGAATACTAAAGTTTGTATTCAAACAAAATGGAGCACTAACTTTTCCTTCCCTCAAAATCTTCTACTTCCAGTTTCCGAGACATCCGATTCGGAGCCCGCATACCAAAAAGCAACCGACCCAATAGTTTTTGAGTTATGCAGTGGAACATACGTACGGTCGAATGAATAATTCTACTATGGTAATTCACTGTACTCAAACAATCCTCTTTTAAGCACAAATGAAAAAGGTCACTTTACATTCTTCAGAACCCTAAAACTAAAGAGCTACGCACTTTTTTCGTAGCACCTCTACGCAGTTTGTAGAACCTCTACAAGATATCGATTTACACTAAGTTTTTCGACGATAGTGCATTTTTAACCCTGTTATATTATGCTTATAAAATGGATACTCGTTATTTTCACCGGTTTCTTCCCCAGGGCCTTGAGGTAACCTACATTCGAATATTAGATATTATGGCAAAACATGCGCGAGTTTTTTCCATGTCGCTGGAAATTACTTACCTGGATAAGATAATCTAGATATGTATTAATGTTTATTCCATAGATTTAGTAGTAATCTCTGCCTTCTAGAGTTCAATTCTTTCCCAGGATAAACATTTGTGTGATGAACACAGGTGTTTGTTTTGTGTCTGGGTGTTATAAAGTTTCACATGTATGTATTTAAAAATATTCTATCAGTCATCTGGTCACAATAATTCAGGCTATGCTTAGTTTGGAGCTGAATGGTGTTGTGTACATTGTCCAAAAAAAAATTGTTTTATTATTTTCTTACTAGCGTAAGATAGATTGGAGATATAGTGATGAGGACGAGACCAAAAACGAAATACACCAGTATGCTTGTGAAGTGCATGTGTGAAAGAGCAATAGTGCTGCGCCACTGCCTGCCGCAACTTTGACTATCGATTCAAATTGCATTTTTTTCAGTGTTAGATACACTGACAACTGATTGAACGCAGATGTACTACTACATAAATACAGATACAGCATGACAAACATATCTTCTTAGGCGTACAAGACTAGAATTTTACTATGGAAACAGGCTAGTTTATAGCCGGTTTCTATAGTAAAATTCCACTCTTAGCTACATTAACCACAGTTGATGACATCACTAAAACCACTACGGATGTACAAACTGGACAAATAAGTTGGTCACACTATAAAGTAATATACTAGTGTTTGAGGAAACAAGAATAAGCAGACTTATATACAGAGCGTGTTTTATTTTAATTCTCGCCCAAATATAGTATGACTATTTTGAGAACATCTGAAACAATAAACTTGGTTTTCAATTAATTAAATTAGCTAATAGTAAATTCATATGAAAGCCCTAAATATATAAAAGATAATTTACGAAGAACATTACGTGAATAAGGCAAGTGGTAGCCGTGTCAGATAGGCATATTATCGACAAGATATCATCGATAGTGTCAATCGCTTTAAGTATAAAAGTGAGGTTAGAAATAGCAGATAGAAATTTACTTATTTGATAAGCGCTTATGACCAAAATATGAACGGCATCCTAACCACTTTTGTAGCAGTTCGTAATTAAGCATTTGTACAGCAAAACACGCTGATCGCAATCGTAGATAAGTTCCAGGTACTGCATATTAATATACCTTAAAACCTGAGATTCTATTAAAATAAACGGGATATGTTTCGTTCACGAATGAATCCAGGTTAATACAGGCTAATAACATGTACGTGTATTTTCTCGCCTATCTATCTCGCTCTAACATACGCGTATACTATTTACTTTCTCTTTTGAATTCCCAATCTAACGGTGAGGTATTTTTAATCTTTCAGGTATTTTCTGAAAAATTATATCAGCAATGTGAGTGTAATATAACGAATTACAAAAAAAGGATTTGTAAAAACGCTACTACGACTTGTTTCAGCTATTTCACAATAAGTTTTTAAAGTGATAACTTCTTATGGGAGGGTAAACCACTTCGTTACGTAATGCGTTACGGCGGCAGTCTGTCTGGCTTCCCTTTCTATCACGCATACGGCAGCGGTAGGCAAGCTTCTCCGCTCTCACTCTAACCCACAACGCTAGTTAGATTAGTTTAAGTTATCACTTCAAAAACTCAGTTTCAGTTCAGAATCAGTTTCAAACTTATTTCTCGCCTATATTAATGGTTATAAAAATAGGAGTATTTTAACTATTCGTATTACTGAGCTATCGTAAATACCTTAGTAAAGAACCAAATAAAAATAATTCCTGGCCATGGGATTGGTCACATTTTATCGGCGAAGCACTCGAACGAGCGTGTAATAGCTGGTTGATGCTAATCTGATGGCCCATTCAGGAAATTTTACTGGAGCTCATCGCCGCACAAATATATCGAAGAAAAGCCGGGAAAGTGCTTAGTCTATTGGACTTTAAACCATGGTTTGTACCTTTAACAAGTGTCTCACAAACCAATTATAATGGCGAATTCTTATTTCAATGAGTTTAAGGACAAATTCTTCTCGGAATAAAAACTGAAATATGTTTGATATTTGGTTTGCGAAACTTACCTTAACTTCATAAAACTTAAATCATCACAGCAAACTTTATATTGATATTGGACAATATTGTTATGTATGTACATAAGATAGATAATTATAATACAGTATAGTAGATTTTCAATCAAATTTGTTTGTTTTTTGGAAAGATGTCGACAGATGTCGAGGTCCACTGGTCAAGACCCGGCTAAGAAGCAGAAGGTTACGGGTTCTATTAACAATGTGGGGCAAATGTTTGTTTGATCTACAAGTACTTGTCTTGGGGTCTGGGTGTATTTATGTATAATATATATGAACACACATCAAAAAAGTCTAAGCAACACATAACTCTTTCAGTATCAAGTATTTTTTTACTTCGTTTTAAACTTTCATGGAATATCAAACCTTCTTTGAATAGTCAACCTCTTTGATAAACCAATAAATACTGGCAGTTTTTTTAGTAAATTATGTTTTAAACAAAAAAACATTCTTTTGTCCATTTTAACTTAAATTTTTGTCGCACACAGCGAGACCGACTCAAGAATAGCTATAGGGCGAAAATATACGCTCTTTGCCATGGCAGCTCAATTGCCTGACTTGAATCCGATTGAGCATGTGTGGTATATGCTCCAGAGAAGGGTCCTGATCTAGATGGGGTTTTAACGGAACAACAGCTAAAAAGTTCAAATCAAGTTCTCAAGTTCCACTGGAACTAATTGCCCAGGAGAAAATCAATAACTTAACTGACTCCAAGCAGAATCGTTGCCAACAGGTTTTTAACAACTGAGGAGGAAACACGCTGTATTAGATTTAATTTAAATGCCCTGAAAAGGTAATAGTTTAACGCAGACATATTTTTGTTTATTTTTACTATTATTATATAATACAAATTTGTACCCAAATGCATAGTAAACTTTTATTTGTAAATAAACGTTTTTTGAAAGAAATTTATCGAGTTTAATATACAAATACAACATAGAAATGTCATTAAATTTAAAAAGAAAATAAATCTATAAAATTAATATTCATAATTTATAGGTTGCTTAGAATTTTTTGATGTGTGTATTTATAAAAAAAAGGACATGTTGTATATCAGTCATGTAGTAGCAATAGTCAAGTCAAGTCAAGTCAAAAGAAGATTTATTCAATACAATCACAAGGATCACTTTGAAATACCATACCATAAGCTCTGCTAGCTCTGGGGCAAGATGATACCGTGTGAAATGTCCGGCATTATGTATCACCATTTTGATGTTGTGATAAAGCATTCTGAAAATGATATACATTACATACATTATGAGCTCACGATAGATTATATATGTAGCTATACAATTTATTCATATTGAAAACCAGCATTGAGACTCATTATCCTATAAATTAGACTCAATGGTAATGCTATTTGAAAAGGTCAATGAAATAATCAGTCATTCTCAGCGGGTGGTTCATTTGACTTCACTTGTTTTCGAGTAGATAGTAAACTCTGAGAAGAAGATTATTTACCCATCCAACGGTTTGAGTCCGCATGAAGACGTCGAGAAAAAACTATTTGACTGCAGTTTTAATAAACATTGTAGATTAGTCTAAAATATCGTAAAATTTGGCTAAAAAACCTTTTTTATTAACTCAAGCTTTCTTGTTTAATAGTATCTAAGGTAGGTATTGATGTTATTTTGCTTTTGTAGGGGTTGAAAGGCAAAAAAAAACGAAGATGAGAAACATAAAAACATAATTATTGCTTATGGCTCACTTATGAGTTGTACTTATATATAATTGTACTCATACATCCCATAAATAAATAACACAAAGCAAACAAAATAACTTTTCACACAACATCAACAGCTTGTATTATGGGTACCTTATGACTTATATATTATAATTTTTTTGTATTCATACATAGAAACACCCAGACACGAGACAAACACTTGCAGATCATACAAAAAAAAACCTGCTACGGGAATCAAGCCAGCAATCTTTTACGTCTCAGCCACGCCTTGGCCCACTGCCTCACAGAGATCGTCGATAGTTTCGTAGTCGATTTGTCTATAAAAAGTAACAACTGGATATTAGTCATCAAAGAACGACGCGGATGAAACGCGTCGTTCTTATCACTGCACAACATTTTCACGTGTTTAGGTACTTTTCATTCGGCCTTACAATGTATATATTTAACAATTTTCCAAATAGTGTTACATCGTTTAAACAAGGTATCTACTGTATGTTGTAAAATTATGTGTATAGTTTGTCAAGATTCATTCCATTATTAATTCTATTATAACATTAAATTTCTACGAATAATAATCTCTCCGCTTGTAAATTCAATACTTCACATACACGCTACTATAAACTAAAACAATATTCCAGTTTGAATTAATATTGCACTCCTATCCCCCGTCGGCTCACGTCAGACCAGTTAATCTATCAGGACAGAAGGGTCAACGTCGGTATTCTAAACATCGATTGCGATCTGAAATTTTCATTTGCCACTGGACATTGATGGACAGTATCGACAGTTGTGTAAGGCCCAAGTCACAGTCTACTCGTGTCGACTCAATTTGATTTAATGTTCTTGTTAACAATGTTTTTTCTTATATAGGTAGTTTTTGTATTACCTAGTCTTGTTCTAACTCGTTCTTGTTCGTGTTCTTGTTATGAGCTAACATAAGAAGGGAATGCTCTTAACGCAAAAACTAGTTATTGGTCTTGATAAGTAAACTCAATTTCTCTTTTATTCGATTGTAGCTGGATAATTTTGACTGACGATGACATTCTAAAGGTGTGTATTCAAATCCGAAACAAGCTTTGATTCCATTCATATTTCACTCATTCTATCTGGATAGTTTCGATGCATGACTGCTAAACCTCCGTCGTGCTGTTGTGAAACAATAGTTAGAAAACGAGTCCGTGCAGGAAAACTTTTTAACAGCTGCAGAATTTATGATTCTATAGAGGTTCTGTGCTCGGATCCAGCATCGAGATAAATGTTGATTGGTTTCCATAGTTCTACTACCTAACTAGTTGTAACACATCACAGGTGTACCTGTGTGATGTGTACCTAATGGAGATTGTGTTTATCTAAACACTCTTAGGATGTCATTTTGATATTTTATTTAATACCGGTAGTATAACAAATTTAATGTGAATTGTTTTATACAATCTTGCACGTCAGTTACTCGTATGAATTCAGTCACATCGATATTTTGTTATAGCGAAACTGAAGTCAGGATTTTTTTGATATTTTCGTCTAACTAACGGCTCCTAAGCGTCTAGACTGGTGCTAAGGGCTATCAATTTATTTGCCATACCGCAGCATTGAAGCTCCATCGAGCGTGATGCAGAATAGGGACGCGGATTAGCAGCCAATCGCCTGACATGTCGTTTCGGTGGGAATTTTATGCCTCTGTCAGTTTTTCGTTTATTGACATGGGTTGTTGTGAACATTTTTCTATTTCTGGTTGTCACCAATAGCAGTTGCTAAACTTTCAGAGGTAAATCGATTTCTTCGTTTACAGATGAATTGGTGAATTGGTATTCTTTTTGTATGAAATTGAAGACCATAATGAACTGTTTCTTCTTATCATGTCACTAGATCTTTTGAACTAGTGTGGTATAAAGATTAAAGTGAGTCTCAGTTGAGCTTAATGAGCTGATAAATAATCGTAGTTGTAAAAAGTAGATGAAAGCTGTTTAAAGCTTTCGGTTCCGTGGAAAATCTAGGTAATGTTAAAATAAAATCTTTGTATGTACAACGATTACTTACCAATAAAACTATATAAAAACAATCGCATAAGACAAAGCTGTGCCAAACGTCCGAACACAGAATGGGTTCTGCCAAGCGGGCTTTGCTAAAATGCATTTTCTTCGTAGGTAACCTATAAATTCTTTTCTCATTTTATCGAACGTTAGGTCATTTATTCGCCTTATATTGGACGAGGCCATTTGTAAGGTCGGACGGAATCAGCGCTTAGTATAACGGTTGCATTTTACCCGTTTAGTAACATTTACGATGAAACGAACTCAAGATTGATCTTGTTGCTGGTGGCATACGGAAAAGACAAGGGTTGGAACATTTAAGTTGCTAGTATGTTTACTAGCTACTTGAATGTTACAACCCAAACTAAATTTTGCAGGACAGTGTTTTATTCAAAAACCATGCTTGCTTCTTGCCAAATTTAATAATTTTAAGTCAACGGGAAGGTTTTGATTTATTGGCAAATGTCGAAATGTGCGGTATAATTGATCGTAATTAGGCTGTGTTTTTGATTGTGGTGACATAGACGATTGTTTTATTTTACAGTTTCTAGAGATCGCGGAAGTATTTGATAATTTAATACCTCTAAGCGTTCCTGAGAAAAAAAGTCTTACCTAACAGACAATGTAGATATTTACATAGGTATCAAGTGGAAAATCTTTCGCAAACACTAATAACTATACAAACAGGGTTGAGCCTTTGGCAAAAGCAGCTTAAGCCTTTTACTGATGTTTGTTCTCGAAACATACGCAACGTTTATGGAACGAACAGAGCTGAAATTAACATACAAATTAACAATCTCAGGCTGAATGTACTACGTAGCTACTTTTGTGTAGTAAATTGAGCTATTCCAACGTTCAAATAGCACGTGAATGAATAAAGAAAGAACCTGAATTTTAACCTCGTATATAAGCACTACAAATTCACATTAAACTCAGTAAGAAAAACGAGAATGCTGTGAAAAATATTATTTTACGTTATTTTTAAGTAATGACCAAACTTCATAGTTTACAGGAGATAAAACTTAGAAAGTTTAGTCATAATAATGTTCAAGCTAGCGCAACGTGTTTCCGCTTTAAAGTCATCTACAACTCAAAGTACACTCAAATACGTTCGTACAGGAGGCGACGAAGTGAAGCGTGCAAAATTGCGTAAAGTGCTGTAACGAAGCTTGTTAGCGCAGCGAATTTTCCAGTGCAACACCACCTGTCGACTCTGAAACTGTTGAAAGTGCAACACACCTCCAAGAAGCTCAAGACAATGGATCTAATGAGTTCGCTACGCTCCCTGCTGCTGTGCGCTGCCGCGGCTCTCCGGGCGCTCGGTGAGATCTTTTGATTTATTACCAACTCTCCTTTTAATATGTTTACTGGATGTACCGCAAATTAAAATAATTGTTGTGTAAGCGGTTTACCTCGTCTCAAGTGATTAATGTTCCTAAGAAATGTAAGACTAGAAGTAATCGGGAACTTGGCGCAGTTTTCTTTTTTTTTCATGATATGAACGTCTTTAGTTACAGCAATATTTTTTGGTTTTCTGAAGTTTGCCTCTACTTATAAAAGACTAGGAACTTATGACTTAACAATAGGTGTGTACTTACCTTATTGTAAATATACTTAGGTTATAAAATATAATAGCCTTACAAATGATTTGTATGGGGTAGTGAGTTTGTAGTTCGATATTATATATAACAGTGCTTACTGCTTTGTTTATCAGTAATAACGAATTTATATATTTAGATGCACATGCTCGCTCACACGCTGAACGAGCGTTCTTAGCGATGCCGACATGAAACTTAAACAAAACAAATAATTTAAACTTTGAACTTTGTAAGTCGAAAGAGCAAGAACACCTACTTAAACCGAAGTTTCAAAGTTGTTGCTATGACGAACGTTACATAGCGTTACCCTCGTTATTGCATGTAACTCATCAGCTAAATACCTACAAGAATGGTTAATGGATGCCGTATTTTAGAAACTGTCGCTTTGCTCTCTTGAACTGTGGTTCAGCACTATCTAAAGACTTCACACATGCAAAGTACGTTGGCTTTTGAGATGTTATCTTTGTTGAGTAATAATTTCTCTTCACATTATTATGTTGGTGGAACTTTAAGCTGCTGAATTAAGGCAGCTGTCACCTAAATTACCAATAGATGACCTAAATTACGAATAGATTTAATAAATAAAAATAGTTTCAACTTTTAATTTATTATGATTCGGTTCCAAGATAGAAAGCTACACAAATCAAAAACCGAAAAACCGAATCAAAAAAAAACCGATCAAAAACCGAAAAACTGCTGACACGCACATACGTGTCAGCAGTTTTTCGGTTTTTGATCTTTTGTCCGAGATCCGACTCTGTTATTCTGCACGTGTGTTGATATGCGTGATGTCTTGCTTGTTTTAACTTTGAATGTGGGGTGGCCTAAATTATATCCCTTTTGGCCGTGATTCATCTAGTATCACGGAATCAAATATGTACGTATGTATCGCGTGTTACTTGTTAACTATTCCCGACATTTCAGGTGTTTTTTCTTGATGATAATTTTGCCAATGTCAAGTGGTTTTGTTTTGTTATAGTATCTAAACATACACTTAATATTCAATTGTCATTTACTTTTACAATTTTTTAACTAAGAGTACCCAATAAAACATGAAATAATAATAAAAAAAACGAATAATTAAATAAATAATTCTTTAGTACCTTTATTAGCTATTACTTATTACTTCGAAAAATGACAAACGAAGAAACGACGTTTCAGCTGTTTTGAAACAAACATGTCCGCGGTTTTATGGCAGTTTGGACTTTTGTCATTATACGCGATGAATATTTTACTACTAAACCAATAATGAATTCTCCGTGATCTAGACTTGAAAATGCATCCGTGATAAGAATTGAATGAAATCCGCGACAAAACGAACTTACCGATAATTTACCATCAGCTATCGGTGTAAGATAAGACCTCACCCAAAGCTACATTTACATAATCACACTCCAGCACCAAATAAACCTGAAACTACCCGGTAAATCAGCGAATCCCCGACGAGCGGTAAACGGCAGCGTTCGCAAAACATGTCTTCTCTGTTTTGACTGTATAGTAGGTATACGCTGTTTAACACGCACCTATTGGCTCGTAAGGGTTTATTTGGTTGTTACTTTAGCAGAGCTAAGGGTTTAGTATAGTATTAGCTACTTACTCGGCTCGGGTAAATCAAGATAAGTTTTTATATTTTACGAGCTACTATGACTTCGTCCGATTGGAAAAATGTAAGCCCTATGCACCTTCTGGTATGGATTTGAAATATACCTTTGTGGCCATGACTGTACACGATCTTTACTATTCATATAAACTTTTTGATAAATAACATACAACGCGTATTAGCCCTTTTCAGTGTTATTTCAAAACAAACCGCAAAAAGTATAATATTAGTTCATTCTTTCGACCTAATTAAAGGGTTCGCTGCGCGTCAAACTTTTTGTATTTTTGTGAGTTTGAAATAGGTCTCCTGGGTAACGTAACGTTACGGCAGAAAGCCGCTGGATAATGTTTACCTCATGAGTTTTGAAAATTAGGTTTTTAAAAAGTTTTGAGCCATGTGATGACACTGTAGAACCTATAATTTTAATCAAAGACATCTGACATCACTTGCACTTCGGCGAAAGAAGTGGCAACTATTTTATGTACTTACTACGTACCTAAATTATACTGCGATGATGTACATCAGTTCCAAAAAACCAGATCATACTGTCAGATGTGTTGTTATCTAAAGATAACAGATGTCTATGTGTAGATGAGAGGTGATTGCCATACAGTAATAATTAATTAAACCACAGTGAGCATCTGGTGTGACGTCAACTGACCGACGGCGTAATGACACCGTCCGCCGTGATCTGAGGACAAGCGATAAACTATTTTCATGACATAGTTGTTACAGCTGGGACTTTGGCCACCTTCAATGTGAAGCGAGATTTAAAAATTCTACGCGCTAACCGAAAAAACACTTTCTAAAATTGGAATCAACCATCATGACGTGGTTCATGAGTAGAGTGGGATACTTGCAAGGAATCTCCGCAATAACCGGAGGAGACCAGGCCCTAGTTACGTAACTCGCAACAACTAGCAACCGGCTTGCAATCACTACTGTCACACACACTTTTTGAACGTTAATATATCTGCTTTAGCGTAATTTGTGGCAGAGTGGCGTCAGTGGAGAGGAAACTTCACCCATCTCAGCTTGCTGGAGTGGATCCATGAACGAAAGTATTCAATTACAAATAACTGCTCTTTAACTTGACTGACGCTACCTAAATCATCTTCAACAGATGAACTAAGGCCAATGATGAAGCGTATTTTTGCCCGGCAACGGATGAGTAATAGGCAGCGGGTAGCTTTCGTAATAAGCTTTTTTTACGACTTACTGCTGTTATGTAGGTATTGTTGTCGCTACTGCTAATTTAACTTACTTATGCAACAGAACCAAGTTAAAGTCACCTTTAAATCAGGATACTTATAGTGCTTATCAACTTAACTTATATTGATCTAGACAATATAAGACTTTTCACAGTAAAAACCTCGAATGAATGTTTTTACTGTGTAAGTACGTAGGTACGTATGTACGTAGTGTTTGAAATTTGAATAAGCTGTATTGAATATTATGATGATGCTACCTAGTGTTTTTAATTTAGCCGGCTTTTTAACTTTTCATGTCAACCCTTCGCGGGACAGGATAACCGGGATGACTTTCCGGTCTCCCCGGGATCGTAAAAGTCAACGCATGCATTTAATTTTGTGAGTTATGTATATTGGTTACGTACGCGTAGGTAAACGCGAAATGTTCCTAGATTTTTAATTATGAACAATTTCATTTAGCCATGTTAACTAGGCGAGATTTTTTTTGCAGTACATCTTAGGTTCCGGGTCCGTAAGAAGCTAATGCATTATACAATGCCGTGTTTTGTTCAAGTGGGGAAATTATCAAGGGACGGAAGCTCGTAAAGGATTTCATTGAAATTCTATCCCGCTTAGGTAATTAAAATATTAAAATAATGACAAAAATACACTGGGTTTTATTTACAGAAATGTACAGACTAATATATTATACCGAATACAAATACAATTTAAAACAATTGAGCTATCTAAGGACCGTTTTAAACGATCTATTGATCAACTGATTCAGATCACTACCAGTGGGCTGCGTCCCCAAGACACTGGCGGTATTGCCACGTTGAATGGTAATGCTAATACGCTGGGCCAGATGGGAGCCATCTCTTGCGTTGACAACGCGATGGGCTCCTGTTTCCACGAATCCAGGGTATCGATTCAAAAATGCTCAAGTTTGACAAAAATAAACAATTTGGTACTCAATATATAATATACACATAGTGTTGAGTTGAATTTTATATATAAAACAACAAGCTAGAGTACTTACACAGTAATTTTACAACAAGTAGCTTCACACGCGAAAACTTTGAGCGCGAGACGGTTGGGTATTATTCAGTCAAGAACCTATTTCAAGTTATGCATACTTTTTGTCTAACTTTGCATAATATTATTAAATACTTTGGAGTAGATGCTCGTTGCATTTTGCAAGTTTTGTGAAAATTTTTGTTATTTTATATTAAAACTTTTGAAAGAGTTAAATTAGGTTTCACTATGACTTTTGATGTATTTTTGATTTTTATGTTAATTTATTTTAAAATGAAATGCGAAATAAGATAGGACAATTTTATACTGCATAGGTATACATTGACAATGATTGTGATTCTGGACAAGCTAAAATTTTCCTATCCTATTTCGCTTTTCAGTTTTAAAATAAATTAAAATTGGCACTATAATTTATTGAATTTGTTGAATGGGTTTTCTAAATTTTCAGCAGTTTTTCAGCTTAAACTTACATGTAAAATGAGCACTCGTCAATCACATGACACTGACGAAGTCAATAAACGAAGTGTCGTTCAAATATGTTTTTCTTATTCAGACTTCATGCAAACAAAAATGATATAGATAGATAGATAGATAGATAAACACTTTATTGTACACAAGAGAATATACAAAAAAAATAATGATTAGCAGTACAGTTGTACAATGGGCGGCCTTATCGCTAAAAGCGATCTCTTCCAGGCAACCTTTGGATGGACAGGATAGACAAAATACCAAAAAGTCGGCGGGGTACAAAAAAAAAGTTACCTATACTTAATCTAATACATAAAAATACAAAATATAACAATAACTATAAAAATGCCTATAATTCATAACTATAAAAATAGCAGTTTCCAGATAAAGACAGATAAAGGTTATGGACTTTGATTTTAAATATATGAATAGATTTAGATAAGCGAATAGATAAAGGTAAGGAGTTCCATAAGTGTACAGCTTGAACAGTGAAGGATTCACCATACATAGCTGAACTATGAACAGGAGTAAGGAGTTGGAGAGTGTCAGACGAACGCAGATCACGATCGTTTGACTGGTGCAGAAAAATAAACCGTTCCTTTAAATAGTGGGGAGATGAAGATAGATAAAGGATGTTGTATAACAGCGTCAGGATATGAGCATTCCGGCGAAAACGAATAGGGAGCCACTTGAGCTTCATGCGAAATTCTGAAACATGGTCATATTTGCGCAAGCCAAATATAAACCGAATGCAGAGGTTTTGAAGACGCTCAAGTTTGTTAAGATGGACTTCGGATAGATCAAGATAGCTGGCGTCTGCATAATCTAATATTGGATGGAGCAGGGATTGTGCAAGCATAACTTTGGTAGTGGTTGGCAGAAAATTACGAAGTCTTCGTAAAGCAGCAGATGATGCGAACATTTTTCGACTAATTTCATTAATCCACGGCTGCCATGTCAACTTAGTGTCCATTATAATACCTAAATTTTTAACTGACTGACTGATCGGAAAATGTGTACCATTAAATAATATAGGTGAGAGAAGATTATGATTAAGTTTAGCGATTTGCCTAGAACTACCAATAATGATGGCCTGAGTTTTGCTTGGATTGACAGTAAGTCCGTAAGACTTACTCCATTCACAAACTCTGCCTAGATCAGAGTTAATCAGACTAATGGCTCCATTGACATTATCTACAGTAGTATGACAGTATATTTGAAGATCATCTGCATACAGGTGGTAGGAAGATGAAAGATTTAACGTTATGGAATTAATAAAAATAGTAAAGAGAAGAGGAGAGAGGACGCCGCCTTGGGGGACGCCAGCAGTGAGGTTACACCATGTAGAGAATGTGTCCTCAACACGAGTGCGCTGCTGCCGATCGAATAAGTAGCTACGGAACCAGTCAACTGCCGGCGGAGATATATTAAGAGAGCTAAGCACACCCAAAAGAAGGTCAAAATCAACATTACAAAAAGCACTGCTGAAGTCGAGGAGTGTAAATATAGTGACCTTTCCACTGTCCATTCCGAAACGAATGTCATCGGTAATTTTTACTAAAGCCGTAACGGTACTGTGGCCTGGACGGAACCCAGATTGGTAAGAGTTGAGAAAGGAGTTCTTAGAAACAAAAATACTTAGTTGTTGGTGGATAAGACGTTCAAGAACTTTTGAAAAGAAAGAGAGGATAGATATAGGTCGATATTCAGAGAAAGATGAAGGATTCGATGATGATATACGAACGAAAATAAAGTTAATTCGGTGAAACTACAGAGACACCACTTTTGTCTAACGTATATGTATAGTATTATGTAACAAAACAATAATAATAATGCCGGACATTTCACACAGCATCATCTATCACCAAAGTAATCAGAGCTAGTGTTATCGGAACCACGTGACTAATTTACTACTTGTATCCTTTTTTTTTATTTACATAGAAACACCCAGATCCGAGACAAATACTTGCAGATTACTCAAAGATTTGTCTCGCTGCGGGATTCGAACCCTTAGAATAATCTCTACCTGACTGAAACATAGATACATAACATTTTATTCAATTATAATTTAATGTGTTTAAAATTTAATTGACACAAATTTAATATTGGTACAACAAAACTAAACCGAAATTCGATTAGATTTCTTGACAACATTTAATTCAGAAAATTTCATGCTCAGTTTTTGATCTGAGTTTGAGTTTTGTTCTTAAATACGTGCTAAAGCTTTTCGAGATTATCGGTAAGTTTAGTTGAGGCTGGTGCAGACATGATCTACGAGAATATGACTGAATAAATAACCCAGAAAAAAAACCATTATGATGATTTTTTTACGTGATAACGTCTTATAAATCGATGAACGCCGGCTGCACTCACAAAAAAGATAACTCATTGTCACAATCCGCCAGAGCCGAGCATGCAAGCGAGAGCGCGGAACAAGCGATAGAGAGGCACGATCGGTTCATCAAAGTTTTATTATGACGTTATCACGTAAAATAATTGTCCGTAAACCGACTTTACAGACAACCATTTTTTTTTGTAATTTTCCGTCACATAAATCATGTTTGCACAGACTTACAAAACATACCAAATACAAACCAAAAATACCGTGTACGTATAGTGTGAATAAAACTTAAAGAAATTAGCCAAGCGCATGTCACCACGCGCAGTAAAGGCTTCTGATGTCAGTCAGTTCTGATGGATAAGAATGACTATTGGTTAGGTCCCAAGCCTATCCAATACCAAGAAAAAAAAACTTAATGTGACTCCTTGTTTTTTTTAATGGTTTAAATAATGTTTTTACTCGAAATCTAGTAAAAACCTTATATAGTAGCCGTAATAATTATCCTTGTAATTTCATCATATATCCGACTATTTGAAAAACATTAATGATTGGCCCAAACAGCGTTTTAGCCGGTAGGAAACACTGACTTACCAAAAACAGCAACTTTTGAACTTAATATTCCAACGAATATCTGTATCGAAATACTGATCAAAAAACACTAACAATATCTTAAAACGACATGCCTATCTAACGACATAAAATACGATAGGGTAACCAAATAACAAAAACAAACCCCACTTTACATTTAGGTATCCGTAAAAAATATTGTCCGAAGTTTTTATTTTATAATTTTGTAAAGACCACTAATAAGTATTACCGGTCTAAATTTCATCACAATTTTATTTATAGTCTGTGAGCAAGAACTCTGGTTCTGACATAACGAAAATAAGGGTTCCTTCTGAACTTCAGAACCCTAAAAATGTGCACTCTAACTTTGTCTATTCAGCGTGAAGCATTTGGCGAGTGCTCGCACTGTAGATACGGATTCGTAGTGGTGGAAGACTGAGCCGGCTCCTTTTCACATGTTTGAACCATGAACCAGTAATCTGCTTTTGAAAGTTATCGCTGCCTCTGCATTTGCGGCGCTTGGCTCTTGGCCTACTGAATTAATAATTGTTTTACCGACTGTGGATTTGCACGTATCAGCCATGTAATTTATTCTCCTAGACATACTTTCCTATTTTCAAAGCTTTTTATTTTTATATATTCAAAGTTTTAAGAAAACTTACAGGTAATTCTTAAGAACAGTTATTTATATAAAACATGCCGGTAAGTTTCCGTAGATATTTATTTAAATAGGAAAACACATGTACAGTAAGAGTAGACGACTTGTAGAAATACGCAACACAAAGTGTAAATAAAAATAATTACGTTTTAAAAACTAAAAAGAAATCTGACTTTATTGAATGAAATTTGAGCCCATAATAAATTTTTAGATGTATTTTGTATTATATATAATATGGGTAGGCCAAATAAACGCACTGCTCCATTGAGACAGTGAGGTATCGGAGTAAACGAAAATATCATCGATGTATAAATTTTTTAGATTTTTGTTGATTTTTCAGCTCGACCGATTACGCAAATCGTTTCAGGCGTTTTTGAGTAATCGGTGAACATACATAAAAAAAACAATGATTCCGACGAATTGAGAAAAGGAGGAGGTCCTTTTTGATGAAGTCGGTTGAAAAATAAGTTATAAATAGTAATTTTAAGAAGAATTCAACACTATGCGAGCGTTTAAGCTTACTTGCAGATGTGATGTATTTCTATAAAAATATTGAAAAATTACAGTGAATGAACGAGTCTCTGACTACATTCTTGATATAATATTTCAAGAATGTAGTCAGAGACATCTATTTATGAAAAGCTGAGTCATTATAGTTCTAAGCTGAATGTATATAGATATCAAGCTAGATTATGGTTGAGAGTCTGTTGCTGCATTGAATCCTTTTATAAGTGAAAATAAATAGGCCACGCACAGTGCAGTCAGTAATAATAAAAATGACTAGGTCCTAAATAAATTCAACACAATCACGATAACAAAATAAATAATCCCGGACATTTCACACAGCATCATCTGGCCCCAAAGTAAGCAGAGCTTGTGTTATAGGTATCACATGACTGATACACTACTTATATACTTTTTTTTGTAAATACATACATATTATACATACAAACACCCAGACCCGAGACAAATACTTGCAGATCATACAAACAGGCAGATCAAGGGCTCGCAATATACAGTTCAAATTAAATGTAAATGGTACAATTTTGACAAAGGAATAGGATGTTGCGAATTCATTTGATAGATTTTTCTCAGACATACCAAAAATTGTGACCAAATCGTTAAACTCTTTATCGTCCAGAGCTTCCGGTCTATTAGAATCTAGTGTTGCAAAATGTAAGAATGAGTTTAGTTTTAGCTATATTAACGAGGCTAGTATTGTAAAAGCATTCGAGTTTATTAATATAAAAAATACAGAAGATCTTTGGGGAATGTCTACAAAGATGCTGGGTGTCATTATCTTAGATATTGCACCATGTTTAGCTTATATTTTTAATAGATGTATCGACGAAGGATTTTTCCTGCGATATTACCTGCGTTAAGTAAAATCTTTGAAAAAAATATTCTGATTCAGTTATTATATCACTTTAACGTTAACGGCCTGCTACATAGTAATCAATACGGATTTACTAAAGGTCTATCAACAGCCGATGCAGGTATAGCGCTCTTAAAGCATATATTTGAGACCTGGGAGAAGTCACAGGATGCAGTTGGGGTATTCTGCGATATATCTAAGGCCTTTGACTGTGTGAGTCATGCAACCCTAATCACAAAGTTAAAATATTATGGCATTAAAAACCGGGCAATTGACCTCATACAGTTTTATCTATCCAATAGAGTCCAGAAAAAAGACGTGGGTGGTGAGAGGTCTTCAGGATCAATTATTGATATATATTGATATGGGGTACCTCAGGGTTTGATACTAGGCCCTTTTTTATTCCTAGTATACGTTAACGATTTCCCTTTTTTTGTTGAAAATATTTGTGATATAGTTTTATTTGCAGACGATACGTCTTTAATTTTTAGAGTTGATAGAGGTAAAACCAGTATTTGCGATAAGGTAAATGAATCCTTATTGTTAGTTCGTAACTGGTTCACTGTAAATAATCTTTTGCTTAATTAAAAAAAAAAACTAAATGTATCAAATGTATCACTTTGCCAAATGTTATTCATAGCCCGACCAACATTGAAATGAAAGGAGAGGCAATGAATCTTGTAGATTCCACGATCTTCCTAGGTCTAAATATTGATGCAAAACTACAGTGGGGACCACAAATTGAAACACTTGTAGGTAGGCTTAGTTCCGCTGCATATGCAGTTCGTGCGATACGATGGCTTACTGATGAAGCTACAGCTAGACTAGTTTATTTCAGTTACTTCCATAGTGTTACGTCATACGGCATCATTCTCTAGGGGAAAGCAGCTGATATTGGTAAATTATTTGTTATTCAAAAAAAGGCAATACGTGCCATTTATAGGATGAAACCACGAGAATCATTGAGAGAAATATTCAAAGAAATTAATATTCTCACAATAGTTTCACAATATTTATATGAAATTTGTTATACACACATAAAAATAGAGATGTGATTCAGCAAAATAGTGACCTTCATAGAATCAACACTAGGAATAGACATAAATTATACATCCCTAGGATTCGACTAGAAAAAGTAAATAAGTCCTTTATGGGGAACATGGTGCGCTTCTATAATAAGCTTTCTGAAAATGCTACTAAACTAACTATTAAGAAATTTAAAG
The DNA here is from genome assembly GCA_948098915.1 of Lampropteryx suffumata. Lineage (NCBI taxonomy): Eukaryota > Metazoa > Arthropoda > Insecta > Lepidoptera > Geometridae > Lampropteryx > Lampropteryx suffumata. Next base: position 12,391,774 of record OX402561.1, read on the forward strand.
CATACATAGAAGGTAGTCTTTTGAAGTAAGCTTATTATAATATAAATTACTATATTATTGATAAGAATGCATGGCCTCATGTCGCTCTGCCGTCAGACAGTTAACCGACACACTTGAAATGTATAAACAATCACGATAACAAAATAAATAAATAAAATAAATAATCCCGGAATTTCACACAGCATCATCTGGCCCCAAAGTAAGCAGATCTTGTGTTATGGGTACCACATGACTGATACACTACTTATATACTTTTTTTTTGTAAATACATACATATTATACATAGAAACACCCAGACCCGAGACAAATACTTGCAGATCATACAAACATTTGTCCCGCGGCGGGAATCGAACCCGCAACCTTCTGCGTCTTAGCCGGATCATATAGCCCAATGCTAGAGGTCGTCAAATAAAATAATTTTGTGTGAAACTGTTTAAGAAAAACTGTTTAAGGATATCTTTTGTTTTAATATCTTTAATGGATGATAGTAAATGGGTTGATGATAGATAGTAAAATAAAAAAGCACTCTACATGTTACCCGCTACTGAAAATATATATATTTTAAAGAATAAGACGGTCTATTCCTGATGTGCCTAAATTATCTCGAGACCCCGAGGCAGCACTGTGGGTGCGAACACGACAACTCACCTCTTGTTCTGGCTCTAAATTGATTAAATGCGATTGATTGAATTTTGTTATTATGTTATTTTTTCTTAATGTTGGTATTCCATAGCGCATTAGTGTACTGTAATGCTATGTTATTATAGGGTAAATAAATGAATATATTTTTCCATGTTTATATTTCATATCTTTATCCGGGGCCTTCAATATGTGTTCCGTGCATATTTTAACTACGATTAGTCGTAGCCTGTTAGCTGATTAGGAGCCGACAGACAAACAGATAGACAAACAGACAGCCTATAATAATATAGACAGACAGATGCACATGGCGAAACTATAAGAGTTTCTTGTTAAACTTTGAAACCTTAAAAAGGGGTTATATATGTATATGTTCAATATCAAAAGAGTTAACAATTCCACTTTGTAAATACCTTATTGTTGATATAAATGACACCTCATTATTATACATCATTTTATAGAATTTTTAAGCTCTACTAAAAGTTAAAAGAAAATACAAGACACATCCAGCTGAAATTGGCATGATGTTTTACTACTAGGAATTTAGTGTAAGGTTTGCTCATAAAACAAGACTAAAGTTAACAGTGTTTTGCTCATTCTCCATCAAACCTTTTTACGTTAATTATGTAGGTATACGCTTTCTTTGTAATATTACTTACAGGGTAACAAAACATTTTTTTTAATAACTAACCACATAATGAACAGTTTATCGTTACTTTTACGATTACTCAAAGAACACTAAAGTTTAGAACCTCCTCTAATGTCGTAAAACCCTCATAGGATTTATGCTCGTACCTTTTTACTCCAAACCACTAGATATTACAATCCACTTTAATATAGATAGTGTTATAACTCAGAAGCTGATGGGTTAATTCTTACGAAATACTTACTGCTCATTTATTGTTTATTTAAGCAATTGCATAAACTATTGCATTACAATTAAATGTATAGTAAACCATTCTTAAACAATATAGCTTATACAATTATTAAGCAATATTGATTACCAAATCATAAGCAATATTGTTTAACAATGCTTAAGCAATATTGGTTAACAATTCGTAAGCAATGTAACAATATTGCGTAAGAATTGTTTATTATAAAACAAGAAATCATGTATCAGGTCTATCGTTAAAGCTACTGACGGTGTTTTGAATCTTTCCAGAGCATTATTAAGGGTTAGACTTCTGGATTTCTGCACTGAACAAACTCTTGTTTTCAAATCTATGCAATCTTGATCTCGAAGTTTTTGATGTTGCGGAGTTATACAAAGTCTGCATTATTCCTGCATCGATTGTAGAAACATGAGGTGAGGAACAAACCTATTACCCCTGTGCCATATAATGTCAGCTCGGCAAAAAATAGGTCCTTTACTTCAATTTACATCTGAATAGCGAATACAGTTCACTGGGAGAACACGAGTGGTTTGGGCACGTTTTTACGGATCCCCGAAGCCTTTGATTAACATAAAATGTTTGTGGAATCCAAAAACCTCAATATAAGGGCTCAATGACTTGATGAACTGGATGCCTCCATAATTTCAGCCAACTATTTGGGGTCTGGAAACTTCATTTCATATATTTTGAGCGTGGGTTTTATCATGATCTTATCTTTTATGGTAGATTTAAGTGGAAAGAATTATTTCTACCTTCGTTTTCTTTTCTGGTTCTAAAACAAGAAATGCGTAGTTACAAATTACCTCCACAAAAGTTTCAATTACCATACAAATTGTTATTACAATATTTATTTTTCAGAATGTGTACATCATACAAGTGTTTATCCCGTAGCGGGAATTGAAACATCAACACTCGCGTCTTCGCCGGCGTTCGCCCGTCGCGTCACGGAGTCTACAACGATGCACATACTTATTTACATAAACTTATTTATATGTTTCAATTTAAGCCCTCTTTTTGAAGAACCAACAAGAGTTACGCTAATATCAGCCACTTGTCTGGTTAACATCTATTGCAATTGCATACCACTTCATAAGTGTGTACTAAAACATTTTAGTTCTGACCATTACGGTCACAGCGCCACCTTTTCTTGTAATCGTATAGTTTAAGCTCAGAGCTTTACTCACCGACCTATTACAGAGAGCCGCATCAAAACATTTCAAAGTAGAATTGAACACAAAGTTTCCCACGTACCATGCATCGATGATCCAAATGATCTTTTACCACATTGTCTAATTTAATAATTAAAGAGCATGCTGTATATTTACAGTAAAAACAGACAAAGCAAAAAATTGTGCTAGATTTGCCGACTGGGCTACACCGGGTATCTATAGAAGTAGGAATACATTGTACGAATGATATGCTTCCAGGGAGACAATGTTAGATGATCCAGTTTTTATTTTACATGTTAAGAATTCCTCAAAAGTCTTCAAAAAAGTTTGTCATGCGGCTAAGTCACTGTTTTTGAGAAAAATAATATTAAATTCAACAAATAAAATAAAAGCAACTTAGAAATTAATTAATAATGAAACAGGTAAATCAAGGGCTCGCAATATACAGTTCAAATTAAATATTAATGGTACAATTTTGACAAAGGAACAGGATGTGCGAATGCATTTGATAGATTTTTCTCAGATATGCCAAAAATTATGACCAAATCGTTAAACTCTTCAGCGTCCTGAGCTTCCAGTCTATTAGAATCTAGTGTTGCAAAATGTAAGAATGAGTTTAGTTTTAGCTTTACTAACGAGGATAGTATTGTAAAAGCATTCGAGTTAATTAATATAAAAAATACAGAAGATCTTTGGTGAATGTCTACAAAGGTGCTGGGTGTCATTATCTTAGATGTTGCACCATGTTTAGCTTATATTTTCAATAGATGTATCGACGAGGGAGTTTTTCCTGCGATATTACCTGCGTTAAGTAAAATCTTTGAAAAAAATATTCTGATTCAGTTATTATATCACTTTAACGTTAACGGCCCGCTACATAGTAATCAATATGGATTTACTAAAGATCTATCAACAGCCGATGCAGGTATAGCGCTCTTAAAGCATATATTTGAGACCTGGGAGAAGTCACAGGATGCAGTTGGGGTATTCTGCGATCTATCTAAGGCCTTTGACTGTGTGAGTCATGCAACCCTAATCACAAAGTTAAAATATTATGGCATTAAAAACCGTGCAATTGACCTCATACAGTTTTATCTATCCAATAGAGTCCAGAAAAAAGACGTGGGTGGTGAGAGGTCTTCAGGATCAATTATTGATATATATTGATATGGGGTACCTCAGGTTCGATACTAGGCCCTTTTTTATTCCTAGTATACGTTAACGATTTACCTTTTTTTGTTAAAAATATTTGTGATATAGTTTTATTTGTAGACGATACGTCTTTAATTTTTAAAGTTGATAGAGGTAAAACCAGTATTTGCGATAAGGTAAATGAATCCTTATTGTTAGTTCTTAACTGGTTCACTGTAAATAATCTTTTGCTTAATTAAAAAAAAAATTAAATGTATCAAATTCACTTTGCCAAATGTTATTCATAGCCCGACCAACATTGAAATGAATGGAGAGGCAATGAATCTTGTAGATTCCACGATCTTCCTAGGTCTAAATATTGATGCAAAACTACAGTGGGGACCACAAATCGAAACACTTGTAAGTAGGCTTAGTTCCGCTGCATATGCAGTTCGTGCGATACGGTGGCTTACTGATGAAGCTACAGCTAGACTAGTTTATTTCAGTTACTTCCATAGTGTTATGTCATGCGGCATCATTCTCTAGGGGAAAACAGCTGATATTGGTAAATTATTTGTTATTCAAAAAAGGGCAATACTTGCCATTTATAGAATGAAACCACGAGAATCATTGAGATAAATATTAAAAGAAATTAATATTCTCACAATAGTTTCACAATATATACATGAAAATTTGTTATACACATATAAAAACAGAGATGGGATTCAGCAAAATAGTGACCTTCATAGAATCAACACTAGGAATAGACATAAATTATACATCCCTAGGATTCAACTAGAAAAAGTAAATAAGTCCTTTATGGGGAACATGGTGCGCTTTTATAATAAGCTTCCTGAAAATTCTACTAAACTAACTATTAAGAAATTTAAAGCATACATAAAAGGTAGTCTTTTGAAGAAAGCTTATTTTAATATAAATTACTATATTATTGATAAGAATGCATGGCCTCATGTCGCTCTCCCGACAGATAGTTAACCGACACACTTGAAATGAATAAACTCTCTTGTATTAGTATTTCGTAGTTAAGGTAGTTATAAGATGGATCATATAAAAAAAGCGGCCAAGTGCGAGGCGGACTCGCCCATGAAGGGTTCCGTAGCAGCAAGTAACACAATATAAAAGTTCTCTACAAGAACTTTGATCGATGTTTTAATAATAGTGTATTTTTTTAAATTAAGTTATTGATATTTACGATTAATGACGTATTAAAAAAAAACTACTTACTAGATCTCGTTCAAACCAATTTTCGGTGGAAATTTGCATGGTAATGTACATCATATATTTTTTTTAGTTTTATCATTGTCTTATTTTAGAAGTTACGGGGGGGGGGGGAGGGGACAAACATTTTACCACTTTGGAAGTGTCTCTCGCACAAACTATTCAGTTTAGAAAAAAAATATATTAGAAACCTCAATATCATTTTTGAAGACCTATCCATAGATACCCCACACGTATGGGTTTGATGAAAAAAATATATTTATGTTTCAGTTCTTAGTATAGGGAACCCCAAAAATTTATTGTTTTTTTTCTATTTTTGTGTGAAAATCTAAATGCGGTTTACAGAATACATCTATTTACCAAGTTTCAACAGTATAGTTCTAATAGTTTCGGAAAAAAGTGGCTGTGACACACGGACGGACAGACAGACAGACAGACAGACATGACGAATCTATAAGGGTTCCGTTTTATGCCATTTGGCTACGGAACCCTAAAAAGCGCTAGGACCAAAACGAGTTTCTTGCCAATTCTTCTCGGGCTTGGGTTAGGATGAATTGGCACCTAAATTCACCGAGTATGTAAGACGTTTCAAAGTGATCCTTGTGATTGTATTGAATAAAGTATCTTTTGACTTTGACTTTGATGCAGTAAGAAATATTGTTGATCGTCTTATCCGATATGGATAATGAGGACACAGATGGTTGATGATGACACATGATGGTATAACTTATAAAACTTTCGTGTGTTGTTTAGTAGACTTTGAGAAAAACAGGTTTTAACCCTTGTATTATTTAGTCGATGAAGGCACTGACACTCTTTCGACTCATCTAGATAATATCTGTGCCTTTATGGTGCTTTAAAATCACTGTTTATTTTAATTTTTTCTACAGCGATTCTCCTTTTCCATTAAATTAAATTAAATTAAATCTTTATTTCAGGCTACATTATGTCCATAATATAGATGATATTATCATAAATATTAAAAATCATTTACAGACCTTTTAATCTACATACATTATAATAAATTACAAAGTTATAAGTACAATAGTCAAAACAAAGAAATACATTAAAAGACTTATACAAATTCATTTAGAATAATTATACTTTATGTTATTATTATTAGTGATAACGTGCATCCTCGAGTAGTGATACATATAAATGCAGTCGAACATATTTGCTAACACGCTGAGAATGCTATTGGAGCTGGCTCGGACCCTGCGCACCAGAAATGCTCCCCGCTTACGCATGGTGGTGTAAAGAGAGAAAGAAAGGAAAAAATATTTATTCAAACCACCACTATAATGTCTGTACAATTTAAATACAAAAAAACACTAATGTCTAAAACCAAAACAAAGAAGAAAACAAATGAGTGAGGACTGAGTGGTGGTAAAATGGCCCACAGCTCAGCATAATGCTACATGTTGGCATGCTGTAGCGCTGCTCTTCCGCTTATGCCAATATTGACTTCACGGACATCCTGAACATAGTTAACACAATATACCTAATGTAATAGTACAGTAGAGTTATACATAATGTAATAGTTATTTCCAAAAGACATACTTAAACCTAAAGTTACTAGACTACACTTCCTAACATATAAGCACTATTCCTAACATATATGACTATTAATGAACATTAAACAAGTGTCACATTTTAATAAATAGTATAATAAATAGGTAACGAAAAGTTATAGTATTACAACAATAGTAGTGGTGGCATAGCGGAAACTGTCCGCAAAAGCTGCAGTCCTATATACAGGTGTTGCCAATAAGACGGCCCTAACGTTGTACCTGCTGCCATCACGGAGCCACCGAAGTTTTTTATAGAGGTATAATACTCATATTGGATCTTTTTCCCTCCGAAGTTAGATGCAATGCAATCTTGCGCATGTACTGTTGTGGAGATAAATGTTGGCTACAGGTGTTTGAAGCTAGATACAGATCATAATGGATAGTTTCTCAAATGTGTAGAGCCTGATCTAGGTCCATGATACCTACCTACTTTTTATATAAACTACTCAACAATTACTTATTATATTCTCATTTTATAAATGCGTATTTTATAATGTAAGTTAATATACGTAAAACTCAATAATAACAGAAAACAGATAACAACTATAAAAATAATAACTACAAAATAAAAAATAATAATACCTACTCAAAAAACGCTTAAAATGAATAACAACAAAATCTTTAACAAAGCTTGAAATTATAATTTGCGAGTTGTTAACGAGTGTACTGCGACAGTAAGCGGGTAAGAGTAAGCGTTGTTGTTGGCAGTTATATAACGTTGTTGTATAACTGTCGACCCAAAAAAATACTACTGCGCAGATATTTGCAGCCAACTTCCGAGGTATAAAGATCCGATGTGCGTAGTTATTTGGTTTCCGATCTATAATGACACCAAATAAAAGAATTGCAAGATGCAGGTAAGCGGACAGGATATTTTGAAAAGCTTAGCTTTGTTGATAAAGGGTGTGACATCTATGTCAGTTAGTTATATCTTAACTTTAAATAAACATTTTTACTCTTGTTTTTACTGCACTTATTGTAAATAGACATAAATTGCATTTAAGATAGTACACGACGACAGTGCGCCACCACTGTGCCGATGCGCATACTAACGGCGGCGTCACGGAAGACCAGCGTTATAAGAGCGATCTAAACGCTATTTATAACAGATGCTGAATGACGCTCAATTTTGCTGTCAATTTACTTGCTTGTTAGTTCTTAAGTACTTATATGATATCATAAGACACGAAATAAACTTTTCTTTCTGTCTTTCTTTCTCTCGTTCCTTCTTTCTTTCGTTATGAACGCTCAGTTCTGGCAAATAATTTGGGACATATACGGTGTCCGCATAATTTAACATGGAAAGGACAAGGGATTCAGTGAGATTCATACGGAGATCAATACGGTAGAAACAATTCCGTACACATTTCTTTATATGTTACACATTAAGCATGTCTTTCGATTAAGCTATTGAATTTAACAATGAGGTAAATGTAGTCATTAAATATTCGAGCCCGGGTCGAAACGACTATAGAGGTGGTCCTTTTTACATGAAATAGCAAATTCTGCGAGGTCCTATTGACCATTACTGTAGCTTTTAAATAAAAGTTAATTAAATCGGCCTTGATTACTTATTACAATAAAAATTTTCATTATATGGAGTGCCTACATAAAAGTGACCCGAAGGACTATTATATAATGTCCATAGAATTTTTGTATGAGAATTCAGTCACTTTATTTAATACTCATTTTCAATTGTGGAATAAGGTAGTCAAAATATCTCGCAAGGTAGGCTAACCTATGGTGTTCACGTAATATAGTAGTCTGGCGATCGCTTAGGCTAAGCATATGTAAGTAAAGGTGTGCGAATCATTGCATTTTGTACATTACGTCGTTGATATAAATGTTACTTCACGACTCTACTGTTATAACTTTACGGCTCTACGACATTATGTAGACGCTACGCCTGAAAGCTACGCTAAACGCTACGCTGCAAGCTACGCTTAACGCTACGCAGAATGATACCCAACGCTATCGCACTTAATAATGAGCTCTGTAACTTATTACCTAACATAGTAATTTGCACATGTAAAGAACCTTTTGTGCTGCTATTAAGTAACCCATATCACGTTTCTTTGTGTCTTTGATACGGCAGAGTGGTCACACGCGTGCGTCGGCTAAACAAATTAATTTCAGCTGCAGAACAAATGTTTACTCGTTATCCCGAAATTACTGAGGGTTAGCAATATGAGTTTAAACTGGTTTAAGTGGAATTTTTCAAAGCTCATTAACACAATTAGGGTTTCCAACTTTTATGAATAAGGTTTTATTTCTATATTTACGTAATAAACTTAGACATTTTGAAAAGCTTATACGTCTATTGAGAGCCGAAGGTATTATGTACTATGGATAAGTTTATACGTACGTTGGTTCCCAGTAAACTTTTGTAAATCGACTTAACAAAGATTGTGCGTGTACCTTGGGTTTGGTAAAGGAATAATAACAACTCTTGAAACTACTTACTTTGGAAGTTAAAATTGAAAAACTTTTTAAGGCTCCAATAACTAAATAGGTACCTGCCAGAGCAATAATAAACCATATGAGAGAAGACTATCGATATAACCATGTTTATAGAACGGACCGCTTTGATCTTAGGTACAAATAGACATGACCTAAGGTTTTCAACAGCTTGCTTATCATTACTCTGAGAGTAAGTTTCTCTCTCACTCACTCTGTTTAATAATAATTTGTTTGGCTGAGGCTTCATCAAAGCCTTTTTAACTTAAAGGATGTTAAAGATTATAAATATAATATTTGAGTAACATCAAAGACGACGTTTTCCAAGCAAATTACAGTATATAAACCATTTTTTGGAATATTCATTTGTATTTTTGTTTGTATTTTTATGTAAACTTCAATGCCACACATTAACACAAGCTTCTCTCTGTTATAGTAAATAATAAAAAAAAACTACATATTTGAAACTTTGACCTACATATTTGCCTTTTGAGACTTTGGGCATGTGAGGAATAGGCCCATCCCGTTGTCAAAATTATTTCACGGCATCTAGTAGAAACATCACGTGACCCAAGAGCTGGCTTCTATCTGACCCAGCGAATTAGCATTGCCATTCAACGTGGCATCGTCAGTAGTGTCACTAGGACGCTGCTCTCTGGATCAGTTGAGCTACCTATAGATCTTTGAAAACGGTCTCTAGATATCTAAAATGTACTTTATGTTATTGTATATTATTCTGTATTCATTTCTGTTTCATATTTGTTCATTATTTTTTTTATAATTAAGTAGATAATATTATATTGAATGGCCTGTCAGCTCAGTTGGTAGTAGCTCTGCCTTCGGCGCTGTAGGTTGAGGGTTCGATTCCCTCCCAGGATAAACATTTGTGTGAAGAACATAGGTGTTTGTTCTGTGTCTGGGTGTTATAAAGTATCATAAGTATGTATTTAAATATATATAAGTATTCTATCAGTCATCTAGTCACCATAAAATACAAGCTATGCTTAGTTTGGGACTAGATGGTGTTGTGTGCATTGTCCAGCAATATTTATTTATATTTATATTTATTTATGTCGATGTGTTATTCCTAAAAGAGATACATTTAGTATACATAATTTACAGCAAAAAAAAACTGGCTGCGTTCCATATAGAAGTCAGAACAGTTTAGTGGTCAGATAAACAAAATAATTAAGCGGTTATGGTAATACGGGGCGGTACTAGCACGAGCTGGCTTGGTGACCAACCGAAGTTTAGGTTTAGGCCGAAGCCGAAAATTTTTATTGGCTTTATTTAAAACCGATTTTTATTTTAACATTATTATTTCATAACATACTTATGAAGTAGGTGAAGGGCCAGTAGGCTAATCACAACTTTGAATATGTGAGAATGCAAGTTAATTTTGGCAGCTGCAGCCGGAAGCCTTATCTCTGCGACTTATGCGTTTTGTGCCGTGTCTTTGTTTGTTTAATTGTTTTGCTGAATAGAGATTATGGGGAACTGTTTAACTCTCGACTATGAATAACGCTGAGTAACGATTTCAACGATTAACGACACAACTTCTCGTATCATGAATCATGTGTACGTGCCGTTACTGTCATCTTTCATTTCCTTACAAGTTTTCTTTACAAGCACTTGCATGGTACCCTTACAAGTACCTGACAAGGTTCCTTATACGCTGCTTAGGCTACAACAGTTTATAAGTTAGAAGGGCGAACAATCAAGATTACCATGTGTAAGGTTCTCCGTGGTAACATCGATGCTCCCGATTTCCATGATGACTTGGCGAGGCTCTACGTCCCCAACAACTATTGCAGTAACAGAAAGCACCGGCTGTTCCTGGAATCTTCTTCTCGCACGGTTGCGTACGCACAGTCTCCAATAGCACGTACTCTTTCTGCGCTGAATGCCCTCTTGAATGAGAACCCTGAATATGATGTGTTTGCGGACGGATTTAAGGTAGTTCTATCTGAATGTCTGAGGTTCTGTGAGAAGTCTTGAGTGTGTAGATGCTTACTTTATTACCAGTTATTATTTTTATTTTGTATTATCATTCTAGGTTTCTATTATAGTTATTTTTTTAAATTAGTGTTATTGATCGGGTCTGGGTGTTTCTATGTATAATATGTATGTATTTACATAACACAAGCTCTGCTTACTTTGGGGCCAGATGATGCTGTGTGAAATGTCCGGTATTATTATTATTATTATTATTATTATTGACATGTTCGTACTAGTTAATAAATAAATAAATAAATTTCATGTGAAACCCTGCATTCACAGGTAACAGTCAAAGCATTATACTTTTAATGATTTATTATTTTATGGCAATTGTGCATATTTCGGCTGAGAGATCTAAGGAAGTGTTTACCAAATCTGGAGTCATGAGTATGTTTGGTTTTTAGTTTTTTGCGGATTTCGGCAACGTTTAGTCAAGCACTACGATTTTATGTAAATGTTGCACCCGCGGGGTTCGATGCGTCGCTACAAGCAGCTACAAACTCGTTGGACGAGGGCTTAATTCTGTTTTAATTTCAACTTTAAACTGAGTTTAAACTTAAATTATGAATTGCCGTAGTTGCTCGACTAATATGCAATAAGTTAGGACGTGAGTGAGTACGGTAGTCTGTATTAATATCGTTTGAGAAGAGCGTTAAAGTTTTGTAGATTTGAGTGCTTAATTTTAACGAAAAAGAGGTTTGTTTGTTTGTGGATTTCAAGTATGAGTTTTACTAACCAGAGAGAGAGAAATTACCTCAGAAAATAGACATTAAAACCAATTATCTCAATTCCCGTTTATGAGCACCAAAGAGGCTTTCACGACTCGTTTTACAAAACCGCCTTGTGTGCGTTACATTATGAAAATTACCTCCTTGCCTAAACAGTTATTATGTGAAATGTTTTCTTCGCAAACAACGAGCCTCAAACACAATGTGTCTCAATCTCAATTTATTCGGGCAACTTCTGAGCTCAAAGACCACGTTTACGCAAAAAGCGGGAAAATTCTTAGCTCTCTCTGATAAAATAAAACCTAGACGGTTAGGCCAAATAATAATAATATTAATATTTTATTTATTCAGATAACTAAGAATCAGTACAGTACATACAATCAAAATAAAAGTAAAAATAAAATCATTGATAAATAACACAGTTATTTACATAGTACACATATTCGTACATACCTAAATACCACTTTAATTAATATAATAGATTTGCCGAGCAAAAGGGTTAATCAGGGCTGACACCCAAAAACATTGCAGGACACTGTCCCACCTGCTTGCAAGAGCCCCAAGAAACCTATTAGGACTACCTAGTACTCTATTTTTAACCGACTTTATCAAAAAGGAGGAGGTTCTCTAGGATTTTTTTTATGTATGTTTACCGATTACTCGAAAACGGCTGAACCGATTTGGAAAATTATTTTTTTGTTTGAAAGGGTATACTTACTTCACAGGTGGTCCCACATAAATTTTATCAAAATCGGTAGAGCTGAAAAATCAACGAAAATCTAAAAATTACATATACATTACATAATTACATAAGTATACATCGATGATGTTTTCATGTACTTCGATACCTCGCTATCTCATTGGAGCGGTGCGTTTATTTGGCCTACCTATATTATATATTTACAAAATACATTTACTTTCCATGTATAATAGGCTCAAATTTCATTCAATAAAGTCAAAATTCTTTTTAGTTTTTAAAACGTAATTATTAATAGAACCATTTTTTTCTCATGATTGCACGAAAGTCCTGCACATGAGCATCTTTAAACAGGTCCGAAGCACTACAAATTAATCTCCAAATTGTCTAAATTTTTAATAAGCTAACCTGGAAAGCTAGTTATATCGTGTCATTTTAAATCAAAGAACAGAAAAAAACGAAAAATACTCGATCACGAATATTCAATAAAGTTACATAATATCATTTTGCCAACGTTTTATTATTTAGATATTTCTTCTGACGTATATACAGTCTGTCTCTGTGCGGTGTCTCTTAGCACTGTAATCCGTTTTATCTGTATATGCAGCTTGTCATTGTTTATCTACAACAACCAACATTTACAAGTTAATTGGAAAACTAGAAGGCCTTTAATCCGTATTTGGAGAAGATAATGGACAACGTTTGTTTGTCGGCTTCGAGAACTGAACAAGTCTGGATCGCAGCGGTTAATTTGATTGAAAGCCAATTTTAGATAGGGAGGTAAGTATCTCAGTTTTTTATACAGTGTATGTATAAGTATATTTTCAGGATTGAATTGATTCGGGTTTGAAACGAGCTCTTTTATCTGTTACCCATGAGCCGCGATTTAGGAGAGTAATAAATTGGATTAGCCCAATTTTATGAGGCTCTGCGTGTAGAAAAAATAAATTATACTCTTTTTATTGAACAACAAACCATCTACCAAATGTCTATATGAACTTCAGTTGATTTGAAGCATTCTGAAGCATTTGAGACAACATTCTGTAAAATGTTTTTTACATATATTGGGGGACAATGCACACAACATTATATAGCCCCAAACTACGCACAGCTTGTATCGTGGTGACCAGATGACTGATAGAATATGTATATATTTTTAAATGGATCCTTTATTACACCCAGAATCAGAACAAACATCATATCCATTACACAAATGTTTATTTTTGAAGGAAATCAAACCCTACAGCGCTCAACCTGAGCTGACATGCCAGTCTTAGAAAATCAAGGACCGTATCAAAATATTTAATCTTTATCCATTGCGTGACTTCGTCTCGATTCTACCTCAAATGACATTATATGATGTATTTATAAGAATCAAAATTTAATATAATATTACGACAAGAAATTGCTGTTATTGAACCAATTTTACAAATATGAATGTATATATAAATTCGAATAAAATAATGTTGAATAGAAATGCACGCAATTATTGAGTTATTGCCTCGGGTGTGAATAATTCTAATAAAAGCTTTGTGTTTCTTTGTGAGCAACATAATCCGTATTATTATTTTATACCAATGACACTATTTTATATGCGATAACAAATGACTAACGATAAGATACGACTTTGTGACCTCATTATTATAAACAATATTAACACTGGACATTGGCATTGGCATTTACATTATTATGACACATGCAATTAACGAAGAAGAAGAAAACCATTTGACAGAAGTTGAGAGACGTTTCTAATTCGAGGTAGTCCATTGAAAAGTTACATTTGGGTATGCATTTGTCAGAGGACGCAATTTTATTTTTTTAATGTGTAGGGGGGGTCAGTAGAAGCTTAAGTTCAAGTTTGTGGGGTCGGCACCCTTGTCCCCCGGCCGCCATCTTGGAAAAGGGGGTGCAAAGGGTTTTCGCGCTGTATCTCGTAAACTAGTTACCTTACAGAAAATTTAATCAAACATAAAATGTAGCAAATTAAATTTCCTACAATTTTATTTCTATTACTTTTTATCGTCAAGTGACCAACAAAAAAGTTATAAACAAAAATAAATGAAAATTTTGTTTGTTTGTTCTAGGTTTTACAGCGCTCCAAACTTAAACGGATTCTCGAATGCTCATAGGGATGCAATAAAAACTAAAAATTAGGCTTACTTTTCTATCTATATTTTTTTTATTCATACAATTTATTATGATCTTAACATTCCTATGCTATTATTGAACTATGTTTGACCCTTTTACCCACCACCTATGAGGTATAACATGGGCAAAGTCAAATTTATAAAAATTTTGCAGAAGCATCCAGAGTTAGCAAGTGGAACTAAATTATTTATGAGTGAGAAAGTCGAGTCATCGTTACTCAGTGTTGTTGGCGAACGTTTTTTCGTCTTTTTATATGGCGGAAATAAAGACGATACTCTAGACACTCTGCGATACAAACGATTTGCTAAGACAGTGACAAAAAATGCATTAAAAAATGCATTAAATTTTTATAAATTTGACTTTGCCCATGTTATACCTCATAGGTGGTGGGTAAAAGGGTCAAACATAGTTCAATAATAGCATAGGAATGTTAAGATCATAATAAATTGTATGAATAAAAAAAATATAGATAGAAAAGTAAGCCTAATTTTTAGTTTTTATTGCATCCCTATGAGCATTCGAGAATCCGTTTAAGTTTGGAGCGCTGTAAAACCTAGAACAAACAAACAAAATTTTCATTTATTTTTGTTTATAACTTTTTTGTTGGTCACTTGACGATAAAAAGTAATAGAAATAAAATTGTAGGAAATTTAATTTGCTACATTTTATGTTTGATTAAATTTTCTGTAAGGTAACTAGTTTACGAGATACAGCGCGAAAACCCTTTGCACCCCCTTTTCCAAGATGGCGGCCGGGGGACAAGGGTGCCGACCCCACAAACTTGAACTTAAGCTTCTACTGACCCCCCCTACACATTAAAAAAATAAAATTGCGTCCTCTGACAAATGCACACTAAGGCCTAAAAAATGTAACATTTTAATGGACTAAGGGGCTTATCTATACATTCGTTTATACTTAATTACGCCAACGCTTGAAGTAGACAATTTCAATTCACATTCAACGCAAAACCAAAACATGTATATGAAGTGACAATTTCGCAGGAAATAATTGAACAGTTATGCTAATTAGTACAGGCTGAAGTGACGCCAAAACGGTGTCCGCGCTGCTTCAAATGCAAATCCAGGACCCTAGCCGATAAAGCCGTTTACCGATAGTAACATGCCTGTGCTGCGCCTTTATAAGTAGCTGAGCAGCTCAGGGGGCTGACTACGACCTCTTATAGCAATATTAACCGACCTTTTTAGCAATATATTAAAACAATACACTCATATTACTCTAGTACTCATAATACAACCTCTGCTTACTTTGGAGCCAGATGATGGTGTGTGAAAATGTAATTATTTATTTATTTAAAATTTCGACCATGTTTTCAAAAAGTAAGCTTACCCCTTTCAACTCCCTGATGTTCCTTAAACTACCACAGCTGTTTTGAAAAAATACCGTCGTAGATGAGTCGTCAAAAATAGGTATCTTTATATATATATAAATATTCTGTGCGTGTGTTTGTAAATAAACTCCAACCGATTTTGATGTAATTTTTTATGTTTAAGTGGATTTGAGAATGTTTTATATTTTTTTTTATAAACGCGCGGACGAAGTCGTGAACGGACAGCTAGTACTTAATATTCTTTTTACCTAGATCCCTACATTTTTGCAGCACTGTAGAAGAATCTGAATGTAGTATCCTATTATAAACTATATATATTTGTGGCACCGTCCTTACTTCCAAGTCCGTCTACTAGCGAGGTCCCTGGGCAACGGGGTGATGCGCGGGACGCGCCGGCGGCGCTAAACAATCAATAATATTGCACAATTTGCAATATTGCGCAATATAATTGACCGCTTAGAGGCTGCCTAACACTGGTTTATTTTTGCATGATGATGCTGTGTGCAATGGCCAGAATTATTTATTTATACCCCATTAGTTGCTCAGTTACTTCCGAGAGTATGTAGTGCGTACTAGTAGATAATGCGTACGTACATACTTATCTAGTTTCCACCCTAGGAAAACTTAAACGATGATGTGTAGGTTTATTTTATTTTGTCTTAGATGTTTTTGTTCCGAATACTATGTTTTCAATAATGAGGGTTTATAAAACACGAAACACGTAAGCAGCCCTAGAGGTGCACTTTAATCCTTTCACCACACTGGATCGAAATAACTAGTGAAGCGATAAGTCAAAGTCAAAAGTTACATTATTCAATACAATCACAAGGATCACTTTGAAGAAGAAGACAAAACAAGATTATTTAATTAAGAACATTCGTTAAAGTAATGGTCGGTCAATGACCTTAGACAAAAAAATAACCAATAGCACGACAAACAATAGCTGTCTACAAAATATGCTCACATTCTTTATTTTTAGCGCTCTATGTATTGTGGTTTCTGTCGCGCCATTCAAACAATGGAGACATTCTAATCCCACGGGAATGTTGCTCGCGTTCGACAAATACGCTCAGGTGTACCACTTGACATTTTCCCTGGACGATTTAGGGTCCGTATCCATGAGAGATGAGCGAAGAGATTTTATTTGAGTGAGCCGAATCTGAACATCCTAGTAAGTTTGTAAGTGGTGTAGAGCGGTACTAAATAACGCAGTTCTTTGGTCACATATTTAGACATTTTTATGATATAATATATAATTATAATAATTAATAATAATAATTAATAATAAATATTGCTGGACAATGCACACAACACCATCTAGTGCCAAACTAAGCATAGCTTGTATTATGGTGACTAGATGACGGGTAGAAAACTTATATATTTTGTAAATACATACTTATGATACTTTATAGCACCTAGACACGGAACAAACACCTATGTTCTTCACTCAAATGTTTATCCTGGGAGTCAGGCCAGGCCATAATACATTTATTTGACGATACATAACAGAACGGAAGACAGTATAAAATATAGCGAAGTATAGGCAGTATTGTAGGTAGGTAGATAAAAACAAAAGACATGGATAAACACGGATTTTACTCACGTATTATTTCGTCGATGGAGGCACTGACACTGTTTCGATTCATCTAAAACCTTCATCAGGGTGTGTTTGATCCGCGGTACTCTTGTTGCCGCTCGCGTTCACGGTTTGTAAAATACATTATGACACTAGTTACATAAAGGTATTCTGTTCCATGACATGTCTATAGGTACCTACGTCCTCTACTCTGGGACCTACCAATAAAGTAGTTACTATTATAGTAACTCTATAATGATTAAGTTGTTAGAATCGCTATGAAGATAGCTAACCGTTTTATAAAAATTTGACCAGTTTCCCTTTTTTATCATAGAAAACAATGCGCAAGGTGAGCGAGCAAAGCGATCGTGTCGCGTCAGCGGCAGATGAAGCGCCCGAAAAATGTAGTAGCCTTGTTGTCAAACAAGAAAAATAATTGTTGTTGGACAATCCAGTTAGACTTAAAAGTTTGACCACGAGGTAGCACCCAATAAAATCGTTCCGCCACATATCAACCAGGAAAACAGAACCGCTGATGGATGTACGACTAACATAAAACTGCGTGGATTATCCTTAACGCTTGAGGACGGGTTGTTGAGTGGCAATGTTTTTCTTTGTTGCTATTATTTCCGGGCTAATTTGTCAGCTTTTTTCGTATTACTCATATCCTTTTGTCTGAGCTCCCTCTTTACCTGCGTATACTTCAGCTTTGCTATTGTTCAGTGATTACAGTCATCTTGTGAGGAAAGTAACGTGTAAAGGATGTTTTGTCTAGCTGTTGGTTTTCTAGATAAATAAAATAATTACGTTTTCAAAACTAAAAAGAAAACCGACTTTATTGAATAAAATTTGAGCCCGTAAAAATACAACGGATTTTTTTTTTATTTTACGCTTCATAGTACTTTATTATTTTTTGATATTCGTAAACACCACAGGAAAGTCACAGAAAAGCAATATATCAAAATTTCATTTCATCCAAGTGGATGAACTATTTTTTTTTGTTTTTTTTTTTATTTAAAAATCTAACGACTGAACCGATTTTTAAAAAATGTATATAGGACCTTCGGGAAGTATCGGGAAGTATCCTTTACATACTTTACATGTATTCTTTCACATTTAAATCAGATTTTTTCAAATCGGTTCATAAATGCCGGAGTTTTGAAACATAAAAAAAATAAAGTCGAATTGAGAACTTCCTCCTTCTTTGAAGTCGGTTAAAAGGTATTAACAAATGTTGTGGAACATAAAAATAACAATTGTAATTATTTGCCTTATTTATATATGAAGTAAATGAGAGAGTGCTCAGTCTGACAAAAGCTTTTTACGAATAAGTCTCTCCTGATGAAACTAATTTCCTACAGAAATGTTTCTAATGGAGTCTGAAAGGTTATATTGAAAATATCAGCGAAACAGCTATTACTATTTAGATCACGTTCATAACAATAAGCAGAAGAGTAAATCGAACAAAAATCTGATTACCTCTTTTCGTAGAATATTGGATTATATAACATTTACATAGATTACTTTACTTTACTATAGATTATTACGCTTGTATAAAATGCCGCAAATTATGCAACTTGGCACGAACTTATCAGTAATCTTTAAATATTGTCGATAGGATATGATGGAGCCGAACAATTAGTTTGGTTGGTGCTTGAACAAGTTTTTTTTGGCCGTTTGCTAAGCATACATTGCGATCTTATATTATGATTTTTTTGAGTTATTTCAGGTTTTAAAGAGTAATATTGTTGGTTTTATTGAAATAAAGTTATTGACTCGGGTGTGAATAATTGTATTAAAAGCTTTGTCTTTATTTGTAATTCGAGTAAAAATAATGTGTATAATTATTATAAATGAAAAGTCGTCATTTTATATAAAGACCAAATGGCAAACGGCAACATACTCATACGATTTTGTGATATCTTACTTTAAACACTACCACATGTCATAGGTAAATTATATTGTTTTTTGATAAATAACAAATGGCGAATAATAATTATAACGTTTAGTAATTATGTTTACAAACTTACAACTAGGACATCTTATTATTTTACACTATTCTATTCTAAACATTTTAGGCTGTGGTAAGTTCGTAATATTCTAGCAGTTAGGTAAAGTCAAGTGACTACTCTCCGTACTAGTTTGCACTGTATGATGACAGATTAGTCGTTGCTGTTCTATGGCGGCGTAGAGAGTTCTTATTATGAACTCATACTTATTATTATAACACACGCCTTTAACGAAGAAGGACGTTGATAAATGAGTAGATCTATTGTGAAAAAGTTATACATTCACCTACAATACAAATCCAATTTGTGCATTGTAAATTTTCCATTGATCATTTTTAATATCTTTTACACTGATGCGAACCGACACGGGCAAAGGCCTGTCAAATGTCAGTTTTTCCACAGCGACCCAATTCTGTAGTAAACGTACGCAAGCACAGTTTTATGTGACGTAATGTTAATTTTTCGAAATAAAGGCCGTTGGTACATAGCGACTATTTGTTAAGGTGAAATTGCATCGATGCATTATCGATATTGAGTTGATATAATGTGTTACTACATCGCTTCAGAAATACGTTTCAATGCGATGCAGTTGCGTTCTCAAAATGTGTAAGGTACATCATCGCAAATAGTCGCAGTGAAGTCTCTTACTGTTGTATACTCGTACCTACATGACAATGACACGGCCTTTAAAGTAATAAACAATATAACTAGCATATAGCAGTAGAACTCTCGTGATGGGTATGCTTTTGGCACGGCTACAGTCGTCGACGGAAGCGAACCTGGGAGAGCGGAAGGCATGTGACATGCGCTAGTATTTTTGACACTGGCATGTATTCAAAACTGCTTCGGTATGCTTGGTTATTTATTCATTTTATTGATGCACCTGCTATCTCCAGTACCACGAAATGAAACGTCACAAAATGCGATTTCATTATGAACACGGATTCTTTGAAAACTTCGAGAATATATTATCTTACTTAGTTCATTTTTGTTCGAAGTTTGGAAAATAGCAGGAAGGTTCGGAGTGTTTTTACACGAAATTTTGTGTTAATTCTTTTGTTGATTATACATTATGAGTATTTCTGAACTATATTTTCACTTTGCATATAAATACGAGATGAATGAAACAAAATAATTCACTATTCAACCTTCACGCAGTCTTCGCTGGCACCTGGTACAATCTTAATCACGGAACATTTCGTGCTCACGCTTGACGTAAAGATACAACCAAACATTTCGTGGATGTTTGCGCGTCGTGTAAATCATATGAAATAAGCCATTAGCGTAATTTATAATATGGTGCGAGCGCGTCGTGCATCGTAAAATGTAACGTACTTTCACAGCAGTTGGGGAAACCTAATGAAAAAATATACCCTTTTTTATGAGGATTCTGTCGGGCCTAAAGAGCCCGATACGCGGTTTTCGGTAACTTTTTCACATATTTTGGATTGTTTGTGCTTCCTGAAGTCAATGGACCAGATGGGGCTGCACCATAAACTAAAGTACCTACCTAATACGCGGATACTTTTTACATTTTCATCGTTTGTCGCGACGGGCTCTAAACTTATACTTAACTTATGATACCTAACACAACTTAACCTATTTAAAAAGTTTTTAAAAATGTATTTAAAAGTTGGGTGAACTTAACAATTACCTACATTATTTAAATAGATTCAAGTAAAAGCCTCAATTATTGCAGTACTCATCGAATAGTTATGCCTTGTTTCCGGCCTACAAAGGCGCAACTCAAAGGGTGGAATAGAATTTACGCTTCGTTGTCGACTTTGTGTGGTCATCAGAAACTATTAATTGAGGTCAAAGTTGTCTAGTTAGTTCCTTGTTATATTGCGTCATTAAAGGCAAAATAATTTGTTGTTTAGTAAAATCATCATTAAAGGCAGAATGATTTGAGATCTTTACTCGTACCTACTCGCGAGAAGCAACGTTGTGTATAGAAATAACGTCTTGGGGTTAGACTTCGGGATTGTCCTCATGTCGCTCTGCCGTCAGACAGTTAACCGACACAATTGAAATGTATAAACTCTCTTGTATTAGTATTTCGTAGTTAAGGTAGTTATAAGATGGATCATATAAAAAAGCGCTAGGACCAAGACGAGTTTCTTGCCAATTCTTCTCGGGCTTGGGTTAGGATGAATTGGCACCTAAATTCACCTAGTATGTAAGACGTTTCAAAGTGATCCTTGTGATTGTATTGAATAAAGTATCTTTTGACTTTGACTTGACTTTGATTCGGTTTGTTTTGATACCAGAAATATTATTCTACTGATACTTAAATAATAAATCGTCTGTATCTGTAGGTAGGTAATATAAAGGCGATAATATATCAAAAGTAAAGACGGGGTCGGCACACGTCAGAAGTTTGCGATGCAATTCGAGTGCGATGTGAAATTAATAGTTGTTTGTTCAGAATCCACTTTGATTCCCATTAAGCAAAAGTGCTTCAAGAATTTTAGGTTTTTATGTAAAACTAAACTAAATTTTAAACTTTTGCTTACTATAGGATTTATGCTCTGATATTTTAACTTCTTTCCTAGAGCAGAAACCAGGTTTTATCCTGTGGTAAGATCAAAGTTTTATATTATTTTATTCAGAAATTCTACCAAAATCTTATCTGACCTACGTTTTTAATACGCGCTCAAAACGATGAAGATAAACATCGCGTGGAAACCTGAAAAAAACGTATCTAAAAAGAATGCTCATGTTCGTCATGTTAACATTCAGTGCCTGTTACATATGCTATACCCAAGACATGACACACCCTTGAAGTGAAACACTTAAAAACTGATCAGATCTTAATGCTTATCACGGTTGATTTATCAAACTGATTGATTTACGTAAATTAAAAAATATATTTCAGAACTGTATTTCAATTAAATCACATGAAAAGTTTATAGATAATAATGAATGCGTAATTGGCAATTTCTCTTATGAAAGGATGCTGCGGCATGGTCAGGCGGGAGATTTAATAAATGAAAATGCTGTACAAAAGTTGGACGTACTCGGACACAACTGCACAAGAGCACTGGATCCGTGTGAGAATCCAAACAACTCTATAATAAAAATATATTTGTAGCGTCAAATTTTGATTTAGGACATATCCACCATATTCCACATTCGACATAAATCAAAAATATCTTAATTTTTGTTCATTGATCACGAATAAGGAAAAAGAATGAAGACACATTCGCCAGAGTTGTATATCTAGCCAGAAGAACTATATTCTTCTGGCGCTTCGGCGCACGCTCGCTTTGCTCGCTCGCCTTGCGCGTTGTTTTCTATACTCTAACATAACCTAATAAACTGGTTTCTATCTGATTAATTTCTGAGGTGTACCGTTTAGGTACACACGTGGTCCATTCTTGGCTTTTAATGAAATCATTCAAATGTGGAATCCATTCTTATTTTTATGTATTCGTAAAATTCGAAATCTGTCGAATGAGGAATCATGAATATCGTTTCGTCAGAGGTTGAAAAAAATCTGACGAATGCCGAAGAAATAATTGATCTGACGAATGTGGAATCTGGCGGATGTGTCCCTAACCGAAATTACGTAGGTGTCTAATGATTATTAGCAGCTAGGATAAATCGGATTCGCTTACATAGTATTTGGCGTGTACTGCTTTGAGTAATGGAGAGCGCAGAACATAGTAAGCCGACCGTGTCGAATGAAATTCGTCGAACAAATTATTCCACAGGAATTAGCCAAATCCCTGCAGCTGTTTTCTTCGACAAAACTCTTTCGACTTCGACTACGCTATATGCGTATTCGCCATACGTAATGCATGTTCTACGATGCGGTGACTGAGACGGGAAGTGGAAAGTGCCGGTTCGACTTCCGCTTCGAAACAAAAGCTTTGCTCATAACTTTACATAAAAAAAGACGGATAGGATACTCTCATTTATATTTGAACACAGTTAAAATTTTTAAGTTGATGTTGAGAGATTTTATTTAAATTGAATGTCAGTACTAATTCATGCCAATTCGGAGGAGTGTAGCAGAGTGAAACGCAGCATCGTTTCACTCTGTTACACCCTTTCGTACCTGGCTGCAGCAAACAAGAAGCTACAAACATTCCTGTTTTCCAGGAATGCTGGCACACACCACATTTGACGTTTATTCGATTTAAGTCCAGTCGCGCTGCAACTTTGGAAAGTGTCGACTGAATTAAGTTCCAGTTCTAAACCGTTTTAAACTCAGTGCAGCTGCAACGTTGCGCAATATTACTGTAATCATGTGTACGTGTTTCGGTTAAGCTCTAGGAATGTGTAGGACGTAGGCACGTGTTCTAGAACAAAACTCAAACTCTAACTATGCATACTTTTGGTGACCTCTTGGCGGTTCTGCGTTCCTAGTACATGTTCTTATACAAGCAAAAGCACTTATTTGGTAATGGAAAAAAATAATGTTTTTTTAGGTTCAACAGTCCCAGTAATGGTTATCTAATGAGACAATTAAGAATTCTTTAATCTAATTTATCCCATCAACTGTTTTAGAAATAGGACAAACGGGAATGATTCAGAACATTCAGAACATACTTTAAAAAAGCTATTGACCTGGGTTTGAATTTAGTTCTGATATGGTGGGCTATATAGTGTAGTAGAAATCTACAACTAAAACCCCAATTCGAAATCACTTGGCTAGTCAGTTATTATTTGCTTTGATAGACAGAAATAAAGTAATAGGCATTCCACTTGGATCAAACACGCGATCAAACTGAAAAAAAGGTCAGCTAAAGAGCTTTTTAAGCTTAAATAACCTAAGAGCTTTTTATTTTCACACTCTTCAAAGCGAAAAATCTCAAAGTAATTTAGCAAAAAGAAAATATTTAATAGAGTTATTCAATAAAGCGTGCAGAACTTTTACTTAGCAGTGTATGTAATAAAAAGGTTCAAAGAAGTTGCTCATAGTCTAGTTTACACAAATCGATTTACTGAGTTGAAAATTAGCCTAGTGCTCCTTATTATAGAGCTCTTATTATATAACTGTCTTTTACAACCGTGAGTATACAACCGCTTACTAGAGGCTATTACGAGTTTACAGACAACGCAATCTTTACAGCACAAACGGAAAGAGTTACTCGTTCAGAAATCTTATTATAAAATTGATGATTTTTTTGAATCATGAAATAATATCGCAAATTTAAAGTTCATCTCATCGTATTATTAAGTGAATTTTTATTATTAACTAGGTGGTGGCCGCGACTTTGTCTGCATAGAATTAGTACTTCGAGTAGCTTATTTTCTTCTCCAAGGTCCTATCTATCTACCTATCACCGCGCCCGCAGTGCATCCGACCGCCAGCCCCATTCGCCCGCGCCGCCGGACCGCACCATAGTATCGCGCATTCGTTTGGTCATCATTGTAACTATTAATATATTTGTCCAAATGATGTAGTGTGAAAGACAAATTTTATCTACTTTTAATACTAGTAGCGGTAAAAGTATTTATTTTGATATAAAGATCAATTTGTTACTACCAAATGTGCATTAGAAATAATTTATAAATATTTATTGTATTTATGGTTCACTATTTTGGCGATAATGGCTTACACATAAAAGATAGATAGATTTGTAAGGATTACCTAATCTATAATCATAATAACTATCTATATTATTATATTATGTATCATTTGTAAAAGTTGTTGAACTATTAAATCACATACTATTTTAAAAGCTATGATTAGGGAACACCATTTGTCCTGTTGTTAACTATTGCTTGTTTCTTTACGTTATTTAGATTTATATAAAAGTATGTATTCGTTTATTTAGTTTATCATATTGTTTTTAATCTTATATATTCGTTTTTGCAATATTAGGTATTGATGTATATTATTTTTATCATAATTCACTCATATTATTTTCATCATCCAATATTGAGCTATATTGATTTCTATCCATCCTAGTTGTCGGCAGAGATTGCTATCTAGCGATAAGACCGCCCATTGTAGCTAAACATCGTTTCAAAGTTTAATGTATTTGTTGTTGGTGTCCAATAAGTATTTTCTATCTCCTATCTATGTATCTATTACCAATCTGACTTGTAACTATTTTGATATTAATAAATAAACTCAAACTTATGGTATACTAGCTGTCCGCGCGCAACTTCGCCTGCGTTGAAGATTTTTCTCGGGACAAACCAATTTTCCCGGGATAAAAAGTAGCCTATGTAACCCGGGGATAGTGTAGCTTTCCAACGGTAAAATATTTTTTCAAATCGGTCCAGTAGTTTCAGAGCCTATTCAATACAAACAAACAAACAATCTAATCTTTCTTCTTTATAATATTAGTATAGAAGTACCTATAGACGAACAGTGAACGCGAGCGGCAACAATATAACCGAGGATCAAACTCACCCTGATGAAGATTTTCTAGGTGAATTGAAACAGGTCGACAAAATAATACGTGAGTAAAACCCGTGTTTATCAAAATGTTTATTAGTATTTAGTGCATGTGTGTGCTTTTGTGGTTCATTAGCTTTGTTTAACCTGAAAACCTGTCTGGAAATTTTAAATGATGGTTGTTGCATTCTATATCTACATACCTAGGTATAAAGTTGTTAATAGCTAGAGCCTAGTTGTGGTCAGCACCCTCTAGACGGCCAAATTACGACGATTCATCACAGCCGGCTGAACTAGACAACTATGAATCACAAATTAATATTCATGTTTGGTACCTACTCGTGTACTCGTATTTCACACCATCACGTCATTGTTGCGCGGTTATTAAAACATGATATTAAAACGTATGTGTACATCATAATTTATGTTTCAAAAATGGTGCGTAAATTCACTTTACAAAGTGTCAATTTGTTTTGACAGCATTTCACACTGTGCGCGCTTTGTTCAGATACATTCCGGAAGAAAACTGACACTGCCCTGTCGAACATACAACGTTGTTATTTCATAGAAGACTAGAATAAATCTAATACAGCGAGTATTTTAAAGGGGTGAGTTCTCAATATAATACATTCACAAAGATCACATTGAATTCAGCTTAGTTGATAGTAGATCTGCGATTCCCTCGCAGGACAAAAGTTTGTGTGATGAACATAGGCGTTATTTCTGTATGGGTGTTACAAAGTATCATATGTATTTAGAAATGTATAAGTATTCTATCTGGTCACCATAATACAAGATTTGTTTAGTTTGGGGCTAGATGGTGTTGTACCTATGCATTGTTCACAAATATTAATTATTTGACGACCTCTGTGGTTCACTGCACCACAGAGGTCGGTCGGAAAAGGCCCGCCTGATACAAAGGTTACTTTTTCGATTCCTCCTGCGGGTTAAATGGTTATATGATCTGCATGTGTTTGTCTCGGGTCTGGGTGTTATTCTGTGTATAATACTTATATATACACAACCAAAATATACAAGTGGTATATCAGTCATTTGGTAAGTTGATACCCAAAACAAGAAACCGGACCGGACCGGGCAAGAAACTCGTCTTGGTCCTAGCGATTTTTATAACTTTTTTTCTAAATACACCTAAGTAAGGTCGAACAATAGCCAAGGGCTGATGAAGTGATGAATCGCTCTAATCTCGGCGTCTCGACGGCCAGCATCCATCACATCGCTCATATATTAAACTCCACCTTTGTTCAGTAAACTGTTTTCAATATTAACAATGTAAATGGGGATGGGATGATTAATATTTGTAGATAAACAATTGCATTTACAAAAGCAGTATTAATTCTAGAGTGTGCTGGTTTTCTCACTAGGTTTTATTAAACGTTTAGATTTTCTCATCTCTCATCATCTCATAGATATATTTATAAGTATTTATGTATTAATGTTTAAGTATTGTTTAAGTATATGAAAGCGCAGAAGGGCCTTCATCAGATATTTTTATACGTATCGTGGACGCAGGTGTAGAAGCAAAACGAAATAATTATTCACCTTCTAACAGAAATGGTGTATTTCTTCCAATTAGGTATTATAATTCATAGAAAATAAATCTTCCTAAAGATTAGTCATAATTCTAAGTACAACACTTATTTATTCCTAATTAACTTTGATTGGCCAGATATAAAGCGATTCGTCGCAAACATGAAGCCCTGGCCTTATCTAGAGATGGGTAACCACCCGGGATAATATATATGAACAGGTTTAAACCCAAATATCACCCAATTCATTCCACAATAACAATTTCTCTTAATAAATAACCTAGTTTCGTAAGTTTTAATGTTATTTTAACATGCAGTTCGCAAAGGACTCGTCGATAGACGGATTCACCGGCGGCGGCCGGCGCCGGCAAAAGAGTATGAACGGACGGGTTCTTAAATATAAATTAACTGCAGCATATAATCCCATTTTTGTATAAAAATGCTGCAAGAGAGAGTGGGATTTGATTTTGGATTTGATTCCCTACGACTTATATCCCAAGGACATGCGGAAACCACGCCACCACGCACTGTCAGCCCGAACCGTCTACGTTAGGCATCAATGCTTGCATTTCGAGTTTCTAGATTGCCATCATATTTCCGAAAGTGATGACGATGATTGAACGTTATGATTTCTACAAATAAATAAAAATTCAGATTTTGATTTCTGTTTTATTATTTCTCTAGTTAGAGTAGAACATTATTTTCATTCAGTTATATAAATATTTTTTATAAATCTAAAAGAATTTATTGCACATAACTTCATTTTAACCCAACAAAATTGGTGAAAATGGGTTAAAATCGGGTGAAAGCCCAAATCACCCGCTTATAACCCGAGTGGAATGAATGGGTTTTTACCCACTACCCATCTATGGCCCCTTCTCGTCCAAGAAGTCTCAAAAACCAGATGGATGCCTCGCTACCATCGACACGGTGCTCCACTAGTGTGACATTCGAAGCCGCCTGTCACTCTTGTAGTAAATTCGCTAACGCGTCGTCATATATTGTATATTATATACTTAATGTTTAAGTAGGTATTTTTTATATATGTTTAATTCTAATTCATACATTCCTTTCCATCCAAAGGTTGCCAGGAAGAGATCGCTCTCTAGCGATATGGCCACCCATTGTACCACTTAAGTATTCTTACCATGTTTAAATTGTTTTTATGTATTATTATTTCATAAGGTGTACAATACAGTTAAATTCTATTCTATTCTATTAAGATCTGTCAAGACGACTAAGGATAAAGGTGTGCCATATATCCTATATTCACATAACTAGCTAGCGTGGCGATTAATTATGCTCTGTCCTTGTCATTTTAATGTCATTGAACAAAGGAGGCAATAGATTTAAAAAACACAACTATTGATAGATTAGGCTTAAGGATACACGAGTCAGCGGCACAAACTCGTTAGTGGGCGCAGCTAAAATGCATGCCATTTCACCTAGCTTAGTGTGAGAAAAGGATAGACGTGCACCAAGGATAGAGATGAGCAGTAAGGAGATAGCGTGATTATAATTTCGAGTCATATGATCAGATTAATCTATGATTTCTAAATAAAACGATTGCGTAAAAATAATTAATAGACTTTTGGCTCAAGGGTTCTCATGAATAAACTACTGAATGTATTTATTAAAAAAAAGTTATTTGAGCTCTTGAATAAATAATCTATGCTTGATATTCTCTATAATTTTTTAGTTTGCGTACTCCGTTTGTTATTTATTCATACCTCAAGTTGCGCTAAAATCAGTGGTGAAAAACGTTTTTTTTTTGAGTCTTGTATCTTTCAAACCCATATTATTTTTACAATTCTGTATTGATACAAGCATAGATTATGACAAGACAAATTTATATCACTTTAAGTTTTGGTTGTTCATCATCAGACGGTGGTGTGATCACCCTTCGACGTTTGTATGGAAAGATAATCGACTTGTTCACTCTTAAAGAAATGTATTCTCAAAATGACAAGTATTGTCGCTTACATGAGAAAAAGTTTAACATAAAGTAAATATAACATAGTAAGTAAATATAAGTAGGTCGTTTGAGCACGTGTGTTACTGTATAGGTAAGTAGGATTATTATTTACCCATCCAATGCATCACGAAAACTTTGAAATAATTGTCAACAATATGCTATGAAAGTTTAGTTTTAAATGCATTCAATGAGCTCACCTTTTTTATAATTGACGGTATTTGGTTATAAAGCTGTGCGCCTTCGAAAGTAAACATTTTTTGCCGTAGTTTGTACGCGCCTTTGGTAGAACCAGAAAAATGGTAACACAGATTATAAGGTAGACCTTTTATCTGTAAACAAAGTAATTGAAACAAACGCTGCAAGAATTGGCATCTGAAGTAACGACTGGATTATCTAGACATTAATTGTCGACACACTTTATAATTTACCTAGTGGAACATTTTCCGAATGTAACGTATGATAGAATAGGTAATACTAAAAATACGCATAGAAGCGCCACTGCTATGTATTTTGTATCGGTGATTAATAATAGTTTAATACAATATACACCAGTCGCTATGTAATGATAGTTTTAAGTCTAAACTCAGATTGAGTGTCTTAGCTTTCAACTGAGTTTGAGTTTTGTATAGCATAGATTTTCAGATGAGTAGGACCAAATAAAAAGAGGTTCTGGAATATTATACGATAATATTCCATTAAAAAAATATTGGTGGTCAATGCACACAACACCATCTAGCCCCAAACTAAGCATAGCTTGTACTGTGACCAGATGACTGATATAATACTTATATATTTTTAAATACATACCTAAGATACTTTATAACACCCAGACACAGAACAAACACCTACGTTTATCATACAAATGTTTATCCTGGGAATCGAACACTCAACCTACAGCGCAGAAGGCAGATCTACTGCCAACAGAGCTGACAGGCCAGTTTTGTCCCCAGAGTTACTTGATTTACTTGTACATTACGTAGGATATAATTTCCCCAGGATACAGCTCTAAGCATGAGGGACTAGTAGTCAAGTCCTAAATCAAATTGACACCATCTATTTGTACTAGTAAAAGTAAATTATTTAGTATCGAGCTTCCATGTTTTTTATGGCGTACAAATCAGGTTGTTCTTGTAATCTTTTCGTAATACAGTTTTACTTTAATTTAAAAAACTTATCAGATATTCCCAAACATCGGTTTAGCCGGTATGGTGTTAGAACAGTGTATTTTGATTAGTTCCTTCTTGGACTTTGGTACACTAAAAGATGTATGATTACCGGAGTTTTCCCTTTAGTTGTACTCTATGCTCGTACACTAACGTACTACTGTAGACTGGTGTAACGTACGGCTCTCGGAGGGGCCCTGCTGGATCGAATTATGGCTATTTGTTCTCGTAACGCGCTGAACGTACCTATTGCACTACAGTCTAATGTTTGGGGAGATGAATAGCACGTTCTTTGAGTTAACTCTCTTTTAATACATTACTTGTTCCAGCTTGGAATGTGTCGGTGGTATTGTGTGAGGCTTTTCAGTTAAGAACAAAGTTGGTGTGATTTGTCATAAGTTTAACTATAGTATTTGTATAAGTTATTCCATCTAAGATAGTGACGTTTCTGTCGTTTTTCTTACGAACAAGTTACACATCTTAATTCTCTTCTTCTTCATTTATGGCATGTGTCATAATAATGTAAATTTTGCCAGTGTAAAGTGTTTATATTGTTTATCAGAATATCATATCTTGTCTTTCGTCAAGTCGTCGTATTTTTGCTCGAATCACAAAGAAACACACAGCTGTAATCCCAATTATTTACACCCGAGCCAATAACTCTAGCTCTATTTATATATGAATACGTTGAGCAACTTATAGTTTATAAAGAAGAATGCAGAATGATGCAAAAAAAATATTAGTTTTTTTAAACTATGCATAAAAAATACATTAATTATGGTCGAATTTCGACCAGTGAGAGACCACTATTTAAATAAATAAATACACCAAAATCACTGAAAAAACCGGAATAAAAATGAAATAAAAATGCAAATGTTTGCTTTGCAAGGCGACCAAAAATAATCTTCAACATTTATTCTCAGTAAAAGGTATGTCTTTCTATATGCAATTGTCATTTATACCTATTTTTGCGGCGGAAAAATCACTGTCAATATTGTTGGGACTACTTTCAAACACGTTCCTACAGTACATTAATAATAATTACAACTTAGATCAATACGAACGGCTGATACTATCCGGGTACCTTTGGCAGCAGACATTCTAAGGGGAGGCTGAAAACAAGCGTGGCAGAGCCTTCGTATTTTTTAGTTCTCCACATATATTGTTATATTAGACATTTTATTATAATCATAGCATTTACTGTTTTGCTTTATTGTTACTATCTGATATACATGCCTGTCTGTTTTTTTTGCTTACATCTTACTATGTGTGTGTTCTGAATAAATTTACGAATTATCGCCTATACGCCTTACGAATTATCATGATATGATCAGTTCATGCTACGCAGGTTCTTTTGTTATTAGCGCAAAATACACACAAGATACGACGGCGTTACAACCCTAAGATCAGAAATGCTTTCAGACTGTATTTTCAGCTCCAGAGTCATAACTCAGGAACTGCTAACGGGACCATTATCCAACCAAGCATGGAAAGGTTTAACCAAACATCGAATACCGTTTAAGGCGTACGATTGAACTTGTTTCCTCCATTAAGCTCCATAACCTACCGTCCATAATTACACAACCTTTGATTAGATCGAGAGAAACTATCCGAATCGAAGGACAGCCACAACTAGCAATTGACCTTAAAACTTGAATCCCAGAGGAAGAGGATCGATATTCTATTTTACGAATTGAGCAGATCTCGAATCTCCAAGCGTTAAACCTTGGCTTCACAGAACGCAGGGGTTGATGCGCGGGTCAAGTGCAGGTCGAACGCGTTGTGCGTGACTGTGTTGTTAAGTAGGGTACGTCATCGCATTGGGCAATACAATAAATGAGTCTCGCCCAAAACATATATAATATATTTCTAAGTCAAAAAACCTGTGTATTTTGTTTTTACCTTCAATAGCCTTTATATCAATATTAGTTTTTGTCTGTATTTATTCAAAGGCAAACACGTAAAAAATATCTTAGACTTGTAAAGACTCTATGTACCTGCAAACACGCATAGATAAATAAAATTGGTTGACATTTCACGCAGCACCATCTAGCCTCAAATTAAGCAAAACTAGGTATTCTTCTTCTAATGTCACTTAGGTATAAGGGGTTCCAAACAACACTTTTAAAACCCTATCCAACCACTCTGACCTGTGGTACTCTCTGCCAAATACCAGCCCTGGGGTCTGAGGAGCTTAGCATCCTCAGGCGAGATCCTACAACGACAAAAATAAAATAGTCGTGATAAGGTGATGAACATTTGCAGGTGAAGATGGTATATCAACTGAAACTCTGAAAATCAGTTCACATACCCTACTTCCCCACCTCACAAACTTGTTCAATTCCATTCTAGATTAGGTAAGAGCCCAATATATGAAGATGTGTCACTCCTATATTATCCTCCTTCACAAGAATGGAGACAAAACCAACATTGACTATAGAACTATAGACCTATTAGTCTAGTTTCACATATGTACAAAGCGCTCATTAAAACCATCCAATACCGCATTGCTCGAACATTAGACCAATAGCAGCCCCCGAGCAAGCCGGCTTTCACCCGTGCTTTTCCACGTCGGACCATTAAACACGCTCAACCAAGTCATCGAATACATTGCCTTTGTAGAATACACAAATGCATTCGATAGCGTTAAACACTCAGCAATATTTTATGCCCTTGAAAACCAAAACATAGACCAAATCTATATAAATATCCCTAAGATAATATACAACAATAGCACAGCATATATCAAACTTAATATTACAGGTTCAACATTCACCATTAATAAAGGAGTTAAGCAGGGTGATCCCATATCACCCATATTGTTTCCAGCAACTCTTCAAGAGGTTTTTAAAACGATGGCTGCAACATGGGCACTAAAGGGCATCAAAACGCCAAACACCAAACGCCTAACAAACTTGCGCTTTGCGGATGATATCGTCCTTGTTGCACCTACAGAACATGCTCTAAGAACTGAGCACGGCAAGTCTTTAGGTTGTATTTCAAATGAACTAGTCCAAGACAAAAATAATGACCAATAGCACTAAACGTAGGGTCGAAGGTAGTTGGGCAAGAGATACATTACGTCAATGAGTATATATACTTGGGCCAGTTAGCAAGCTACGAAAAAGGCAGGACAAGGAATTCGGTCGCGAAATCTATGATGCCTAGAAGAGCTACTGGTCCATGAAAGCATACAAGAAGGGAGACTTTCTATCACTTAAGCTCAAACTCATTGACATATGTATCTTGCCCGTACTAACCTATGGTGCTTAGACCTGGTCGCTGACCGAGTTGCAGAAATCC
Organism: Lampropteryx suffumata; assembly: GCA_948098915.1. Lineage (NCBI taxonomy): Eukaryota > Metazoa > Arthropoda > Insecta > Lepidoptera > Geometridae > Lampropteryx > Lampropteryx suffumata. The sequence continues at coordinate 12,425,723 of OX402561.1, forward strand.
AATCTTAAGATTTGCCAGAGAACAATGGAGCGCAGCATTCTCAGATTCAAACTCACCGACCGAGTACGAAACAGTATCATGCGGTACTGGAATTGCTGATGCGGGTAATAAAACGGCCAGACTTAAGTGGGATTGGGCAGCTCACGTGAGTCACAGATGGGCCAACATGGTAACACCCTGCAGCCTGACGTACAGCGGCGTCGCGGTCAGCTGAAAAAGCGTTGGAGGGACGATCTTGACAACTTTGAGAGAGGATGGTGGGCGATCTCGAAGGATAGAGCTAGTTGGAAGAATTTGGGTTGCCCTGCTGTGGGACTATATAAAATTATGTCACTTTTTATTTCAAACCAGTGTGGTGAAAGTGAAATGTCAGAGGCATCTTTCGTGCACTTGGCACATGTCTTCGAACTTATTACGTTCTACGACATTCCGGTTTCCTTACAATATTTTCTTTCACCAAAACACCAAAACTAATACTTAGAGCTCTAGATGGATGATACTTTCTTTTTAAATACTGCCACGGCCTCGGCCTCGCACGCTTGATACTTACATTAAAATTAGCCCATGTCCGTTCTCAAAATACAATCTATCTCCTTAGTTAATTGCGTACTTAAATGGACAATTTATATGTATTGATGTACAATCGCACGGCACTTGAACGAGTCTTGCGTTCTGTGTGGCAAAGGTTTTAGGGTTTACATAAATTATTCGTATCACCTACCCGGCAACACGATCGGATTTACTTTTACACGGATCGTAGCCTTCACAGGTTGCGTTAGGACTCGAGTTTTTAAATAAATTAGGCGAATCGAACCTACCTAAAACAAAGTTCATTTGATTATTTGAATGCTTATAGTTATGTAAAACATTGCTGGCTCATAATAATATATATACTAATTCTAACGGCTCTACTGATGATTTTGACCCCCCGGTCCTTCGGGAACTGACAGACGTGACAGATATTCCGATTCAACCAAAGTGATGGAAACCAGAATTTAGTGGCAGCTTGTTTCTTTTAATTTTACCTAGCTTCGCATTGTTGTATGGCATAAGCATTTTTAACATATAAAGTTCTTATTTTAACAGCAAAGTTTATAAACTGTGGTGCTGTTTGACTCGCCTTACAGCTTAGTTGATAGTAGCTCTGCCTACTCCTTTGTAAGTTGTGGGTTTGATTCCCCCTCGGTACAAACAGTTGCGTGATAAACATAGATCAATAAATAATTAAATATTGGTGGACAATGCGCACACAACCATCTTACCCCAAACTAAGCACAGATTGTATTATGGTGACTAGATACCTGATAAAATACTTTTTAATTTTAAAATACTTACTTATGATACTTTATAACACCCAGACACAGTACAAAGACCCATGTTCATCATACAAATGTTTGTCCTAGAAGAGAATTGAACCCCTAACTTATAGCGCAGAAGGCAGAGCTACTACCAACTGAGCTGACAGGCCAGTAAAGCCAGATGTTTGTTCTATAAGTAATTAAAAAGTGATTGTGGCAACCGATGTATACCAAACTACCAAGGAATAAGCGGCATGGTTTGATGTGCAAATGGATCAATATTGTGGGTAAGCTTTACCTACAATATTGATCCATTTGCATCAAATCTGTAAAACAAGAAAAAATACAGTAGAACAGAACTGTACAGAAGCACTGTTTATTGAGTCTAGGTTCTATCACAAAGGTTTAAATGATCTTCTTGCGAGATGGTAAAAATGTGTAATAAATAGGGTAAATACATTAAATAATTCAACTTGAACATTCGTTTTTAACTTTTCAACCCAAAACGACAATTTTATACATTAACCTCTAATATTATAAGTCTATCATTCTATCAGTTATCTGGCCTAGTAGAAGCTTTTTGGCTAGACGGCACTGTGTAAACGGTCCACCAATATATTTATACAATAGCAATCTATGAATTCAATGTTTTGAATCGTATGAATCAAAACATGGAACTCAGAACTGACCATTGTGCTTTCTCTTACACGCTACAATCTAATGAAATGATGACAACAGCCTCTTGTTTCAACCGTCTAGATTCCTGGATGTATTGTTCCACTTCAAGCACAGGCTTATCCCGAATGGTCTACCGTCAATTCAATTTACGTAACAGTGCGTGAGAGAGCCTCATACCTGTATCTGCGATTGTATGGACGGGCGCGTCTATGGTCGAGACAGTCTGGCTAGTCTGACGAACTAGTTCAGTATCACAGAACTAGAAGCGAATCATCGACGGGTTATTACCTCAGTGTTTTCAAAGTTCGAAGCACCTCAAAGTTTTACATACCTTTTCAGGGATTGGATTACCTCAATATTTCCTTACAAGATCACTTACCAGAGCACTGGTACAGCACAATGGTAATGGCCTCGCCTTCTGATCCTATGGTCGTGGGTTCGAATCTAGTCATGCACCAATGGGTTTTGCTGATCAAAAAATTGTATTTGCGATATACTAGTCCTCTCAAACGGTGCAGTAAAACATCGTGAGGAAACTGGCATGTCGTAGAACATAACAAGTTCTAAGATGAAAATTTACAAAATGGAGCCTCTGAGGGGAACTTTAATCCTTTCGCCACACTGGTTCAAAAAACCTAGTGACAATATATGAAGAAGAAGCCTTACAAGATAATATGAAAGAACTGGTGACACTTCAAGAATCGACGTTTAATACGATTATTTTAGTATGCTACGGGTAATTGCGTAGCATGCGGCGTAGCAGCGTAGCATCGCACCGCGTGGTATCCTTAATAAGTTAATTCAAAACGTACGCGTTGATATTCTTATTCGTTAATGGATGTTTAGATTGTTTATAGTAAGACGTCACAAAGTCGTATGTGGTCGTTCGTCGTTTGTTATTTTACGGATTAATCATTATTTTATAATAATTACGTTTTATTTCGAAGTACACGAAAATATCATCGATGTATACAATTTATAGATTTTCGTTGATTTTTCAGCTTGATCGATTTTGATAAAATTTAAATTATTAATTAATTAGTTAAAATTTAAAGTATTATACTTCACAGGTGGTTCCTGTGAAGTATAATACTCTTTCAAACAAAAAACGATTTTTTTAATCAGCCTAGGCGTTTTCGAGAAATCGGTATAAAATACATAAATATAAAAAAAAAAAAGATTCCGACGAATTGAGAACCTCCTCCTTTTTGATGAAGTTGGTTAGAAAAGGCACCATTTTTGACGAACATACGACTTTGTGACCTTTTGATCGAATCACAAAGGAACACAGAACTTTTATTTCAATTCTTCACAGCCGAGATTACAAATAACAAATTTACAAATAAAACCCGAAGTAATGGCGGAAAAATAAATAATATAAAAGCACATTCTTTACTTCGCAAAACAGCCAAAACTAATCCGCGTTGATATTATTTTTCTTCATCTTTTTTTAAATGGCATCTATCTTCATAGACAATTTCGCCAATGTCAAGTGTATTCACTTGACATTGGCAAAATTGTCTTTGAATAAATGGCTGATAAAAGTATGAAGGTACAAAGTCACAAGTCGTGTGTTTTTCTTATTCTTGAATTAGACGGTTGAGACGCAGAACCAACCTTCTGGTACGATTTCCGCCGCGGGACAAATCTTTGTATGACCTGCAAGTATTTGTCTTGGGTCTGAGTGTTTCTATGTATAATATGAATAAAAGTCATGTGGTACCCATAACACAAGCTCTGCTTACTTTGGAAGCCAGATGATGGTGTATGAAATGTCCGGGATTATTAATTTATTTATTTAATTTTATGTAATTTTAAACAAAATGCCTGATCTTTTATATATTTATTAGCAGATATTTTTTGCTTGAATCACATTAAAACACAAAAAATAATAGTATATTGACCATTATATTATAATAATAGTCAATAAATCTAGATTTATTTGAAAATATAATCTATTTTCAAATTCCTCACATTTGCAATGACATTGTTATTCAAAGTAATTAAATGTGGCGCTTTAGAAGCAAAACGCAAGCATTTGTCTTGTGTCCACTTCTAGAAGTAAGTAGTTACTGCCAATAAGCGATGTAATGTACCTGCTATCTGCTGGCTCAAGCCGGATGGAATGATTTCGTCTCGCACCTCAGCGGGCACCATACCCGGCACCATAGTAGAGGAATGCAGAGTACTGTGCGTAACTCATTACATGCAGTTGTGCATCGGACGATGCGATCTATGGTTCTTAGTTTTAAACAGATGTACACGTGTGCTTTGTGTATACATATAGTTTTTAAACAGACTTCTAGTTTTGAAATATATAGTATAGATATGTTTAATATAATATTAACAATTTCAATAAATAAATAAATAAATAAATAATCCCGGACATTTCACACAGCATCATCTGGCCCCAAAGTAAGCAGTGCTTGTGTTATGGGTACCACATGACTGATATACTACTTAAATACTTTTTTCTTTTGTAAATACATACATATTATACATAGAAACACCCAGACCCGAGACAAATACTTGCAGATCATACAAATATTTGTCCCGCGGCGAGAATCGAACTCGCAACCTTCTGCGATTTTATAAAATAGTAATGATTATAATATTCACTCAACACGGAACATGTTTCTCAGCTACTCGATATTTCGGCATGCGCCATGATCTCGAGATAAACTATCGGGAAGCATTGGGAAGCACAAAAACTCACATATCATGGTAAATATCTGGTTTTGATTGAAAATATTTAAATACAAAACCATGATAGTTTCCAAAATTATATATATATAAAATATTGCTCGTTTTATTTACAACGAACAATAATATAGATGGAATGGTAGATACATAATTAAAAATCTACTAATCAAAAAAAATACAATAAAAATATATATAACGTTAGAAACTGGATAGATTGGTTCTTAAGGATTATTAAAACCTCTAATATTATTGTTCAAAATAACTGGTATATGCAAAAAATATTGGACTAAAGTTTAACTAGGATAGTCTCATTTATCAAAGTGTAATGAACAGTTGAATTAGATCGTGAATAGGCATGAAGAGAAACAAGTGTGGTTTGTAAAAGTTTTGTTTCCTGAGAAGCTTAATATTATAAACGCGAAAGTTTGTACGTATGGATGGATGGATGGATGGATGGATCGATGTTTGTTACTCTTTCACGTAAAAAGTACTGAATGGATTTTAATGAAACTTTACAATAATATAGCTTATAGATCAGAATATCACATAGGCTACAATTTATAAGGATCTTGTATGAATAGTCCAAAATATGACGATATAAGTGTCATGTAAGTAGGAAAAATTCTACCATCTGTGAGCTATTCTGGCGTGCTCTGCCAAAACCGCTAGAGTTACACATATGTAATGTATGATGGAATTTTTTATCTTAAATAGTCAAAAAAGCCCGCCACAGTATGTATCCATATCTTATGTGTAAGCCATTATAGCCAAAATAGTGAACCATAACTACAATATAACTACAATAAAAGTTGATAATTTATTTCAATTGCACATTTGGTAGTAATAAAATGATTCCTAAATGAAAATAGATACTTTTACCGCTTCTGGTATTTAAGTAGATAAAATATGTCTTTCACGCTACATCATTTGGACATATATTTTAATAGTTATGACGCGAATTTCAAATGCGACCCAAAAATTATTTATGTGATAATTTTAATGTCATAATGTTAGTTCTTTTCTACGCCACGCTAATATAAGCTACTCGAATCCTGCGCAGACGAAGTCGCGTGCACCAGCTATTTTTAACATATTTTCTTCACATGAAAAATGAGATATATTAGAAATTCTTTAAGGAAAATCTCTTTTAAATTTTCATTTATATTTGTTATATCCAGAAGATCGTTTCGAGAAAGTATACCTTTTCTACCTTGCAACTGAGAACGACATTTATATCTATATTTCTTTTATAATAGTTACCGTTTTATCATATCATTTACATGATGGTCGTTGCTTATTAGAACACTGCACGGCTAACCAAACTATCTGTTACATAGAACCTTACAATATAACTACATTAATGTGCAATGCACATTGCTTGTCGGTAATGCGTGTTTACATTGAAATCTCGATACGGGATCATCATTAGTCAGGAAAGCTGGAGTAAAAACAAATTTAAATGTGATTAAAATATATCACTCCAATCTATAATAGTGATTTGTATGAAGGTGATTTGGGTTCTACCTATAATCATTGATAGGTACGTTAACAAAAACACCTAGTGGATATCTGTCAGTTAAACTCAGTTATCAGTTAGGACTTTTGCAATGTTTTTATTAGAAAAAATAAATTACAAAACCACATAATTATATAAACTTGTGTACATTTTGCTTTGTTATTTAAAGCACGAGCGTTTACTAGTACATGTCCTCTATCGACGGCGCGAAAGTTTCAACCACTTGAGAATTGTACATTTCCCGCTTTTTGTAAGATGGCAAAGTTTTTTCAGTGCTTGTAATAACCACATTCTTTTCTTTGAGTTTTTTACTTCTTCTTTGTTTCTTTGTGCTAGAAAGTATATCGCTCCCTGAACCACACGGTAGAGACTTTTTTATGCTGTAGATTGAACAAATGCGTTCTTGGTTTTTTTCATTCATTTCATTAACTTCAATCGCGAAGATTTTGCCCTCTTTTACATGTCGTGTCACGGTGGCTCTAACACTAACATTTTTGTTAAAATACGGTCCTGTATTCCTCTTTACCCTGAAGTTTTGTATTAGGTCGTAGTACAATTCATTTGCGTTGGGTTGGTTACTGATTATGTGTGACTGGATACGTTGGGCTTTGATAGCCCTTTCCATACATGAGGTACAATTGCGGCAAACGAAGTCCCTGAATACAGATTGCAGTTCACTGACCACTTTAACTAAGGGTGGTCCGTTCAGGTTCAGAAGAAGCTTGTGGGTTGGTTGTTTTTGATTTATCATCAATGAACTGTTTAATTTGATCTCTGTGAGACGGCTTCGGAATATACCTGTAGAAAATCATATTGTGGATAACCGAGTATTTAGCTGGGTGAACTAACAATGATTTAATTAATCAATCGAGGCCTATAAAATTACTTCATTGATCTTCTGTTTTCATTATTTGGTCATTACAAGACGTTATTTGGCTTGTGCCACTTGGGACTAGTTTCTGACTACTTCACTTTAATTTAAGATAATAACATAAGTAAGACTACATTATACAATTATTATATAGAAGTGAGTAGAGGCAAACTTCGGAAAAGTATAATAAAAAACCGTGCAAAATATCATTACGCAAAGTCTAATATTATGCAAGGTACAGTTATGGTTATGGACGGATAGACAGACAGATAGACACAAACGAAAATGGCAAAAATATAAGGGTCCTTGTTGAGCTTTGGAATCCCTAAATACGGTCCTAAATGTCAATAAATAATATATTATATTCATGTTTGTGCTATTAAATTAGTTAAACTAAACTGATCCAAGAAAATAACTGACTGCTGCTTCAATATTAACATTTCAAGGGTAAAACAGTTTACATCAAATATTTTGTATGTTGAACATTCAGGGTAGCAAATCAAAAGGACTTACCTAGCGCCCCCGGGAGCAATGCGGCTAAAGTGCACAACAGCACAGGACGGAACCAACTCATAAAATCCATTGTCTTGAGCTTCTTGGAAGTTGGTTGTATTTTCACCAATTTCAATGTGAAATACTGTGTAAGACTAGAAAATGTTTGATGCAGTTTCAATATTTGTTACAGCTCTTTACGCTATTTCACACGTTACTTCAACGCCACCTGAAAACGATATAAAAACTTTGAGTTGAAAACGACTTAAAGGTAACCTGTCAAGTTGTTGGGTATTTTGGTGAATTTAAGTTTTAAGACACATCCGCCAGATTCCACATTCGTCAGATCATTTATTTCTTCCGCATTCGTCAGATTTTTTGAACCTCTGACGAAACGATATTATTCATGATTCCTCATTCGACAGACCTCTCAGATTAAACTTGAACGCGCCTAACTTTATATTGGTGACGGTACACCTCAGAAATTAATCAGATTGAAACCTGTTGGTTAGGTTATGTTAGAGTATAGAAAACAACGCGCAAGGCGAGCGAGCAAAGCGAGCGTGCCGCGACAGCGCGCGCCGAAGCGTTTGAAGAATAAAGTTCGTCTGTCTAGACACATAACGCTGGTGAATATGTCCTCATTCGTTTTCCTTATTCGTCATTAATGACCAAACGGAACTAAAATTAAAATATTTTTGATTTATGGCGGATGCGTCCTAAATCAAATTTATTGGCTTATTGTATTATTTTTTACTTCTTATTTTAATAGTTAACGGTTATTTATCGCGTATTTCCTTTAAATTTATTCCCGACGTTTCGTTGCAATAGCCGTGGTCGCAGGCTTACTCACTGACTTACTTAGATTTCTTTAACAAATGTAGATTTTACGATTCTTAAATGGTTTTAACATTCAACTTAGTAAACCACTAAACTAAGACAATATCTAGCACCTAAAGCAAGCTATTACGATGCGAGTTGGTAAATAAACCGAGAAGCAAATAGATCCTCTACGTAACTGAAATTATCACGTTAGGAATGCAGTCAGAGAGACTTTGCTTAACCGTAAGCTCATTAGAATGTAGGTAATCAACGATCCCTTAGCTATTTATATATGCACTTTACACAGAAGAGTTTCCTGCACTAGCTTTGACTTGCTTGAAATGTCTAAATGAAATGCTGTCAAAAAATATATGCTTGGCAGCTGCTTATTTATCGAGTACGAGTAGTTCAAGTTTTTTCTTATTATGTTTTTGCTATTATATTGCCTATTGTAACGTTATAAATTTTCTGATTACGTGAGGCACGGAAGAAATCAGGTAAAAACCTCACTGCGGTCACCCATCCCAGGACTCACCACGCAGAAGGTTTGTTAATTTCGTTATTCTGTTAGGTATTCCTAATAGCTAAACCACGAGTGTTTCTAAGAAGGTTACGACTTAGCCAAAAAAACGAATAAAAATAATGCTAAACATTTTGATAAACACGGGCTTTACTCACGTATTAATTCAGTGCGAACCGTGAACACGAGCGGCAAGATTCTCTAGATGAATCGAAACAGTGTCGGTGCCTCCATCGACAAAATAATTCGTTAATAATAGTAAAGCCTGTATTTATCAAAATGTATAGTACAACTCACGAAAGTTTTGAAAGTGAAATAACAATGCTTATAAAATTCGGCGTTATAATTTAATTTTAATTCACTCAGATTAATTTTTTCGCTATGATTCATTAGTATAAAAATCTAACTCTTCCTACCTTGGATATAACTGATTTGACAGGACACATAAAAGAACAATGGCATATTCAAATATTGATCAACCTTATATGCTACTCGCTCGATCTTGGTTATTACGTGTTTGTATTGTTTGGGGTGTTTGTGTTATGGGCTGTTTACTAACCGGACTATAGATAGTTCGAACATAGCTTAGATATTAAACAGCCACATCAAGGCTTGGAGGCATCGGCACCTAAATCCACTTAGCATATAAGACGATTCAAATTGGTCCTTGTGATTAATAAGACTGTTTCGATTTTGAATTTGTATTACTATGTTAACACCGAATTAGTAGATTAAGCAATACAATATTTGCTGGACTGAGAAATTCGGTTGAACTGTTCCACAATTTGGAGAGTACTTGTCAAACAACTTAACTGACTCTAGATGTTCGCTAGTCTTGACCGCGCAATCGGCACTTAAGATGTAAACCGAACTCCGTATCACTGTATAGTATCTTCTTCAAAATAGTAAGCGCATGTAAGTGGCATTAAAGTACAATTTAAAAGTGTATTAAGTGTTTTATTTTAATAATATATATTTACAAAAAGGTATATATTATAAATATTGAAAAAGTCAAATAAGTATTTTTAAATGGATTTCCGCAAAGTCTCGTCTGAATTGATGTAGTATATCAGAAGCTCTGCTTACTTTGGGCTACGTGATACTGTGTGAAGTGTCCAGGATTATTTATTAAATTTTTTCAATTTGAAGTTGTTAAAATTTTGCCTATAAATCGATATACATCACGGTTATGTAAGTTCGCAAACATTTTTATTATGCAACCATAAATTAACTGTTTTGAAATGGTTTTCTTTACAGGGAGACATAGCTTCTTCCTAAATCTCATGATTCTAGGTCAACGGGAAGTACCACATATGGCCTTGGCCCTTGGCCCACTGCGTTACAGAGGTCGTCAAACATAGATATTGGTCCTGTGTCTGGGAGTTACATAGTATCTTGTGTATGTATTAAAAAAAATATATTTAAGTATTCCTTCAGTCATCTTGTCACCATAATACAAGCTATGCTTAGTTCGGGGCTAGATGGTGTTGTGTGCTTTTTTTTATTATGTTTGTTACCTGATAACTCCGTCATTAATGAACTGATTTCATGTGAAAATATATACTTCCCGATTGGTTCCAAAATTTCATAAAAATCGGTTCAGTAGTTAGGTTTTTAAATTTAAAAAAAAACTGAATAAACCACTTTCGTGTTATCCACTTGGATGAAACGAAATTTTGATATTTTGCTTTTCTGTAACTTTTCTGTGGTGTTTACGAATTTCGAAAAATGATAATGTACTAAAAAGCGTGAAATAAAAACTTTTTTGACTGACTTTAAAATAAGGAGGAAGTTCTCAATTCGGTTGTATTTTAATGGGCTTAAATTTCATTCAATGAAGTCGGTTTTCTTTTTAGTTTTTAAAACGTAATAATTATTTGATATTTAGTTAGTAATATAAGTGATCTAGCCAGACTATATCTAGACTGCCACGGACGTTCTACAATTGTATGTTTGCTTAACTCAGTCTTGATTCCGAGCTATTGTAATCGATTGTATGTTTATGGTGAAGCAGTAAACGGATTCAATCGCAGAGCTGTACTTTAGGTAAGGACAGGCCAGGCGTACTCCGCACTTTAGGTACAAAATACAAGTATATTAGTGCATATTTACCTATTGAATAAAGTCGTAAAGAATTGACGGGCCCGGTGAGCTAGAAATAGATAGATAGTGCCTCTCTTTCTATCGCGTAGATAGAAAGAGAGGCACTATGTAGGTAAATATTGTTATGCATTAAGCGCTTGTGCGAGCTTAATTTCACTTTCTTACGTCGTAGCAAGTCGCTATTTATATAAATGATTTAATTTGATTTCTGTACTTGTACTAATAAGTATTCTTTGGTACGGACAAGCCTCTTTTCACTACGGCACTACACAGAAAAGAGAAATCCTGTGTTTTATATATTTATATCATTATTATTATAGATAGATTGATAAACACTTTATTGTACACAAAGAGAACACACAAATTAATGAATAGCAATACAGTTGTACAATGGGCGGCCTTATCGCTAAAAGCGATCTCTTTCAGGCAACATTTGGATGGACAGGATTGTAAAAAAACAAAAAGTTACCTATACTTAATAATCTATTACAAAAAATACGAAATATACGTAATAAAATTAAAAATAATAATCAAAACAAATTATAATTTTTGAATTTATAATACTTTATTACACAGAAATAAATCGTTTTACACGGTCCTTAGAAAGTTCAACTGTTTCACAAGCATTTTATATTAATGTATAGTTCTGTACATTTCTGTTCTTAATTATTTTCAAATTAGAATGATGTATTATAATATTAATATAAAAAAAATGTGGCGTTTTGTTGTTTACTATATGTGTATCTCCGAAGAATAACAAAAACGTTTCAGATGAAGACAAGAGTCGAGCAATATTTCATGCGTTTAAGGCAAGCGCTCGTGTGCATGTAGCTTGAAATAAAATTATCATAAAATATTATGGAAAAGTGAAGTCGAGCATAAAAGGCGAACTTCTTTTTTGTAACTTATCTCGTTATTCACAAAGATGTGACTTTTATGACGTAGCGGACTTTAAGGTTATTTGTATGCGACATATTAGGGTTTCACCAGATTAGTCTACGCAGAATCTGCTTAAGCCGGCTGTATTACGCAGGTGTAAGCGAACTATGTGACCCTATATTACAATGAGTGTTAATGGTAAATAAAATGTGTAAAAACGTCACTTTACTCAGTTCCGCAGACAGGAAAATGTAAAATTATATTTCAATGCAGGTTGCTTATCGGTTTTCGGTATATTGTATCGGTTTCAAGGTGCTGATTTTGTTGTTACACCGGTTTAGCAAAAATTTCATAAAATACCTTAAAATAAATAAAAATAAAAATCTTATCTCGCTCCTAAGGTCCAGCGAACACGCAGAAGGTTGCGGGTTCGATTCCCGCCGCGTGATAAATATTTGTATGATCTGCAAGTATTCGTTTCGGGTATGGGTGTTTCTATGTATAATATGTATTTACAAAAATAGTATATAGGTAGAATATCAGCCATGTGGTATTCATGACACAAGATCTGCTTACTTTGGGGCCAGATGATGCTGTGTGAAATTTCCGGGGTCATTTATCTATTTATATTTTACTAACTAGCCGCGCGCAGCTTCGCCTTGTAACGGGACAGAAGGTCATTCCGTTATAATTCACAATTATTATGGTATGCTTGGGTACAAACCTTATTAATATCACGTAGGCATACATGGGTCATTCTTATCAGAACAGATTTACCAGCAATTCTATCTCAGATCCTTAATTATTGAATAAAATAGTGCGTAATTCATTAAAATGTAAATAAACAAAGCATCTGTCATAACAAACTATACCATAGACGGATTATGGCAGATGTATGCAATTGTCAAGGTCCATGAGTAAAAGCTAGCAAAAAGTAATTAATACTAAGATTATAGACTATGGTTTAGAAATATCTTACGACTCATAGAGTATAATAATAAATAATACTTGATTTGAATTAGTAAGATTAAATAGAATTTGATTCTATAAGATAGAATAATCTATCCTTCTATTAATATATTATTAATAGAATGATTTGGGACGGGAAGATCTCTAAGGAGGTTGAATTCAAAAGGGTAACCAATTAAATAGCTATATAAAAAAAAAATTAAAACTAGAATACATAAATAAAAATCTATTTATGTTAACGATATAATATATAAATCATGAAATAACTACATAAAGATGGGAATAAATTGAAATTTTAATTAATTTAGAGCTTGAATTAGTAAAGAGGTTATTTAGCTATAGATGGGAATAAATTGAAATTTTAATTAATTTAGAGCTTTAATTAGTAAAGAGGTTATTTAGCTATACCACGGAGGTTGGTACGTAAATTGGAATAGAATCGAAATTTCAAATGTGTTTGAAAATGGCAAGAAAAAGAAAAAAAAAAGATGAAAAGAAGGCTGAGGAGGCATGAGGCTGGCGGAGCGGAACGCTTGCGGTAGATTTTCTCTTGATGGTTTCCTACAATTACATGTTGTCTTGTCGTGCGTTGTTTTCTGTGATAATTTTATTGTGTGAGTTACGTAATAGTTTATCCCGTCGGTAAGTCTTTCCGACTTACCGACCGGATAAACTATTACGAAGACAAGATTCGCCAAAGTGATTGTATGAGGCTCTTACACGGCATAGTCTGTGGGTCAGATGGAAACCTAGCGGTGTTATACTCAAGTCTGGCTTTCCCACCCTGTTAGGAGTTCCCCCAGGACCTCTCGGAACGAGCCTGGAGCCAGATTTTACCTCTCCTGAGGATCGGCTTAATGGTTCCCTATGATTGGTTGCATTCTGTGTAAGGAAGGTAGAACCGGACTTAACAGAAGCAATCGACATAGTCTATCTTTATTTATTTATATATTTGCACATTATATTGCCTTTAATCTACGGATGACATCCCAGGACTTCGGTCTATCGGAAGTAGATTGTAGTGACGTACTAGGGGTTAGGTACAAAGTCGAGGTTTACAACTCGCTGTTCCCCAATTAGCAGCTAGGTAGCTCAGCATTGCACCCTGATGAGTGACATACACAATTGCGGATTCACACACCAGATTAGGTTAGGTAGGACATCAGGTACATAACACGTTTCGACAAGTTTGAACAGGTTGTCGAATTACCATTATCCATACCTATACAGTAGTATAAATCTACTTATGGATTTAGTGGGATTGCATAGTTTACCTGACAACACGTTTCGACAAGTTTGAACAGGTTGTCGAATTACTATTATCCATACCTATACAGTTGTATAAATCTACTTATGGATTTCGTAGGATTGCGTAGTTTATCTGACAACACGTTTCGACAAGTTTGAACAGGTTGTCGAATTACTATTATCCATACCTACACAGTAGTATAAATCTACTTATGGGTTTCGTAGGATTACGTAGTTTATCTGTATACTAAATCGGTGCGCAAATCAGTGGGGAAACTATCACTGACTAAAAGTTATTAAACTTGTAAACTCAATTAACCAATGAGATAGTAATACCAATATTAACTAAAGATTTAGCTGAAACATTGCATTAAATAATAAATGTCTAGTTGAAAGCAATTATAAATTCTTATGAAATGGAATAATGATTTCCTACACCTTAAATTAAAATGTTCATTATTTGTACATTGTGGTATATATCTATTGGAGACCTTATGGATGAGTCTTACTATTGATTTATTAATAATCATATTGGATAAGTTCTATCAAACTCTTGAGGCGAAAGTCCTTCTAGCTTGCTTGAATCTATGGAAAGACTAAATCTGCTATCGACGAAGAGTCAGTATGAATATTACTGTTGATACAATTTTATTTAATTCAGACTTTTACCTAGTAATAGTTTAGAGAAATATCTCTCAAGGCTCAGAATTAAGCTATCCAAATTTGATATTATTCATGAAATTAATGTTAAACTATTCATATAATTGGTATATCTATCACACATTATTAATCTTCTTTACTCTACGGACCTAACATATAAAATCACAACATATTGTATTAGATAATAATCTGTATTAGGGTGGAGTAGGGTAAGATTCTTGTGTTGTAGGATTAGGGAACTTCGCCAAGTAGGATAGGAGTTAGGCAGGGCTCTTCTATGTATCCAGTTGCATTCTAGGATGCGATACTAGAAGGTTAACCAGTGGACGGATGGTATGTGAGTTGCTTGCAAACAAAATTAAAGTAAATGCCCTTGAATGTGTTGGACCGACCTACTACATTGGACGTTTTGATAAAAGATTAAGCCCTCTGATACCCCTTTGCTGAACTATGACAGACATACTAATTACTGAAGTAACTGTTTTGTTTGTTGTCGAAATTAAAATTAGAGTTCTCTTGGGACATGAAATTGTCCATTGCGGAGGAAGGCTGTCCAGGTCACATGGAAGAAACCTACTATCGCTAGCGAGGAGGGGCTAGTGATCTAAGCCGCAATAAAAATATATCAATGTAGGACTAGAATGACATAAGCTGCTATTAGGAAGTATTAATATAGAACAAGAATGGTTACCTTGCTTAACTATTGAAACTACCAAAACTATTATCTATTTTATATTAACGAGAAAGTGACTGTGTCTGTCTGTCTGTCTGTCACGTTTCTCGGCTTAACTGATTTAGATGGATTTTGATAAAAAGATAGATCGACTTTGGGGAATGATTTAGGCTGCTGTTTGTGTGGATATCACGCGTGCAGAGCTGTCATGAATTGTTACTTTGTATATTATCAATACAAAGTAACAATTCATGACAAGAACTAATATCGTATTAAAATAACTTAAACGTAACTTATAATAAAGTTTCACAGTAATACTAGATTGGATATAATACTTATTTACTTTATGCAGTTTATAATATCACTAAAGGACAATAATTAATATAATTATAAAATTTAATGTCGAACCTACGCTGTGGTGGTACGCTGTGGCAAATCAAAGATATTCTTTATTATAGATGATGATTACTTCTAATAATAAAGTTAATAATATTATAAATACATATCTTAACATAATTCTCTTAAAGAATCAGAGTTACTATATTCGAAACACAACGTAGGATTTTAATCACGACCACTAGACGAATCATTGGCCAAATTAATAATAGATCAAAGTATGTTTAGGGATTTAAATTATATTATATAATATCATTTAGTTATTTGGGGTTAATTAGGTACTTTTAATTAGTAGAGAAGGCGAAAAAAAAAGGTTAGGTGCATCGAGAAGTACTACTAGGTAGTAGTAGGTGGGGGGGTGTTACAGCCTGCGTTGTAGTTTTTTTCCAGGGTAAACCAATTTTCTCGGGATAAAAAGTAGTCTTTGTCACCCAGGGATAGTCTAGCTTTCCAACGGTAAAATATTTTTCCAAATCGGTTCATTAGTTTTGGAGCCTATTCAATACAAACAATCAAATCTTTCCTCCTTATAATATTATATATAGTATAGATATTCAAGGCAAAATTAGAGTACATTATTAAATGACAATTTTAAAACAAATTATAATTAAAATCTTGTTCACTGATAATTTCTATACAGTTTTATTCAACACAATCAATTCAATTCAATCACATTCAATTACAAAGCTTCCAAAACGAGCTAAAACACGTTATCGCACGTCAATTTAGTAAAGTGTTATTTAAAAATGTTACTCTAATTCAGACTTTAATTCAAATAAATAATAGAAATAGAATAAGAAAATATTTATTAAAGTCACATATCAAATACAGCGCGAATATAATATAAACTAGTCTATGTACAGCGACGAAAAAAGGCGACCACTCAGCATATGATACAGAAGTATGAAAGCTGCTGTATCGCTGGTATTCAGTGGCGCCATCGTGAGTATGAGTGCCATGAGTACAACATACATTGTGCTATAAATATTTACATGTTTGTTGAATAGGCATTAACGAATACAAATATAATACAAAATTATGTTACCAGGTAAACATCGTGATAAAGAAATTATTTAGGATAAATCAATTTAAACCTAAAACGACCCCTTAATAAGCAGACTTTTGTGTATTTAACAGATATATTTTAAATGAATTTTTGAACAACCAAATGGTAATAAATAAGTTCGGCAAAATAACAGAATCAAGGTACCGGGGATGTAATCCTATGATATAAATAAATAACCGGCTTAAGCCGATTCCGCGTTGATAGATCTGGTAAGACCCTTAGTCAGATTTGTTTCTTGCTTCGTATGTATAAGATAAGGTTTTACGTTGTAGATTTGTATCAGTCAAATTGATTACGTGTCTCCGTAAAGTTGGAGTGAGCTTGGTTTTATTGTTCGCGATGAAAAACGAATCCCAGGGGAGTTCTTTGACGTGACTTTGCTGAACATAAACTGGGTCGATACCTATCTATCGATCATTTATTCTTCATCAAGGGTACTTTTTTTTGGGTTTTTTTGGGATATTTTCAAAATGTCAGTCAAACTCGTATATACCTATTTCAAGACAATAGGAATTGGATTAGATATTGTACGAGTACAATTGTAATATTTATATATTATAAATCTTCTGTGCGGAGTTTTATTACAAGCACACTTGTAATTAAACTCCTCCGAAACGGCTGGACCGATTTTGATGATTTTTTGTGTGTTCAAGTGAATTCAAGAATGGTTTAGATTTACATATATTATATTTTCATTTTTTCTTTTTAAAACGCGCGTACGAAGTCGCGATAGCGAGTGTAATATAATAGTGTCAGCAAAATAGGTCACCATTCAGCTACAGGAAACGACCTGCAGCGTTGATTATCAATCGCACCACACAGCATTACAGCAGTGGATGCTTGGGACAAGATACGTCATAAATACAAGAAGTTACTAATATCAGACCCTACTGAGCTATTATAAAAATTACCTATACGAGTTTTCCAATAATACGAAACTAGAAACAAATGATGTAGGTAAATTGCTAAAGAAAATAAGCAAAAAAGATATAAAACAAAAGGAAAGTTGGATAAAATTTGATACTATTATCGATACATATATTATAAATGTGAAAGTATTTCTGTCTGCCTGTGTGTCTGTCTGTTTGTTACGTTTTCACGCCTAACCGAACTGAACCTATTTGAAGGACATAGGCTATTTTTTATGTAGATACCACGCGTGCGAAGCCGCGGGCAGCAGCTAGTATTTTATATAATATCATCAAATAATATTGTTGAGTTATATTGTTGATTAAGTTTATATGTATCCAAATTAGTGGTGATTGAACTCCAAAGGAAGTTAAACATAGCACAGCTGCTAATGAACTTTATGTGATTAATACTAATAAAATTAATACACCTTAATTGTTTTGTTTAAGACGTACGTACGTATTTAGTTAATATACTTACTTCACTGTTTTCCTATGATGAATGCTAAATCAATATTATTATTATTATAATCATTGAACATCTCTATTCAATTTAGTGACGTGCATAGCAACATATAACGTTGGTAGATAACAATAGATCAATTATGTATAACAATGGCGTCATCTATACTAATATTATTAAGGTGACTGATACTTGTTTGTTTATTACGTTTTCACGGCTAGGCGGCTAATTATGTCTGAATGCCTGAGGTTATGTTAAACGCCTGTTTGAATGCGTACCTAATCATTTATAAATAATAATCTAATATATAGTCGATACAATTCAAAAGTTACTTAGTTTTCAATTCTATTAGCAATCCCCCAATCGCAGTTTTTTTAGAATTAGGATCAAGATCAAAATCCCCGTACTACCAATTGTGTCGATTCCAAAATGCAAAAATAATATCGACATTGCCAGTTTCCAGAATACCTGTTCAAAACTGCAATTCGTGTTCGTAGCGTCACGTTGATAAGCGGAATGAGTATAACCTCACGAGTATCGCGCTAGTTTGTTTGGGGAATTCAATTAATTTCATGGTTAGTTTGTTATTTGAAGTTACTTTTATGTACGAGTGAAATTCATGTAAGTCTAGGAGCTACAATTTTCGAGGTATAATGTCAGGGTAAGGACGATATCCTAAACAAATAGACATTTGAATCTTGACTTGAGAGCGTCCTCGGTCGTTTCAAGTCGGTTTAGAATAACAGAACTCATTAAAATAATGTCTAACACAATCTTTGTTTTCGAAGTGAACAATACAAACAATTTTAGGGTTCCAAAGTCCGACACAGAACCCTTATAGTCCGTTATGTCCGTTTATCTGTCTGTCTTTCTGTCTATCCTCCCCTAATCAGAGGTCTACCTAACAACTATTGGTCATTTTGAAATTTTTTTTGATGTATAACATCTTTACTCTTACTTTTCTGCAATCTGTGCAATCTGCAATAAGTGATTTTTGACTATTTGATTTGACCAATGAGCGCGCGCGGTGGTAGTGTTGACCGTCAGATGGTACCAACCCATTTTCCTGACATGAAAGATGTTACACATCTAATGCGGCTACAGTAAGGCTCGCTCGTTTTTTACTTTTTTATTTTACTATTGCATTATTTACTATTGTATATGGTAAGATAGGTCTTTGAAACATATTATGAGGCCTCATGAACAGATTTTCAATACTGATATTCCTATATTTAAATTATAAGGAATTATAAGAAATTATAAGAAAAAATATTAGTTAGAAAGGTTTTACCAGATAATGGGTAACAGTCTAATTTGTAAACCTAAAAGCTCCATACAACATAATTTAATTTTGCTAACTAGATGGTCTTGAATTGATATTAGGACCTGACCACTAGTCAATCTTATTCGTACTGACTTCGAAAGCCTGTATTCGTCGTCCGATAAGCACTTGACCATTTTTTAGATATGATTTGATATGATTTTAGATATCCATAATCTAGACTACCTAGATTCCAAGCCAAATTCACAATAATGTGTCCATGGTCTAAATAGTTAACAGTTTGAGAGAGCACTTGGCTGTCGCGTCCCGTTGTCCATTTAGAAGTCCCTGAGAAATAGAGGTTTCAGCAAGTGATAAAAAGCAACTTTTATATAAAAGGACTTGAATGTGGGCAACTCTGTTGTGTTTCGCCTTTGAGTAGGCATTTCCTTTGAATAGGTAGCTCGTTTTATTTTCTTAAGCACGCAGGGGAAATGGCCAGTTTCATGATGCCAACATCTACATTTCTTTACTTCTAAGTATAAAATTTTCTTGTTCGAAAATTGAATTGATTAGATATATTTGAACAAAAAGGTTATGCCATATAAGGTCTAAAGGAAACACAAGATTATTTCTAAGAGTAATAAAAACTTAAAAGTTTTATTTAAAGATAGGTGATTTCGTTTTGACGACACTCCTTAGCTTTCGAGTATTCTAAATGCAAATTCGGTAACTTTAAATGGACTGACTGCTTCTGAAACACTTTTACCTTAATATCTTCGGGTAAGTTTTGAATTAAGAATATGACTGAACTCACCTAAAGGTAACATCGTGACTTTTAAGTTTTGTAAAAATCCTTTTGATGTAAAATACAAATCTGTTACTAAAGCAAATAGAAAGGTTTACGTTTCTCGTGCGGTACTAAACGTTTGTTGAAATGATTTACAGACCTAGAAATTGACGAGTAATTACACAGAATTTGACATTATTACGGGCGAATATAGTTGAACTACGAGTGTATCCCACAAGTTAAACCCTTTTCTATATATAAGTATGTAGTTATTGTTCTTTAGTTAGGTATGAAAATGTGTATAAAAATTGAAAATTAATAAAAAAAAACAATAATAAATTAAGTTTGATTTGTTACATTGATAAATCCCAACCTTTGCGGTACACTTACTGGCTATTCTAAATGCTCGTGTGTCGCATGAATACGTTCGGGAATCCCGTGGGGCGAACACTCTAGCGGCACTTTTTCAGGACACGAAAAATGCATTTGTGATTCCGTCATAAGCGATTCTTACGTTCCTGAACGAAAACGGCTCGAACGTGCCGACTTTATTTTATGATTCCCTTCTAATCTTGTAACAAATTTAGAATTTGGGAAAATAATTACTTAAATGTTTTGGGGTTTCCTTTTGTTCAATCTGCCGCCATCGGCTGCCACGTAATAAACCAAAAGTTCTTACCATATTCAAAGAGGTACTTGTATGAGGAAGTTTCTTAATAAATGATAATACATACTATAAATTTATCGTAGAAATTATTTACTACATCAAAAAACAGAAAATAGATTGTTTTTTAGATCAAGTAATATTTTTGTATAAATAAAGTAAACTAGCTGCTGCCTGCGGCTTCGCACGCGTGGTACTTACATAAAAAGTAACCTATGTCCTTCTCCAAGGTCTCATCTATCTTAATACCAAAATTCATCAAATTCGGTTCAGCGGTTTAGCTGTGAAAACGTAACAAACAAACAGACAGACAGACAGAGTTATTATGAATATTAATAATAATAGTATAGATTTCTGAATCAATTTTGTAAAAACATCGGTTAACTAATATCAAAAATCGTTTATTCATTTCAATAATAATGGCACTTAGTAACAAGTACAATCGTTACAATAGGTATCCATCTTTGTTTTAACCCCAATAAATAGTTGCAACTTATTAGTAGTTACCAGCCCAGTGGATTAGTTTGTGACGGACGGAGGAGTGACCCGACGTATCTTATAGGCTGGGTTAATGGGAGCAAACCGAAACTAACGACGACCATTCATCTTTCCATGTAGCCTGGGAGCAAGCGCTGTTGAGAGCCACGAGTATTTTGGAACAGATATACTGGACTAGTGTTATTGATAACCTTATGAGCCCGTCGCTACTCTTAAAACTACATGACATAAAGCCACAAATTTAATATGCCGTAAGCTATAGAAATCATTGCCCGAAGAACTAGATTTAACTAGGATAAATGACGGAGCGAGTGTCTCCGTTTCAGCTTCGGCGAAAATGCTTTCGTATGTTTGTCCGGCCGGGGCGTCTGTCCGGATCTTCTCTACAGGTCGCGTTTCTCAACCGATTCTTCGTGAAGTTTTGTGAGCAGGTTCTATAACTATATAGATTTGTTTTGTCGATTCAGATTTTAGGTTTTTTCAAAATGACGGATTTGAAAAAGTAAAAACAGCTTTTAAAATGTTCGCGAGCTGTAGACAGCTCACAGAACCATTAGTAAGCATTTGTAATTTGTATCTAGGCATTATGACATCAAAAGTAATAATTTTGCAAACGTAACACGAGAATTAGAGGACGGAGGTCTATCACAAAAATCCGTCTAATATTGAAGCACGGCGATAACTCGCTCGAGGTCACAAGTTCACGACACTGTTGTAGCCAACGTCTTAACGGTTTTGATAAATTTTCTATTATTGAGTTATTTATTAATATCTTTCTTACATATTTAGTTGAGATAATGATAATAATGATAAATAATCCAATTATAAGGGGAAGAACCAGTACTGTAATAGAAGCATAAACTTTTAGCTTTTTTTTGTGTGTTATAGGTATTTATGTTGCTGTTTACCAGCTTTTTTTGTAACAAATATTTATTTATAACGTTGAACATGTCTGTTGACGTTTTGTATAACAAATAAGTAGGCAAGACAAATAAGTTTTCATAAAAAATATTTAATAAAACTAATCATAATTAATTTCTGAAAATTCAAATGTATAATTTGATAGTTTGTATGACTGTATAGTGCTTTATACTATTATTTAAAAAAACAGTAAATAATTTCATTGCTTATAAATTAACCTTTTATTCTAGTATAAATTTTACTCGATAGTATTTAATGTAAATGTGTAAATGTGTAGGAGAAATTTACCGCTAATTCTAAACATTTTGAGTAGTTTTACAAAAAAGCATATAAGTAGTTCAGCCATCAGCTATGTGATATCCATAACACAAGCTCTACTTACTTTGGGCCTAGATGATGCTGTGTGAAATGTGACCGTTGTTATTATTATCATCATTACCATGTTACCTGAATTGGATCAGTTATTGGAACTGATTCCAATAACTGATCCAATTCAGAGGCACTGCATAGTTTCATTGTTTACAACGGCATCGTTGTAAACAATGAATGCACAAATATTGCTACGGCAAAATAAGCTTGTCCGTCAAACGAAACCTATGTAGGCGAAAAAAAATTCCCATACATCGATATACGGTCGTGTAAGTATGTTATCGAAAAATTATTTAATATGAGTACTACAAATTAACAGTTTTCCGTTTTTTTCTGGTCATTGCTTCTTGCCAAACTTTTAAGATTCAAAAGTACGGAAAGTACCCCAAATGTTTTGATTTACAGGCGATTGTCTTAATATGCGGCTTAAATGACTGTATTAAGACTTATTTTCTTAATAGCATTGACTAAGAAGCTTGTTTTTATACAGCTCCAAAAGACCGTAGGCCTTAGTGTTTGATATTCATTTCAACTCTATACTTTCACTATTCCTGAGAAAAAGGGTCTTGATACACAGAAAGAGAGACAGACAGACAACTAATTGATCTTATAGGACTTATTTTCTCGATATGGGGTATGCAACCACAGAACACTAAACACTTGTACGCAACTATAAAAATACGTTGTTTCATAGTGAAATACAAATCCAATTGGTTGACTGTACATACTATTTAATCTCCTCATACCAACTAGTTGGCAAAATTACTCAGTCTGGTTATAAAACTATAACTGGCTCTTCAACTTGAACTATTGTTTCCACTGTGCAAAACTGGTGTTTTTGTTCGAATATAAGCTAGTTTTGTTTACTTTGTTCAGGCAGAAATATGCTGTCTATTGAACTGAAATATTGCCTGTCGTTACACGAAACAAAGCTTGGGTTAGAGTGCTCAACACACGAATAGTTAAAATTTGAATATAGACCTAGGAACTTGGAGAGTAATCAATAGCCTGGATGGAATAGTCCATCTTTCTGACAGCGTTTATTTATCTCCTTAATAAACGTAGATTGTTTCAAAAATACCATACTAATAATGTAAATTCGAAAGTGTCAGTCTGTTAGTTTGTTACCTTTTGACGGTAAAACAGATCTTGATGAAATTTAGTAAGGAAATAGATTGTATCTAGGAGGCGGAAATAAGCATTTTTATGTACCACACGTGCAAAACCGTGAGCAGCAGTTAATAGAAAATAAAATTTCTTAAAAGTTTTTATTAATTTATTCAACTATTTTATTTTATGGTGATAGTTATAACACCATTAAAGGTTTTCCAAGACTATGTTATACTTAAACAAAAAACAATATATTGAATATCAGGATTAACTTAAGATGGCGGACATAAGCAAACTTTTATGTACCACTTGTGCGAAGCCGAGAGCAGAGGTTAATAGAAAATATCAAAACAAAAAATATAATATATTGAATATAAAAAATTTCACTGCTGGTTGCAGTTTTTTTACAACAATAAACAAACATAATATTTAGTTTTTAAAACTATCTTTGCCATTTCCATGACTTTTGGCAGGCTATGGTAAAAAACATCATCCTTATTACCAGAGAGGATATTATGTATAGTGACATTAGAGCCAGCTTAAGGAGGTTAGTCCTAAAAGCTGCCTGGTTGAGCAAGGCTGGTCGGTGACGCAGACCTACTGCGCCCGGCGGCTGAACTGCAGCTCAGCCAGTATCTCGGGCTGATGCAGAAGCCCACGGAACACGCGCCCTATGAACTTGACCAGCGCCATGTTTCTCCTGACCGATAGTTATCAGTATCCGACCATACCTAGGACGCATAAACTTGGATACATGAACGAGTGGTATGGGTACACTCTGTACTCCTTTAAGTAAAGAATACGAGCAAATGTTTTTCTACAACTACGTACTAGGGCATTGTATAGAATTGTAAATAAGTATGTACTTTTCAAATATCAACACTGCCTAAAAATATAATAAAATAAAAATCTGGGTATCGGTGCGCCCTTCACTTCGTACTGTTGTAAAAGAGAGCGCGCGCGGCCATCACGCAGCACTTTTTATTATTGTAAACAACTTATTAGTATTGCCCCATTAAACTACTTTATATTATATGTAGTAAAGTTTACGGGAACGTCAACTTTGTTTTTAAAAACTTTAAAATTAAATGAAGGAAATTCTAACTAAAATCCTACAATTTAAGACGAGACGTCTGAGACAAGTTTTATTCTCTTTACGACTGATTAATAGAAACTAATTACAAAAGCTTACAAACTATGGGCCACACGGCACAGAATACGTAGGTGGCAGAGATAAGGCTCCCGGCTGCAGCTGCTAATATGCTAGCTTGCATTCTCACACATTCAATGTTGTGATTAGCCTACTAGTCGGTTGCATAACTGTCATGCTGGAGCCGTTTACAGCCTGAAGCGTCCGTTTCCCTAAAAGGTAACTTTAGGTCATCCGCAAATAGCTAATTGTAAAACATTGTAAGAAGGCTCAAACGGAAAAAGGCATTTGAGTGTAGTTTATCAATAGTGAAGTGCTAAATAACTACATAAAAACACAAGAAAAGAGGGTCTGCCCCTTAAATAGAGACTGCATGAAAAGTGCTATTGGACATATTCTTAGTATAGAATAGAATAGAATATAACTTTATTGTACACCTTAAAAATAAAAATACAAAATAACAATAATTTAAACATGGTAATAATATTTAAGTGGTACAATGGGCGGCCATATCGCTTGAGAGCGATATCTTCCTGGAAACCTTTGTATGGAAAGGAATGTATTAATTAGAATAGACGGCACGGCGTACATTAAACAAATATTGTTTTTTTCTAAATATAAACCTACAAAAATATACATAAACGTAAATAAAAAAAATTACCTACATAAACATTGTATATATATATATATACTTAAACAATACTTAAACATTAATACATAAATAAATACAAAATATAATTTATAATATAGTATAATTTATTTTATAAAACTATGTCAAAACAAAATTACTCATTAGCTTAATTGGCTTGATTGTAATATTATTTAGCGCATGATCAATATTGTGCACTAAAATAACCAAAAAAAAACATAATATACCTCAAAAAAATCTGTACTTCTATTTAAAAAAAATCTAATATATATAGTCATAAGTTTTTTTTTTTGCTATTTATATAATTATAAATTTCAAACCAACCTTATACATTTCATAAACATAAAACATAAAAATGACAAATCATAGTTTTCAATCAAACGTAATTTGATTGTCAGCAAATGATGCAATAATTTTTCGCAACTTTCAGTATTTCATTCGTTTCTCTATTTTTATTTATACAAAAGTTTTCGGAAAATTAGTAAATAAAGCAGAAAAAATAATATTTTGAATGACCTCATTTTTATATTTGGAAACGTTTATGACTACCCGTATTTATGTACTTACTTAACGTCAATGCTATGGTTTAACGTAACACGATGCGTCAATGAAAGATTACGTTTGCATGGAAAACCTTGTGTGTATGATAATATGGTCCGTTCATTTAGAGTAGAGTGCCCGGGTGATATTTATGTCAATGACATAAGAAACAGAGTCAATGATTGGGTGTATCCCACTATTTACATAGAAACACAAAATAGAAAAGGTGGGACTAGCGTTTTTTTTCAAATTATATCCCATTATTTCTATTGCGGCAAAAAAACGAGTTGATTAGCAACGCGCAAGGCGACCGAGCAAAGCGAGCGTGCCGCGGCAGCGTCCGCTGAAGCGCCAGAAGAATATAGCTACTATTTTCCACGGTTCGGTAGACCGAACATCTGAAACTTTTTTTTTCTTGGAGCGGTCAACTGTAACACGGAAATGTGCACGCCGTCATAAGAGGTGATGCAGTGTTTTTTTTGCCGCCGCCGCCAGCAATGTAAATAGTGGGAGAATCAGTCCCATTATTTCTATCAATAGAAATACCTAATGGAAATAGTGGGATACCCAAATGATTCACGTCTCTACTCTTATTAGACAGACTCTCAAGCTGAATGTAAAAGTTAAATTCAACTGTGCTGTTACAAATTCACTCTCGCCCAATTGTACTAGAATGTACGTGATAATGTATGCTGCATACTAAGGGATATTAACATTATTAATTTGGAATAACAAAGCTAATTACTACGCGACTGGATCACAATGCCGTGATTAGATCGTGCACAAATGGTATATTCGTGCAGGGTTGACGATGACTTTGAAACAGTCAAACATTCTCACGGCTGTATTCGGCAGGTTTGGTAGGTTCTCAGATCATTCTCAGATCATAGGTTTTTGAAATAAGGAGTACTTTGTTGACAAGGTAATAGAGGCGTTTTGAAATGAACGAAATAAATAAATTTTGAAGTGGCGAACTCGGTTTTCGCCATGGCCTAACAATTTTTGAAAAGCTGAGATCAAATTCTGGAAGATTTAACTAAATACTAAATATACAAACACTTTTACATTACATGAATTAATAACTTACCTAATTAGTATTTTAATACCTCTCAGTATCTCAGCTCTGATGTTACTTAGAGAAATGCTTCTTTCACATACTGATTGTATTTAGCCGTTTTGTACTGAACAAATTGAAGATTTGACGACCTCTGTTCTGCAGTGGGCCAAGGCCCGGCTGAGACGCAGAAGGTTGCGTTCTTGAAGGGTTCGATTGCCGCCACCGGACAAATGTTTTTATGATCTGCAAGTATTTGTTTCAGGTCTGGGTGTTTCTAAATATGTATAATATTTACAAAAAAAGTATATATGTAGTATATCAGTCATGTCAAAGTAAGCAGTGCTTGTGTTATAAGTACCCAAAACACAAGCTCTGCACATTGTCGTACAGATGATGCTGTGTGAAATGTTTGACATTATCTATATATTAATACATGAACCAAAAACTGTTTACGAAAATTGCGCGGACGGAGGAGTATGAAATTTCGCACTCTTATAGTTTATATAAAGAAGGAGTGCAGAATGTTAATATTTTTTTTAAATTATGCAATGAAAATAAATATTTTTTTAATAAATTATTGTCGAATTTTGATAAGTAGGCGACCACTAGTTATTATTGTTATTTATTTTCTTGAGATTTTGTATTTACTTTAATCAAAGTATTTACTATTATTATTTCTGCCATCTCATAGGAAGATCATTTAAACCCTCGCTAGAACTCTGGGGACCGTGACTCAACAAACTGTGTGTGCCTTCTTGTGCCTTCTAGGCTGCTTCTTGGGAAGAAAATTTATTTTACTCAAAAAATATCCAAATCGGGGAAAAAACAGTAGTCTGTTGGGACAGATGGTTTCTAACTGCAGGTCCTGTCATATTAAAACAATTTTTGTGCAGTAATAGGTCTTGCGTTATCGTGGAGCAAAGTGTTTGAAGACATTTGCTTAAGCCTCTGACGCTCTTTTGATCCTTTCCGCACACTGGTTCAAAATAACTAGTCTCACTATAAAAAGAAGTAGAGCAATAATGGTGAAGATCGGTTGACGAGTCGGTACTGTTTCTCTGCGAGCTTCGAAACGATTGTTCGCAGTTCTGCACAGTAGATGTCTGTCGTTATTACTGGACTGAATGGATCTGAGAAAGCTGTATTGAATTATGCCATAAAGTGACAGCCAAACAGTTACTATATTTCTATAGGAAAGCTTTGATTTTGGACATTGTTGCGGCGTTTGACCTGGGGTCACCTATTGCGTTGTTTGCTTGCGATTATCGTAAAGCATCCACTTTTCGTCGCACGTCACAATCCGGTCTAATGAAGACATGATGACAGAAATGAAGGGTCCAATCCCTTTATTTCTGTACCAATTCTGATTTAACAACGTAAAGTAAGTTTCAACGTACGCTTCTTTCTGCCGATCAGACAAATCATGAAGTAAACATTTTTCAAGTTTTTTACTTTACCGATTTGGTGCAAATGGATCAATACTACGGTTAAGCTAACGTCAAACCCTGCCGCTAAGTCATTGGTA
Source organism: Lampropteryx suffumata (assembly GCA_948098915.1). Lineage (NCBI taxonomy): Eukaryota > Metazoa > Arthropoda > Insecta > Lepidoptera > Geometridae > Lampropteryx > Lampropteryx suffumata. The sequence continues at coordinate 12,454,522 of OX402561.1, forward strand.
GAGTTTGGTATGGATCGGCTTCCACTATTACTTTCAATTTGTCGTTTTTAACCTAGGACCTTCCTCGTGACCTCGTGTTCATGAAGAATGAACGACGGAGAAGTTTCCACTACGAAAGCGATTAAATCAGAAACGCAAAGCACGTTAATTAGCCGTGTCCTCTGCAAACACAGCATTCATGTTGCGAATGAGCTTGCTGCGTTATTTCCAAATCGCATCTTGTATCAAAAGTTGTCTATTTTATATTTTTAAAGTTGTAAAAACAATTGAACCGAAACAATCAAAATGACATATTTAAAAAAACAAGAACATAGTGTGTGAAAAAAGTTTTACTCTGAAATTCTACAATGTTTAATTTGAGTTTAAAGTATCAGTACATTAGAATGGCAATTTCATATTTAAACTCTTATTACAAAATCAATCGTCACTCCATAAATTATTAGCAGAACCATTTGGATTCAGCTTTTGAAGTGGTCAGTTAGGTACTAATTTTAAAGTTAAACTTTTGAATGGTGCGCGACTCTGTGTCCAGAATAGTCCAGATAGTGCCGCGTACAATATTTTCGCTTGAATTATCAAATTCATATCGTGTGGCACGGCGCCAACAGCAATAATACAGCCTCCATTTCTTCGTATTACGATACTTATTTTAAATAATTGAACAATTTTGTTCATCACAGTTGGTATAGATGGCAAATACCCGTGAAACACTATTAGGGTTGCGTATAAAGCGGAATAAATATTTGTAAATTGTAATTATTTGAACTTATTGAATGGTTTTTGTCTAGCTTTTTGTTTATTTTGAAGACCTGACCTATTCTATGATCCACTTTTGTTATTTTAAAGTAAATTCATATCAAATCAAATTCAAATTAATATCATATCTCCTTGTAGATCCATTTCCATTCCATTCCATTAAGGACTCAGGAGTCACGGAATATTAGCTTCGCAGTGGCGTGTGACACTACTGTGTTATGCTTAGTGGTGTCCTTTTTCGCTGACAAGATTGCGATTTCGATTGCCGCTGCGGCACAAATGCTTGAATGATCTGCATATATTTGTCTCTGGTCTGAGTGTTTTTATTTGTATAATACGCAGATATTCTGTCATGTGGTTCCCATAACACGAGCGTTGGGGCTCTAGATGTTCCTGTGTGAAATGTATTGCATTATTTATTTATTTATTTTATTTTAAGTTTAACACTTTCTAATTTAGTAAATGACTCTCAATGGTGACCATATTGAGATCTATATTAGTTGATCTATTAGCCACAACAATGAAAGACCATTCGTTCCTCGATTTGTTGTCATCCCTATAATTTAGATGAGCTATGAATCATCCAAATTGAGAACAATAGGACTCAAGGTACTTACAGATAACAAACTTGAGTCGAGATGTGACACTAAGAAGTTCACCAACATGTTAACCGCCCGTTTAATGACTGCCAAATTGAGCAACGATTCGCCAGAAGATCACGTCTACTTCTACGGAAAAATCACAAAAAATTACCATATTTTTGCAGTCTGGTCGTTTGAAATTCAAAATGATCTGATCTGAAATTTGAAGTCAAGTCTGTTTTATGCGAAACCCGTCCAGTGGAGGGAGTTACTAAAAATAAATTCAGAACAAACCTGGCTGTTGAAAAATAAAAAAACTACTATGATGATGATGATGATGATTACGATAAATAAAAAAAAACATATCTGCAAAATTAATAGAAGAGTTGATAATATATTGGAGGAAGAAATCATAAAGAAAAACACTACGGATATGTGTCAGCGACTGATGTCTACATATTCAGCTATATTGATTTCTACCATCCTAAGGTTGACTGGCAGAGATCACTATCTATTGATAAGACCGCCCATTGTACTACCGTGTAGCTAAACACTGTTTCTTATAATAGTCTAATGTATTTTGTGGTGTGCAATAAAGTATTTTCTATCCATCTTTCTATGTCCGCAACGCTCGCTGGTGTGAAGGCTATGGTGTATGCAGATGGAGATCAATGTTTTTAAAAATAAACGGCTGCTCCATTCACGCAACCAGCGCTGGCTTGGCTTGTAAGCTTCTAATTCTTCTCCTCAGTTGGGCACTCTTGGCAGAGTGGTCGTGGTTATGCGTGGGTCCTGATGAATGGCGGCTCTTGCTTTGCGTCTCCATCCGGCTCTATTGGAGGCGTTGTGGGAGCAGTCGGTCATCGTGGGTTGGTGAGAGATTTTATCAGATCTCCCCATCTGGTCGGAGAGCGGCCACGGCATCTCTTGCCCTCCATTCTGCCTTGGACTACAAGACGCTCCATTGAGTCTTCATTTCGGGTTATGTGCCCAAAGAACTTCAGTAGTCGTATTTGAACAGTCGACGATAAACTCTCTCTTCTAAAGCTTTCTAAAGCTACTAATAACGAGGCTAATATCAAGCCATCGTCGTTTCACATAAACCATGTTTAACGCCTTGCGCTGTTGTGTAGTTCATAAGCTAGTTTCAGTTGAATGCTCATATCATTATGATTATCAGCGACTGTAGCTAATTAATTGCGTTCAGTGCAGATCTAAACAGGTGGTTATGTAGTTCCGTAGTACTAAATCTGCTTAGCGCAGGTATGTTTTGGTTTCATTGAAGTTCAGATAATTAAAGCAATGGATTATGGACTAGAGATTACCGGATACCTTTAAGCTTCCCTTTTCTTACCTGCCTGGACTATTGCCAGATCACCATGTTTTTACAAATAATTTAAATTGAAATTTAAATAAATTTATATTATTAGACTTATGACAAATATTTGTATGATCTGCAAGTATTTGTCTCGGGTCTAAAAATATAATAATTTAATAAAAGTATGTAAGTAGTGTATCAGTCATGTGGTACCCGTAACACAAGCTCTGCTTACTTTGAGGCTAGATGATGCTGTGTGAAATGGTTGGCATATTATATTTCATATTTATTTATTTATTTACATATATTTATTTATTTACATATTATACTTACAAAAACCCAGACCGGAGATAAATACTTGCAGATCATACAAACATTTATCGCGCGACGGGAATCGAACTTGCAACCTTCTGCGTCTCAGTGGACCTTAGTCCACTGATATGCTGAGATTGCACCTTTTTGGCCACACTATTATGCTGATTGGTTCGCGGGAAGAGATGTTTGGCCTAGTTGTAGGTACTTTTCTATTTTCATAAATATATGCGCTTGTTTATTTTTCTCTTTGGGGCTTATTCTTGGTGTTTTTTCCGCTCTTGTTTGCTCTTTTGTATTGATTGTTTTGTGAGTGTACATGCATGTATTTCTTACTTTCTATCAAGACAGCGATATATACTGACCAAAATAGGAAGATAGGTACCTACGTTATTATGTTTTGGTAGGTTTATTGTACCGGCTAGCTAATGAACCATTGTACTGCGCCATTATCGTTACAACCGCTCTTTGTGTTGTGTGCGCCTGGTAATAATTGCCTTATTATGATAACCAACAGCTGTTCTGCAAAATATTATTGCATGTTTGCAAGCAAACTAACAGGACAGGACGATACGGGATGCAAAAACTTACAATGCCCTTTCACTTTCAAAATTTTAGTAACATGTGAGTAAAATCCGTGTTTATGAAAACTTACAAGGCTCTTTCAGGATAAAATTGAAATTCAGATTGAGATGTAAGCTTCTGTTTTCTAATGGAACTAAAAGAAGACGGCAGAGTCTGAAAAACGCGCTTGAGAGGCACGGTATGCCATCTGGAATGTCATGGCGGAATTCCTTTTTTGTTTTGCCAGAGTCGGATAATTGAATTTCGATAATAATTTTGACAACCTCTGTGATGCCACTGCAAAGAACAGAAAAAACGTTGTTATTTTTGTTCTGTGGCTCAAAGCGCGGCTGAGACGCAGAAGGTTGCAGGTTCGATTACCGCCTCGGGACAAATGTTTGTATAATCTAGTATTAGTATTTTGGTTTCTATGTTTTACGAAAAAAAAATATATAATTAGTTTATCAGTCATGTGGTACCTATAACACAAGCTCTGCTTACTTTGGGCTCAGATGATGCTGTGTGAAATGTCTGGCATTATTTATTTATGAAAATTTTGTTCAGGACTTCTTTGTAAACGCTACTTTGCTCGAGAAGTGTAATTTTCGGTATAATTTGACAAGGTCCCATACTGATTATTTTGAGATTGTAACTTAACATAAAATTATCTATTAGCTCCAAAAGATCTTGGACTTTGGGTCTCAAGGCTCAGTATTAACAGTCGACGTAGTCAGCCGCTGCGCTACAAGGTTTTCACGTACCTATTTATTTATTTATTTAGTTGTACCAACAAAGTATACACCAAAACATACACGTAAAAAAACATACCAGTTCCAAAAAATTGTTAAGTGCTACATTAATTACAGGTATAAACCGCAATGCAAATATAAAACATCAATTCCTAAAAATTTAAAAAAATTATAGTTTACATGCAGACAAAAGCATGAAAAGTAGATTATTTTACGCTGAATAAAAATACATAAGATAAAATTAATATTAAAAATATATAAATTTTATTACACAACAAAAAAAGAAACATTTATGAACATCAATATATACGAGTATATGAAAATAGTCAACAAGTGGCAGTTGTCAATGTTTCGTTTTTAAATTTGGAATTAAGTGTCGGTCAAAATCGTACATTTTTGTCGGCCTAGCCCTATTTTGCGCTGTAAAGTGCGCTGAAGAACTTCATTATAAATTGACAAAAAATAACTAAATAAATATAGGTGGATAGCTCACACAACATCTTGCCCTAAACTAAGCATAGCCATACTATAATAACAAGACGACTGCTAGAATACTTATATAGTAAAACTACATACTTATGATACCATATAACACCAAGACACAGAACTAACACACAAATGTTTGTCCGGGAGGCAATCTTAACCCACCTACAGCGCAGAAGGCAGAGCTACTACCAACTGGGCTGAAAGGCCAGTCATTCTATACTTAGTTTTTGATCTGAAAAATAAAAATACTCATAAAAATACTTTGAAAAATACTTGTGCTCGTACCCATATGATTTTTCGTGTATGTTATGTTTAAGTTTACTGAGTCTAAACACTCATTGGCAGTAAAAAAGTAATATTTACTAAACTTAACTCAAGTAAATAAGTCCTTTATGGGGAACACGGTGCGCTTCTATAATAAGCTTCCTGAAAATGCAACTAAACTACCTATTAAGCAATTTAAAGCATGCATAAAGGGTAGTCTTTTCAAGAAAGCGTATTATAATATACATTGACTATATTATTGATAGCAATGCATGGCCTTACGTCATTCTGCTCTCAGACAGTTAACCGACACGTTTGAATTGTATAAACTATCTTGTATTAGTTTTTAGTAGTTAAAATAGTTATAAGATGGATCATGCAAAAAAGCGCTGGGACACGGACGAGTTTCTTGCCGGTTCTCGAGAACGAGCTTGGGTTAGGAGGAATTGGCACCTAAATTCACCTAGTACGTAAGAAGTTTCAAAGTGATCCTTGTATTGAATAAAGTATCTTTTGACTTGACTTTGACTTGACTACATGGAAATACTAAGAAGGTACGAAGGTACTTTGTAAAATATCCCTATACCTACTTAATAAAATCAATTCTTTGCCGTTACGAATAAAGTTCGGAGTTTTGTGGTTATTTTCCAAAGTTCAGGCCAAGTTGTATTTTCGAAGGTCTATTTCGTGTAAAACATAAATCTTAAAACTTCATTAGTTCATTCGCTTTTCGTGAGTTTTTCCGACCGCTGATGTTTACGTTTTAAAAGGTTTTTGACGTAAAATATTGTTGTTGTTGAGTTCGGCAAGGATTGCTCGAAATGTTGAACTGCCGAAGTTTCGAGTTTGATAACTTTACTTCACTTTTCTCTTCACCAATCAACGCTATGCTAATATTAAATATATGAATACGTGGTTGCTTGTTATACTGTTTTCCGTTTGATGGAAAATTTATAATTACATTCGTCTAGTTGTGGATTCGTACTTTTGTATCACCGGTCTTATAAGAAACATAAGTAATTTATTTAGAGACTTAAAATATAAAAAAAAAAGGCAGCTCGGATTGACTGGCTTTTTAGCTTAGTTGGTAGTAGCTCTCCCTTCTGCGCTGTAGGTGGGGGGTTTTATTCTCTTCCAGGACAAATATTTGTGTGATGAACTTAGATGTTTGTTCCGTCTGGGTGTTAAAATGTAACATATGTATGTATTTCAAAATATATATGTATACCATTAGTTATCTAGTAATCATAATAATAAGCTATGCTTAGTTTGATAGTGTTGTGTGAATATCCACCAATCTAACTAATATTATAAATGAGAAAGTGCCTCTGTCTCTCTGTCTGTTTGTTACGTTTTTACGCCTAAACCGCTGAACCGATTTTGATGAATTTTGGTATAGAGATCTATTAGACTTTGGAGAAGGACATAGCCAACTTTTTATGTAGGTATCACGCGGGCAGTTGCTAGTATTTCTATATATTTATTTATAATTATAATTAATGTTACAGAATGTTGTATCAAATTAGTTGTTGATATGGTCCTAGGCATGTTCCGTAACTCATACTAAACACAAACACTATATGGGGTATATTGTGTTTGTGTTAATAATTGTATGATCTAATTCAATTTATCCCATTCTACAATTGAGTTTCACGGTAGTCACTCAAAGCTATTTTGTATCTAGCCTTTCAGTCGATATTGAACTCGCATTGACAGCAAATGATCCAGAACGGATCTGAAATAACAATGCAATTTCGAATGTTACTAATTTTAGATCAATCAACCCGAAATTTTGCAGTTTAGCGATAATCGGATCAGCCAATGACATCATTGATTACACTGACGACGTAATTGAATACAAACTGGGAATGAAATGTGACGAATTCAATTCCAACGAGAACTAATGGATAATGAAGCCGTTATGTAAAATATATATTTGTATAGTCGTTATATGAGTTTTAGGTCATTGCTTTTTAAACCATTACGTCATTGACTTAGATGTGTAAATGTGTTATTAAGTGAATACAGACTTGAACATTTACCAACCAAACCAGAGGTCCAGAATACTTATAATAGAAGAATCTAAGTAATACGCAGACTTAGTTCCTAAAGGGTATTTATTAAATAGATCTAATGAGGTCCAAAAATGGTGATCCCTTGTTAGGAGAACCCTAAAAATAATTTTAATTATGAAAATAATTATTACTGGTGGATAATTGCCACAATACCATCTAAGCATAGCTTGTATCATGGGGACCAGGTGACTGATAGAATACTATTATTGACTTGGATGGCTCAGCATATGAATCTACTATTATAGAGGTTTCTAATATGTAGAACCTCACGTGTTTTAAACTATGTGTATGTATGCTCTTGTATCGTGGTGACCGAGTGACTGATAGAATACAGATATATCTTTAAATACATATTTATAATACTTTATACACCCAGACACAGAACAATTAGCTATGTTTATTATATAAATGTTTATCCTGGGAGGGAAACGAACCTCCAACCTACAGCGCAGAAAGTAGAGCTACTACCAACTGAGGTGGCAGGCTAGTCCATATTTACAAAAAAAATATTATTTAAGTAGTATATCAGTCAAGTGGTTCTCATATAAATAACTTCCTTCTTGCATCACAATCTTATTTAATTTTTCTAAACCTACTTGTATATCTATTATTATTATTTGACGACCTCTGTGGCGTAGTAGGCTTAGAACCGGCTGAGACGCAAAAGGTTGCGGGTTCGATTCCCTCCGCGGGACAAATGCTTGTATTATCTACAAGTATTTGTCTCGGGTCTGGGTCTTTCTATGTATTTATTTACAAAAAAAAAGTATATAAGTAGTTTAACAGTCATGTGTACCCATAACACAAGCTCTGCTTACTTTGGGGCCAGATGATGCTGTGTGAAATGACCGGGATTATTATTATTATTTATTATGAATGCTATGTCTATGTCTATCCTACTGTGTTTTTTTCTATACTTATATAATCTAACTATTTGTGGAAACTTTTAATAAGCCTACAGTGTATGACTCTACTTTGTAAAAACATTGATTTTTTTGTCTGTAACTATTCAGTGTTTGCTGTAAGTTTTCACAAATTTCTAAAATGAGAGTACCTGGATCACTGAGCTTTGCCCTGTATAAAACATGGATAAAATGACGTTTTCTAAAAATGAAACCTAGCTACGTCGATTTATCGCCCGCGAAACCCCCTGCATACTAAATTTCATGAAAATCGTTGAAGACGTTTCCGAGATTCAGATTATATATAAATACTGGCCATACATACTGTCAGCTCTGTTGGTAGTAGCTCTGCCTTCTGCGCTGTGGGTTGAGGGTTCGATTCTCTTTCAGGATAAACATTTGTGTGAACAGAGGTGTTTGTTCTGTGTCTGGGTGTTATAAAGTATCATAAGTATGTATTTAAAAATATATAAGTATTCTATCAGCCATCTAGTTACCATAAAACAAGCTATGCTTAGTTTGTGACTAGATGGTGTTGAGTGCATTGTGCAGAAATATTTATTTATATTTATATACAAGAATTGCTCGTTTAAATGTATTAGGTAACACAAGCTATGCTTACTTTGGGGGCTAAATGATGGTGAGTGAAATGTCAATCACTATATTTATTTATATTTACAGGCACAATATAAAAGCACTATACGAGTAGTACCTTAAGATAAATGGTCCGTTCAACAGATTATTAATATCGTATTATATTTCAGTTCATATTATCGAAAAAATATATATGACCGAAACCAACAAAAGTTTATGCATAATTCATGATTTGAGTAAAATACCTACCACGTCATGAGTCTTAGCTTTATTTTTGTTGCCCGAACTTCGTAAATTTCATTACAAGTCTGGCTTAAAGAGTCATAAGACAGGAGCTCAGTAACTCACTATTGAAAGCGAAAAGTTGTAATGTATGTAAATTACAAGTCAGACTCAGTGTAGTGAGCTGTCTCCAACTTAAGTTAGATTATGTTTCCAAAATAGAATGATTTCCAAGTTAGGATAAAGTCATGATGAGGTTTTGGTAACTATTGTTATCAATGTTTTTGTTCTAAAGGGTTGTCTTCTATTACATAATTAGCTAATGTGGTCGTCTCCTTCTTCGTTAATGGCATGTGTCATAATAATGTGTCATTATAATAATAATAATAATATTGTCAGTGTCAAGTTTTTATACTGTTTATAGTATGTCAATATTATAATTGGTCGTATTGCGAAGCAAGCATTGCGCGCTTATATTATTTATTATTCTTGAGTTATTTCCTGTTTTATTAATAATTTTGGTGTTTTTATTTAAAAAGAGTTATTGACTCTGGCGTGAATAATTGGAATAAAAGCTTTGAGTTTCTTTGTGATTTGAGCAAAAATCAACAAATGACGAACGACAAGATACGACTTTGTGATATACCATAAACAATATATAAACACTTGACACTGACAAAATTGACATTATTATGATCATGCCACTATAGTCCATTGAAAAGTTACATTTGGGTATGCATTTGTCAGAGGACGCAATTTTATTTTTTTAATGTGTAGGGGGGGTCAGTAGAAGCTTAAGTTCAAGTTTGTGGGGTCGGCACCCTTGTCCCCCGGCCGCCATCTTGGAAAAGGGGGTGCAAAGGGTTTTCGCGCTGTATCTCGTAAACTAGTTACCTTACAGAAAATTTAATCAAACATAAAATGTAGCAAATTAAATTTCCTACAATTTTATTTCTATTACTTTTTATCGTCAAGTGACCAACAAAAAAGTTATAAACAAAAATAAATGAAAATTTTGTTTGTTTGTTCTAGGTTTTACAGCGCTCCAAACTTAAACGGATTCTCGAATGCTCATAGGGATGCAATAAAAACTAAAAATTAGGCTTACTTTTCTATCTATATTTTTTTTATTCATACAATTTATTATGATCTTAACATTCCTATGCTATTATTGAACTATGTTTGACCCTTTTACCCACCACCTATGAGGTATAACATGGGCAAAGTCAAATTTATAAAAATTTAATGCATTTTTTAATGCATTTTTTGTCACTGTCTTAGCAAATCGTTTGTATCGCAGAGTGTCTAGAGTATCGTCTTTATTTCCGCCATATAAAAAGACGAAAAAACGTTCGCCAACAACACTGAGTAACGATGACTCGACTTTCTCACTCATAAATAATTTAGTTCCACTTGCTAACTCTGGATGCTTCTGCAAAATTTTTATAAATTTGACTTTGCCCATGTTATACCTCATAGGTGGTGGGTAAAAGGGTCAAACATAGTTCAATAATAGCATAGGAATGTTAAGATCATAATAAATTGTATGAATAAAAAAAATATAGATAGAAAAGTAAGCCTAATTTTTAGTTTTTATTGCATCCCTATGAGCATTCGAGAATCCGTTTAAGTTTGGAGCGCTGTAAAACCTAGAACAAACAAACAAAATTTTCATTTATTTTTGTTTATAACTTTTTTGTTGGTCACTTGACGATAAAAAGTAATAGAAATAAAATTGTAGGAAATTTAATTTGCTACATTTTATGTTTGATTAAATTTTCTGTAAGGTAACTAGTTTACGAGATACAGCGCGAAAACCCTTTGCACCCCCTTTTCCAAGATGGCGGCCGGGGGACAAGGGTGCCGACCCCACAAACTTGAACTTAAGCTTCTACTGACCCCCCCTACACATTAAAAAAATAAAATTGCGTCCTCTGACAAATGCACACTAAGGCCTAAAAAATGTAACATTTTAATGGACTACTATCGAAGTAAAAAAAGTATATTTCACAAAGTCGTATCTTGTTTTTCGTCATTTGTAATATTATTATTACTTAAGTGGTTTTATAAAAAATGCTGTATTATATATAAAATAATTACTTATATGGATCGCGAATCACAAAAAATCACATAACTTTTGTTCCAGTTATTCACATCCGAGTCAATAACTCTAGCTTTGTTTTGATTAAATCACCAAAATTACAAAAAAAAAATATATAATAAGAGCGCAATTATTGCCTTGCAAGACAGGCAAAAATATTATAGTGTTAATGCATAGTCTGTCCTTGTCATTTTAATGTCATAAAATAAAGATAGCATCAGGTTAAGGGGCACATTGGCTAATATATGACTATGAGTAAACTGCATAATATACTATGACCACCTTTGTGGCGCAGTGGGCAAAGATCTGCCTAAGACACAGAAAGTTGCGGGTTCGATTCGCGCGGCGGGACATTATTGTAATATCGGAAAATTTGTATCGGGTCTGGGTATTTTTCTACGTATGTACTTACTAAAAATAAGAATATAATAATATATCAGCCATGTTTTTCCCATAACATTAGCTTATGCTTACTTAAGGGCTAGATAATAATTATTGTATTTTATGTGAATATTGTAAATATTTAGAGTTAGTGGATATAAATAAATATATTATTAGTATTATATAATATTTATTTACAGAAATAATTACAGAAAAGTACCAAAATAATATACAATAATATAAAATACACGTTAAATAGTTGAGCTATCTAAGGACCATTTAAAACGATCTATAGATAGCTCAACTGATCTAGATCACTGCCAGAGGGCAGCGTTCCCAAGAGACTGGTGGCATTACCACGTTGAATGGCAATGCAATTGGGTATTTGATAATTGATGTTCTGCAATCGTTTTTGTTTTGGGAGAACTTCGTAGTTTGTTGTATCCAAAGTTTGTGATTTCACGATTAGGGTTTTGTGATAGGAATAGCTTGTAAGTTTTTAGATATTAAAAATGACTATATACATAAGTGTCATTATGGAAATTAAAAATGAAGTGAGTATTTATTTGACACGAATGTATTTATAGATCAGCGATAATTTTGTACCGAAGTATAAACAAAATTAATAAATAGGTACCTACTCAACAAAACCAGTTACCAGATATATAGGTACGTCCCCAAGACACCTTATGCACCTTATATAACAAAGTGAAGTAAATAAATAAATATTATGATGGACAATGCACAACACCATCAAGCACCAAACTAAAAATAGCTACAAAGCAAATAAGTTTAATAAACTAACCTAGCATAGTAAAACAGTCTACAGACTAAATATTCCTTCGGTTTGTTCTAAATTTAAACGCTTGTAACTTCATAAAAATACATGTGTATTATTGCACTGGTTGTGCAATATTGCGACATTATTGCAATATTGCGACATATTGCAAAACCCAAAACCTAGTGAAGCCGAACTCAGTACTCTTAAAGGCTTACTACGTTATCTTGCGACCCTACAGAAGGCATACCATTATATATAATAATTCGATATTAACATAAAATATAACAACACATTAGAAATAAATAAATTTATATTATTATTATGTATTGAATAATGATAATACCGGACATTTGACACAGCATCATCTGGCCCGAAAGTAAGCAGAGCTTGTGTTATGGGTACCACATGACTGATATACTACTTGTATATTTTTTTTTGTACATACATACATATTATACATAGAAACACCCAGACCCGAAACAAATACTTGCAGATTATACAAACATTTGTCCCGCGGCGGGAATCGAACCCGCAACCTTTTGCGTCTCAATATGCATTATTGTATTATACTAGCTTCTGCCCGCAGCTTTGCATACACAGTACATATATAAAAAGTAGCCTATGTACGTTCCTAAGATACAAACTATATTCATACCAAATTTGATTGATGCAAAAAACAAGTTCTGTTGATCTGATCGCTAGCAAACTTCACAGGATCACCCGCTGTACTAATCTGAAGATTTCCTAAAAATTTCATCGAAATCGGCCTAGCCGTTTCGTCTATAGGGAACATAAATACATACACACTTCGCTTTTTATATACATACATTATATTATATTAGAAATATATTAAAAATCAATTACAGAAATGTACAGAATAACATACAAAAATATAAAATACATGTGAAATAGTTGAGATATCTAAGGACCGTTTTAAACTATTAATAGATAGCTCAACTGATCCAGATCAATGCCAGAGGGCAGCGTTCCCAAGACACTGGCGACGATACCACCTTGAATGGCAATGCTAATACGCTGAGCAAGATAGGAGCCAGCAATTGTGTCAATTGGGTTTTGTATCAAATTCCCTCTTTTTAATTAAATAAATATATATTATTATTCCTATATATTGATAACTCAACCCGTTGACCGGAATATTGTGTCATGAAAACTCGTACTTGGGTTCGTCGATACAGGCGTCGCCTAGTGAGGAAACCACCTGATACCTCAAAATCTGTAACGATTTGTCTGCAAACTACATAGGTTTTTGTTCGTGTGAATATTAACTATTCCTTGATATTGTGTACAGCAAAACTACAACTATTCAACTCTACAATACAATAAAATAGATTTCGTCTACACCACAGTGTTCTTCGGCATTACTTTAGATAATAAGGTGCAATGACGCCCGCACATAGATAAATTGTTGAAGAGACTGCTCTGCGGCATACGCTGTTAAAAAAAGCCGTCATTCTAACGACGTAGATAATTCTAGACTCGTTTACTTCAGCTATTTTCATAGCATTATGTCTTATGGCATTCTGTTGTGGGGAAGTGCTACTGATATTAAAAAATATTATAAATAGTATATCAGTCATGTGGTACCCATAACACAAGCTCTGTTTACTTTGGGGCCAGATGATGCTGTGTGATATGTCCGGCATTATTATTAATATTATGTTATAATTTTATTTCTTCATAGATCAGCTATGGATATTTTTTTTATAGGTTAAACGAACGACGAAGTTTTTACTCCAAGTCCGCCAAATGATTTATTCCTCTTCTGATTTCCGAACAATATTTTGAAAAAAGAACCCAAGTAATAAAGGCATGCGCGTGAATTTCTTCGAAATTTGAATTTAGGTTTGATAATTTTATTAATTCTACAGAATGTCGTCGAGTGATAGTGAAGATTTTATTTTAATTTGCTCATAGGTGTATAAAGTACTATGTATCACTCGGGAGAAGTGCGATTCCTACCTCGTGTGTTTTAATGACACACTCAATAGGAATTGGGCACTTTCTCACTTAAGTGTACAATGTACTATTGCTTCGCTTGTTGAACTCACTCAGGTGTAGAATTTCATCTTTACGTTATGGTAGTAACAGTTTATTGTTTGTTAGTCAATGGCCTCAATTCTGCTGGCACCAACCTAACAAATTTTTGCTAAAATTAGGTTTTGAACTGTCAAATGAAACTTTGGTATTCTGCTGCTACCAACATATCCTAATTAAGTTTTATCTAATTTAATTAAACGTTCCTAATTTAGTTAGATGGTACCAAACGAATATGTTTTACAAATTCTATGACTAACTAAATAAATTTTGACAATTCCTAATTTTAGAAATGATCCCAACCAAATTGCCACCATCAAAACGATTGTGATCTATGTGTTGTTTCATTCGCTATACGAAGGATTTCAAATTCGACTAGGCGCTTAAATAAACTTTCAATATTAGACACTTGCTAAGAACTCGCTAGGGATTAAAAATGGTCGAACTTGTGCTGGTTAATCCCTCTGAATTGTGGTCTTCGGATTAAATTAGTCAGTTAGATATGCTATCTCCTTTAGACCGCAAGTTAGTGTTGCGGCTATCCTCCGGGATTGAGTTTGTCAATCCAGTTATAATCATACAATTGGGATTCGACTGGGTTCCTCATTGTCCTCGTTAGCTTTGATTATAACTGTATTAAGTTGTGGAATATTATCAAAATGGCTTCTTGAAATGAACTATTATGTCTTAAAATAATATCAATAAAAAATAAATATTCAACTATGAGTTGATATTTCACACATCACATCTAGCCCCAAACTAAGCTTGTATGGAAACCAGATGACTGATAGAATACATTGTATACTTATAAATACATATTATGTACGAAACATTATAACACACAGACACATACTCATAATCCTTACTTCCTTACTAATAATATAATATATAATATTATAAATGGGAAAGTAATCTGTTTTGCGTGAAAGAGTAACAAACATACATACAAACTTTCACGTTTATAATATTAGTAAGGATTTACTGATTAAGCTCACTAAATGAACTATCTACAGTGATCTACATCTGCAGTAATCTATCCCAGTAGAGTCGTGTCTTTATTTCTTCGTTTATTTTTGTCACGTCAGTGAGCGCACCAGAGCCAAAAATTAAGGACGAATACACGCACCGATAAATACCAAAACTATCGCTATCCCTCACCAATGCTCGAAATTTATTTCTTTTTGGAACAATTAGTACGACAGTGACTGTCGATTTTTCGATGCATAAAGTAATAAAATTATTTCGCAGCTTCGATGCTGGCGCAGAAGAGACCATAGTTAACAACGAAGTTTCACTATTTCAATTCAATTCAATTTCATTTATTTCAGCCGTTATAAGTATACTTCGCACGGGTGCAATGCTAATACTAAATATGCTACAAATGTGTTTATTTACGACATCACATTAGAAACCTCTAAAATTATCAGTGTTTCTCTACTATATTATGCATGTATTATACATATAAACCTTCCTCTTGAATTACTCTATCTTTTAAAAAAACCGCATCAAAATCCTTTGCGCAGTTTTAAAGATCTAAGCATACATGGGCAGACAGACAGCGGGAAGCTACTTTGTTTTATACAATGTAGTGATGTACAAATTGGAGCCATATTTATCATAATAATAAAGAAAAAGAAAACACAAAAAGAACATAGGTATATAAAACAAGGAAATTAAAATACAGGCATCATTCAGTACATCATCACATCACCGGTCGGTGCGAATGGTACACCTCTGTGCAGTGCTTCATGAAGATGCAGTGAACTATAAAAACTCTTCTGAAACGATCGTAAACAGACATGACAACCTCAGGGGCACAGTGAGCTAAAGGCCTGAGACACAGAAGGTTGCGGAATCGATCCCCGTCACGGGAGAAATGTTTGTATAATCTGCAAATAATTGTCTGTGTGTTTTTCTGTTTAATAATGTATGTATTTACAAGATGTATATATAAATTTACATTTGGTACCCATAACACAAGCTCTGCTTACTTTAGGGCTAGATGATGCTGTATAAAATGTGAATGTAAACTTGTCATAACAAATGATCTGTAAAGTGAGTTCAAGCTATTTAATAGCTTGTTTCGGAAAATACCTGAACCTGTCGAAGGCACTTCGGATTAGTTTTTTCAGTTTGAAATCACCGTCACATTTAAAATAAATGTCAAAATCCCTGGCAAATCCTGATTGTAATAAAGCTCTTTACTTCCGACGATATTTGAAGTGACAAGGCACCCGTATAGCTCACAGGCGCAAACATTGTTACCAGCATCCAATTAGTTCCCGGGGCTAAATCCACGTGTCGGCGTTGACGCATCCGTGAACGTTGCCACTTTGTATGAAATTCACTCTGAGTCTCACATTAACATCCTCGAAGAACCTTTGAACAGAATTAATTAATAAGCGCTTCTCAACTCCCTTGTTGTGCTTGCTTGTGGCAAAGCTGTCTTAGTTGTTACTAACAAATCAACGAAGCAGAATTTGGTACCTGGATAGGCTGACGGGTCCCCCCCTCCACCCCCCATTTTTTTCCCTTCATTTTCGTGCGACGGGAAACTAAACTTTAACTAAAAAGGGAAATAGAGAAGGTGAACGCATCAATTGTCCGCTTAATCTACAGTGTGCTGTTATATAAACTAATCCCTACTAATTTTATAAATGCGAAAGTAACTCTGTCTGTCTGTTTGTTACGTTTTCACTCCTAAACCGCTGAATTTTATGCCGATTTTGATGAATTTTGGTATAGAGGTAGATGGGATTTTAGTGAAGGACATAGGCTACTTATTATGTAGGTACCACGCGCGCGAAGCCGCGGGTAGCAGCTGGTTCAAGATATAAGGTTAATGTTGCTTATTACTACCTATTACCTATTACCAAGGATGTCAGATATTACACATCATATGCGACTACTATAAGGATACTGTACTTAACTGTTGGACGGAGAGCACGTTACTGTCAGCCCCGACTATTCAAAAGTTGTTGGCCATGACGGTTTTGAGTGGCCTGTTAACTCCATCACTAAGAAGTAGTATTTGCATTAATTAGCCAAAATAATTGTGACCTCATTTGCGTTCCCGGTAGGTATATTTACAAAGTCATCTTTTGCATTTGAAAAACATAATAGAATCACAATAATACTTAGAAATTTTTGAATACAATAGAAGTTACTGAAATTATTACAGAAATGTACAGAATAATATACTGTTAGCATTTCCCCCACCAAGAGACCGGCGATAAAGCAACCCTCCTAAATAAGGCGGGCGAAACCATCATTCGGGCACTTTGTTCGTGGTGCTCGACAGTGCAACAGCTAAAGGATTGTAAAATTAGAGTGTGTTTGTGAAGTTTTGTGTAAAGGTCACGTGAGTTATTTTGTGTTACTTGGTTTGGTTATTTCATGTGTAATCTAGATCATTTTTTTTCAATGTGTGTGATTTATCTGAATTCTATGTAAAACCTATTTTGATTAAATTATGAGTAAATGGTTAGGTCAACCTAAGATTTGTTTTTTTTAAGCCCATGAGTCTAAATTTCCAAAAAATACAATAATATAAAATACACGTGAAACAGTTGAGATATCTATCTGACAGATCACTGCCAGAAGGCAGCGTTCCCAAGGCACTGGCGGCATTGCCACGTTGAATTGCAATGCTGAGCCAGATAGGAGCCAGCTCTTGGGTCACGCAGTGTATCTACCGGACGTTGTGAAATAATTATGAAAACGCGGTGGGCTCCTCGGGGATTCTCCACGGGGCCAGGGTCTCGACTCCAAAAGTCTCAAATATATTATAGTGTTAGTTATACTCCAGCTGTGCTTATAATTGTAAGCATATCTTTCAATCTACAAACTTGTTTTGTGTCTGGGTGCTGTATCACGTTTCATTCCAGCATTCATACTAATGAATAATGGTGCCTATTTATTTACAATACTAAATTTTATTTTATAAGTTTTTTACTTTACATTCCGCTGTACTCTATAACGATCAGCTGATGATCATCAAAAATGGCTCAGCACCCGCATCTGACTGTAAAATCGGGTTGGAAATTTTTGCTGAATTATATAACCCTTTCGAGTGAGGATTTCTACGTGGAACTGATCCCAGATGAGTGCTGCTTGGAGACTGATGATGGAGACGACTGCGATTGTCTTCAAATTATTGGGGATTAGTCCCCCTGCTGACCAATAGAAGAGCTAGTAATAGAGAAGGAAAACTTGAAACAAGCCCGGCTCGGTGCCTGCCGTTATGCACGTGCAACCGAACCCAAACCGCATGTACTGATTCGTCTTTTCTGCGGGTCCTGTCGGCAAGCGAGAGAGCTTACAGTAAGGCTTACCTAAGTGCACGAATTGAGCCTCTGAGGCGCACTTTAATCCTTTCACCACACTGGTTAGAAATAACTTGTGACACGATAAAAAGAAGATGGTGCCTAATCACAGACTTTCATTATGTTGTAATCATAACATTAATATTTACCACACCCTTATAAGAATATACAGTGGCGGTCATATAATTAAGAACGCTGATATAAAGGGAAAATTTTTTTTGCTAATTGCATACAATTTGTTTTATTTCTCTCGGTATCGTAAAACTTTTCCATAATACCACTGTATTCATTGATACACATGATTAGCTAAAAATAAATAGACAAACTTTTTACACTACTTCTAAATATAGTATTCCTATTTACTGGCTGGTCACGTATTTAAAAACGCTAAATAGTTTATATCTTTATTCAAATTTAAATAGAAAACACTCACTCGATTTGTTACTGTTTGAATAATTTTGGCGCCATTTAGTGCTGTAAAAGATTAAAAGTGATTGCTTCTTATGAAAAAACAATAGGAAAAAATAAAAGTTGTGATAAATCTACAAGGGAAGTAATACTAAAACTTCGCCGGGAGAATTGGTGTTATAAAAAGATAGCCGACCATCTGCAATGTTCAAAAACGATGGTTTTCCACGCTGTAAAGCATTTTGCTACGTATCAAACTACTTCGAATGTTCCTCGTGTACCTAAACAGAGAAAAACAACTCATCAAGATGACCGCAACACCGTTCGTATGGCAAAAAAAAATCCTTTTCAAGGGTCCAATGAGCTGAGAAAATAATATTTTGGTGAAAACAACCCTTTAGCAATTGCACGGTAGGATAGCAAGAAAGCTACCCATGTTGAAACTTTGCCACAGACAAGCCCGGCTTGTATTTGCGAGAAAGTATGAAAACTGGACTGTGCGACAGTGGAAAATGTACTTTTTTCTGACGAAACTAAAATAAACAGAGTATGTTCTGATGGAAAACGATATGTACGACGTCCCCCGAATACAGCATTCGACCCTAAGTACACGAAACTTACATTAAAGCACGGTGGTGGAAATGTGCAATTTGGGGGTGCTTTTCTGGACATGGTGTTGGACTTGTAAAGTTGATAGAAGGTTACATGGATCAGTTCCAATACAAAAATATACTGGAAGAAACAATGTTATCTTGTGCTGAAGACGTTCTACCGGTTATTTGGACATTCCAGCATGACAATGATCCAAAGCATACTGCACGCACCGTAAAGGAATTTCTTACAGCGCAATCAGTTTCTGTCTTAGACAGTCCAGCTAACAGCCTAGATCTAAACCCAATAGAGAATCTGTGGTTCGAAGCAATGAAAAAGGTTTCAAATACACAGTGTGAGGAAATTTAAGAGAGCTGTACGACGTTTTTTTATAAGAATGGAACTCTATTTCGCTTGCGAAATATAAAAAAAAAAAAATAGAGTCAATGGCTCGCCGGTGTAAAGCAGTAATTAAAAGCCGTGGATATGCTATTAACTATTAATTTTAGTTAAAAATGTATTAAATTGATTTTAAAATTTTCTGCGCTACATATTATGTGATTTTTTAAATGTAAGTGTCATACAAAACAATTCCCGAGCAGTTTAATAAATCGTTCTTAATTGTTTGTCCAGCTTCAGTACTATTTGAATGTGTTACTTTGGTATAATAAATAAAATGTAAAAAAAAATGGTTTTCTATTTTATTCTCTATTCCTAAGCCACGTTGCTCTATTAATGTGGCTATTTAATAACATAACTAGTTGCTTCTCAGAAGGTACACATATCTGTGTATGACACGATTTAAATAAAAAACTTCTATAACTTCAAATCGTTCTTAATTATATGACCACAATTGTATATACCTGCTAACCGAGAACAGTTGATAGGGTGTGGTTTACGGTTAAACTTACGGTATAAAACAAGGTGATTCAGAATATTACGGGAATATTATTTGAGGTGGATGCAGAGTCAGATGAAGTAGGTACAAGGTGGGCACTAGTAACTATAACAATAGTGACGACCTCTGTGGAGTAGTGGGCAAAGACCCCCCTGAGACGCAGAAGGTTGAAGTTGTTCCGCGTTCTCGCTTGCACGCTCGGCTCAGGCGGAACGTGACCAATGAGTCACGCTTTTTCGAGCGTGCAGCCGGCGTTCATCGGTTTATAAGACGTTTTCATGTCACAAAAAGTATATGAGTCATGTGGTTCATGACTATAACACAAGCTCTGCTTTCTTTGGGGCTAGATGATGCTTTGGGAAATGTCCAGCTTTATTTATTGTTTATTTAGTTTTAAATCGTTGAAGGATCTTAACTGGCTTCATTTTTAGGGTTCCGTACCTAGAAAGAAAAAAACGGAACCCTTATAGGATCAATTTGTTGTCCGTCCGTCCGTCTGTCTGTCAAGACCCTCTTTCTCAGGAACGCGTGGAAGTTTGAAGCTGAAATTTATATGGAATACTCAAGTCTACTGTCCTTTAAAGCTGTGAAAAAATCAAACTTCTAAGCTAACGCAATCAAAAGATACAGCCGTTTGTGCCCCAAATTTCCTAAAATTTTCGACACGCAAAGGAATCAAAACCTACAGGGTACTTCCCTGGAACTCAGAATCTTGAAATTTGGTACGAAGCAACGTCTTAAAGCACAGATAAAGGGAAAATTGCGAAATCTGTAATATTTTAGTTAAATCATAGAATTAAAATATTTTTAATAATTTTAAACTTACTGCCCCTTTCCTTATGAACGCGTAAAGGTATTAAACTGAAATTCATATACAAATACTCTGGTCTATAATACCTTTAAGCTGTAACAAAATAAAACCTCTATGTAAACACAATCAAATGAAACAGCAATTTAAGTCGCTGTTTTCAAACTCGCAACTACTCACAAGGGAATCAAAACTTGAAGGGTACTTCCAGTAGACTTAGAATCTTGAAATTTGGCATGAAGCAATGTTTTATAGCACATATAAAGGAAAATATCCAAAAACCTTAAACTTTTAGTTATATCACATATTTTAGGGTTCCGTACTTCGGAAAAAACGGCAACCTTAAAGGATCACTTAGTTGACCGTCCGTCCGTCTGTATGTCAAGACCCTTTTTCTCAAGAACGCGTGAAATTTATATCAAATGCATACAATTTATATTAAGTCTACTGTCCCTTAAAGCAGTGAAAAAAAAAACTTCTAAGCCAACGCAATCAAAAGATTTTGCCGCAAATTTCCACAAATTTTCGCAAGAGAATCAAAACCTACAGGGCACTTCCCGTGAACTCAGAATCTTGAAATTTGAAATCTTGAAAAAACTCACCCTGATGAAGATTCTCTAGATGAAGCGAAACAGTGTCGGTGCCTCCATCGACAAAATAATACGTGAGTAAAGCCCGTGTTTATCAAAATCTATAGTACAATAGTAAAACTCACGAAAGTTTTGAAATATTTCACTTTCAAAACTAGATACGAGTATCTAGTACTCGAGGTTGTGGGTTCTGTCCTAGGACAACCATTTGTGTGATGAATATAGGTATTTGTTCTGGGTCTGGGTGTTAAAAAGTATCATTACTGTGTGCTTACTAGTAGTTATGTAATTTATCAGGGTCTCAATGTACAAAATCTTAGTCTCAATGTACAGAATCATAGATTGCTTAGTTTTGGACTAGATGGAAGATGGATGGATGGAATGTACATTTTGAGAAATACGGACTTTTACTCACGACAACTATACTTTCAATTCATCTAGAGGATTTTCATCAAGGTGAGTTTGATCCGCGGTTAGCTTGCTTACACTCGCGTTTGCGTTGCGTACTGTACTGTATCTAATTGTTCAGCAATATTTATTTATTTAAAAATATATCCTATATTAACACATTAGGTAGTGTGTTATTTAAATATGTTATCTTCTTAAAAAGTATGTCTTTAGTAAAACTGTCAAGTGGTAGCCATAACACTAGCTCTGCTTACTTTGGGGCCAGATGAAGCTGTGTGAAATGTCCGGCATTATTTATTTTTATATATTTATTAACATTATAATGATAGGCATATAACGTTTAACGCCATGCTATACTAATAATTAGTTTTTTCCATAGATATTTAAAATTATAGCTCGTAGTTGCCCCAGTGCCCACTCCCTTAGTCCTTGGTGTGAATGGTGGAATGAAACGTGATACAGCAGTGTTCTCCATATTTTCAGTAATAAACATTTGATTATTAAGCACTCTATTTTAATTGCCTGATAACGTTTGAACTAACACTATAAGGAGTTTATTAGGGAAGTTGACATATAGGAGGCCATTTTAGTGAACAGGATATATAAATTAAATAAATTAAAACTAGCACACAGCTATTATTCATCGTTCTCAATTACCGTGCCGTGCAGCCATTTCAACTTTTTCATGGCTGCCGAAAACTGGCCTTCTGGTACCGAGATAAGAGAGTGGTGGAGATAAGAGCAGCACTGGACGCGCGAGAGGCACGTCCACTCAGGCACCCTGGCATGGAACCAGCTACAGCTCACGCCACACCGACGGCAGCAGAGACGCCACCGCCGCCAGCAGCTCTCGCAGCCAGGCCCCTGCCGCGACCGCCTCAGCCGATCGCACCTTCAAGCACCGCCGCGCACACCGACAACCGTTTTGCGATCTGTCACCATAACATCAGAGGACTGGCAGGCAAGACGAAGAGGCTGGAAGTGTTGCTGACGAAGGACCTGTTCTGCGACGTTCTAATAATCACGGAACACTGGCTCAAGAGCCACGAACTATTGTCTGTAACTCTTAATAACTTTGACTTGATAGCTGGCTATAGTAGACCAACGATTAGCCGCGGTGGAAGTTGTATCTACGCTCGCACCGGCATTAAGGTAATAAATAAGCAAGATTACTGCGATCTATCGCAGGAGCAATTGTTTGACGTGTGTGCCGTGCAGCTTGTAATAGAAAATATTCTTGTTGTCGGAATCTACCATTCACCGCTAACTGACGATAACGCATACTTATTATTGTTTGACAAACTTCTTTCTAAAATATGTAACAAAAACATAGCTGCCATTATAATGGGTGATATTAATATTGATTTACTTAAAAATTCTAAAATAAAAAAAGAGTTGGTTGATATTTTATCCAGGTATAACTTTTTACAACTCATGGAAATTCCCACAAGGACAGACGGAGACTCGGGCACTTTGATCGATCACGTATACACCAACCTTCCACCGGAACGCGTCGCTGGAGTTGCGAACGTCGCGCCGCATCTCAGCGACCACGATGCCCAGCGCCTCATCATCGCGCGTTCGTTGCCGCCACCCAAGCATACAGAAAGACGTTCTTTAACCGTGGCAAATTAATATAATTTCATAAATGCCCTCGAATCGATTGACTGGAACTCTGTTGTGGAGCGCACGAGAGGTGACTGTCAGGCCCTCGCCGAAAGTCTTATGGGAATCATAGTCGCCAAATTTGCCATCTGCTTTCCAAATAAAAAACAACCCAGCGTCCGAAAACAGGACACCTGGATAGACGGTGAGGTGGTCAATCTGAAAAACTTATTATTTGACATTCTAGCTTTCAGTCTAGCTTTAAATAGGGATAAAACCAACTTTATGAGTTTTCAACTTAACGGCTCTACACCGCCACCGTTTAAAGTCACCGCTGGCAACACAGCACTTCAGATGGTCCAAACGACGAAACTATTGGGTTTCCATATAGACAGCGGCTTGACCTGGGAAACCCATGTTGACGGGATATGCTCACGTCTTGGTCGCACATGCTTCGCATTGCGTAGACTCGCTAGCACCGCGTCTCGAAACGTTGTGTTAAGCTGCTACTTTGCAACCGTCCACAGTATCCTTACGTACGGTACAGAGCTGTGGGCGCGAGCCGCGGACGTCGAGCGAGTCTTCGTCATGCAGAAGCGAGTAATACGCACCATCGTTGGCGTGCCTGATGATATCTCGTGCAGAGAGCTATTCAAGGAATTCAACATCTTGCCACTTCCTTGTGAACTCATTTACCAGATAGCTTTTTTCACGCACATGAACATAGAGGCTTTCCGGTGCCGAGGTGTTACCGCTCGGGCCCTGCGCAGTAACAATTGGGCTCACCAACTTGTCACGCCCGCACATAAACTGATCAAATCCGAGAGGTCCGTGTACATAATGGGTCCCTCAGTGTATAATAGGCTGCCGGATACCATAAAAAAAGATGCAACTTCCACAGCGGTATTCAAAATAAGATTACGCAAGTGGCTACTTCACAACTCATTCTACTCAGTAAATAAGTTCCATGAATTGCCACTAATTTAATTAATACATTTATGATTAATATTTTGTAATTTAAAACCGTGTTTTATTTATTTTATATTAGTTTTATTATTATATTGACATAGAATGACTGTTACAAAGTTGAATTTAGTTAATTGAATGTAATTAGTTTACAAATGAAAGTATATTTTAATATACCTACCTATTGTACAAAAACTGACCTGTATCCTGGTGTTATTAATAAATGATTGTATTGTATTGTATATAACATCTAAAACTATTAAATACGCTCTGGCATCAACACCATCGTGTGATCTGTTTGCTGACCGATGGACGAATGTGTGGAGAGAATGTCTGATGTATTTTTAGGCGATTGATAGTAGTAGAATTCGTTCAAACTGTATTTTTTTATCTATACATATTTTTATTATTAATAAATTATTTAGTAAAATTGTTTTGTGTAAAATTTTGGATCATTGCTTTTTTATTGTAATATTATTATTTTTTCTTTAAATGTTATTTCATAGCACATTGGTGTACTGTAATGCTATGATCCTATTGTGTAAATAAATAAATATACGATATTTACACGATTTACTTCCCCAACAAAATTGTCATGGATAATGGAATGGAAATTTAATCCGTAATATTTGGAGTTAATATTATATTAACATTTTGTTATATATTATATTTATATAATAGGCAATCTTTGCCCAGCAGTGACATATTAATACTTACTCGTAAATCTAAATATTGGGGGACAATGTACACAACACCATCTAGCCCAAAACTAAGTATATCTGTTGTATTATGGTGAACAGAAGACTGATAGAATACTCATATATTTTTGAATATATACCTAAAATACTTTATAACACCTAGACACAAAACAAACACGTATGTTAATCAGATGAAATCGGTGAAATAAAATATATTCGGCTTTACTGATTGTTCTGCTTTGTTTAATTTGCTTTATTGATATTTGCGTTACTGGTGATAGCAAAATATACATATTTTATTGTATTTGTATTATTCCATACCCGTGGTTAGCTAAAATTATATTAAAGGTGGTTGTGTACTTGTAAGATAATTGGCGATATTAAAATGGATGGTGAAATAGATTTCAAACGACAAATAGCCTGTATAGTTTAACTTTGTGGGTACCTTGTGTAATAAAATGAATAGTGCCGGACATATCAGACAGAAACATCTAGCTAAGTAGACATAGCTTTATAGGTATTATGACTGATATACCACTTATATACTTTATTTCTTTTATAAATCCTACTTAATATTATAAATGCTGAAAGTTTGTCAGCGCATGCTCCCTACACAGGTAAGAACGATGGACCATTATGATGTTTGGGTTACCGTGGCTTTGGCAGGTAAACGGTACTAAGGGTGTGTAAAATACCGATCTAAATTCTTCAAATAATAAAGTTTGATTTTTTGGTATTACCTTCAGAATATAATTCAAAATCACGTTATGAATTGCCAGACACTTAACATCGTGGCAACCCCTTGCCAGACACCCTTGATGTTCATGAAACTATAATTTTACTTACGTTATAGTATCATATCAGCCCCTAGAAGTCCACTGCTGAACATACGCCTCCCCAATAGATTTCCAGGAAGAACGATTTTGAGCCCTCTCCATCCACCGATTTCCCATGATCTTTACAATGTCATCAGTCCATCGGATGGTCGTCCTACGCTTCGTTATCCTCTCCTTGGTCGCCATTCGAGAACTTTTATTCCCCAACAGTTATCAGTCCTGCGAGCTATATGGCCTGCCCATTGCCACTTCAACTTGCAAATTTTTAGTGCTATGTCGTTGACTTTGGTTCTTCTACGGATTTCCTCGTTGCGGATTTTATCACGTAGTGAAACACCCAACATAGCTCTCTCCATAGCACATTGCGCGACTTCGAGCTTATGTATGAGGCCAATAGTTAGCGACCAAGTCTCAGTTCCATATCTCACTGGCAACACGCACTGATTGTAGGCTTTCGTCTTGAGGAACTGCGGTATCTGTGGCGAGAAGATGTGCCGTAATTTCCCAAACGCTGCCCATCCGAGTTGGATTCGCCGACTGACCTCTTCGTCGAAGTTGGACTTGCCTAGTTGAATCGTGTGACCCAAAAACATAATGGTCTACAACTTCGATTATATCGCTCTCAACATGTACCGGTACGGATGCAACATGAGCATTTGACATGATTTTTGTCGTTATAGTAAAAGCAGATTTTTATTTATAATACTTGGGTAATAATAATCTGGCCCATAAATAATGGGCCAGAGATTTTTAATAGTTTTAACCCCTTACCAAACAAGCATGTAGGGTAACTGTTGGTGCGAGTGCGAGGCAGTATTATATATGGGTGGGTGCGAGTGAGATGGCGAGTTAGGTCTATCGTGATCCATCACTGTG
Organism: Lampropteryx suffumata; assembly: GCA_948098915.1. NCBI lineage: Eukaryota > Metazoa > Arthropoda > Insecta > Lepidoptera > Geometridae > Lampropteryx > Lampropteryx suffumata. The sequence goes on from OX402561.1 coordinate 12,481,672, forward strand.
CAGTTTGCATTGGGTCAGTGATGAAATAATACCTTTTATTGGAAAGAAAACTATTCTCTAAGACTATACATATATATAAACTATATGTCTATACAAATAGACTACATGGACTCTTAGACTATATGTACCTATTCTATTAGTTATACTGTTTCCACTGTTCTCTACTTCTTGTTCTTATCGCGTCACTAGTTATTTCTAACCAGGGCAGTGTGGTAAAAAGACTAAAGTGCGCCTCAGATTATTCCTTCGTGCACTTGGCACTTTTAAGGTTTTACGCCACGCAGGTTTCCTCATGGAATTTTCCGTCACCGATTGAGAGCACTGGTATAGCGCACGTAAATTTTTCGAACAGAAAGAGTCCTAACCGGATTCGAACCCACAACCTTAGAAACGGAAGGCCACTAGACCACTAGTGTTCTCATAATAGCTATTAAAATGGCGTATAATACGTAATTAATACTGAGCATATGATACGAATGCCCGCGTGCTATAAAAACTTGTACGCCCAAATACCCACGCACTTATATTTTTGAAGTGGAAACTTTAGCGCGGTACGCATATTTTTAGATGAGGTAAAACCTCTGGACTCGCGCCACCATTACGAGACGCAGGGCTGCCGCGCTCGCCCCATTTGATTATAAACCTTAATTCACATGTTTACAGTCTACTTTTGTATGGAGAAATTTACTGAGTTAGGTTCTTTGATATATTATCTACATTCTGAACAAAAACATAAAAGAATATTAAATGTATTTTAAAGTATCTTATAAAATACAATTCATAAATAAAATGCAATTCCAATACCCAATAACCCAATAACCCTTGTACCCATCTAAAAAATGACTAACACGCCAAAATAAGTTTTCACTTCTGTCGGCACTCCCGGAGTGCAAGTTTTTTTTTTTAATTTGTTATGTTTAACTTATGATTTATGAAGGTAAGTTCTACTTTCTTCAAAACAATAATTTAAATTTATTTTAATATGCCCTTTGTTATCCATTAAACGTAATTTCTTTGAAGTCGATTTTCCATTTAAAACGTTTAATTAATTTTACATAAGTAGGTATTTAGTTGAAATACTCGAGTTTACTTGCAGAAGCCATTTAAAATAATACTTCATCAACTGAAATTATAATAAAAAGGTTTGAAAGAAAATAATTAAGAATTAACTAGCATCTTAGCGCTGATTTTGCAATTCCATTTTAAATTGTAATTATGTCTGGGTATCTCTATGTATAATATAAATATATTGGTGGACAATGCACACAACACCATCTAGCCCCAAACTAATCATAGCTTGTAGTATGATATAACTTTTAAAACTATCATGGTTTTGCACATAATTTTCACTCAAAACGGGATATTTACCATGATATATGTGTTTTTCTGCTTCTCGATATTTCGGCACAGTTGCATGCGCCATGATCACGAGATAAACTGAAGTCTTTGCGGGTGGATGTTATTGGCAGACAAAACGGTCTACCCTCTTTCTCAGTCTTTTACTGCGAACATTACCCCTACTACCGGTTTCACTGTCACTAACAACTCGATCACGATTACGACACACAACACTCACGGTATCTGGACGCATAACTGGTACCTCACTTTTACGATTTCCACACATCCTCACCACAGGGTTCCAGGCTCCAGACAATTGAAAACCGTCTTCTCGATTGAAATTCCTGTGTTTGGTAATCTCTATTGCCTCTTGTACCAATCTTGGGATGTAATGTTTTTCAGTTGAGATTACCTGTGGATTGTGTAACTCGATCCAGTGGTTTGAGCCAGATTCTAGTAGATGTGTAGCTATGGCCGACTTTTGTGTGTCCATATTTTTGACCGCCCGGATGTGTTCTGTCACTCGACAGGCTATGGTACGTTTTGTTTGGCCGATGTAAGAGCTCCCACAGCTGCAGTCAATCTTGTACACTCCTGGTGTTTGAAGAGGAATCTTATCTTTAGGTGAGCGCAGGTAGTGTGAGATCTTCTTTAAAGGAGTAAAAATTGTTTTTATGGACAATTTTTGCAGGGTTTTCGCAATTTTGTCAGTCACTCCTTTGATGTACGGTAGAAAAGCAGGTTTTCGTTCTACTATACATCTGTGGGGTTTAGGCCTTTGTCTAACTGGAAAAGATCGAAGCTTATATCCATTTTTACGTAGGACATGCTGAACATGAGCTAGCTCACTCTTTATGGAGTACTCATCACATAGGTCGAAAGCACGGTTCGTGAGAGACATTACAACCGAGTTAAGCTGCCGAGGGTGATGGTGTGAATCAGCATGGAGATATCGATCCGTATGGGTCGGCTTCCTATAAACCGAATAGCCTAAATTACCATCATCACGAATCTGTACCATCACGTCCAGGAAAGCCAAGCTTCGATCACTTTCCATTTCATACGTAAACCGCATCTTGGTATGTACGCCATTTAGTTATGCCAAAAGGAGTTCAATCTCATGTTTATTGCCTCTTACAATACAGAAAACATCATCAACGTACCTTTTCCACAACTTCATTGGCAAGGGGGCAGAGCATATAGCCAGGTTCTCAAAATACTCCAGAGAAGCAGAAAAACACATATATCATGGTAAATATCCCGTTTTGAGTGAAAATTATTGTAGTATGATGACCAGATGACTGATAGAATACTTACTAAAAAAAAAAACTTGCACTCCGGGAGTGCCGACAGAAGTGAAAACTTATTTTGGCGTGTTAGTCATTTTTTAGATGGGTACAAGGGTTATTGGGTTATTGGGTTATTGGGTATTGGAATTGCATTTTATTTATGAATTGTATTTTATAAGATACTTTAAAATACATTTAATATTCTTTTATGTTTTTGTTCAGAATGTAGATAATATATCAAAGAACCTAACTCAGTAAATTTCTCCATACAAAAGTAGACTGTAAACATGTGAATTAAGGTTTATAATCAAATGGGGCGAGCGCGGCAGCCCTGCGTCTCGTAATGGTGGCGCGAGTCCAGAGGTTTTACCTCATCTAAAAATATGCGTACCGCGCTAAAGTTTCCACTTCAAAAATATAAGTGCGTGGGTATTTGGGCGTACAAGTTTTTATAGCACGCGGGCATTCGTATCATATGCTCAGTATTAATTACGTATTATACGCCATTTTAATAGCTATTATGAGAACACTAGTGGTCTAGTGGCCTTCCGTTTCTAAGGTTGTGGGTTCGAATCCGGTTAGGACTCTTTCTGTTCGAAAAATTTACGTGCGCTATACCAGTGCTCTCAATCGGTGACGGAAAATTCCATGAGGAAACCTGCGTGGCGTAAAACCTTAAAAGTGCCAAGTGCACGAAGGAATAATCTGAGGCGCACTTTAGTCTTTTTACCACACTGCCCTGGTTAGAAATAACTAGTGACGCGATAAGAACAAGAAGTAGAGAACAGTGGAAACAGTATAACTAATAGAATAGGTACATATAGTCTAAGAGTCCATGTAGTCTATTTGTATAGACATATAGTTTATATATATGTATAGTCTTAGAGAATAGTTTTCTTTCCAATAAAAGGTATTATTTCATCACTGACCCAATGCAAACTGCACAGTGATGGATCACGATAGACCTAACTCGCCATCTCACTCGCACCCACCCATATATAATACTGCCTCGCACTCGCACCAACAGTTACCCTACATGCTTGTTTGGTAAGGGGTTAAAACTATTAAAAATCTCTGGCCCATTATTTATGGGCCAGATTATTATTACCCAAGTATTATAAATAAAAATCTGCTTTTACTATAACGACAAAAATCATGTCAAATGCTCATGTTGCATCCGTACCGGTACATGTTGAGAGCGATATAATCGAAGTTGTAGACCATTATGTTTTTGGGTCACACGATTCAACTAGGCAAGTCCAACTTCGACGAAGAGGTCAGTCGGCGAATCCAACTCGGATGGGCAGCGTTTGGGAAATTACGGCACATCTTCTCGCCACAGATACCGCAGTTCCTCAAGACGAAAGCCTACAATCAGTGCGTGTTGCCAGTGAGATATGGAACTGAGACTTGGTCGCTAACTATTGGCCTCATACATAAGCTCGAAGTCGCGCAATGTGCTATGGAGAGAGCTATGTTGGGTGTTTCACTACGTGATAAAATCCGCAACGAGGAAATCCGTAGAAGAACCAAAGTCAACGACATAGCACTAAAAATTTGCAAGTTGAAGTGGCAATGGGCAGGCCATATAGCTCGCAGGACTGATAACTGTTGGGGAATAAAAGTTCTCGAATGGCGACCAAGGAGAGGATAACGAAGCGTAGGACGACCATCCGATGGACTGATGACATTGTAAAGATCATGGGAAATCGGTGGATGGAGAGGGCTCAAAATCGTTCTTCCTGGAAATCTATTGGGGAGGCGTATGTTCAGCAGTGGACTTCTAGGGGCTGATATGATACTATAACGTAAGTAAAATTATAGTTTCATGAACATCAAGGGTGTCTGGCAAGGGGTTGCCACGATGTTAAGTGTCTGGCAATTCATAACGTGATTTTGAATTATATTCTGAAGGTAATACCAAAAAATCAAACTTTATTATTTGAAGAATTTAGATCGGTATTTTACACACCCTTAGTACCGTTTACCTGCCAAAGCCACGGTAACCCAAACATCATAATGGTCCATCGTTCTTACCTGTGTAGGGAGCATGCGCTGACAAACTTTCAGCTTTTATAAAATAACGAAGATCTGGGGTTCACGGGCTCTTGCTCTAATACATTTTGTCAATAAAGTATCGGTAATGGATGATTTATTTACGGTTCCAAATTTAATTTTTTGTTTTATTTTTGTTGTTCGATTGACACAACTGTTTTCCATTTTGGCGAATAGTTTGAGTTGCATCTGTTATTTAGATTAAATACAGTGTTGTTTTTAGTAAGATAATTATGATAATCATTTGTACATTATGAAATTCGCATTACACACTTGTAATGTAAATTTCTTAATGGACAAAAACATCGAAAAAAGAGTATGTCTTAAATTTTGTATCACCAATGGAATATTGTATTCAGAGTCCCTGAAAACGTTACAGAAGGCTTACAGTGAATCGACTTTATCAAAAACACGTGCTTATGAGTGTTACAAAGCGTTCAAAAGCGATTGAGATGTGATGGATGATTTGCTTCGCTCTGGTAGACCATCAACGTCTTCAACTGAAATTAACATCGAAAAAGTGAAGGACATAGTGGCTGAAAATCCTCATTTAAGTTTGAGAGAGATAGCCGCTAGACTTTCTGTGTCTCACAAGTCCATCCACACTATTTTAAATAAGAGAGAAAAAAAAAGAGAGAAAAATGTTTATTAACCAAAAACGAGAAACTTATTAACTAATACAAAGCTTAATATTTAGTTGAGTCACAGGTGTATTTTGCTTTTTGGTTAAAATATGTACCGATGATCCCCACACTAGGCTATGCCTGTATGGTGGGGGCCATTCGACGATTACAATGTATGTATGGTGCAAACTTGTGAATTTATGGGAAATTAGGTAACCACAAAGCAAAATTCTCAGCGACGACCACTGTGACGCAGTGGGCTATGGTGCGGCTGAAGGTTATAAACACCCAGATCCGTGACTATTATGCAAGTATTCATACAAATATTTGTCCTGCGGCGGAAATGGAACCCGCAACCTTTTGCGTCTCAGGCAGGTGTTCCTCTACTGCGCCTAAGTGGTAGTCAAAGATGATAATGAAGTCGTAAGTGTTCTATCAGTTATACAATTCACATTGTACAAGTTTTGCTTACTTTAGGGGCTATACAGTGTTGTGCCAATTGTTCACTAATATATATTTAACTAGCGACCAGCCCCGGCTTCGCACGGGTGCAATACTGATACTAATTATACTACAGAATGGTTACCCCTAAGAGATAGCCATCCCAGACTTTTTTGTAGCACTCTTGAGGGTGTACAATACTGTAGTACATTATTTTAATCTATCTCGTAGAGTTCAGACAGCGTTTGCAATGTAAGCGCAAATTTATGAGTTTATTTACGACACCACATTGGAAACCTCTAAAGTTATCAGTTGTCCTCTAATGTTCATCTACTATATTATGCATGTTTTATACATATAAACCTTCCTCTTAAATCACTCTATCTATTAAAAAAAAACCGCATTAAAATCAGTTGCGTAGTTTTAAAGATCTAAGAATACATAGGGACAGACAGACAGCGGAAAGCGACTTTGTTTTATACTATGTAATATTACTATGATGCAATTGAGCCGCAAGAACGCGTTACAAATTACTATGCACACAACTAAACACTAGAGCCTGTTTCAAGAAGATTGCTGGGGTTGCTTTTATGTCAATGGGATATGACACAGAATCCCATGATTAATGGTTCCACTCATATTGAACAGTCTCAATAAACCAACTAACGAGCAAATCGAATCAATGAGCACAATACAATGTACACAGTATTGTCAGTGCTGCGGTGTAGTAGTCAGTTAGCCAGACTTGTTATCTATGATCGCAAGTTTGAGCCCTATTCTTGTCAACCAAGACTTCTAATTAGTACACACTGGAATATATACACAAACTATACCATATTACCCGTTACCTGTAATTACATACAGTAATTACAGCGACAATAAACTTAATTCCACTTAAACTCAGTAACAGAGCAATCAGAATCAATAACAAGTAGTTTACGTAGTGATCAGTAATTATTGATAATCTGGCAACAAAATATATTTTAACATTAATAATTAAATATTAGTGGACAATGCACTTAACACCTTTTTTTTTGACGAGGAGAAACCTGTTACCAGATTTCTAATGCACTGAGGGGTGCAAATGGAATATGTGAGGTTGGCTGTCTAAAAAACGACAGAACACTCACTAAAACTCGGTGACCTGCCTCATTGCATGTCAAGAGACTCCGGGATCTCCATAGGAACGCACCGATGCCCCGCTTGCAAAATGTTGCGGCCGCAGCCTTCCTAGGAGTGGCAAGCCACCCCCGCGTACCCTCCCGGTACTTACGGCAGAACACGTCACACTTGTTAACTGCCGCCTTCCCCGGGCCCTCGAAAGGATGGCCGGGAGCCCTCACTCCGCCTACCCACGGACCCAGTGCGCCGCTCGGTCCCACAAGAATCTAAAAGAAACTGAGAATACCGTGCGGCGAGACGTCGGCAAATGAGATCCCATCGCATGAGCCTGCTGGGTGTATTGACGAAACTTACTCGCTGAGTGCCGACGCCGGTCAGAAGTAGGGGTAATGCAGAGTCCTCTGCCAACTTCTTTCACCAGGCAACTACACGCCAAGCTCGTCCCCTCTTCAACCACTGCACGGAGGAAGCCCCCATCCATTCCGCCACTCATTCCCACTAAGGTTTGACGATCCAGCAAATACAGAGCGGCCGGACGCTGGCAAGGAGGAAAATTCCCCTTAGCCTACCTGGGTACATGCGACGACACCTCCTCGCAAAGTGCCACCGCCCCTCCCGAAGGCCAATAACGATTGAATACATATAACACCTAGCCTAGCTTGTTTTATGGTGACTAGGTAACTAATACTTTTAGGTTTTTTTTAATACAAGAATCTTTAAAAAAAAAACCAGACAGAATAAACAACAAGATGAATAGAAACAGTGTCGGTGCGTTCATCGACAAAATAATACGTGACTAAAACCCGTGGTTATCAATATGTATAGAACAAACATAATAAGACAAATATATATTTTAGAGATATTTATATTGTAACATGTGGCCTTCCCCAAAAGAAGAAAGAAAAGATACAATCTATCTTTAAATTTCATGTTGACACCATTCAATTGACTTGCCTGTCTACTCAGTTGGTAGTAGCTCTGCCTTCTGCGCTGTAGGTCGAGGGTTCTAATCCCTCCCAGGATAAACATTTGTGTGATGAACATAGGTGTAAGTTCTGTGTCTGGGTGTTATAAAGTATCTTAAGTATGTATTTAAAAATATATGTGTATTTTAATAGTCGTCTGGTCACCATACTACAAGCTATGCTTAGATTTGGGATAGATGGTGTTATGTGCATTATCCACCAATATTTATTTATTTATTTAGATGCAAAACGTAACAAATAAACAGATAAAACACTTTTGACTTTATAATATTAGTTAGTATGATTCGTAAGTGAAATATAGCCGATTTTATCAATAAACCAAACGTTTCACCCGATATCACTTTATTAAATTGAGTTGCTGATTACAAAATATACAACATAAACCAAAGGATCTCGCATATGAAATGGATAGGTACAATTTAAGCGGATTGGATTTACAATGGTCTTTCAGGATCAATGCGTTGTGCGACACTTTGGAGTGCTAGCTATATAAATACTCTGAAACGGTAAAAATTTTTAGGGAATCGACATGTCGTAGAACCCAAAAAGTTTATAGACATGCTCGAAAGTACACGAAAGGAGCCTCTGAGGTGCACTTTAATTCCTTCAACACACTGGTTCGATTTAACTAGTGACACGATAAAAAGAACATTGAAAACGAAAAAGTCATTTAATTCTTCATCTACTCCTTCGTTAATTGCATGTGTCATAATTATGTAAATTTTTCTAGTGTCAAGTGTTTAAGAATATTGTTTATAGTATGTCACAATGTCGTTTCTTGTCGTTCGACATTTGTTGTTTTATATAAAACTAGTTATCCCGTCCACGAAATCGTCCGTTCGTTTTAAAAAGAAATACAAATAAAAAAAATCTAATTGTAAATCTTAACCACTCTCAAAACCACTTGAACACACACACAAAAAATAATCAAAATCGGTCCAGCCGTTTAAGAGGAGTTAAATTACAAACACACGCACAGAAGATTCATATTTACCATCGTATAAATATTGAAAAATATTGACATTAATATTTATACGATACTAACGTCACTCAATTGTTTTTTTTTGTTTTTTTTTGCCGTCCCAGAACCTCTCCACTAACACTTAAACTTTATCGGATGGTATTAAAGTTCAAATTAACTTTTAAGTATTATTACGAATCGATTGTATGGGAGTATAGAAAAATGTTGTTTTTAGACTTTTTCAGGCAATTTTTTTAATTTTTCTGTCCTTAAGAACCATCCTCGTACTTCAAGGAATATTGCAAAAAAGAATTAGCGAAATCGGTTCAGCTGCTCTCGAGATTTGCGCTTAGCAACACATTCAGCGATTCTTTTTTGCATTATAGATGGTGGCTTTCATATAAAATAACTAGGGATTATTTTTGCATCACAAGAAATACAATGAATCACAAAGAAATACAATGAAAATGAAATACAAAGAATTCCAATTATTCGTACCCGAGAACTCTAGTTCCATTTAAATAAAATTATGAAAAATAATAATAAGACTAATAAAATCGGAAATAACTCAAGAAAATTAATTAATATTTTTCGAAATATAGTTTATATTTTTATTTTTTTAGAGTGCAATGCTTGCTTCGCAAGACGACCAAAAATAGTCTAATTCGATTCTTAATATTAGCTTTCAAACATGGCGATTGACAAGCTTAAAATGTTTTGACACGTTTCCTACCATAAGCACATAATATTATATACTTATTTGTTTCAGCAGGATAAGGTACATCTTTACAATGGACTTATAACTTGGTCTGTGCATTTACTGATAAGTGCCTTCGTTTTGAAAGGTTAGATACGAGCCAAAGTGTTCCAAGCTTTCTTTTTGGTGCAAAAGACATCCGCGTTGCCAATATGCGGATTCACTCTTCCCCTTATTTATAAAATTTACCACAGAAAACTACGGTTTAGAACTAATAGGTTTAACCTTCATTGTTTAGCTGTAATATGAAAACGAAAATTTTCATGTATTTTGAAGTAAAAACTTCTTTAGCATCGTTGTGATTTGAAAGTCGATGAAACAAAAAAGCGACAGTAAACGAGACAGACATATAAATTCATAAGATTTAACGTGGGAGAAAATGAGATAGGAAGCATTATACGTGTTTGTGTGCGCATGCGTAGTACAAAGCTTGAGAAAAGGCAACCGTGGTATTTTGTATACGTGTACGTATTATACGTTTGTTTTTTGAAAGTTTCACTTCTACCACGTGTGAATTGCACACATGACGCACCTTAAAATATTGTTTAGTTATCATCATGTCGCGCCAAAAAGGGTCAGCTCAGTAAAACCCCAATTAGGTAAGCTAAACCAACTTAGCGCTGGTGTTATGCTAACCCCGTGCTGTAACGTCACAACGTCAAAGGCTCGCTCTTCTCTCTTATCTCTCTTATTATTCCATATGTGTCTATAAAAGAGCGACAACAGTATAAAGCGTACTAACTACTATTATTTGAGAAACTACTTATTTTCTTAAACATACATATATCTATGGCAGGAGGAGGATTCTTGGAATCGGGGTACTGATAATCTAGTCCGTCTCCTACCGCACTAATATACTGCAGCAATATTGTGTTTGTAGCATTATCGATATCTTGTGCTATATACTTAAGTTTTTTTTTATTTCCGTCATGTCCCACTGACGAGTAAAGGTCTCCCCTTTAACTTCCATAGTTTGCCAGTTTGGCTCGTTTGGCTTGTCTCGTTTTTTCCTGAGTCTACCGTGTCGTCTCCGACTACTTTAGGGCACCCAAGTGACGAGCTTTGCCCAACATTCTGAATGCATTCGAGTTAAATGACCTACAGTTCAGTTAGACCAGGGTAGAAGAAGCCTTTAAAAATAATAAAAAGTGGAAGGAAAAATAATTTAGGGGCGATCTGAGGTCGGGAAGGGGAAGGGGGTGGAGTTTTTAAGGGTAAAAACGGTTTATCTAGATTTCCGGCAAAACTACAAGTCCTATGGAAAAAAGTCAAATCGCAACGTTGTAGGTAATAACAAGATCTCTTTTGTGTCTTAAAAGTATCTTTTGTGTGTACACTTTTTTCACATAACCTCAAAATTTATGTAAAAATTCAAAAAACCAAGTTTTTGTTTTTTTATTTGTATCTTTTACAAAAAATATTGTTTTTTCACGAAATTTGGTGAAAAGTTACCTTTTTATGTCCCAAATTTTTTGTATTTATTGTCGATTATTTTCTTGCTAGACACCGCTCAACGATTCAAAGCTGCGTTTTTATTTCATACACTTGCTTATCATCTTGCACTTGCATATGTTAGAGTTGATTGATACAGATTAAAACAAAGAGATAATTTACCTTGCTATGCAGATTCCAAAAGTTTTTATTTTAAAGTAAATTTGTTACAGTTCTCTTAAAGTAACTCAGCCTGCACGTGTATTTTTATAAACGATGTTGTACACTGCTCTGTATCTCGAATACTGGCTAACGGTTTTAATAGCTGCTACGAAATAGCAGGTATGTAGTATAGCCCAGACTCGCCTAGCCCCTTCCCTACTTCTCTATGAAATACCTTTTGATGGGCTAAAATTTTCACTCGGGTATATAAGTTACCTAAAAATAATAATAAATAGGCATCTACGCATATAATTTAAAGAAGATTCTACAACATTCTCAAAATATTGTAGATGTCTTATTATATATTAACTTTATTAGTATATTTCGATTTGCAATTTTTTTGTTTATCAATGTAACATGTAATCTTACGTTTTTCGAGTAATTAAAGTGTAAATTTTAATAAATAGCTCAAAATAGTATATAATAATTTAAAAAAAAAATTTGAACTCATTTAATGAGAAGATATACTATAGTAATATATTTTTTATTTTACACCACAAGAAAGTAGAGATTTCAACGAACAGAAAGTACACAGTACAGTAGTTATGCCGGAAATCAAGATAAAACGTTTTTACCCTTAAAAACTCACCCCCTTCCCCTTCCCGACCTTAGATCGCCCGTAAATTATTTTTCCTTCCAATTTTATAATATTATATTCCTTTTCCAATTAGTTTCATCCTACTATGATTTTTTTGGTTTCAAAAATAATCGACCCTGGTTTAAGTATCTATTTCAAACGTACAGTCCTACATCCGCTATGCCCATTTTAGATCAAATTTTGGTTTTTCTGACTCTGTCCCTTCTCTTCTTCTCGCCAAAATACTATGCAAAATAATTTATTTATATTATATTATTTAATAATTCCTCATTCAATTTGATGTGAATTTGACTTTGGTATTTATTGTATTTGCGTTTTTTAATAAGGCACATTTTGACCTTTGACCTTTACTACTTATAACTAATTATATTTAGTCAAAGTTCACTATGAACAGCTTACATTATTCTAGTAGATTCTACTTCTTCATCGGTGCCGACAGTTAGCTTGATAGCGCAGGTTTTTTTATAAATAACAGAGCACATGTATAAGCATAGCGCCTGTAAACGCCTATTTAACAAGTCGAGCACGTACCTGGCTCCGGTTGCGGCAGGTAGCTCGGATTCTTTTTTCGTTGTTCGACTTCCGCGTACGAAATGTTCAATAGTTTTATACAGTGCTGCATTAATTAACATTAGTCTTTATAAAAGTAGTATTAGATTGGTTGATTTTTTTAAATTAAAGTAAGTTTCAACTTTAGCGAAGGAAAAACGTTTTTGTTGCAATTACGAAGTGACTTTGTCGACTTTAACAGCGTCGCACGTGCCTATCACTAGCTTAGCTCGATTTTTATTTTGGTACCTATGATTATCATTTGTCTATTAAGAATCTATTCAAAAATATATAAGTATTGTTTCAGTCATCTGGTCACCATAATACAAGCTGTGCTTACTTTGGGGCTAGATGATGTTGTGTGCATTGTCCACAAACATTTATTTATTTATTTCTTAACAAGAAGAAGCGATTTTGCCTCAAATCATTACGCGATTATCAACACGTGCATTAGCGAGATACTAGGCGTATAAACGAGTACATGCCGTTCTTAAGCATCGGGCGTGTTTACAATTCGTGCGGTTTTCATAAAGGCGCCATAGTTACATCTAAAACTTGCGCGAGTTTCATGCGTTTCATTGACGTATTCAATGAAATAGAGCTCCCAAATTTTGGTATAGAATTACTTATTGATGAAACAAAAAAAAGACCTATGTTGCCGTTGTTTTTGGGGGTTGTATATTCACTATTCACACAAATTTTTCGTTTTAAAAAAATATAACAGGTTTTTTTTACGAAAAATCTTGTGCTGTTGTGCTGACGTCACAAAGGAATAGTATCGGCTCAATGAGAATATTATACTGTACTGTAATACTGTAATACTGACTAAAAGCGTTTCTTGCTTGTTGTATTATAAACATTACTCAAAACGTCATAACATGTACCTAACGATTCGCAACGAATTCGACACATCTAGATTATAAGCATCTAATTTCATTTTTAAAGCCTCTGAGTGGGTTTAGTTTAAGAAAAAGATGTTGTCAAAAAATTTTGGTTAGAACTGACTGAGACTGACTGAGTAAGACTGAGTAAAACTGAAATACGATCAATCTAAATCACAATTCCACTGTGACACGTGGCACATTCATTCGGAAACTACCGCATAGGTATTTACTCGCTTCGTTAATTGAAACAAGGGGTTTAAGCACCAGTTGGGGTGATTTCAAAAAGTAAGCGAGTTGGTCACTTATCGTGAATAAACAGCGCTATCAAATTAAAACAATTTCAGAGCATATTATTTCTAAAATAAGAACTGACTACATTATATTCCGTACTAGCTGTTTCCCGCGACTTTGCCCGCGTGGTAGATAAAATGTAGGAAGATAAAATTGAACGAAGAAATGTTTCGGAAAAATTACAAAGTATAATCGCGGATTTCGCGGTTTGACCATGATCCTGAGTGAATTTATAGAAAACCTTTCTTAGCGAGCACCTACGGCCTTAGATGAAGCTGCATACCAAATTTCATTCCAATGCGTTCAGTAGTTTCTGAGATTTCGTGATGAATGAGTGAGTGGTATTTGACAAATATATATAAATAAATAAAAATAAATAATCCCGGACATTTCACACAACATCATCTGGCCCCAAAGTAAGCAGAGCTTGTGTTATGGGTACCACATGACTGATATACCTACTTATATACTTTTTTTTTTTTTGTAAATACATACATATTATACATAGAAACACCCAGACCCGAGACAAATACTTGCAAATCATACAAACATTTGTCCCGCGGCGGGAATCGAACCCGCAACCTTCTGCGTCTCAGCCGGACTTAAGCCCACTGCGCTACAGAGGTCGTCTGACTTCTGTAGCGCAGCTCTGTGTTCTTCTTATAGAAGATTGACCACATTTCATCTTCACGGCAGTACGAAAAGTTATCAATGACTTTAAAACACCTATACCTATAGCTATGGCGATCTATTAGAGACTATCACTAATACTACGAGCGACATTTAAATAATTGGTCAAATTGTTGGTACTACTAACCCTCTAGCGATTCAAAAGTTTTTAAATTGATGCTAGCTGCTAGTAAGCGGTTGCGGAAGTGGCGACACGGCTTTATTACACGATAATTAATTTTAAGGGAATCCCAGAGGCTGGTAAGCCACGTATTTAAAGCCCGGTCTGCATGTAACACGATGCTTTCTGAGTGGTTTTTTGTGGTTTTTGAAGTATGAATTGTAGTAAACGGGATATATAGTCACACTTATGCAACAAATATACATAAACACTGGACTGGCCTGTCAGCTCAGTTGGTAGTAGCTCTGCCTTTTGCGCTGTAGGTTGAGGGTTCGATCCTCTCCCAGGATAAATATTTACGTGATGAACACAGGTGTTTGCTCTGTGCATCGGTGTTTTAAGTATTATAAATATGTATATAAAAACATATAAATATTATATCAGTCATCTGGTCACCATAACACAAGCTATGCTTAGTTTGGGGCTAGATGGCGTTGTGTGCATTGTTCATCAATATTTATTATTTAAACAAGAAGTTATAAAAAAAACACTGCACTCCTATGTTTCAATAAATAATAATAATAAAAACATTTCACACAGAACCTTCTAGCCCCAAAGTAAGCAGCTTGTGTTATCTATAAGAAGCTTCTATAATAAGCTTCCTGAAAATTATACTAAACTACCTATTAAGAAATTTAAAGCATACATAAAAGGTAGTCTTTTGAAGAGAGTAATAATATAAATTACTATCTTATTGATAAAGAATGCTTGGGCTCATGTCACTCTTACCCTCAGACAGTTAACCGACTGTTTACCGAGTTAATAAAGTATCTTTTGACTTGACTTTGACTTGACTTATGACTCCTACATGACGGAAATACTACTTAGATACTATTATTACATACTTATTATACATAGAAAAACACTCAGACTGAAACAAATACTTGCAGATCATATAAACCCACAATCTTCAGCGTCTCAAGCAGGCCTGCGCCCACAGAGATCGTCATAACGGAATAGGCCTGCCTACCACCTACACCATCAGCTATGAAATGCAGAGTATATAAAAAATTGTCCGACAAGTAGTAAGTAAGTTAGTAGGGTAGTACGATCTTAGTAAGATAGACCATAAACATTGTGGTCAGGTCCTAAACGAACTCAACACCATCTAGTTAGCAAACTGCTGGAATTTAAGATGTAATAATCATTTTTATTTTCAAGGTTCGCAAATCAGGCTGCTACTCATTTTACATGTAGAGTAGGTACCCCTAAAACCATTTTAAAATAAAATATTCATAACCTTAGCCGTGCAAAATTTAAATACGATAAAACAAATAGCCTGCGAGAAGAGCTCTGTCTAGGGGCAGACGGAAATACAACTATAAAAGTTCCTTGTGAACTTCGAAACCCTAAAAATGTTTAAGTCATGTTTAGTATTTAGTATTCAGTATGTTTATTCACAAAAGACATGGTACAATATACATTAGGTGGATTTATAATTCGTAGAGCTGCATATCTCGCCCAAGTACAGGCACGTGAATATAATATATAACATTTATAGAAAATAATTTAAATGATAACATATAATTATCATTTAACCAAATATGCTGCCATTGTTTTAGGGACGCTGCCCTCTTAAAGTGATCTTGATTTATTTTGAGGATCTATCTATTTTTTGGATCTGGATTCGGTTATTTAAATATTATTTTTAAGACATTGACAGCATTTCCATATTGAACGGGACTGCTAATACGTTAAGCCATATATTTTGTCAAGCGATGTTCTTAATTAATAACTTAAATAGAATATTCGCGTTTATGTAAAGCAATAACTGAGAGCACAATCTGCACCCCAAGGGCTAGAAAAGGAAACAAAAACATCCGATAGAACACCGAGTATCGACACGTAACCGAACCGGAGGGAAGTGCGAGCTACATTGTATGGTGAGGTAGTGTTCACAATGGAACAGTTTTAGCCTACTCCAGGTAGAGGGTAGGTTGTGTATAAACATTTAGGTAGCTTATCCCTTTATAAGGCATAGGAGATATTTTTACCACCAACATTTTCGGTCGAATGCTCGAAAATCACTGGTAGAATGTGACTTTACTTGCACTGACAAGTAAAAGAAAAAGTTGTTTAGCGAATTATAAAAAAAAAAAAAAAACTTTCTCTTTATTTGTAATGGCGGAACCAGCTGTTCTGAAAGTGGAGTAATTTTCTATGGTGAAATACATCTCTGCGAATCTTCAAATATTTACATGGAAAGAGGTAATCATTTCGATTGTTATTATGAAATTGTATTTATTCTATGGTTTTCTGTCTGTATTTTTGAAATTACCATCTATGTTTTTTTAGTATGGACTGTTTTATTGGTGGGAATATTATTCCCACTGCCCGTGAAGACCGTCAATGTAGTCTTTGTTTGTTTTAGGTTTTCTTGCAAGATGGCAAGACATTTGGATGACGCTGCCATTGAAAATGCATTAGAGGCGATTATTGGGATCCCAGATGATGGGTCGGTAGACGGGTTTGAGTCTGACGAGGGAGAAGAATTCAATGTCAACGCTATTCAAAGAATGCTGGAATCTGATGATGATATTTTGATAAGTTCTCCTGCGCCGGCTCAAACTAATTCCACACCGAGTCGTATACCAGACCCAGGTCCTTCCACCTCAGCACTATCACCAAGTACCTCGCATCTTGAAGAGCCCTCAACAGTTGGAGCTACCCAGCAGATACCAGACCCACAAGATGAAGAAGCAAGTGATGAATCTGAATGTGAAGAGGAGTCCTGGGGAAAGGATATGTGGATTTCTCGGCCAGATCCTGATGTCTTCGATGAGGTACCAGTATCACCCACGTATTTACTGAATAGAAAAGCACGTCCAGTAGCCCATTTTGAAAAGTTTTTCAACGATGAAGTCTTTGATCTGATTGTCTCTCAGACTAACTTGTATGCGGATCAGGAACGTATAAAGAACTGGAACCCTGTTGACAAAGCAGAAATTCGAGCTTTTTTGGGCATTCTCACTATTATGGGATATCACATTCTGCCACAATTAGATTTATATTGGTCAACAGATCCTGGATTTAGGGTAAATGAAATAGCTGATGTAATGACGGTCAAACGTTTCAAGAAGATCATGGAGGCACTTCATTTGAATAATAATAGACAACAACCTAACAGAGACAGTCCTAATTTTGACAAATTATACAAATTGCGCCCTCTTTTATCTCTACTCACTGACGCCTTTCAAAATAATGCTAAAAACTCATCATCACAGAGCATTGATGAGAGCATGGTTCTTTTCAAAGGTCGGTCAAGCTTGAAGCAATACATGCCGCTAAAACCAATAAAGAGAGGTTACAAGGTGTGGTGTTGCTGTGACAGCAGCACAGGTTATCTGTATAATTTCGATATCTATACAGGCAAAACGGGACAGGGACCAGAAGAGGGCTTGGGTGCTAAAATTGTCAAGAAATTGTCAAGCAAATTGTCAGAGGAAGAGTACAAGACACATGTCACATTTGATAATTTTTTTTGTGATTATTCTCTACTACAGTACTTGTACGAAAAAGATATTTATGCTACTGGAACAGTCAGAAGAAACAGAGCAGTTTTGCCTGATGTAATAAAAAAGAACACAAATAAATCTGGAAGGAACAAGAGCCTGAAACTGAAAAAAGGAGAATTCAAATGGAGAACTAAGCAAGATGTAGCTTTTTCTGTATGGCAAGATACTAAAGAGGTTTTATTGCTAACCAATGCTTTTCATCCAAAAGTAGGAGTGACTACAGTCCTGAGAACACAAAAAAACGGCACCAGAGAGGCTGTCAAATGCCCAAAAGTAGTGAAAGAGTATACAAAAAGAATGGGAGGCGTCGATCTCTTTGATCAAATAAAGGGGACATATTCGGTGGGACGAAGAAGTAGACGCTGGTGGCTGCGTTTATTCTACTTCTTCGTGGACGCAAGCCTGACGAAAGCTTTCATATTATATTCCCAAACATCAAGGGTGGAAAAGCTGACCAATTTAGAATTTCGGGTGGCTGTTGCAAGAGGGTTGATTGGTGGTTATACTAGTAGAAAAAGAAGATCATTGGGCTTACCTAACTACCTTTACAAGAAGTCACGTGTAAATGATGAAAACTACCAAAAAACCATCAATGCTGTGCCTGTAGAGGTGCGATTTCAAAATGTAGGTGAGCATATGCCAGCCGCCATTGAGACCTACAGACGCTGTAAGCTCTGCAGCACAAAGACGAACGATAAGAGAAGCAAAATAAAATGCAGTAAATGTGACGTTCCACTTTGCATTACACCTTGTTTTGCACAGTACCATTCAGTGCAATGAGTACAGTATGGTATACCTAAAGGGCAGTGGCTATATGTTTCCCACCTATTTTCCAAAATGTTCCTAATTAGTAAGTACTTTTTTTTTTATGTACGTTTTTTTTATATAATAAAAACAACCCAAAACCATGTACAAAAGTTATTTTATTCCTCTGGATGCTTCTGCCTTATAAAGGGTTATGGTGTCTAACGCCCAAAATTAATAATGTATCTTCTATCCAGGATTGAAATCAATCTTAGATTGCTGCTTAACATCAGATCGATCTCCTATCCGCGTGCCAATAATTCAACTCTGCTATCCCAATCTTTTTTTGATGGCAGATTGCTGGCTATCTTTTCCCTCTCTAACGTTCCGTTTTAGTTAAAATGTTTAATTGAACAACAAAATTACTTTGTGTATTATAAATTGTGTATTGTGTCAAAATAGACAGATAGGTTATTGGCACGCTCAAACTGTCATTTTGATCATTTTCAGAGGGCTATCTTTAATCCATGATCCGGCCTCCTAAAGATAGATTGGTTTTTTGGATTGCAAATTCAATCCATGGACTGGTTATTGGCATGCTTTACCTCGAAAATAGATTGAAATCTTAATCTCAGATAGCAAAAAATGGATTAGGATTGAATATTAATTTCGGGCGTAAGTAAGATGTGAGTGGTTCAGTGCGGGTTCAATTCTCTCTGCAAGACTATATTGTATAGTTGCAATCGTAAATAAAATCGAGTATATTTGACAGTTCTTCGTTTATTTGAAAAAGTTAAATCGAACGATTTAACTTTGTTTACATATATGATATTAGATTTACATATATGAGATAAAAAAATACTAAAAATAAAATATATGTATTCGACAAATATATGATAAAAAAAACTATAAGATATTTTTTATTATAAAATTGTTTTTTTTTTAATTTAATAAATTATATTAACGTTTTGCCGGTAATTAATAACTTCAGTTAGATAATTCCGTCTTAGTTTTAAAAAAATATTTAGACCAAAACAGAAATGACGAATGAGCTGGATAAATTCCCGATAAAACTTTTCTTCTTCTTATTGAGTCATTGATTATTTTGAATCGATTTGTGAAAGGATTAAAGAATACCTTAAAGTTTGCTTTCGTGCACTTGGCACATGTCTTTTAAGTTTTTTTTTATTTCAGGGTTTAAAATAAGCCGCTTTTCTCACTAGCACCGTTACGCTTTTTTACCTTCATCATTTAAAACTATAAAGACACATAAATTATTCAAACAAACAAAAATCATTGGTGCACGACTAGATTCGAACCCACTTACGATGAACTAGTGCAGTATAATAAAAAAAACGAAAAAAGTCTGTAAAGAAGAGGTTGTGTTTCCTAGCCGTGGGAAATTGTATTAGTATTATGATAAAGTAGCTGCCTTCTATTAAGTTTAGTAAGTTTTTCGGCCCTCTGTGGATATCTCCTTACATGTTGTTCGTGGCTGTGGGTTTATTTTGTTTCCACCTCCGCCGTGGGAAATACTAGTTTGCTGACAGATATTGAGTTACCTACAGAGTTTTGTCAAATAAAACCATCTACTTTTTTGTCTTTTAGGGTTCTCCTTCCGAAAAAATATCCCCTGGTAATACGTTCACAGTCATTATTTTTGATTTAACAAGAACGTGTTTATGTGGGGGTATAATTTTACTAGTGGATAAAATGTTTTAATAATGAAAATGTAATTAAATGAAAATATTTATTTCACACGACACAACACAAAATAGATGTTAAGCTATTACATATACTAGCTACACGCTACAAAACTCAGGTTAGCCAGTATTAAGTACTTGTAATCGTAAAGATAGGGTAGGTCACCATTTACAGAATGAGGTCTTACGCACCTTACAACATAGTTTCAAAGTTAAAAATCATCATGTCGCGCCAAAAAGGGTCAGCTCAGCATAATGCCAACGCTGGTGTTAAGCTAACTCCGCGCAGTACCGTCACGAGAGGCTCGTGATATATCCAGGTATAACTTTTTAGATACACAATTTTTGTTTTTTTTTTACAAAGCTTCTTAAATTGACATATTCTAACCGCGGCTTCGTACGCGTTATTTATAAAAAAAATGATTTGTCTTTCCCCAATATTGTCCCAATAGCAAATTTCATCAAGATCCCTTCTGCCCTGCCGTTTAACCGTGAAGAAGTAACAAACAAACAAACATACATACTTTCGAATTTAAAATGTTATTATGGAAGTCTGGATATAGATATGTAGAAGCGTCACTGCAATTAGTTATGTTTTACACCCTAAGTATATTGTAATAAAGTTGCAATCACAATGTTTAGCCATCTAGACCTGAATCTCTTAAGCACAAAATCATATAGATTTCATTATAGTGCCTCCTTTGAGACTTTAATTCAATTTTGTTGTTTAAAGTAAATTTTATATTTTTCTCTAGGTATTTCCTTTTTGAATTAAATGTGTATAATTCATAGATCTGGTGAATGTACACAACATTCACCACAGTTACTCACCAATCGTCTCAGTTGGTTACTCCATTAAGAAATTTTACTAGTTATCAAATATTATAACAGCAAAAATGAATGTCACTCACATTCATTTTTGCTGTAATATTTGATAACTATTATTTACGATTACGATTATGATTAGCCCATTGTGTCCCACTGCTGGGCAAAGGCCTCCCCTAGATATCTCCAGTCATCTTGGTTTTGAGCCATTTGGACCCAAACTCTGTCAAAGGTATCGAGATAATCTTGCAATCTCTTTTTGGGTCTACCACGGCGCCGTCTTGCTGTCTCAGGGCTTGACTGAGTAGTGATTTTGGCCCACAGGTCATCTGGCATGCGACAAACATGACCAGCCAAGCTCCACTTAAGCTACGCAGCGTTTTGAGCTACATTAGCAATTAGGGTTCTGTAGGGCAGAGTTGTGTTGCGTATGCGGTCTGTACGTTTAACACCCAGAAAGCTGCGCTCCATCGCCCGCTGACAAATCTTGAGTTCGGACTTTTGGATGTTTGTAAGGGACCAAGTGTGTGCTCCACAAGTTAATATGGGAAAGACACACATTAGCTTCCGTTTTAATGATAATGAAAGAGGACATAAGATAGACCAGTAGCTCCTCCATGCATTTTATGTCAGCCTAGCTATTTCTTGCTTTTGGCGGGATTTGAGGGAGATTATCTGGCCCAAGTAAAGGTATTCAGTGGCGTATTGCATATCCTGCCCAAAGACTATAATAACTACATAGTTCTAAATTAGTAACATTTAAGTTTTGATGGGTAACATCTATCCTATTGCTCTCGCAAATCAATTATCAATTGCTCCTATTGAGCGCGCTTGTGGTAAAGTTGGCCGTCAGATCGTACCAACCCATTTTCCGAGAGGTTGGTACCGTCAGTCAACAGTGTGTGAGTGTGTGTGATGAGAACAAGAAATGGAAATAGATAAGGAGATGAATCAGCTGTGCACTTAACCTACAGTGTTGAGTATAAAGTGTGCTATTATATAAACTAATTCAGAATACAATGTAATGTAACTTATTACCAAGTTGAGATGTCAGATTTTACACATCATATGCGACTACTGTAAGGCTCGCTCGTTTTTTTATTATTACTTGTGGTCGCCCACTGTCCGAAATTCGACCATAATTAATTAATAATTATTGTATTTTTTATCCATAATTAAAAAAATTCATTCTGTATAAACCATAAAGTGTGTGAAATTTCATACTCCTCCGTCCGCGCAATTTTCGTAAAAAGGGGTATAAAGTTTTTGCTTTACGTATGAATATATAGTTTTGTGACGTTTTATTAACTTACTTAAACCTGGTTGAGGTTTAAGTAGTCTGTTATCAATGTAACTTCCGTTTTCCGCACGAGGCATTCATTCTTGTCTTCTTCTACTCGCTCTTTTGGAACTCGGCTGCGAAGACGGAAGCACGTACACTACATGTCGATACATTGTATGTCTGACACCATTTTATATTTTGTGATAATATACGTCTAAATTTACAAGGAGGTGTTTTGGTCTGCATCTTTAACCGAACAACCCTCCGAAGAATAATTTATTTATTTAATGATCAGGGTTTTACCAACACCTAGACACTACCTAGACGCTAGATATGAAGGTCTTGTATACAAGACCTTCGTATCTAGCGTCCCACTCTCACTTGTCTCAACTTACTTATTGTATCTGACGAGAATAAAGCAGTGATGCGTTATGCTACGTCTCACTTTTGCTCGTATATTTACTTGCCTTTGGGGAATCGCAGAATTTGGTGTGTTTTGAAAGGGTTTTTGTTTTGTATTGTCAATGGCATAGAGAAGGTAAAACCCGAATTTAGCTGACACTGCATATACTCGTATAGCACATAATAATATAAAATTTGATTCGTGGTTCGCTCGTTGCCGCTCGCGTTTACGGTTTGCGCTCTATCTATCTATCTAATATATAATACATTTAACGAGCAATTCTTGTATATTGTATTCTTGTGTTTATATATATATATATATATATATATATATATATATATATATATATATATATATATATATATATATATATATATATATATATATAAATACAATGTCAAATATAAATTCTGATTCTCGGAAATGGCTCCAACGATTTTCATGAAATTTAGTATGCAGGAGGTTTCGGGGGCGATAAATCAATCTAGCTAGGTTTATTTTGTAGAAAACGTCGTTTTATCCGTGTTTTATACCGAGCAAAGATCGGTCATCCAAGTACTATATGTAAAATGCTAAAGGCATTTGATTATTACGTAAATTCAAAGTGATCATCGCGATTGTGTTAAATAAAAATTATTAAATTTGAATTTAAATTTCTTTAACGAAATTTTTCATCAAAATTAGACAATTATATATAGCGTATTAACCTGAGCGTATTAAATTATAAAAGTCTTAATTTAATACACTCAGCTGTTTGCACAAAACATAATTTAATTTCTTCAGAAAAAAACCTTATAAATAAATTTATAAAATGAAAAAAAGTAAGTAGGTAGCAACTCCAAAGAATTTCGTTTAATAGTAATGTTTACGTATAAATATTGATGAAGATCTTTCTGTTTTCACATTAGATCATATCACAAATGAATCTTTTAAGTATTAAAGGTATTGAAACTTGTGTGGATGTTTGAATGTTTGTTTATTTGTTTGTAGCGCAATCTTGCCGTAATAGCTGGAGCTGAATGAAACTAGCTAAAAATGTAGTGTGTATTAGGTAAAAACCAAGCGTGCTTATCCGCCGACAGAAGCAAGTCTAAAATAAACAAGATAAAAGATACAAATGCCATAGATCGATCGAAACTAATATAAGGAGAAAATATTTGATTAAATTCTATGCTAAAAAATAGTAACTATTAATAACTATAAAAATAATAAATATTTGCATTCTGCACTCTATATAACTTCACTATATAATCTATAAGTGTGCGAAATATCATACTCCTCCGTCCGCGCAATTTTCGTAGAAAGAGGTACAAAGTTTTTGCTTCACGTATTAATATTATAGATATTTCACCAATAAAAGCTACATTATCAGCGAGTAACATGGGCTGTCTATTATTATTAAAAAAATAAAAATCCCTATGAAAATAGCAATAATGTAACCCGTGCACCCGTGTGAAACCGGGGCGGACAGCTAGTAATAAGTCAAGTCAAGTCAAAAGATACTTTATCAATACAATCACAAGAATCACTTTAAATAGTTACACCTATTGTAAGATACTTAAGTATTTCGAAATGAATGATTACTAGATGCTCTACGTGTTTCCGTAGCGAGGTGTAGCATCAGCGTAGCAGATCGTAGCAGGGCTACGTAGCAAGATTAATGTAGAGTCAAATTGATTAAAAAGTGCATGATAAAATTGTTTTGGTGTCCGAGCTTTTACTCGAAATTTAAGCTTGCTGCATACATAATGATACAAAACCTTTAAAATGTATAATTTTAGTGTGGATAATCTGTGACAGGCTAATTAGTTCAGTTGGCAGTGACTCTGCCTTCAGCGCTGTAAGTTGTGCGTTCAATGCACATACAGGACAAACATAGTTATTTACTTAGTGTTTAGGTATTACAAAGTATAATTAGGTATATGTAATTATCGTATATATAGGTATATGTATTCTATCACTAATTTGGTTCTAATCGTACAACCTTTGTTTTGTTTGCAAATTTTTACCATAGCCAGAAGTCAAGTCAAGTCTTAAGATACTTTATTCAATACAATCACAAGGATCACTTTGAAACGTCTTACATACCTATAAGGTGAATTTAGATGCCAATTCCTCCTAACCCAAGCCAGAGAAGAACCGGCAAGAAAACTCCGTCCTGGTCCCAGCCTTTTTTTGCATTATCCATCTTATAACTAGCTTTACTACGAAAAACTATACAATATAGTTTAAATATTTCAAATGTGTCGGTTAACTGTCTGTCGGTTAAGCGACATGAGGCCATGCATTCTTATCAATAATATAGTAATTTATATAAATAACGAAAAGAGTCTCTGAGGAGCACTTAAAGCTCGGCGCAAAAGGGCCACCGACCACAGCAACCGGTGGCTGTCGCGCGCTACCGCCACAATTGTAACAGTGTCTGAAGCAAGCGACAGCCGAAACCGGAAGCCGCTACACTTTATAACCCTTCTTACGATGGACTCCGACACGGAATGTTTGCTCGCGCTATTGTTAATACGTAGAGGAGGTAGACCGATACGTAGAACGTCTAACGATTACAGTGCGGGGGGTGGAGCAGTGCGTCAGTTGCGGGTGTCAGCGTCTTGTGTGGCCCGTAGCGACCAAAAGTAGCGAGTTGAGCGAGTGGCCGCCATCGGCTACACGTGTGCGGCGCGTCTAAACAAAATATATTGAAAAACGTGTTCAGTCGCTTTCGCTGGCCACCAGTGGCTGTGGTCGGTTCTCTGGCCACCAGTGGCTGTGGTCGTTGGTCCATTTGCGCAGAGCCTTAATCCTTTCAATACACCTGCTTTGAAATAACTCGTGACACGATAAGAAGAAGCGCTAGCCTGAGTAAAAGCGCTCCAAGAAAATTTTTACGATCACTTTTTTTTTGACTGGACTGTAATTTCAAACGATAGTAGCTCGGCCTTCTGCGCTGTGTGTTGAGGGTTTGATTCCCCTCCAGGTCAAACATTTGTGTGTTGTGTGATGAACATAGGTGTTAGTCATGTGTCTGGGTGTTATATAGTATGATAAGTATGTATTTAAAATATATGTATTCAATCAATCATCTGGTCACCTTTATAGAAGCTATGCTTAGTTTGGGGCTATATTGTGGTGTTGTGTGTATTGTATTGTCCACCAATATCGAATATTTACGTTCTGAATAAGTTTCACGTTATAGGTTTTTCTTTCTACACTAAGTAGCGATGCAATTCGAAAAAAAATTATCTCTAGTGCGATATCGCTTTGGAGTACCCTCTCAGGAGCACGTACTCAAGCACTTTTTGCAGCATCATGGTTCATTTACAATGGTCACGGTCACTATTACAAGTTAAAAAAACATATAATAATAATAATAATAATAATAATAATAATATAATAATAATATGTTTTATTTCCAAACAAAATCTTTACAAGTTGTAACTTAGGTCTAAATACAGACAAAGAAACATTTGTCGCCTTAACCTGTACAGTCTTGACATTGACTCCTCACTCTAACTAAGTATTATTTACTTGTAAATAGACGTGAGGGATCTCTGCTTCGGCTTTTAACAAAGTGTAGGAAAACAATTTGTTATGTATGTGTATTCGGACTTAAATTTTTTTTGATTATGATTCCAGTTCTACGGGAAGCTTGAAAGGAAATCCCATAGGTTCCGACTTACTGGCGAATTTAATATATCCGGTATAAATACTGTATTCTTTTATTGCCTTGACTAAGAAGCTTGTTTATTAACTGCACCAAGGGGGCGCAAACTTAAGTATCTATATATATAAAAGAATGTCGTGTTAGTTACACCACTTATAACTCCAGAACCGCTAACTCCAGAACTCCAGAACCGACCGATTTGGATGAAACTTAAAATGAATATAGTTAGTAACTTGGATTAGGACATAGGCTATTTTTCATCCCGGAAAAACAACGGGAATGGGAACGGGAACGGGAACGTGGCTAGCGAAGCCGCGGGTGGCCGCCAGCGCCATCTATCAATATTTATCCGTAAGTTTGTTAATCTCTGTAATTATTACAATAATTTGTATAGCTTTTTTTTTAATAGTGATTATTAGTACCTTAATATTTTTGTGAAGTGGTAACCGCCCAACGAAGTGGGCACGGGTCAGCTGGTTTCGTATACATTTCACCGGAGAAAAATGTTTTTGACGTATGGACAGACAGGCAGAGTTCGTATAACGAAGTGATCCTATAAAGGTTCCTTTTTTTCTTTTGAGGTACAATACAAAACCCTAAAAATATTGCTAATTCGATGCACGAAAAAGTACCATCATTCTCGACATAAGACATGTCGTCTCTTCAGTCCTACATAAAGAAACATATAAAATTAAAAATCCTTCGTCGACATAAAGCAAATTCATTGAACAACAAGCCCTCTACTAAAAAGAAGAGTTTCTAAAGTGGTCTTTCCAATTTGTCTGCCGACAACCTGCACAAATTGGGTATACAGGATCCGTCACAGAGTCAACAGTCAGCGCTATTTTATTTTGCGTTTCTCACAAATAGATCTTTGTTCAGAGTTTCGTTGCATCGAGGTGCAACAAAAAAAATGCTAGCACAGTAACGTCATTCATATACGTACCTGCCTCCATTTTGGCATACGTTATAACCATTATGTCTGGCTTGCAAACAGCTCAGTTGGTAATAATGTCTACTTCTAATTGTATTTAATTCCTTCACACCTTATATGACGACCTCTGTGGAGCAGCTGGCGTAGGCCTGTGCGGCGCAGTTGCGGGCTCGAATCCCCCACCGAACAAATGTTTATATTATCTACAAATTTTTGTCTCGGATCTGAGTGTTTTTATAAAAAGAAAAAAGTATATAAGAAGTATATCAGTTATGTGCTACATAACCCATAAACTCTGCTTACATTGGGGCTAGATGATGTCGTGTAAAATGTCCAGCATTATTTACTTATAACATATATATCTATTTAATACCTTGAAATGAGCAATTCTTGTTTATATATAATCTGAATCTCGAAAACGGTTCCAACAATTATCATGAAATTTAGTATGCAGAGGATTTTGGGGGCGATAAATCGATCTAGCTAGGTTTTATTTAGAAAACTTCATTTTATCCAGGTCATCCAGGTACATATATTTATACCTGGTATATAATACGTTAAACTGCATTTAAAATAGGATTGCGCACATAAACATATGTGTTTGTTTTATGTCTAGGTGTTAGATATACATATATCGTACGTATATTGTATGAATAGATATGGTTAGTTTATTTTACCAACATTTGTAGTACAACATGCGTACCTTTGGCTGCTTCGTTACCTAACGCGTTACGTCACCAGTTCGTCTAGCTTCCCTTTCTCTCACGCATACGGCAGCGGTAGGCAGGCTCCTCCTCTCTCACTCTAACCCACAGCGCTATTTTACTTAGGTTAAGATCTTACACTAAAACGCTAGGTATACCGGTATGTAAACTTAATAGTAATTATGAAACTGTGTTAAGGCAAGGTCTCATTAATAATTCAATAAGTATTGAATTACTACATCTGATAAACCAGTAGACGTTTGGTTTCGATAGTATAAGCATTGTTTCGTTTAGAACTAGGTAAAAGGTAATAATAATAATAATAATACCAGAAATTTCACACAGCATCACCAAGGTAAGCCAAGCTTGTGTTATGGGTACCAAATGACTGATATACTACATATATACTTTTTTTTTGTAAATACATACATATTATATCTAATATACATTAGAAACACCCAGACCCGAGACAAATACTTGCAGATCATACAAACATTTGTCCCGCGGCGGGAATCGAACCCGCAACCTTTTGCGTCTCAGCTGGACCTAAGCCCATTGCGCCACAGAGGTCGTCAGTAAGTCGTCCAGCAATATTTATTACTAGATGTTGCTCGCAACTTCATCCGCATTTTTTTGAAGGGAATTGTAGCTTAAATCCTTCCCCAGCGGGGCTAGCACGGCACAAGGAAAAATAGTCTTTCCCCTGTTTTTACCCACCTGTCAGTGGAAATGATTTCCTTTTCTACCTCTCATAGCACAGCTTCGGGCAAAGGAATATAATGTTTCCCTTTGACGTTTATCGTAGACTGTAGGTCCCGCTACTCCCCGCCCCAGAGCACGGCCTATCAACAACGTGGATAAATTTATCTCTATTTGACATAAGACAGGGAATATTAATCACTGTCCTTTGAAGGTGGGTATAAAAATATAACTTGTAAATATTGAATAGAAAGAAAATAATGTCTCAAGTATTCTACAATTTCGTTCTAACGCGAGATATGTAAACGTTAGAACGAAAGTTACACTAGACATCCCTATCCGAGATGTCAGTCAGTACCTAACGCCTTTGAATTCCCGGATAATGAGTTTCGCCACATATTTCGCGTTACTAAAGAAATGGCCTTATATTTGTGTGAGGAGTTGAAAGAAGCCTTGCAGCCTCTAAATCCTTGGGATGGTTTGCCGGTGCATATCAAGGTAAATAATACATACCTACAAGTATCTTTCTACTTAGGTTTTCTATGAAATCCGTACCTACTCAGACCTAGGATATATTTACCTCGGTCTGATACCAACTAAAGCTAAACAAATCCTACCAGTACCTTCTTAGGTATAAAATTTTCAACAATAGGTCCGCACATCCCTGACAGATGGTAGCTACCAGCAAGGTACGGGCCAAGACCAGTCTAGTGATAGCTCAGACCACTGTCAAAAAATATCTGACCCAACTTTTTGGTGCTATCATCAGAATATAAGCTCAATTTTTAACACAATTGCCTCAATTTTTAACCTACAGATATTATTCTCTTGCAAGTCAAAGATAATAAAACCAGAAATAAGTACAGATTTCATACCTACACATTAGTTAGTTTGATCTGCAATAAATTAACTGGTTATGTATTGAATTTTGAGATTAATGCCAAAATGGATTGTATTCCCAGGAACAGAAAATGCAAGGCAGCGTGTATCTACTGGTTTTCATAAAAAGCATGGCCTGTCAGATAATAAACATTAATGCAAGGTACCCAGGGAGAGTGCATGACTAGTTTATATTCAATCACTCCAATTTGAATAGGAAAATGAGACGATGAATGATTATAGAGTTTTTGTATAATTTATTTAATAATATATTTATTTATTTACGTTTTATTAGTTAATAGCAGCGCCCTGTTGCACCAGCTCCCATCAAGATCTATGAACACTAGTATATATATTATGTATAGGTAGTAAAAAAATAAAAGTTTGATATCGACAATATTTATTAAGTTTTTTGGTTGAAAATCTCCAGGGAAACTGAAAAGAAAAAAATATGGTATTAGTATGAGGCATTTTTACAGGGGACTCTGGCTACACCTTGGAGCCGTGGATGATGATTCCTGATTTGGATGCTGCACCAAACAGTGCTGCTGTAAAATAACATTGACAGGATGCTTCATTATGATCCCGAAAAGGCATCACAGATATACTGTTGTGCAACAATATACAATATCATGCACCACTATAGGTGAGTTTAATTGAAATTATAGTTACCTATATGGATAGTTTCATATATGACCAGTGTTATTTTACTTACATTCCATCACCTTGTTTATTTCAGAGTACCAATGGATAACATAGAGCCAAGCTCAAATGAAGAGAACACCACTACAGTCCAATGTGTGAAGGAAACCAACTTACTAATGTTGCTCGCACCAAACAAGGATCACTGGATGCATTTTCAATGCGGGCATTTGTCTTTAAGTCCTTCCATGTCTGTAATAAACAAAATAGTTATAAAATGCTAGCTGTTTATTCCCATTTTTTATAATGCAATCACACCATTTTGTCTCTTTCATGTTAAACTTGTATTAACAACAAAATACAAACCAATATAATTATATAGCCTACTTCCATTGCTCAATGGTCCAGTCCGGACAACCTTTTCAGCTTGAGCTGTTGGCCCTATGCTTTTCAGCTCTCTAGAGGCCCAGTGAACTCATAGATCGGTCGCCAGATGGCTGCTGTTGGCCATGAAGTCAACCATGACTCTAATTTGCAATTTGTTGCTCCTTAATCTAGAAAATATGAAGAATACCTACATTATGGGTACATTACATAATGTGAGCGTTGAAAAACAATTCTTGACTATAACAAAATCAAAACAACGAAAGCACTCATCGTAAAAAAAACGATGCTTTCGAAAATATGTTATAAATAGGTATTTGTGTAACAATACAAGTTATCACATTACTTACTTTCTCACTCATGTTAATTTAGTTGAACATGTATTGTGTAATTTAAGAACGGTGTTTTGTTTTGCTCAAGTTTTGTTTTGCTACCAACCACAGATAGTACAAGGAACGAACAATTTTTGGAATTTTGATGGATTGATGGAAATATTGAAGACTGATACGTCATTTTAATTTAATTTGCTAAAATGGCAACAATGCGGTAGAGAACGCTATTCCCCCCGTAAATCCACCCTTATAAACTATTCCCTAGCGCGGCCGTGCTCGCAAGGTAGACCAAAGTGACAGAGGTGAAAGAGTTTTTATCCTTTCCCCGGGGGCTAATAATCTTCTTGCCGTGCTAGGCGGGCAGGATGCAATTTATCTCCTTGCCAAATTTTATTGATAAGTATATAATAAGTAAATAATAAATAAATAAGTTTCAAACCAATCACACCCACCACCTATTAAAAAGTTTCCATACAAATATTCACACCCCATTTTACTCCTTTAAGAGAGTTATTTTGAAAAATCCTGAGACATGTGTACATTTATTTTGCATTTTATTTATTCATATAAAGTTTCAAGCAAATCGCACCACGCGTTAAAAAGTTTCATGCATTCGCTTTCACCCTCTTAGAGATTGAATTTCAAAAATACTACCTTAGCGGGTGGTTTTGCTATAAAAAGAAGATAACTTCCAAATTTCAGCTTTCTAGCTTCAGCGGTTTCGGCTCGACGATGATGATTCAGTCAGTCAGGTTAAGCTCTTTTATAGGTATAGATTACGTCATGAGTTATAGAGCTCAGAAGATAATGATACTTAATCTAAAGACGTTTGATAACAATAGAAATAATAACTAAACGAAATAAATAATGTATATCACAGAGTAATCAAGCCGCCATTAGTGTTTCCTTAGAAAACAAAAACAAACGTACAGTCATTGCGCGGTCGGCCAATGATTTGCCGAATGTCTGATCTAATTAATGATTGTTTTGTCACCACGTCGAACACTATGCTGCCGTGAAGTACAACTAGAAATGGAACTACGTTAATCGAATAAAACTATCAACTTGGGTACAAATTGCGTTGCACCCAGAATCAAAACAGACGCTCGCAACCTCATAATTGTACAAAAAGTTAAAGAATACAAAATAAAACTTTGGGTAACTAAGGAACTTGAAGAATCTTATCTCTACAGTGTGCCAGAATTAACTACTTTTACTGGTCTCTCTGTTCGGTTGGTAGTAGCTCTGCCTTCTACGGTGTAGGTTGTGGGTTCACTTCCCTCCGAAGACAAACATTTGTGTGATCAACATCATTGTTTGTTCTGTGTCTGGGTGTTATAAAAGTAACATAAGTATGGAACATAATAAATATTATATCTGTCATCTGGTTCCGATAGTAGAGTTAGTGACTCGGGTGTGAATAATTGAAATAAAAGCTTTGTGTTTCTTTGTGGTACGAGCTAATATAATCCGAACATAAATTAGATATGAAAAGACACCATCCTTACTCACCTTACTAATATTATAAATGCGAAATTGTCTGTCTGTCTATCTCGCTTTCACACCAAAATTACTAAACCGATATAATTAAAATTTGGTACACAGATAGTCTAAAGCCTGAGAAAGGACATAGGCTACTTTTTAGTTGGTTTTTTTTTGTAAAGGGTTGAAAAGGGTTGAAACAGTTGAAAAGGGTTGAAGGGTTGTATAAAAATATTGTCATTTTCAGAACTAGAAGCATTCAATTTTAGGCTGTTGATCCCTACTAATATTATAAATGTGAACGAACTTCCGTCTCTCTGTCTGTTACGTTTTCACGTCTAAACCTCTGAACCGATTTTGATGAATTTTGGTAAAAAGACCTTGGAGAAGGACATAGGCTATTTTTTATGTAGGTACCACGCGCGTGTAGCAGCGAGCAGCAGCTAGTTTCATATAAAATAACAAATGACGAACGACAAGATACGACTTAGTGGCATCATACTGTAAACAATTATAAACACTTGACATTGGCATAATTGTCATTACTATGACATCAACGAAGAAGAACATAGTCAAATGTCAGTTTTTTGAGGAAGAGAGGAAGAAGTAGAAGAGAAGGTAGAATATTAAAAAAAGGTGCTGGTGAGGTGCTGGATTATTTTCAATGAGTAAGGTTATTTTGGATGGATGGAAAATAGTACGTGTCCAAATGCATATCTCTCTACGCGTTGTGCTATGATCATGTTGCCAAATCGTTTAGTAAACTTGTAATACGAATCTCTCTGCGTTTCATTGGACAAGTCAGGGTTGTTTGACCCAGATGGATGCAGTTAAGGTCTTCGAAAGCTTTAAAAGATACTTCTAAGCCGTATCAGTCAACACATTTATAAAGCACAAAAGCAGATGCAGTTGGTATAATCTTAATTTATGACATCATCATATCTGACTTCAGTTATTAGTAATACTAAAATATGCTTTTGTAGATAAGCTTCTTAGAATTTACCTATTCTATGATTGAATTACAATTTTGCAAGTTAGATCACAAAGATGCCAATGCATTTGCCTAAAACCTTATATCAGTGACTTAGAGATACTATTAGCTTGACTCCTGCCTGATTACCCTGGCTCGGTTAGATAGGCGTGACGTTTACAAATGGCACGCAGATGGACACAAGGTTAGATCGGGAACGACATAATTGATGGGTCGATGTGGTTGGAGGCTTCTGTTGTATTGGCAGGGACACCGTATCGCATATATTTATAAATAAGCCTTCCACAAGTGCCTGGGGACGTTCTGCTAGTCACGTTTGATATTGTAGCAATGCCATGATTTTTTTGAGTAACTTTTTGACTGTTATAACGTGTGGAAGCACAAAAGGTCCATGAATATTTACATTTTGTGGCAACAAGGGAGCGATAACAAACGACTGTTTTCCTGTACAATTTTATACATCGCTTTTGGATATCAGAGTTTTTACTGGTTTTGTTAGATTTTTATGATAAATAAATAATAAATAAATAATCCCGGTAATTTCACGCAGCATTATCTGGCCCCAAAGTAAGCAGAGCTTGTGTTATCGGTACCACATGACTGATACACTACTTATATACTTTTTTTTGTAAATACATACATATTATACATAGAAACACCCAGACCCGAGACAAATACTTGCAGATCATACAAACATTTGTCCCGCAGCGGGAATCGAACCCGCAAGCTTCTGCGTCTCAGCCGGATCTTAGCCCACTGCGCCACAGAGGCCGTCCATATAATTATGATATAATTATTATGTCAAAATATATACAGTCCATCTCATTTATTTAATAACATAACATTACATTACATAACATTGTTATTATATTTATTTAAATATAATTAATAACATAACATTACATTACACCAATGCGCTATGAATTAATAACAATAAGAATAAATAAAGATAAAAATAAAAATAAATAAAAAAAAAACAATAATCAAAAACTTTACAAAATAAACTATTTCTATTTCTTCTTCTTATCGTGTCCCTAGTTATTTCTAACCAGTGTGGTGAAAGGATTAAAGTGTTCAGAGGCTCCTTTCATGCACTATCAAAAGGCACTATTTCTACTACTATCAATCGTCTCACAATACCTCAGACATTCTCTCCACACATTCGTCTATCGGTCAGCAAACAGATCACACAATGGTGTGCCAGGAGCGCATTTAATAATTTTAGAGCCCGATCACGAGGTGAGTTGTTGTACGCGATTGTTCGCGCCCACAGAGTATTTAGGCACTTCGGGAACAGACAGTCTTACAACATTATGTTGCCAACTGCCATTTTAAAATGCCAGAAATGTATGCCATTTTAATGTCAAGGAATAATGAATGAATGAATGAATAAATTGTTTATTTGGAATAAACAAAAAATAAAAAATTTAACAAAACAACTTAAAAATTGTTATACTAACCATTTATTAATATGATTGAATAAAGATAGTAATAAATGTTATCGCTATATTAGCTATATGAGGCTTACAACACTATTATGAATATGAACAAAGCTTCCTTGTTCATATTCATAATAGTGTTGTATGCATACGTTACGATTCTTAGAATTACTATATTCGTTATTATCGTACGTTACAGACATTTGACGAATGAGGGCTTCGTAAAAAAATTAAGATTTCAACCGTCACCAAATTCTAAATTTATAAACGAACCTATAATTTATTATCGACAACCTCTGTGGCGCAGTGGGCTGAAGTCTGGCTGAGACGCAGAAGGGTTTCGATTTCCGCCGCTGGACAAATGTTTGTATGATCTGCAAGTATTTGTCCCGGTTTTGGGTGTTTCTATGAATAATATGTATGTTTTTACAAAAAAAAGTATATAAGTAGTATATCAGTCATGTGGTACCCATAACACAAGCTCTGCTAACTTTGGGGCCAGATGATGCTGTATAAAATGTCCGGGATTATTTATTTATTTATTTATATAACAACTACTACACGCTGTCGACTGATTCTGCGTATTAATAATTGTTGGCTGAGCAGCTGACAACCCTGACTGTCAATACTGAGCCCAAAGTTCGAACACAAAGTTCTGAAACGTTTTTTTGTGCAAACAATTAGTTTTGACCCGATCGTTGACGTCTATTACTATGATATTCTATTTTATTATTTTTGTTATTTTCGACTTCCTACCAGGTGTCACACGATACCATTTTATTTTTTATTTTTTACACACCAAAACTCAAATCAAAATGTTCATGTCATTTTTATTTGAGTTTGTGTGGATTGTGGATTGTGTGGTTGTTGTGGAATACGATCCTGTATGGCGATTATGGAACTTTTGATACAATCATTGTCTATCAGTTTTGATAAGCAATAGATATAATTTCATTCATTGGTTTGATTGTAATTGTAACCAGTTTTGACAAGATGGATGAGTATTACGTACGATCTTTTTCTATCCCAGACCAAATAAATAGAAAGACAGAGTACCGCAATCAACTACAGTGAATCCTAAAAACCGTGCTCCTCTATGTAAATACCTACGTACCTACGCATATTTATAAACCCGAACCATGCTCCTCTGTGCTCTTCTGTGGTACATGTCCTGTTATTGTCTGGTAAACATCGTACAAAAAATATATTACTCCTTCCTCCTGTTTTGTGACACTTTTTATGTCACGGAATTACTTTTCATTTGAAACAACACATTTTTTTATATAAATCGTAAATCTTTTGGTTATTTTGAAAACGCAACATCATTGAACGCACTTGACACGAGCTTAAAGCGCGAGGATTTCGTACGAAGTTTACTGTACTGGAGTGTGTGCGTTTATTTACACAAAGGAGCACGGTTTTGGGGTTTAACTTTGGTTGATCACGTCTCTCCGTCTTTACTTTCGCTGCGGGACAAATTTTTGTATGATCTGCAAGTATTTGTTTCTGGTCTGGGTATTTTTTATGAATAATATGTATGTATTTACAAAACAAAAAGTATATAAGTAATATATCAATCATGTGGTACCCATGACACAAGCTCTGCTTACTTTGGGGCCAGATGATGTTGTGTGAAATGTCCGGAATTATTATTATTATTATTTGGTCTCTGGTTCTATTCATATGACATGTCTGAGCATGTCTGACAATCAGCATCAACCTTCCGTAATACCGATTCATTAATAGTTACTAAAAGCTATTAGTGTCAATTAGTCCATTAAAATGTTACATTTTTTAGGCCTTAGTGTGCATTTGTCAGAGGACGCAATTTTATTTTTTTAATGTGTAGGGGGGGTCAGTAGAAGCTTAAGTTCAAGTTTGTGGGGTCGGCACCCTTGTCCCCCGGCCGCCATCTTGGAAAAGGGGGTGCAAAGGGTTTTCGCGCTGTATCTCGTAAACTAGTTACCTTACAGAAAATTTAATCAAACATAAAATGTAGCAAATTAAATTTCCTACAATTTTATTTCTATTACTTTTTATCGTCAAGTGACCAACAAAAAAGTTATAAACAAAAATAAATGAAAATTTTGTTTGTTTGTTCTAGGTTTTACAGCGCTCCAAACTTAAACGGATTCTCGAATGCTCATAGGGATGCAATAAAAACTAAAAATTAGGCTTACTTTTCTATCTATATTTTTTTTATTTATACAATTTATTATGATCTTAACATTCCTATGCTATTATTGAACTATGTTTGACCCTTTTACCCACCACCTATGAGGTATAACATGGGCAAAGTCAAATTTATAAAAATTTAATGCATTTTTTAATGCATTTTTTGTCACTGTCTTAGCAAATCGTTTGTATCGCAGAGTGTCTAGAGTATCGTCTTTATTTCCGCCATATAAAAAGACGAAAAAACGTTCGCCAACAACACTGAGTAACGATGACTCGACTTTCTCACTCATAAATAATTTAGTTCCACTTGCTAACTCTGGATGCTTCTGCAAAATTTTTATAAATTTGACTTTGCCCATGTTATACCTCATAGGTGGTGGGTAAAAGGGTCAAACATAGTTCAATAATAGCATAGGAATGTTAAGATCATAATAAATTGTATGAATAAAAAAAATATAGATAGAAAAGTAAGCCTAATTTTTAGTTTTTATTGCATCCCTATGAGCATTCGAGAATCCGTTTAAGTTTGGAGCGCTGTAAAACCTAGAACAAACAAACAAAATTTTCATTTATTTTTGTTTATAACTTTTTTGTTGGTCACTTGACGATAAAAAGTAATAGAAATAAAATTGTAGGAAATTTAATTTGCTACATTTTATGTTTGATTAAATTTTCTGTAAGGTAACTAGTTTACGAGATACAGCGCGAAAACCCTTTGCACCCCCTTTTCCAAGATGGCGGCCGGGGGACAAGGGTGCCGACCCCACAAACTTGAACTTAAGCTTCTACTGACCCCCCCTACACATTAAAAAAATAAAATTGCGTCCTCTGACAAATGCATACCCAAATGTAACTTTTCAATGGACTAAATGTTTTGATAGTATCTGAATTCCATAATCGCCCCGCTTGTCAGTTCCCAGTTGTCCAGCTAAACTGATTGTAGCGACGGTAACGACGGTATAGAGCAGGTATGCTACTCACTAAGTTCCTACTCAATGGTCCGATAACGTCACCAAGTCGTGTGCCGTGCCGTATCGTCAGTTATTGATATAATTATTAATTAAAGTTTTTCTTTACCCTCTCTTCGAAGGGTCCAGTTTACATTTCGCAACATTTGCTATAATTGTGTACACATGCTCTCAACTTTGATATTATTTACAAAAGTAGTGCAAACAAACCTACCAACATGGGTTTTAATAGTCCACAAAACGACGGAGTAAAGAGCAAATAAGCACAATACAGACAGTTTGGGTAATTCTAGTTGTTTCATAGCTGTGCCTGCTGTTGCTGTAAATAAAAGTCTCTTAAAAACCAAAACTCGTCATATGACGGCAAACTTCAACAATATATTTAAAAAAAAGTAAGCGTTTCGGGACGCCCGATAGAAGTGATAACTTAAACTAATCTAACTAGCGCTGTGGGTTAAAGTGAGACAGTAGGAGTCTGTCTACTACTGCCGTATGCGTAAGATACAGGGAAGCCAGAAAGACTGGCACCGTAACGCGTTACGTAACGAAGCGGTTTGCCCTCCCATAAGAAGTTATCACTTCAATAAAAAACTGACTTCTGATTAACTCACTGATCGACATAGGGACAAAACTAGTAGCGCGCACTTTTATCAGAATTCCCGAAACTCAGTTGGTAGTAGTCCAGCCGGGATATAATATTATTATTATTATTATCAGCCCACAGTGTCCCACTGCTGGGCAAAGGCCTCTCCCCATTCTCTCCATTCATCCCTCTCCTGCGCTAAAACTGTCCAGTCGGCGCAGAATTTGGCGAACTCGTCCCTCCACCTGGTTCGCGGTCTGCCGCGACGTCGTCGGACCGTATCAGGGCACCACTCCGTGGTCAGTTTGGCCCACTGGTCTCCCGACATGCGGCAGATATGACCAGCCCAGTCCATTGCCCATTTGAGCTTGGCGGCTTTTGTCGCTATATCGGCGATCTGTGTTCTTGAGCGCAGCTCGGTGTTCCGAATCCTATCTATTCGTTTTACTCCGAGGATGCTGCGCTCCATCACACGTTGGCAAACCTTGAGCTTATTCTTTAGGATGTTGGTCAAAGACCAGGTCTGCGCACTATATGTGAGAACGGGGAGGACATAAATTTGCGCTTGAGAGTTAGAGGGAGGTCTCCTATTATCTATATAATATAATTATAATATATGATATAAATAATGTAAATTATACAGTATATAAGCGTGTCCTCGTTTAAATATGACTTACGGTAAATAATTGCGTTAATTTCGACATTTAAGAGACCAAATAATTCTAGGAACTCGGACTTTACGCCCGAGGTAGGGTACAGCACAAATATAATAAAACAGTTGTACCTATCCACGCTGTAAACGCGTTTTACGAGCAAAGTCACGCTAAAAAAACCCTAATGAGTACAATTAAGATAACCGCAAATTTCATTCACTGCACTTCTTAATATGAAGCTGCACTTGAAACGAGTAGCGAAGAATTAATAAATAAATATTGGAGGACATTGCACACGACACCATCTAGCTCCGAACTAAGCATAGCTTGTATTATGGTGGCTAGATGACTGATCGAATACTTATATATTTTTAAATACATACTTATGATATTTAATACACCCAGACACAGAACAAAAAGCAAATATACTACTAACTGAGCTAACCGAGCTTCGTCGGGGTGCGGAGTGAGTCAAGTGTTCCTGACGATGCCTCGTAGAGAGGTGAAACACGTGTCGAATTTCTTTGGGAGGTTGCATGTGTGGATTGTGTGTGCTTGCCTTTACTAACGCTTTGCATGGCTTTTCAATTGCGGGCGGGAGGGAGGTGCATACGTCTGCCTCTTCATCGTGTCTAACTCTTTGAGAATAGATTGGCGGTACTAAGCATTTATATATACAAAATATCTGTCCATCTATTTAATGTTTTGTAACGGATTTCCGCAAAGTCACGCCTGAATCAATTATCTATCATTATTTTTAGTAAATAGTCTATCTGGAACTGTTACGATTCTGTTCATGAGTGTTGTGGAAGTGATGTTTCCGTGATGGTCGAACGAAGCAAATGTTAGACTACACCACGAAAAATCTTACTATGGTGAGATTATGGTGTCCATTTTGATCATAATCTTTTTGGGTTTTTCCAGAGTGTTTCAAAGGCGATACAAAATGGATTTGGTCCCTTGCAGTTAGTGGAGTGTAAAAGGCTTTTATCGTTTATTTAAGTAAGATTTATACCAACAGGTAGTATTTTCAGTTTAATGGAAGTACCGTGTGTTTAGAATCATATGAAAAGCTTAAGTGTAGTGAAACAATAAAATAAATATATATATTATACAAGAAAATCCGCGGGCAAAATTTAGTCTTGAATAAATCAACAAGTAACAAATACAGGTTATCAAATAACAGCAAACACGTCCGCTACAATTGCAAAATACCTACGTGACGAAATCTCGAAGGGACTCTGCCAAAGCCAATATTGTCGCGAGCGGCTCCGCTGACCCAAAGCGTTTGTGAAATACACAAAAGAGTCACGTAGTGCTTTAAGGCAGGACCAGACCCAGGAAGCTATATGCAGTGCCTATAGATGGATGCGACAAATATCGAAAATCAGTAAGCAGAGAACTCAAATTTTATGAATGCATACTATTTGGCAGTAAGCGAAGCCCGAAAATCGCAGGTTTCGATATTCGATATTAAACAAGGTCCCATCTATCTCTTGACCTAAATTTATCAAAATCGGTTCAGCGGTTTAGGCGTGAAAACGTGACAGACAGACAGACAGAGTTACTTTCGCATTTATAATATTAGTAAGGAAGTTAGTATTTTATCTGTCACTATAATACAAGCTATTTGGGTATGTGTGCTTTGTTCACCAATATATATATTTATTTCGGCAGATATAACTTAGTCGTTTCTAACAGATTAACCTGAGAGTTGCCCGCAGTACTATTTTCATCTTCCGTGCTTCAGAGAACACATTAAACTGTCGGTCAAGGCATTTCAATAGCTGTTAGACGGTGACAGAGGCATTTGGGCTATTAACTCTGCCACTAGAGAAAGCTTCTAACTGTAATTTAGTACTAGTTTATACATATACAAATACAAAATACAAAACATTCTTTTTATATAATAAAATCAAAATGACCACTTTGAATCGTTTTCTTACATGCTAGTGAATCTAGGTGCCGGTTCCTCCTAACCCCAGTACAAGAAGAAACTTGTCCGGTTTTAACACATTTTTGTATGATTCTTGCCAATTTTTTTACGGATGCCGAGTCGAGTTAGAGCAGATTTTCCCAAGCTTTTTTATCGTCTAAATAATCAGATATTTAGATATTTTATAATATGTAGATAGTAGGTACCAGGTGGAACGATGAGGCAACTTTACTACATGCATTTTGTTGTAGAGTCCATCCCTGACGTCACTCCGGCTGGTCTACCACGCATGACCTGCCTTTATACCTTGTTTACGGTTTTAACCGATCTCGAACGAAGTAGACGTTCTGGGCCTTTGTGAGTTAGGGATCAGTGAACTGGTGTAGCTAATATCACTGATATTATGATTGTTATGAAATCTCATACGTACCTTGATGTAGCAAGCCCAGTCACCGGAAATTGGGATGGTACAATTATTTAGCCCTTGTTTTCTGAAAAGCAGCAACCGTCGTAGAAATAAAAAACAATATTTTAATGACATAAAAAAATTTTTTTTGTATATTTGTTTTTGTTTGTAATAGATAAACTCAAAAACAACTTAAAAGATTTTGATTTTTTTCACTTAGAGAAAGCTACATTATCGGCAAGTAAAATGGGCTATATATAAAAAAAATAAAGATCCCTACGAAAGTTGCAATATTATAATCCAAAATATCAAAAATTTGCTTTTATAGGTCATCATGTGGCGCGCGTTGTAAAAAATAAAGATGACAGATAAAATAATGTGCACATTACTTTTGAAACTATCATGGTTATGAACATAATTTTTACTCCAATCGGGATATTTACCATGATATAGTTTTACTGCTTCCCGATTTTTCGGCATAGTTTCATGCGCCATGATCACGAGATAAACTGAAGTCTTTGCGGGCGGATGTTACGACAGACAAAACTCACATAGTCATTGTAAATATCTCTTTTTGAGTGAAAAATAATTAATACATACTTATAGTACTCATTATTATCCACGATAAAGATCTCAAGGGCTTTGTCTAACTGTTATAGCTTAGTCACAAACTACGTTTAGTCCAAATTAGTCAATCAAAACAGGAGTAGAATCGAAAGATGATGGAATTCGTATCAGGATATTAATCCTTATCTTACTAAATAGTTTCGTAATCAATGTTGATTCTGTACATGTTTACAATACTAAATTGCACCCGTGCAGAGCCTGAGTGAGTGGTTTGTATATCAATATGGTTGAAAACTCAATTGTAAGACTTTTGACCGATTCTTCGTTGGTCATTTCATGAACATAACACTTCTAAATTAATATTCTTTTCTTGTTTTATTGCATGTTTTATTTTATAATCTTAGTGGAATGTTAATGAATAAAATGTAACTATAAAGGATAAGTATGGACATTTGAATTTTAAGTGTATTATGGTGCAATGTGATTTGAACCAAGTGGAATCCCGAGAAAATTCTAGACGGCCATTCCGCGATGACGTTTAGAATTGACAATTGAAAATCGAATAAGACTTTATTAACAAATAAACACTTGACACTGGCAACATTTTCAACAAGACAGATGATATTATAAGAAGAAAAGAAGAAGAAGAAAAATACTTTTGACCGTTGTTGACATTTTATGATAAAAGTGTAACAAAATTATTAAGATCATCTGATAATTAAACTGGAAACATTTACTGGACAAATTAGGTTTACATACATTTTTGGCTTTACTTATTTATGGTCTCTGAACTTCTGTGAAAAGTTAATTACTGTTTAAAATAGTGCCATCCCTTTTTGTTAGATAGTGACAAATAGTGACAGAACGAATCTTAAGTACAAATGCTTAGGCAATGTTCAAATTGAGAAGCGTATATAAGTAAAACCGTTATTATTTTTCAGCTTTTGATGTTGACTATTTTGAATCATAATGAACCCAGATATCAAAAACATGGTCCGGGTTAAATTCAGCCAGCCACATAATTATTCGGAAACGCTGTGACCGCATTCCCAGGTAATGATGGCCGGACCTACGAGCGGTATTAATTTTACCCCCTACCCTGGCAACTAAAATAATATCAATATTAGAAGCGCTTGTCGCCGAACTAGCTTATTTAATCTATAAAGGTGTGTATCACCAAATAATCCTTTATGCCTTTATCCTTTATTTCCTTTACTACCTGCTGCCCTCGACTTCGCGCGCGTTGTACCTACATAAAAAGTAGCCTATGTTTATCTACAAGGTCCCATCTATCTCTATACCAAAATTCATCAAAATCGGTTCGGCGGCTTAGGCGTAAAACGTATCAAACAGACTGACAGAGTTACTTTCGCATTTATAATATTATGGTAGGGATTACATATATCATGA
Source organism: Lampropteryx suffumata (assembly GCA_948098915.1). Taxonomy (NCBI): domain Eukaryota; kingdom Metazoa; phylum Arthropoda; class Insecta; order Lepidoptera; family Geometridae; genus Lampropteryx; species Lampropteryx suffumata. Next base: position 12,525,386 of record OX402561.1, read on the forward strand.
ATTTTACACTAAGCTCTCCGCTTTGATACACCTTTATTAACAACTTCAAGTCTCAAAAATCTAGTGTAGTTTCAAGGCAAGGTGATTATACCATCACAGATCCTTAAAAAATTTCGTTCAATACCTTCCGTTTTGCTACCTAGACATAATGCTTATAATAGTCATTTTTAATAGCACATTCTACTACTAAGACGTTTTGATTGAAGTAATCCGTTAGTAATCCGTTACTTCTCATATGAGGTTCTCAAGCCAACTGTTTTTTTTTAAATTTTAATACCTATTCAATTCAAAAAGTCAAAAATTCAAAATTTATAACTCCGTCATTTATAAACCGATTTGAAAAAATCTGTGAAATTGTGTCTGTGAGATATATGATTATGTTAGGTTTTTAGGTAAAAAAAACTGAAATAAATATGTCATCCACTTGGATGAAGCGAAATTTTGACATTTTGCTTTCCTGTGATTTTCAGGTGGTGTTTACGAATTTTGAAAAATGATAAAGTACTAAAAAGCGTAAATAAAAACTTTTTTAACCGGCTTCAAAAAAAGTAGGAGGTTCTCAATTCTGTTGTATTTTTATAGGCTCAAATAGCTCGGTTTTCTTTTTAGTTTTTAAAACGTAATTATAAAGTTACTAGACGTTTGTTTTAATTCATATTTTTACTAAAAAAATGTTGCTTTATTTTACGATACACCAGACCACACTTGACCTCTGTCTGTCCATTGTATCAAGGTTATTGTTCCCCAGACAAAAATGAATGTTGCTGGCACTCAATTCCGGGTTAATGGAACAGCCTAGGTGATGTGATGGTGTCCCTTTGTTCGTTGCTGGACGTACAGTCGGTGACAAAATTCAGTGCTTACTTACTTGTACAAGAAGACTGAGATTGGGTAAGTAATTGAAAGTAAGTAAGTACTAACATTATTATCTTTTTACTATTACTACTACATGAGTGACATTAAACGTATGGTCAAATATTTAGTACTATTCCGTCAATCTATTCCTAATGAGTTAGACACGATGCAGACGCATGCACCTCCCTCCCGCCGGCAATTAAAAAGCCATTCAAAGCCTTAGTATAAAATTAGCGCACACCATCCACACATGCAACCTTAATTACATAGTATAAAACAAAGTCGCCTCCCGCTGTCTGACTGTCCCTATGTATGCTTAGATATTTAAAATTATGCAACGGATTTTGATGCGGTTTTTTTAATAGATAGAGTAATTCAAGAGGAAGGTTTTATGTATAAAACATGCATAATATACTAGATGTTTAGTTTCTAATGTGATGTCGTAAATAAACTCATTTTTTTGAGATGGATCAAAATAATGTACTACAGTATTGTACACCTTAAAAAGGTCTACACAAAAGTCCGCAATGGTATATGTATATCTCTTAGTCTATGTTATTCTCTTAGATAACGTTGTATATAAATACATTCTGTGGTATATTTAGTATCAGAATTGCACCCGTGCGAAGCCGGGGCGGGAAATAAATTCGATTCGTGGAGGGGCGAACACGTCCAATTTACTTTTTAATGTTGCATGTGTGGATGGTGTGCGGTAACTTTTTACTAACGCGTCTGCATCGTGTCTAACTCATTAGGAGTATATTGACGGAATAGGACTAAGTATTGTTCCATTTGTTTATCCATGTGTTTGTTTTGTAATGGATTTCCGCAAAGTCACGCCTGAATCAATTATCTAACTACATGAGTGGTCAACTCTATGACGCAATGAAGTTTTAAGTTGTTTTTGGTATTGATAAGGAAAATGTACCTGAAATACGAGTTTTGTGGATCTCATGCAATCATACAACTATGGTATATTTTTTGAAACATTATGCAACAAATATTTGTATATACTAGAATTAAATTTATTTACTTTAATATTGTATATTGATAATGAAATAAACAGATTTGAAATTAAAAGTTAGATTTATTTAAAAATAACTACAGAAATGTACATAATATTATGCATTATATAAAAAACATGTAAAACAGCTATCTCAGGACCATTTAAAATGACATAAAGACAGCTCAACTGATCCAGATCACTGTCAGAGGGCAGAATCCCCAAGACACCGGCAGCATTGCCACGTTGAATGGCAATGCTACACTAGGCTACACTACACTATGTACACTAGGCCAGATAGGAGCCAGCTCTTGAGTCACGTGATTTTTCTACTAGAAGTCGTAAAATTAAAGATAATATGCTATATTTTAAAATATAATTGGTTTATAAATGCTTCTTTGAAATTCTGGGATCACTCTAGTATCTGCCAATATTTGTTTCTAATTAAGTTCAACCACTCACAAATCGATTCCAGTTTTAACTTACTTAAATGATGAACAAAATCGCTGAATACTCAATCAATCGTTCATTCGATGAATAGAAATTGAGTTTTTTAATATTGACCTTTTCCTCGCCGATTGTACGTACAATAAAGGCGCAGTCTACACGCATTTTAATTTACATCATAAAGCTAAATTAATAAACGCGCGTTTCATTAGACGAACAATGCAATAATTGGATGTAAGCTTAATAATAATCATCATCATTGGCCTTTGTTCATCTATTGAAGATGATTTAGGTGGCGTCAGTAAAGTTACAGAGCAGTTAATTGTAATTGAAAACTTTCGTTCATGGATCCACTCCAGCAATCTGAGGTGGGTGAAGTTTCCTCTTCACTGAAGTCACTCTGCCTGGGATTCTGTTTGATAGCGCAGGCCTTCCCAGGTACCCACACTAACCTCTTGACCATGCCAACAAGACCCGCAGGAAAGACGAATCAGTACATGCGGCGTCGGTTCGGTTGCAGATGCATAACGGCTGCCACCGAGCCAGGCTTGTTTCAAGTTTTCCTTCTCTATTACCAGCTCTTCTGTTAGTCAGCAAGAGGACTAACCCCCAATAATTTGAAGACTATTGCTGTCGTCTCCATCATCAGTCTCCAAGCAGCACTCATCTAGGATCAGTTCCACGTAGAAATCCTCACTCGAAGTGTTATATAGTTCAGCGAAAATTACCAACCCGATGTTACAGTCAGATGCGGGTGCTGAGCCATTTTTAATGATCCTCAGCTGATCGTAATGAAGTACAGCGAATGGTAAAAGAAAAAAAATATATAAAAATAAAGTTTATATTTGTAAAAAAATCATCTGAAGGGATGATAGGTGTCATGTCATGTTGTAGTATAATAATAATAATAACATTATAAAAATTGACAATTTATTAAAAGTGAATCTGTATTTTCTGAAATAATCTAAAATATCTCGGTCCTTTTCATTTACACGTATTAAGAAAAAGACAACAATAATTTTAGTTAGTTTAGTAATGCAACAGCAAAATCATTACGACAAAATCACAATATCTAGAATGTATTCAAAATATGTTTTAAGTAGTTCATTTGTGAATTTTGCTTTCGACAGGATTGAATACAAAAACAATCATAATTGTTGCCGTAATAACAATTTTAAGTATATGAATAGTTTGATACATAATCGCATTCGTAATAAGCTCATTTCCAAATGGCGATAAATTTAATACGGTTCGGCTTTTGATAAATTTACTTGTTTTGGTAATTGGTATCAATGATCTGATAAAATGTTACATGGTTGAGTTCGTTTTAATATATTGGTATTTTAAAATAACATTGATATATATAACTTGTAATAACTAGTTAGTATTCTGTAGCCTCTCAGCTATCAGCACAGTAGCTCTGCCTTTTACGCTGTTGGATTAGAGTTCGATTCTCTCCCATGACAATAATTTGTGTGTGTGATTTGGTGTTTGTTCTGTTCAAGCTGTTATAACGTATAATAATTTAAGCATTTATAAATATAAATATATATATATATAAAAATACAAATCTTCTCTATATATAAAAATGAATGTTGCTAAGCGCATAACTCGAGAATGGTTCGACCTATTCGGCAATTTTTTTTTTTTTTTTTAAATAAAAAAGGTTATTTTTTATCCCGGAAAAATTCTTCAACGCGGGCGAAGCTGCGCGCGGACATCTAGTCATGTATAAAAATCTATATTAAAAAATAAGTACATTATGGTGACCAGATGACATATTGACCAGATGACAGATATGTCATCTGGTCAAATCTAAACCATTCTCGAATCCACTTGAACACACAATACATTTTATCAAAATTGTTTAGGAGGATTGTTTAGGAGCTGTTTAGGAGGAGTTTAATTACAAAAACTCGTATAGAAGATTATACAAGCTATGCTTAGTTTGGGGCTAGATAGTGTTGTATGCACCAATACTTATTTATTTATAAGTATTAGCTCACTTCTTTTTTAGTCTTCTAGGTAAATCATTCATCACCGTTATTACCACATCATACTATCCCCAGGAAACTCAAATCAGTTAACAAGTATATACGAGATTGCAGCTGTAGTATATTACTCCTAGGTTCAGGCAGAGGATTGGACAAACGCTAGTTTCAAGAACGTTAATGAAGGCTATTTTGTAGAACAAATGCCAGTCGTTACGCTCTATGCAATTCCCATTGTTATTTCAATAGACGAGCTCTTTGATAAAGCCCTGCATAATATCGCTTTCAAACCGTCATTCGTTTACGCCCTGAGAGTGGATGCGACATTTGTCTGCACCCGGTAGTTCCAGTAATCTGCAATTTGTAAACGTCTTGGTGCTTCCTCCTCTAGGTCCAAGACAAATCGTGCCAGTCAGAGTGCCGGCTGTCCGACCTCAGTCACACCCCAGTGCAAATGTTTTTGAGATGGCAAATTGCGGTTATCATTCAATGCGCACTAACGTCGAGGCTGGCCATATTCTGATAACATAGAGCGTGCTTACTGTGGAGCAGATTTTGTAACATTTAAACATCAATGTTTGCGTTGCGACTGCTTTAACTCGTCAAGTTTCTAACTCAGCGTAATGCGGGCTTTACACAGGGACTACAAATGCACCATTTAGACAATTTAGACTGTTAAAATAGCAATTTTGCTTGGCCACAGGTGACTAAAAACCGCAAAGTCTAAAGAAGAGTATGTTTCGATTTTTGTCGTGCGTGAACAGGTCGCATGCGGCGGGTAACTAAAATCGACCGTGAAATTGCTCAGATGAAGGCGATCGAACGCCGCACGTGTGTTGTTTCGGGTACCATATCTAGAGTACAAATCGTTTGGTTGCCCGAATTTGAATACCAGTAGACAGTTCGACTGTTCTGATCGACATTTTGATGGGAAATAAACCATTTTTAACCGACTTAAAACAAATGATTTTTTTTATTCTTATTATTCATAACCTCGTACCTTAGCCATTTATGAACCGATTTGTTTGTTTTTGTCACAGGATATACTCGTACTTTCCGATTGATACCATAGAAATTTTATCAAAAGTGATTCAGTGGTTTGGTTTTTATAAAAGAGATATATATAAATGAAGTGGGTTTTCTTTTAGTTTTTAAAACGTGATTATTTAGATTTTATTTCTATTTATATCGACCTAAAAGGCACTGTTTCAATAAACCAAAGAGCAACTGGCTAAGCAACGATAATTTTAAAGCCACAGAACATATACCGTAGTGTTTTACAATCCCAATAGTCTCTCGCTTTGAATTAGGAGTAGAACTTGTACGGCATAAATAGTGCGGACTAAAGCGATCGTTTATTTCCGGTTCGTTTTATAGTAGCTAATAAAAAGAAAATGAGAGCACGCGACGGAGCTGTAAACCCAATGTTTACAATTAGTTCGGAAGCTGCAAACGGCTTTGTGGAACTTTTTTCATTTACTCTTTTAAAATCCACGAAGGCAATGCTACGACGTTGGCGTGGTTAGACAACTTGGAACATCGTAGATTAATTTCAAAGCACGGAAAGTTTGTGCATGGGATTTCAGTTTGTCACAGCTGCGGTGGTTTCGGCTATTTGACGATTTAAACTGTAAGGATTCGTATTATTTTTTAACACAATATAACCATCGACGACAACCGGCTTATTTTAAACCATACCAGAGAAAACATATTTTGTTTTAAAGTACGAACGCATTCCCTGCATTCCTTCCCGGGGGCTGTGTCGGAGGCCTGGGGCTCTGTGAGGCGCGAGCCTAACTTCTCGTGTCGACGTATCTACTGCGTTAATTTAGCGGGCACGGTAGCAAAGGAAACATCTCTGCTGCGATTCATTTCTAGTGTATTTATGTTTAAATTTTAGTTAATTTCTAGACACATAGCATAGCGTCAAGTCATGTTAGTACCTAACTAAATTTATTGCTTATGTTTTGTTAACATTCACTGGTGATATTTTCAATGATTAAACTTCCTTTCTTATAAACCTTATTTAAATAAAGGGTTAATTAGAAAAAGGAAACCGTTTATACATGTTATAAATTTAAGAGATTGTATGTTCATGATTATAACAATTTTGTGTAATTAATCTAATTACAACCTCTCTCTGGAGCTGATAGAAGTTTGATTATAACTATTAACTACTAAGTAACATTGAGTTAAACTAATACAAGACGAAGCAATGTTCTATATTCCCATTAACCAACAGATACAGTTTGCCAAATGTTCATAATCGCGATGATTTGGCAGTGGCTTTGAATTCATAGTCGTCTCAGACTAATCTATATACTATTAGAACCTCGATACAAATTCGGTTCAAGGATATACTAGAAGTGTCGACTTCTGTCTGCGTTACCACGAATTCAGTATCATTTGTTTTTAATTAATTTGTAGCGACAGAAGGGATCCTATATAAGGGTAACCATGAAATAATAATAATAATTTAGGGAACTCTCAAGTTGTTGCTTCTAAAAACATCATGGTGTTAAACATAATTTTCACTCAAAACGGGATATTTACCATAATACATTACCCGTTCTACCGGTTTCAGTTAGTGTCAGTGAAACCGGTAGAATAGGTAATGTATTATGGTAAATATTGGCAGACAAAACGGTCTACCCTCTTTCGCAGTCTTACTGCGAACATTACGCGTAACATAATTTTCACTCAAAACGGGATATTTACCATAATACATTACCCGTTCTACCGGTTTCACTGACACTAACAACTCGATCAGAGTAATGTTCGCAGTAAAAGACTGAGAAAGAGGGTAGACCGTTTTGTCTGCCAATAACATCCACCCGCAAAGACTTCAGTTTATCTCGTGATCATGGCGCATGCAACTGTGCCGAAATATCGGGTAGCAGAAAAACTCATATATCAGGGTAAATATCCCGTTTTGAGAAAATGATCTGAAGTTGTTGTGATTTAGAGTGTTCTATTTTTATGCATGAAATGCATTTACCAATTATCTTTAATATTGGGATGACAATGCTTACAGTGTACTTTTTATGTAGGTAACTATTTACTTACCAAACTTATAAATTACTTCTATCACCTTAATCATGTACATATTTTATTTATATAAAATCAGTTCATGTGTTGACTTGGGCAGAATCATAAATTTCTTTAATGTTTTATATTATTTCACCTAATTTGTTTTTACTTGTGTATCAGGTCCGTGCGTCAAACACGGTCTGTGTTGAAAACCAGCGTTGCAGTTTACTGCAGCATTAAGCTGAACACAGAACCCTTTTTGACTTGCTGTACACAGTCAGTGCTATTTATGTATGCAAACCTTGCTTATTGTCATATTTTAATCTGTGTATAGTTTGTGGAAATATTTTTTTTACTTACTTACTTACTAACTAGAGTAGTTGAATAATTTATAAATCGTTTGTAACCTTAAGTTAGTTAAGATTCGCTCGGTGGCAACCCAGTCAAAACCAGTACTGCGACTATTTCCAGTATACATATTGTATAGTATTTCCCATTTCATTTGGTTAAGCCGTACAGAACTCGGTCTTCGACGTTCTTAATCCTGTTTTCTATCAATGAAGTGACGACTGTTGAATAATTCAATTACTTAAAGCTAAGTTATAGCGTTGTCTGAAAACGTCTGTATTTCTCATGACATTGATGGATTATGTGGGCTCGTAGGCGTAAAATGTAAACTTGCCGCAAATATTTACAAAGGTAGTCCCAAACTCAGTGTTTTTTCCGACATTGATCTATGTTTGTTCTGAATCAGTGATGACTAGGTTAGGGGACATGATGTTGGAAATAATTTTGCCTCTATTTTTTTACTGACTTCAAGAAATTAAGATATTTTCAATTCGTCGGAATATTTTTTTGATGTATGTTCACCGATTACTTAAAGACGTCTGAACCAATTCGGAAAATGCTTTTTTGTGTTTTAAAGGGTGGTTTTGTTCTTTCTAGGTGGTCCTATTTAAATAGTATCCAAATCGGTCAAGCGTTTTTCAAAATATCAACAAAAAAATAAAAGTTTATACATCGATGATATTTTCGTTAACACCGAAACCACGTAATATTTTTATAATATTACCTATATTTATCATAAAAAAACAGTCAGTTTTTTTTATGATAAAAGTTTTGTAATTATCAAATAAATGTGGATAATATATAAAACTAGCTGACCCGGCTACGCGTTGCTGTAGCTCAGTAGTTCTAACACGTTGAACCAATAAACGCTAACCTCTAAAACTATCAGTGTTTCTTTAGTATGTATAGTATGTATGTCTAGTATGTAGTATGCATGTATTATACATATAAACCTTCCTTTTAAATCACTCTATCTCTCACTATCTATTAGAAAAAACCGCATCAAAATCCGTTGCGTAGTTTTGAAGATCTAAGCATACATAGGGACAGACAGACAGTGGGAAGCGACTTTGTTTCGTACTATGTAGTGAATAATGAGATATCTTTATTTTGGCATTTTCAAATTGTTTTTTAAATATTTTATTATTGGCGTTTGTAGTTTGTTTTTGTTTTTCAATGTACATGGCATAATTTTTTTAATAATGAAATACTGTCTTTAATTCTGAGACCGAAGGAAGTTCTGATCTTGATCAGTGATATGATTCGGGGACAAACGAGGAAAAACACAAGATATGAGGCATAAATCTCTTCAGTGTCCCATTTATCCATAAACTTAATATGAAATGTGACTATAGATAATAGATCTGAGCAAATTGAAAAGGGTCCAATAAAATATTAGTCATAAATAATTGCTGGCACACTAAACGGTATTCATAAAAGTGATAAAGGATATCGAACGTATGTAGATCTGCGGACTGCGGGAATACGTATTACGTAAACCCAAGCTTCGTTTTAGGTTGAAAATATAACAATATATACGAACTCTACTTTGCATTGGTTATTTTCATTTAAGGCTTTAGTTATTTAGTTTAGGATAGTTTAGATTATGAATTGTAGCAATTGTATTCTGATAACATAATATAAGTTTGTGTATTTCTTAGTTTAACTTTTATCGATAATTGAAAGTTACCTGATGGTTGATTTTAGGCTTTGCTTTTGGATGGTTGCTAGGATGGTGTTGCTTTTAGGCTAAGCGCGCAATGCAGATTAATCCGAGGCGAGTATTTTTGCTATTTAAGCATAAAATCAGACGCACTAGCGGAAATTTCTGCGGCTGAAACCTGATAACGCAGGTTTACAAAATCATCGTGGTATAAAATGCGATGCACAAAAATATGATTAGCGGAAAAAAAATTCGCAGCATGGCACAAAAATCCGTGGAAGACGGAAAAAGCCATAGTTGGCGAAAATAACCGCGGCAGGCGGAAAAAACGGAGTCACACGGCGGAAAAAATCGTGTGTTCTTGTATGAGAGACAAAGAGATGAAAAAGCAAGTGGAGTAAGAGTAGGACGGAGCGAGTAAGTTTATGTAGGAAACTACATCTCAAATGTACAGGCTTGGAAATCCAAATAAAATCAGCCTAGGGATTTATTATATCCACCCAATGCCCTTGATATTGCAACAGTAAATAATATCTTCCGTTAAAAGGGCCCCTTTTATTGGCACCCTTTCGTTTTATGCGCCGATTATGTCATTTTTATGATCGCTCCGATGCTATTTGCGATTTTTTATTGACAAACAAATAGTATTGCCTGTGTAAAAACCAAATTGGTATTCGTTTAATATTGATTCGTAATCGAATAGGGGTTCTAGGAACTAGTGTGAAATTTCACTATAAAAATATTCAATATCATGAAACACTATCAATCAATTCAAATTTTTAATCAATCAAAGTATCAAGCAGTTCAAATTTTTAACAAACTGCCACTAGAACTAAAGTCTTTTATTCACCAAAGAACAAAACTAAAGATTGAGTTGAAGTCTTATGAAGCGATATGTGTATGTATGTTCCCTATAGACTCCGAAACAGCTGGACCAGGAAATCTTCAGATGGGCCTAGCGGGTGATCCTGTGAAGTTTGGTAGCGATCGGATCAACAGAACTTAGAAACGGCGTGCGAATCCGCGGTCAGAAGCCAGTAATTTATATTTCCGCATTAGATGTAATTTGTCTATGGAATGAACAACTATGTATGAACAATCAAAAATAAGGTTCCTATAGCATTGTTAATATGTATTTATTTATCGAACAACTTGTCTTAACACTCAGCTTCGTACGCGTTTTACCTACATACAAAGTAGCCTTTATATTTCAGGTCACAGAGTTCATCTATAATAAATAAAAACAATTAAAATTGCGACTTAACCTTCTACATTAGAGTACAATTTAGTAATAATTTATCATACAATAATCATTTACTTTTAATTAAATCAATAATAAATATCACGGTTAAGTATAAATTGGTTTATACATTCATAATTCATCTTTATAAAGTTTAATCCAAATCTGTTCAGCATTAAACATATACACATACAAACATCTACACAAACGTATCCTACGTTATGTTATGTTACGTTTGTATAACGTAACTAATATTTATAATATTAGTATAATAGATAGAATAAGATAGGATAAGGATAGGATAGGAAGTAGGATAGGATAGTCACAATGCGTTTCACATATTGCACCTCCTGTCGTCGCTATGTGATGATCAGATGATCATACAACTTTCAAAGTAAACATGAGGAATTTACTCTCGATCTAGCTACATTAAGTGTCCCAACTGTGGCCTTAGGCACCGTTATAAAAGGTTAATTGTTTGTTGGGATAAGGTTGAAAACAAATACTTACATACCTAAAATGTCTTAATTTTTCTTTATCTTTTGTATTAATTAGCTCTCAAAAAAAGTAAATTTCCCTCGACCAAAATGTTGCTGCCGCTATAGCGGCGTCCGAGGCGATGTTGAGGTCAGCTCTTTTGCAATAGGAGGGGCACGTAGGGCAATCAAGTAGATGAGACATTGTTTGAAAGGGAGCACCACAGTTGCACTGTACAAGTGACTCGTCCAGCATTCTCCACTTATACAAATCATATCTGTATCTATCCATGTCTTAATTAATAAATATGGTATGATCAGCTTTTCATTCTCATATTAGACATGTAGAAATACACAAATAAATAAACATTGTTGGAGAATGCATACAACACCATCTAGCCCCAAACTAAGCATAGCTGTATTATGGTGACCAGATGACTGATAGAATACTTATATATTTACACCTACTTACTTACTTATAACACTCACGGAACAAACATCTATGTTCATCACATAAATGTTTATCCGGGGAGGAAATTGAACCCTTAAATACTATTGCATTCATAAAATCATGAATAAGAATAGAGAATACAAGCCCCATGTGCGTCTATTATCTTTAATGTCAAGTTTGCCATTCCATACGAAGTTTGCAGTTGCTTTATGACATTTTAAGTATGTCGTTTCACCCTAAAAGCTATAAATAAGTCATTATTATTTAAGCAAATCGTAGCTATAACATTTTATGTATCTTGTAAACTTATCTCATGTAACTTTTATAATCTGCATAAAGAAATAAATTATCACTTTAATAAATTTCAACTGGAAATAGAAAACAAAACCGCTTGAAACGTCAATAACTATGATAAAAAACTTGTAAAGGGTAAAATATTATGGAGCCAAAGGAAGCGTACCTTATATTATAATCAAAATGTTTGTTGTGATAAGTACAGAGATATACAAAATATTATACAATAATATAAAACACACGTATAACAGTTGAGCTATCTAAGGACCGTTTAAAACGATCTATAGATCCAGATCCAGCTCAACTGATCCAGATCACTGCCAGAGGGCAGTGTTTCCAAGATACTGGCGCCATTGACACGTTGAATTGCAATGCTAATTCGCTGATAGGAGCCAGCTCTTGGGTCACGCAATGTATCTACCAGAAGCCGTGAAATAATTTTGAAAACGCGTTGGGCTTTTATTCCCCTCGGGCCCAGGGTTTCGACTCCAAAAGGCTCAAACATGCCTTATCCAAACCAGCATATTTTAATCCCAATTTGTTTAATGTAATATCGACTGCAAACCAATTCCAAATGCACTTTACTAATTGATTATGTACATATAAAGGTTACCTAGAAATCTATTTTATTAAACTAGTATTTTGATCCTATTGTTAGTATCGACAATCGGATTTGGTAACACAAAATGATTTGTAGCAACCGAATTCCATTTAACTTGAAACGGTTTTCCAACACAACATAGCTATTTGGCCCGTATTGCCACTTGATCTCTTTATGGGAGGACCATCTCGCTTTCATCCCAGAATAAACACATTTTTATTCCGATCTCATGCAAATAAAATGTAAATTGGGCCCTTACGGCTTACGGTTTGGCAATTTAGGACAAATGCGTCCTATTGAATTTGGTTTGATCCTTTTAATTGTTGACTATTGTTGCCATCTGTAAATTGTTATTTGTTACTTAAGATAATTGCAAAATTTTCCGACTCTTCCGGCTTTCCGTTCGGAGTACTCCGAACCACAATACACTCCAATTAGTCGAACAATAAGGCCCTCCCTACAAACATTTAAAATGCAAAGGTTTGTGTGGATGTTTTGATGTTTTTAAAAATGTGTTATTTAAACTTGGTATGATAGAATACGATAAGATTGATATAGGATGATAGTAGGTTACTTTTTGTACTTTTTTTGCAAGTTACTTTTGGTGTACTACACGCATGAAGCCATGGGCAAAAGCCAGTTCCTATAAAAAAGATAGTATAGGTATCAGAATATCCTAATAAAGTTGTGTACATATTGCTTTGTTACACCAACTGTGGTATTGATCCTATGCACTATATTTTGATTTACACACTTCCCATTGTATGTAAACGTGCTATCCTTGGATTTGCATGGTCGTATCTCTATTGGTAGACGTCAATACGTTAAACCTAGGACAAATAGAAGTAGGCATATCATTTTCCGGTTAGTACTCACAGGGTCGGATTGCCTCTTTCAACTGGGACAAACAAGGAGACCTTACCCACTGATGGTAAGTAAAAAGTAGAAAAAACTTAGATACAAAAGTCGGGCCAAGCAAATTGTTTTTGCATGTTCTAGTTCTGGTATCCTCATTTAGTTCTTCTGGCTGTGGAACCAACCACAACCACTCAACAATAAAATAAAAAAATAACCTAAATTGTCGAGCAATAAGATAAATCTTAAAACTATCTTACCGGTGGAAAACCGATTTGTTCACAAAACTTTCAATCTCAAGACATTTATCCTCTCTGTTCTTCCCCTTCCCCTACCCTCAGGCAGGAGTCGGTCAGGTCACACCTCAATAGGGTCCTGATTTTAAACAGTCTATGTGAATCCGGCACACAGTCTCTACAAATTATACTCAAGACGTACGTTACCCGACATTTTCTGTTTCATAAATCTCCATTTAGAGGCAGCGTGCCAGTGAATAGGCTCGTTACTCATAAATAACCGAACTGTGGTCGTTATCTTTCATTCATCCGTTCATAAGGTGAGCTGGCGGACTTTTTCAGAGAAACTTTAAAATTTTGTTGCGAGTTGGGAATTCTTTATGACGTTTAAGACTTCTCATATGTTGGTTTTAGGATGTATCTTAAGGAAGCTGGTTAACTAAGTTATTTATAATATAAATATAGTTTGAATTCACGCAATTAATTGAGCATTAAGCATTTGAGTGTTTAGTCTCGAAGGGCACTGGAGCAAGTAAAATTACTAGGCGATTACAAAAAATAAATATCTATTGCATATAAAGTTATTTTGTGTATTCGTCTGGTAATTTTCTAGTAATTTAATCATATTTTTTGTTATTTCAAGCAACAAATAATGGTACTTATAGGTAACAAATATATTGGCCCATAGATAAATAAACCTTAAAGACTAACATACATACAAAACATAAAACTTATTAATAGATTACAATGACGTTCGCACGGTGTCAGGTGTCAGGTGTTGTGTCAGGGCTCCGTTGAATTTTCTGAACACGACACCATTCGGCCAGAACCCGGTGTGCATAAAAAAAAATATAATCAGATATGTATTGATTAAATAATAATAATAATCCTGGAAATTTCACAAATAATCATCTGGCTCCAGTAAGCAGAGCTTGTGTTATGGGAACCACAAGACTGATATACTATTACTATACATTTGTAAATAAAGATAAGTCCACTCAAGTCAATCGATCTCAATCAATTTTTAAAAATTGCTATTTGCTTTGCTTGCTCAGTGCTCTGTGTTGCAAGTAAGAAATAAAAGGGATTAGTTAAACAATTATAATTTTATTACATACCTTTAGACAAATCGCCATGAACACAAATTCAATTTATATAATATTTATTTTTTATCTAATATTATTTATTTTTAATTTTCTTCTTATGTTAATAATTTACTTGTATGTTTTTCGCCAGTGAAGTCACGCCGGTCAAGGTCTAGCCTGAAAACCAGCGCTTCTTATGAGAGTAGCATCAACGCTGAGATTCGACCTGTTTAGACATACCACCCACAGGGAAAAGACTAACTGTTTTTGGACCTCAGTTAGTATACCTACTATTGGTGTATAATTGTACTTTGTTATTTTATTGAATTGTTCTCAGTGTTTTCTTTTTAGGGTTCCGTACCTCGAAAGGAAAAAACGGAACCCTTATAGGATCACATTGTTGTCCGTCCGTCCGTCCGTCTGTCAAGACACTTTTTCTCAGGAACGCGTAGAGGTATCAAGCTGAAATTTATATCAAATATTAAGGTTTACTGTCCCTTAAAGCTGTAAAAAATTCAAACTTCTAAGCCAACGCAATCAAAAGATACAGCCGTTTATGCCGCAAATTTTCGACACTCGCAAGGGAATCAAAACCTACAGTCCCCCGTGAACTCAGAATCTTGAAATTTGGTACGAAGCAACGTCTTATAGCACAAATAAAGGATAAATTGCGATAACCGTACATTTTTAGTAACATCATATAATATATAAAATATTTTTAATAATTTTAAACTTACTACCCCTTTTCTCATGAACGCGTAGAGTTATTAAATTGAAATTCATATAAAATACTCAGGTCTATAATACCTTTAAGCTGTTACAAAATCAAACTTCTATGTCAACGCAATCAAGCGAAACAGTAATTTAAGTCGCATATATTCAAACTCGCAACTCGCAAGGGAATCAAAACCTACAGGGTACTTCCCGTAAACTCAGAATCTGTAATAATGAAATTTGGTACGAAGCAACGTTTTATACCTCAAATAAAGGAAAAATTGCGAAAACTGTAAATTTTTTGTTACATCATCCAACTTTGACTCGATTGTCGTGATGGGTGAAATTTTACTTATATACCTATAGGTTCGTACGGAACCCTCGGAGCGCGAGTCCGACTCGCACTTGGCCGGTTTTTTTTTGTTTCTTTTCTTACCTTCTTACGTCATTATTCTCTAACTTCTTGTTTCTACAATAGTTTTACTTTCCGTGTGTATATAATTATGTACCCAAAAAAAATGTATTCTATTCTATAAGAGATAACATAAAAACATGTTAATTACAAGTTTCTGTTCTGGTACAATATAACTCATGGAATATACTAAATTATCTAGTAAATAGGCAGTAGTTCTTTGCTTTGGGTTAGGAGTTCGATTCCTTCACAGGACAAACTATCGTGTGATGAACATAGGTGTTTGTTCTATGTCTAAGTGTTCAAAGTATGTATTAGAAAATATATGATCATAATATGATCACCATAATACAAGCAATGATGCTTAGTTTGGTGGTAGATCGTGTTGTATGCATTTTTCTCCAATATTTATTTAATTATTTATTAACTCCACGATGGTTGATCGGTCGGAAAGGCGCGATCGTTACCTCTGTTATTGCAGGCGTTAGTTGTTAACAACAAACTAAGTAACTTGTGGATTGTATCGTCGAGCAATTAGATTATTATTTTTGAATTATTTTCATATTTGATCATTTTAAACTTTAACCCTTGATCATAAATACTTCTTTATAGACCAAAAATAATACAAAAATAGTAATCTAATATTGTTATATTGTAGCTCATGGGAAGCGTGCGGTGACGATGATGCGAGTTCCATGATTTTAGTGCTCAACACGCCTAAAAAAGTTTTCACTTCATAAATCAAAAAACTAAAAAAACTAACCAGTGTCTAATGTTTTTTACAATTTTTAAAGGAATACTTTGATGATTACTTTTTTATCTGAATCTATATCTTATGTCCCTATATATTTTAAGGTATAATAATAACATTATTTCAATTACATGTCTTAGTTGTTAAGTACTATTGTATGCCCAAGATAGGTAACTGTTGATACTAATGTTTAAAAAATCTCCAACTTTATACCTACCTACACAGTGAAACAATAAAGGTATTCTATATTTTATTTTATAATTATGCTACACCCCATACACAGAACCAACACCTATGTGTTCATCACACAAATGTTTATCCTGGGAGGGAATCGAACCCTCAACCTACAGCGTAGAAGGCAGATATGCTAGCAACTGAGCTGACCGCTATTTAAATGTGGCTTTGTAAGTAGGTTAGACTAACTCGTCTGGTTTCGACGGCTTGGAATTAAGACTACCTAGAAACGCTTATAAAATATGTACATGCGTTCGTTACAGATATTTACGAGATAAAAGCTTTCGGCTGTAAAATACTCGATTCCAGCAATATTGTATGCTTTTTCCATAAAAATTATAACATGCATACATGTGCTCTTGTTTAATGTATCGAATGATATATCAAAATATATTTAACGCATCTATGAACTAAAAAAGAAGTGGTAGTGGGAGTGGGACTCTCCATTTCTAAGGCGAAGGCTTCGAATCCGGTCGTACCAATGGATTTTTCTGTTCGAAAAATGTAAACTAGTACTCTCAAACAGGGAAAGAAAACATGGCATGGCTTAGAACCTAAAATGTTTGAAGATGTATAAGTGCACGAAAAG
Source organism: Lampropteryx suffumata (assembly GCA_948098915.1). Classification (NCBI taxonomy): domain Eukaryota; kingdom Metazoa; phylum Arthropoda; class Insecta; order Lepidoptera; family Geometridae; genus Lampropteryx; species Lampropteryx suffumata. Next base: position 12,542,661 of record OX402561.1, read on the forward strand.
AGTATTTAAGGCGCACTTTAATCCTTTTACCACACTGGTTCGAAATAACTATAAGAAACAGCTAAAAAATAACAAAGCTACGACTAAAACTTGAATGCCTGAGCTCTGTAAATACAACATCAACTGCTCTAATGGGCAACTACACTGAAACTTTGTTATGCATATAATGCTTCAGAATAGTAATATCTCTATATGACTACGTAATATATATAAAGAAAATAAACAGTTTCAAATAAAATTTTTAGTTTTTATTCTTTTTAAACGGTACTTAGCTCAACTATATGTTATGTTTTATGTTTATGTTTTACTAGCTTCTGCCCGCGGCTTCGCACGCATTGTACATATATAAAAAGTAACCTATGTCCGTTCCTAAGATACAGTCTATATCCATACCAAATTTCATTAAGATACGTTCAGCCGTTTAGCCGTGAAAAGATAACAAACAAAACTGACAGACAGAGAAACACTTTGAAATATACAAAAAAAAAGTGCGTGGAGTCCCTCCGCGCGGAAGAAGTAAAACTTCGTAATGTGGATATGAACTTCGCTGCATAGCAAGAATACCACGCGCATGTGCTTGGGAGCTACCGACTCACTCTCTTTCTCTCTCCTACTTTCTACCTTTGTGTATCTTTCTTTCTCTCTCCCTCTTAGCGTTAAACGCGTTAAACGTTAAACGTTTAACGCGTACTTGTCAACATAATGCAGGTTATGAAAACAATAGCATACCGAGAGCAGAAATGTCATTGATTTAAAAAAAAAAAAGTATCGTTAATCCGATCGCTCTATCCGGCAACCTGAGTATTTCCTACAAAATTCACCGAACTCGATCCAGCCATTTCGGAGTGAATAGGGAACATACATACACACATCGCCTTTTATATTATTGATTATTGTATATTATTCTGTACATTTCTGTAAATAAACCCGAAAAGTATTGCAAGTTAAATGGCTACTACACAACCTTATTGTAAAACATATTTAGCTGAGCTAAACCTGAGATAAACAACATGATGATCTCTGTCCTTCCGAGTTCATTCATCGCACCAGGTAAGAAGAGTATTAAAAGCTAAGTACTTAGCAAAAGTTAAGGCTTTGTGCCGACTTGTAACTTGGTATCTTCCCCAAGTCAGTAGGTACATATGATAAATTAACCAATTTTAATTCGACTTATGCATGCTCAGTTTCTCTCCTACGAGCTCAATATGGAACAGCTTGTTATCTCTTTGAACCTCATATTGATGATAAAAATTAAATCATAAAAACTAAAATATTAAAAAAAATATAAAGGCCGTCAAGGCCTCTGTGGCGCAGTGGCCCAAGGCCCAGCTGAGATCTAGAAGGTTGCGGGTTCATTTCCTGCCACGGGGCAAATGTTTGTATGCAAGTATTTGTCTCGGATCTGGTTATTTCTATATATAATATGTATGAATTTACAAAAATAAATGTATAAGTTATTTATTTATTTATTGCCGTGATGCATTGAAGTTATTTACCCTGATAAATAAATAAATAATGCCGGACATTTCACACAGCATCATCTAGCCCCAAAGTAAGCAGAGCTTGTTTTATGGGTACCACATGATTGATATACTACAATATATACTTTTTTTATATACTATGCATAATATACCCAGCCAGACCCAAGACAAGTACTACCTAAAGCTTAGTGTAATAACGACATGTTACGTTACCCAGTAGTGGTAGGACTCCACGGGACTCTATGGCATGAGTCTATCTTAGTGAGTACCAAAACAGTGCCAGATATTCTGCCTGCATGCAGTAGTGTACATAGTGAAATTAGCTAGGAGCTAGTGAAGGTACTGGAATAGACAAACGAACGTATGTCTATGGGCAACGTGCGTTTCATACCTTTAGTACATGTGTTTGACTAGCTGGTGCTCGCGACTTCGTCTGCGCAGCATTAGTACTTCGTGTAATTCTAACGGTTTTTGCAGCGCACGCCAGGAGTAGCTTGCAGATGGCAGATTTTTTCTTGCTTACTTGACACATATCGTTATATATTGGACAATCCACACAATACACAATATCTTTATAAATTATAGCCTATGTGTTATTCTGATGTAGAAGCTATATTATTATAAAGTTTAATTAATTAAATTAATTAATCCATACAGTAGTTTTTGCGTGAAAGAGTAACAAACATACATACAAACTTTCGTCTTTCGTCGTCTTTATGATATTATATATATATATATATATATATATATAATATCATAAAGACGAAAGTTTGTATGTTTGTTTGTTTGTACAAACTTTCGTCGTATAACCCGAATACGTCTCTGCCCCGAATAGCAGAGTAACTATTAAAAAATAAGTTAAGATTTAAAGTGGAGTTCAGTTTGATACAACCTTTGACGATGTTCGGTTTGTTAGGTTATGACAGTTGACATTGTACTATCATTAATAATTGCGTCATATAGAAGCAAAATCAAGTGTTTCAACGTGATATATTTTTCTTTTTAATATTTTTTTTTTCTAACGGGACAGCTAGTGATATCATAAATGTGAAAGTTTATTTACTTGTTTTAATGTTTGCTATTTAATAATTACACTTAACTGATTTGAATGTAACTTGTTTTAGATAGATAGGAAACATTTAAGTATTCAGTCCACCACTGAACACTTTTATTATTTTATTTTTAGTTTTATTGTGAGAATGACGGATGATTAGAATCTGACATTAAATTATTAATATTGACATTGGCCTCAATTCTGTTGGCACCAACCTAACTAATTTTAGCTAAAATTAGGTTTAGAAGTATCAAATGAAACTTGGTATTTTTCTGTTACCAACTTATCCTAATTTAATTTTATCTAATTTAATTAAGCGTTCCTTATTTAGTTTGATGGTACCAACCGAATAGGTTTTACAAATGCTATGACTAACTAAAATATATTTTAGACAATTCCTAATTTTAGAAATGAACCAACCGAATTGCCACCATTGTATACAACATTTTACTAATATTTTTTTTCTGATTTTCTATTTTTTACTGTGACATTTAATTTGATTGTTTATCATTTGTTATCTATGTGATTAATTAGAGTAATTGGTTGTGCCGTTCTTATTAATAATTAATAAATAAATAAATAACCACTCAAAATACAAAAAATAATATTAACATTTTATGATTTAAAATTAATTACTTAGTATCTAAAGAATTAGGTACATGTAGTAATTGTAGATGTGGACCTGGATTAACATATCATCATCATCATTGGCCTTCGTTCACCTGTTAAAGATGATTTGGGTGGCGTCAGTCAAGTTACAGATCAGTTAATTGTAAAAGAAAACATTCGTTCATGGATCCACTCCAGCAAGCTGAGGTGGGTGAAGTTTCTTCTTCACTGACGTCACTCTGCCTGAGATTCTGTTTGATAGCGCAGGCCTTCCCAGGTACCCACACTAACATCTCGACCTTACCGACAGGACCCGCAGGAAAGACGAATCAGTACATGCGGTGTCGGTTTGGTTGCAGGTGCATTACGGCTGGTACCGAGCCGGGCTTGTTTCAAGTTTTCCTTCTCTGTTGCTAGCTATTCTGTTAGTCAGCAGGGGGACTAACCCCTAATAATTTGAAGACTATCACAGTTGCCTCCATTATCAGTCTCCAAGCAGCACTCATCTGGGATCAGTTCCACGTAGAATATACATATAGGTAACTTTTAAATTAAGTAAGACACGTGTGAAGCCGCGGGCATATGCTACTAGATAATAATGAGTTTTATATAGCTGAATAACTTATAATTTTTCCACGTCATCGGTCATTTACCGACTCACAACTTCCCTAGTTTACGATAAAAATATTTTTTAAAAATTATATAAAATCTTAAAGGTAGTGAACCAACCATTTGCTCTAATTTCCTGTGCTCAAGCGTTGTTAAAACTTGCGGTAGAGTTTCATGTCAGTAATTAGCTTTACGAAATTCGGTTATATCGTTAATGCCACTCCTCCTAATTTCAACTTTTGCAGACCAATTAACGGTCCAAATTTTAAATCGAGTGTACGAATACGAAGTATACCTACGTTGTATACTTAGATTTTTATGGTTATGATTATACATGATGAGTTTTTATCACTTCTGCTTCTTCTTCGGGCATGTGACATAATAATATAATTTTTTCCAGCGTCAAGTGCTTATATTGTTTATACTTTGTCACAAAGTCGTATCAGGTCGTTCGTCATTTGTAATTTTATATAAAAAGGTGTCCTTCATATAAAATAATTAAAATGATTTTTGGTCGAATCTCAAAGAAACACAATGCTTTTATTACAATTATTCACACCCGAGTCAATAACTCTAGTACTATTTAAATAAAAACACCAAAATTTCAAATAAAACCGGAAATAACTCGAGAAAAATAAATAATATAAGAGCGCAATGTTTACTTCGAAAAAAATATTTAATATTTAAAAAAAAATGTTTTTATTAATATGTTGTGATTTTGATGATCGTTCCTTTATTTTAATGGTCTTTCAGCGCAGTCAATGTCAAAGTCAAAAATATTTTAATTCAATACTATCACAAGGATCACTTTGAAACGTCTGTCTATTATGTGAATTTAGGTGTCAATTAATTCTAACCCAAGTCCGAGAAGAACTGGCATAAACTCGTCCTAGCGCTTTTTTGTATGATCCATTTTATAAATAGCTTAACTACGAAAAACTAATACTAGATTACAGTAGTTTATACAATTCAATATGAGGTCAAGCGTTCTTATCAATAATATGGTCTTTTATATTCTTCAAAAGATAACCCGCTAAGTAACTTTCACATAGTATGTAAGCTTTACAATACAAATAAAACACGGCACAAAAAGGTTTATTGCTAAAAAATATTTAACAAGATCACAAAACATTTATACAGTTCTGGGAGTAATTTAGCAATTGGAGTAGACTCAGCACTATATCTGCGCAAACATGGTTTACGCAGGGCTGATTTTCAGTCTACCCCTTAGCTCAAACTTAGGTGACAGTCGAGCAATAAAAATGATAGTAACGGCGGGATCAAACTCATGAATACAACATAAAAAAGATACAACAGATTACATGAAAAATGACATAATATAATATAGATATGAACTATTAAATAAAAAAAAACTTAATTTTTAATAGATAGTTTCGTTGGTATGATAGTAATTCCGCCTTCTGCTCAGTAAGTTGTCGGTTCGAAACTTATCCAAAACAAATAATTGTGTGATGAACACAGGTCATTCATATGGTGTCTGGGAGTTTTAAAGTATCATTAGTATGTATAGGTATTTAAGTGCTCTATCTGTCATTAAGTTTCACAGTACAGGCTTAGCTTAGTTTTTGTTAAAAAAGTATAATTTACTTATAATATAACTTCACCATGTACTGTAGATACAGTCTGCAATATATACAGCATAAGTTAGACCTGTTAACTTTTAGCTCGGCTCTAAATTGACATGATGAGGGACGGTAATCTCTTTAGGTGTTTGATAAATGAGAATTGCACTCCAAAAATTAGTAGCTTATTTGGATAATTAGGTCTTATTCAATTTTAGTATTATTTTTGAAAAATATTTTTCGTGAGTTGTGCATTTTGATAAACACGGGTTTTACCCACGTATTAATTTGTCGATAATTCGAAACAGTGTCGGTGCCTCCACCGATAAAATAATATGTGAGTAAAACCCGTTTTTACAAAAGTTAAAAAAAAAAAATAGTAGGTAACGGATTATCGGATCTCTCCACAGTGTATATTCAAGTTAGAATTTTGGAAAATCCCCAAAATGCATTAGAATTTTGGGAAATCCTCAAAATGTAATTGAATTTTAGGAAATCCCCAAAATGTAAATTAATAGTATTATCCCATTATGGGCTGAATTAATTAATGGTCCTTTTTATTTATGAGCTTTACATATGTAGTAAATATGGACCCTCTGAATAAAAAAAAATTGGAAATAAAAAAGAATATCTTACAGTTTTTGGAAAAAATTATGATGCCGTATAGCATACATTTATAGCATAGCCGTACATTTCTTAACAAAATCAGGTTTCTCAGTACAAAGTGTTTTAGAACATTAATATTAGAGATATTCTATCAATAAAACACAAAAATTACGAAATAGGTAGCAATTTTATTTTATTATTTATAATTTTATATACCTATATGTGGAATTGGTAGTTGCAAGTAACACATAGGCCAGACACCACACTTACACTCCCTTTGGAACACTCTGTTTTGGTTTGGCTCTTGCATGACTCCAGGGCGCATCTCCGGCGTTTTCCATTCTTGCGTAGGTAACAACAGGTAATTCAAGCCGTCAAATCGAATGTCGTCTGAGAGTCTGTGTTGAGACACAGACGATCTGGAGAATCTTGGACGTACTCCACCACGAGTTATCGTTTGGTATCTCATAAGGTACGTCTGCAGTATTTGTCTCCTAAAATCCAATTGGCAGATACTGACTCTGATGCTTGAGTGGTTTTGTTTGCTCATCTGCTCCTACTGCAAGAACTGCGACCACCACGGAGACTACCACGAGTACAACGTACAGTTTGACCACGAGCACTTATATTTATGACATTGACTGGATGAGGGGCAATGACAAAAGTATCCTCGGCTATGCCATCTTGCTGTGAAGAACATGGAGCCAATCAGCATAAAGCTGTCGACCAGTGAGGTTGTTGACAAGACCTCAAGACCCAAGATCTGTTGAAGACGTACCTAGGTCTTCATCTGCCGAGTCTTCGTCGGTAAGGATTGTTGGCTCCCGGGGTTCAATAAACACCGACAACGGTTCCAAACTTTCATCATCTTCGAGAACTGCTAATGCTTCGTGAAGCGTACAATCCCTAAGTCGAGAATAAAAACAAAATTATTTTGAAAATCGATGCCGATTATTACCTAAGCGTATTTTGAGAACGACTGCAATACATTTCGAAAAGACATGATATTGGGCTAGCGATGCCATTTGGCACTGTCATAGTTAAGCACTAAAATTCATGGAACCCAAAAAAAAATTAACGCGTTTTGAATTACCTAACCATTATAGTATCTTTTGAGATTATTATTACACAAATAACCACCATGTAACACAATTAAATAAATAAATATGAATTACTTACTTGAAGCGCACGTCCATTTTGCGAATATTTTCACCGTGAACTTCAAATCGTTCAATAGATAGCTAATAATTATTCGATGATAAGTTGCTAATTTCAGTTGAAATCAAAGTATGTAATCTGTCTAGCTTCGAAACAGCAATTGGTTAGTTACCTGAATTGCACACTTAGCAAAATAAGCGCGAAAATGCCAACTACGCTAAGGCGTTGCCGTACGGCACCTCTAGCTCATAATGGGTTAATTTATTAAAGCCTGAGGTTAAAAATAAAATAAAAATTATAAATATTACTTCAAAGGTAAACATGTATGTAATTGTAGATACATGTATATCTACTGTTACGAACATGTCTCAACTCAGTTTGCAGGTTATAGGCTGGTCTTCCGTTAGAATAATTTTGAGGCAGGTTCGTAAGATAAAATTGTTTTTAAAAAAATTAGAAATAAATAAACACATAAAAATATATGAACAATAAAGTCTAGGCACCAGCAAGCGTTACATTATGAGTGTACAATATTTTTAGTAAGGACCACTTAATTAAAAATACTAGAGGCCACATTATGATAGGCAACCTAGTAAATGTACATTCTCCTAAACATAAATATGAGTAAAAAAATGTTTTTTAGCAAAACTCGATTAGTGCACCAATTCTGCAGCCGGATATCGTACTAAAAGTTGGCCGCTGACTCATATGATAGTAGTAGGTAAATGGTTACCATAATATAATATATATAAATAATAATATTAAAACTAGCTGCTGCCCGCGGCTTTGCACGCGGACATGGGTTTTTTATGTATGTACACATAAAAAACCTATGTTCGTTTGCAAGATACAATCTATCTGATACCTAAATTTCATCAGGATCCATTAAGCCGTCTAGACGTGAAAATGAAACACATAGACAGACATGGATACATATTGGTGGACAATGCACACAACACCATCTAGCCCCAAACTAAGCATAGCTTGTATTATGGTGATCAGAAGACTGATATAATACTAACATATATTTTAAATACATAGTTCATCATATCAGCCTTTATGAAGTCCACTGCTGGACATAGGCCTCCCCAATAGAATTCCAGGGAGAACGATTTTGAGCCCTCTTCATCCACCGACTTCCTGCGATCTTTACAATGTCGTCAGTCCATCAGGTGGGGGGGTCGTCACACGCTTCGTTTTCCTGTCCTTGCTCGCCATTCGAGAACTTTTACTCCCCAACGGTTATCAGTTCTGCGAGCTATATGGCTTGCCCATTGCCACTTCAATTTGCAAATTTTGAGCGCTACGTCGGCGACTTTGGTTCTTCTACGGATTTCCTCGCTGCGGATTTTATCACGTAGTGAAACACCCAACATAGCTCTCTCCGTTGCACGTTGCGCAACTCTGAGCTTGTGTATGAAGCCAATAGTCAGCGACCAAGTCTCAGTTCCATATGTCATCACTGGCAACCCGCACTGATTGTAGACTTTCGTCTTGAGACACTGCGGTATCTGTGACGAGAAGATGTGCCTTAATTTCCCGAATACATAGTTACTTTATAAAAATCTGATTAAACACCTATGTTCATCACACAAATATGTGTTTTGTGTAATCAAGCCTTCAACCTACAATGCAGAAGGCAGAGCTAAACCAACTGTCCTGGAAGTCATAATTGTGGTTGAGGGTTGATGGTTTCCATGCCTTCATTGCGTTATTACGTCATCATTGCCATGCGTCATTCCATCATCCGCAAGAAAACAGCCTCACTGCTCAGCAGATTGCGGGGCACCACCAGTAGCATTCTGCAGCTCATACTAGACAGATTTGATCTGCCTATTATGAAGTCTTTCATTCGTGTTCTAGTCTAGTGGTAACACATGAGGCTGTTGGACTGGAGCGCGAATGGCAGATCATAAACATTCTACATGTTTTTCACTTCTATTTTAATATGTAACATTAACCTAGAAATAAGACTTACATACCTACTAACACCAAATGGACTTATAAATTTGATTTAATAAATGGATTATTATAATATATGAACGCTTGCAACAGCAGAGGTATCAGTAAGTAATTTCACTAGCTCAAGTTACGGTATAATTTTATATATTGAATAAATGAATAATGTATCAAATTCGCTTATAAATAAGTTACAGTTGAGATGATCAAATATATTCTTTGAAGATATTCTAGGAAATGATAAAATATTTACAAAATGTTAATAAGCGTAAAATATACATTACAGAGAGCAATTTTATTTATTAGGTACTTAGAGAAGTATATTATTTGATGGGTGTTTGTTAAACGGATATCAAAGTAAGTTTACAAAGTAATATAATTTGGCCAAGGACATGTATCCACGCACAGTGAAAGCTTCTGCAAGGATAAGTCAGAAAGATTAAGAATTACTGGTATTCAGATCCCAAACCAATTCAACATCGTAACAAAATAAAATAGCTTTAATGTTAAATCTAGTAAAGTAGCCGATGTATTTTTGACGTGATAACGTCTTATAAATCGGTGAACGCTGCTGCACGCACAAAAAATTGTCACGTTCCGCTTGAGCCGAGCATGCAAGCGAGAGCGCGGAACAAGCTATAAAGAGGCACATCGGCCTAAGCGTTCGGCTTGTGACGCATCTTAATAGGTTAAAAGTATGCTTTTTTTCATCAATGTTTTCATATGACGTTATCACGTAAAATTATCGTCAGTAAAACGACTTTACAGACAACCCACTTTTTTTAATAATTTTAGTATATATGTTACAACTAGCTGCTGCCCGCGGCTTCGCACACATGGTACCTCTATATAAAGTAGCCTATGCTCTTTTCCAAGGTCCCATCTATCTATACTAAAATTCATCAAAATCCAATCAGCGGCTTAGACGTGAAAACGTAACAGACAGACAGAGTTACTTTCGCATTTATAATATTATTTGGTAGATTTGTTATGTCGATAGGATTTCCCGCTACGGAAGTCTTAACGATGTCATTCGTTGGGCACTTACTAGCGTCAACGTACCAGCTGTTCTCCAAACGAACGGTCTGATACGTGATGATGGTATGGTACGATGATATGATTCTTGTCTCTAAAGAGATAGTCATCGGTATGAGATGCTACGTGCGTAGACACCCTGCCCGCATCCTAACTGCCGGGGACTTCTTTTAGAGCTGGTGGGGCGACAGAATGTACCGAGGACCTTAAAAGACGCAAATATGCCAATCTCGATAAGGCCTACTTTTGGAGTCGAGACCCTGGGCCTGTTGGGAATAGGAGCCCATCGCGTTTTCTAAATTATTTCACGGCGTCTGGTAGAAACAGCGCGTGACCCAAGATCTGCCTCCTATCTTGCCAAGCGTATTAGCATTGCTATTCAACGTTGCAATACCGCTAGTGTCAGTGATCAAAAGTAGTTGATCTTTTGTTTTGAGTGGTCCTTAGATAGCTCAACTGTTTCACATGTATTTTATACTAGTTGCTGCCCGCGGCTTCTCACGCGTGGTACCTACATAAAAAGTTGCCTATGTCCTTCTACAAGGTCCCATCTATCTCTATATCAAAATTCATCAAAATCGGTTCAGCGGTTTAGGCGTGAAAACGTGACAGACAGATAGACAGAGTTACTTTCAAATTTATAATATTAGTAAGGAGTACGGACAGACAGACATTTTGAAACTATAAGGGTTCCTTGCTGGGCTACAAAACCCGAGCCGAAAGACAGATCTTTATTACATTATGTACCAGAATCTTGAATTTCATTACAATAAAGACGCGAAACGTAAACACCTTGAGTAAAGTATCTCATTAAAAAATTCTATTAGACTCGACAGTAGTTTTGTAGTGCTTAATTCTAGCTGCGGGCTTTCCCGGGTGGCTTGGAATAACATAAATTGTAGATTTATAACAGCTTGGCAAGGAAAACATCGCTAGGAAACCGGTACGACCTAGAACTATAAATTTTGAGACGCGTGACACTCACTAATCCGCATCGGGACCTAGTACAGTTATGGCATAAAGGTTCTGTATTCGCGAATGTTCTTTGTGTAGATCTTTTTAAGGTGTACAATACTGTAGTACATTATTTTGATCTATCTCGTAGGGTTCAGCCAGCGTTTGCAATGTAAGCGCGAAAAAATGTGTTTATTTACGACACCACATTAGAAACCTCTGAAATTATCAGTGTTTCTCTACTATATTATATTATATTATATTATATTATATTATATTATATTATATTATATTATATTATATTATATTATATTATATTATATTATATTATATTATATTATATTATATTATATTATATTATATTATATTATATTATATTATATTATATTATATTATATTATATTATATTATATTATATTATATTATATTATATTATATTATATTATATTATATTATATTATATTATATTATATTATATTATATTATAATATATTATATTATATTAAGCATGTTTTATACATATAAACCTTTTTTTGAACTACTTTATATATTCAAAAAAAACCGCATCAAAATCCGTTGCATACTTTTAAAGATCTAAGCATACATCAAGTAGTAGTAGTAGTAGTCATCTTATAGTGCAAGGTGGAAGGCACAAGGGCACGGGGTAGATCGCCCATGAGATGGACTGACCAAATTAAGACCGCTTTGGATGGTCCATTGCACGAATGCACCAGGAAGGCTGCTATGCGAGATGAGTGGCGTAGAATTGTCAAGCGAGCCACAACAGCCCCCTGAAGTGACGACCACGACCACTCTGTCAAGAGTGTAACGACCAAGAAGAAGAAGCATACATCGGGACAGACAGACAGCGGGAGGCGACTTTGTTTTATACCATGTAATGATACTACATTGAGAAACTACTTCTATTTTAGAAGTCGGTTAAAAAAGTTTTTATTTACGCTTCTTAGTACTTTATCATTTTTGGACAACCGCATTGAGAACCTTCTCCTTTTTTGAAGTCGGTTAAAAAGTAGCTCCTATGCTTCCATCATTATAACAAATTTCATAAGGGTCCTTTCAGTTTTTTAGTCGTGAAAATGTGACAAATAAACAAATAGACAGACAGATACACCTTCGAATTTATTTTATTGGTATGAAAGTATAAATTTAATATCTTAAAAAAATTACTAACGGCATGCTTTTTGCGGTTTCCTTTTACCTTTTGCGCTTAATGTGAGGTTGTGAGGTTGATTCTCACCCAGAATCAACATTGTTCTATTTTCATACGAAATCTTACGTTTTACGTATGCATTTCCGTTCCCATATTACCTACTTATAAGCGATGCTTAGTTTAGGGCCAAATGGTGTTGTGAAAAATTTCCCCACTTATATATGGATGGAATTGAAAAATATTTATATAAATATTTATTCTAAAATCACTTCTAAGTTATTCTGCAAAATACGATAACAAACCAAAGTACGTAATACTTAGAGCTAGTTTTTTATTACGTAATATAGGCGATTTCAAATCAAACCTTCAAACATCTACCAATCACCAAATGTTTCACGCAACTAGTCACTTTCATTGAATCAGCGTGTATGAACGGTTCTGATTCGCCACCGGCCGCATAAATCAGGAGACAATCTGCAAACCCGCTGCTTGCGTAATGTTCACGTAAATGGCACTTCAATCGATATACGGAGTAAATGGAGGTACTGCTGGTTAAGTGGGCGGACTAGGTTGTTACGGAATTTTAAGTTCTTAGGTGGTATAAATAAATAATGGTAAATAATAACATTTTACACAGCATCATCCGGCCCCAAAGTAAGCAGAGCTTGTGTTTTGACTGATATACTACTTAAATATATATATTTTTTAATGCATACATATTATACATAAAAACTCGAGACATATATATACATTTAAACAACATTTGAAATCGAACCCGCAACCTTCTGCGTCTCAGCCAGGCCTTAGTCCACGTAGACAGTTCTAACTTTTCGAAAAAAAACTCTTGGTCAGCACGACCAAGAATTTTTTTTTCTTTAAAAAATATAGTTTTGAGGTGTCCACCATGCCTGGAGATTACAGCCGTGAGTAGGTAGGTATGGTTTTCATTTCATTAATTGTTTCTGGGTCACTGCAAGCTTAAACACATGGGTTTAAATATTTGCATGATCTGTAAATACTTACTTACTGCGGTTCTGAATATTAAAGTATTTTTAACCGACTTCAAAAAGGAGAAGGTTCTGAATTCGTCGGAATCTTTCTTTCTTTTTTTTTAATGTATGTGCACCGATTACTCGAAGACGCCAGAATCGATTTGAATTTTTTTTTTGTTTCAAAGGCACATTTAAATTTTATCGAAATCGGTCAAGCGATTTTTAAAAACCAAACAAAAATCTAAAAATTGTATACATCGATGATATTTTCTCCGAAACCTCGTTGTATCATTGGAGCACTGCGTTTTGGCTTAAATCTTTAAAACTACGCAACGGTTTTTGATTCGGGTTTTTTTAAATTAATAAGTTGATTCAAGAGGAAGGTTTATATGTATAATACATGCATAATATAGTAGAGAAACACTGATGATTTTAGAGGTTTCTAATCACATCACACATTCTGTAGTATATTTAGTATAACAATTACACCCGTGCGAATCCGGGGGTCGCTAGTATTATATATAAACAAAATACATCTACATTCCACTCCACAAAAAAATTTTCAACGAAGTTGGTTTTGTTTTTAGTTTTTAAAACGTAATTATTATACCCTTGTTTCTGATATCCAAAACACAGGTACTCTTACAGTGGTGATTGGTTTCCTTATAGCTAAACTTTCTCGTAATGCATCTTATCGCAGAATAACCAAAATGCTTGTGTAACACGAACTTGCTAACCTCAAGCCGTTAACCCGATCCGCCCCTGTCCTTACAACCACACTGAAAGCAAAGTTAGTTAGTAACCGGTAAACAAGAGTACATTGGAATCAATAAACCGTAAGTTTATTGATTACACGTTTACGACTACAGGTTTCATGGAAATAAATAAAATCATTTTGTCAAACACGATCACGTTCAATATACCATAAACAACCCTCTTTCTCCCTAAAATATGGATCCGAGGTGGTGATTTAGTCATTACAAGTTTTTTGTGTGATTTATTTCATTCAAATAATTCCAGCTGCACAGCGTGATTGGACCATGAAATAATTTTAATTATATATCCAAACTTTCATATCCTTAAAATTATAAAGATGCAATTTCTATTTACATCTATAAAAAAATTTAGAACGATATAATTATGTTTTAAAAACCAAAAATAAAACCGACTTAATTTTTATAACTAGGTTTTGCAGTAAACGAATATATCATCAATGTACATATACAAATTTCAAATTTTTGTTTATTTCTTAAAAACCGCTCGACCAATTTCGATAAAATTTAAATGGGACCACCTGGAAAGTATACGCTTTGAAATACCCTTTGAATCGGCCCAGGCGTCTTTGAGTAATCGGTGAACATACATAAAAACTAATCTAACTAGCGCTGTAGGTTAGAGTAAAAGAGGAGGAGCCTGCCTATCGCTGCCATATGCGTGAGAAAAAGGGAAGTCAGATAGACTGGCGCCGTAACGCGTTAAGTAACGAAGCTGTTTACCCTCCCATAAGAAGTTATCACTTCAAAAAAGATTCAGACGAATTGAGAACCATTTTCGAAGTCGGTTAAAAATAGACTTCATTTTACACATTAGCTTTCAATTAATCAAGATAAAGCCACCAAACATGGAACTCAATCAATACACGTTATAAGTACAGACATAAATTCTGTTCTACAAAAAATAGGTACAGTTTGTAGTTGGCTTGGCTTGGCACACAAAGTGTGGATGCATGTGACAGTGAAATTGAATTAACAGTTGTGGCGCAGAGAGCGTTATGAAGAGCGACACTTTTATTGGGACATTGTCTATGAAACGGAGCTGTGGCCAACTTTGATGGTTTCATTGATGTAATTCATTCTTTGACGTTCATCAGATAAAGTGGTATCTGCTGGGAATTTCAGTGAAATGGGCAATTAAGAATTTGATGAAGATTTAAAAATATAAAGTCGTAGAGAAACAAAGTATCACAAGTGTCAATAGAAAAGTCATTATAATTTGACAACGTTAGAAAATAGGTAAAATAATTATTTAGTATTAGTTCAATTCTACGTTTGTACATTACATAAAGTAACATAGCATTACTAAATTAAAATTTTTTTAGCGGATTTTTAATCAATAAATTGTGACTATATAGGACAAGTATGTACAATTGAATTATAAGGTGCAATGTGATTTGAACGACGAGGAAACCCGAGAAAGTTCTAGTCGGCCATTCCGCGATGACGTTTAGAATTGATAAATGACCATCGACTAAGGCTTTATTATCAAAAAATCTCTTGACACTGGCAAAATTGTCGACAAGACAGATGCCACTATAGAATGAGAAGAAGAAAGAAGTAGTACAAGTTCAATGAAGTTTACATATGGCAACGAGAAGCAACGTTGAAAGGCATGTTGCCTCGCGTTGTAAATAATGTGAAGTAGGTTACAAATATTTTGTATATTTCTTTACAAACACGAAACATACATGGCAGCTGGAACTTACATCTGCAGAAAGTAATGTAAGCAAATGTTGTTATTTCCTGGACTTTTAAAATTACGTAGAATGAAACCGGTTTATTTTTATTATTGACATCAAACTTAAAAATAACGATGAATTTTATTAAAAATAATGTGTATGCAGGTATTAGTCTGGGTCTGAGTGTTTCTAAGTATAATATGTATGTATTTACAAAAAAAAAGTATATAAGTGGTGTATCAGTCATGTGGTACCCATAACACAAGCTCTGCTTACTTTGGGGCCAGATGATGCTGTGTGAAATGTCCGGGGTTATTTATTATTATTATTATTATTATTAGTATGTACCTAAAACTACTAAAATCTGTACTAATATAGAATTAAATAAATATTGATCGATGTTTCACACAACATCATCTAGTACCAAACTAAGCAAATCTATTACGATGAAAACCAAATAAGATGTTATTAAAAAATATTTCATGGCGTCTGGTAGATACATTGCGTGACCCAAGAGCTGGCTCCTATCTGGCTCAGCGTATTAGCATTGGCATTCAACCTGGCAATGCTTCCAGTATCTTGGGAACACTGCCCTCTGGCAGTGGATCTGGATCGGTTGAGCTATCTATAGAGCTTTTTAAACGGTCCTTAGACAGCTCAACTGTTTCACGTGTATTTTATATTATTGTATATTACTCTGTACATTTCAATAAAAATATTTTTTTTTGAAATTTTCTTGTTTTGTTTATTCAAATTTAAATATCATAGTTTTTACTGCAATTATTGTAATTATACATTAATTACAATTATGATAGTACACGACGACAGTGCGCCACCACAGTGCCGATGCGCATACTAACGCGGCGTTAAGGAACTTGCGTTTAAAACGCTCTAATAACGCTACTATAAACAAAATACACGCTGAGTGACGACCGATTTTGCAGTCAATTTACTTACTTGTTAGTTCATAAGTACTTTAATGATATCATTTGACACGAATACAATTTTTCTTTTTTTCTTTTTATTCAATATTGGCAATAGACTTTAATAAAATACTTTACACTAATCAGCTTAGATCCCAAATATTTAGTATTTTCCATAGTAAAAGTTAGATGATTGTAATCAACTCGCATCGTCTCAATCTATTGGATTATCCGTAAGTATGGATATCGTTCGTTAGGACAGAATGGGAATAATCAAGAAAGGAGGTAGACAGGGTATCATAAAGAGCTCACGTGGCTATAAGAAAAGATTACCTAGACCGTTTTACCTGCTGAACTAATCTTTTCATGGGTGAATTTCGGCACGTAAGTCTGACTTGCGAATTTTACGGTTGCCTCGAGGTTTTGATACATTTTTCGAGTCGAGATGGCCTTTGGAAGATTGTTAGTTCTTTGAAGCAAACCGTTTTATTTTGATCGCAAGTTTTCATCAAAGTAGCGTCGGGAGAACAATGCAGAATACTTTGCACAGTGTTTCTTTGAGGCAATATTTTCCAATCTGTAGCGTATTTCTTTGAATAGAGTTCAGTGACTGGAGCTATTTTAATTTAAATGCAATGGAAATTTCCATAGATGTGGAATTAAAACTAGCATCGTCACTTTATGTTCCTATCTACTGACCAATAGGCTGTTAAGCCACTTTTGAAAAAAGTATTGTTTTGTCTACGGTTTGTGTAACCAAGCCATTGTTTGTCTAACAATACATTGTTTGAGGTGCCTGGAAACTATTCCAGTAAACTAGAAATATAACGGAAAGGTCGCAACACAACGCCAACATGAACGACCGAGTTCCTTTCACATTCTAACTTTGCAGTGTTTATAAAGCCCACAAACAATTTGAAAGTAACTTACTAACCAAAATAAATTTAAAGAAGATTATGCATGTGTACTAAACCGAAGTAAACGATTTAAATACAATTGGATATATTAAATAGATGGACAAAAATTTAGTACTATTAAATAGATGGACAAAATTTTTGTACTATTCCGCCAATTTATTTCAAAAGAGTAAGACACGATGCAGACGCAAGTGTTCCTGGGGATGCCTCGTGGAGAGGCGAAACACGTGTCGAATTTCTTTCGGAGGTTGCATGTGTGGATTGTGTGTGCTTAATTGCGGGCGGGAGGGAGGTGCATGCGTCTGCATCGTGTCTAACTCTTTTGGAATAGATTGGCGGAATAGTACTAAATATTTGTCCATCTATTTAATGTTTTGTAATGGATTTCCGCCAAGTCACTCCTGAATCAATTATCTAACAATTGGATATATCTACACTTTATGCTGGTTTAAATTCATACTGTTTGGCCACCAATTTCACTTCATTGATTGCTATGTTTGCTGTTCAATTATACCCTGGCAATGTGGCGATACAAAAATATTTGCATGTTCGATACCTTCATACTGTTGCCGGAAAACAATTTGTTCGTTGTGACGAAACATTGCAATTTGTAAATTGAAAAATTCAAATTGATGTCTCGAAACATAGACATATTAACACACGCATTTTAATCCAATTCATATACGTGAATGTCTGTGTGAATGTTTGGATGTTTGTTAGCGATAATGGCTTAACTAATTTGAATGATACTTGGTATAGATACATAAGTGGATCAAAATTAACTACTTTAAAACTGATTTCAATAAAATGAACAAGTTTTCAATTCAGTTGTATTTTTGTTGTGTTTATTTGTTACCTCATAACTCCGCCATTTATGAACCGATTTGAAAAACTCTTTTTTTATGTGAAGGACATACATTTTCAGTAAATTATGTTTAAACAATAATAATACTATTTCGTCCATTTTAACGGCATTTCATAGATGCGTTTTTATTTCTTATTCAACAAAAAAAAATTGTAACTGCAGTAATCATGGGTTGAGTGTCGCAGAGTACTTTCCAATTGGTCACATACAATTTTCATCAAAATCAATTCCGTAGTTTTGTTTTAAAATCAAAATAGCTGAAAATATGTCAGCCAAGTAAACGGAATTTCGTATTTTTATACAAATGAGGTCGGTTTTCTTTTTAGTCTTTAAACGTAATTATTATTAACGTAATACGTCAGCAAAGCCGTGGGCAGCAGCTAGTTTGACTATAAGTACACAAGAGCTTATTATAATCATCATGAAGTGTAGCTTATTAACTAATGAAGTAGTACGTACTACATAGAATTAGAGTAAATTTATAGTAAACACGAATGTTTATTTCAAATTTCAGAGTTCTAAGTTAAATAAACTTAGCCAAATGATGTTATTTAGCTTCAGGCGGAGTTTTCATTTGAAAAGGAAGCGTCAGTTGTCAACAAGGGATTAGCGGTACAACAAAGTTTAGCAAATTGTGGTCACGGAGTGCGGTGCGGTGAATGGTAGAGAGTTCAGCAATGAAGCATGTTTTTGCATTCACTATAACTTTTGGTAATTTGTCTAAAATACACATGACTGTAATCAAAAACCATTGATTAAAGATAAGTATGATCTGCAAGTATTTGTCTCGGGTCTGGGTGTTTCTATGTATAATATGTATGTATTTACAAAAAATAAATGTATATAAGTATATCAGTCATGTGGTACCCATAACACAAGCTCTGCTTACTTTGGGGCCAGATGATGTTGTGTGAAATATCCGGCATTATTATTATTATTATAATAAGTACCTGGATGACCGAGCTTTGCTCGATATAAAATACGGATAAAACGACGTTTTCTAAAAATGAAACCTAGCTAGATCGATTTATCGCTCACGAAACCCCCTGCATACTAAATTTCATGAAAATCGTTTGAGTCGTTTCCGAGATTAGGATTATAATATATATATAATCTTAAACTCGGAATGTACATATATACAAGAATTGCTCGTTTAAATGTATAAGATAAATATACAATTTATTTTACATATTTTGTAAACAAATTACAAAGTTAGGCGTGTGGTAGAAACATGGCGTGACCAACGAGCTGGCGTGCTATCTAGCGTGTTACCATTGCCATTCAACGTGGCAATGCCGCCAGTGTCTTGGGGATGCTGCCCTCTGGCAGTGTTCTGGATCGGTTGAGCTATTTAAAGACTTTTTTTTTGTCTTAGGCCCAGTAAATAAAAATTTACAGAAATAATTACAGAAATGCACAAAAAAATATACAATACACGTGAAACAGTTGAGCTATCTAAGGACCATTTAAAACGATCTATAGATAGCTCAACTGATCTAGATAACTGCCAGAGGGCAGCGTTCCAGATACTGGCGACATTACCACGTTGAATGGCAATGCTAATACGCTGGGCCAGATAGCAGCCAGCTCTTGGGTGCGTTTAGGACCGTTATAAACGGTCCTTAGATATCTCAACTGTTTAATATGTATTTTATAATTTTGTATATTATACTGAAAATGTCTGTACTTATACTGAACATGTTTTAGTCTTCTTCTTCTTCTTCTTCTTCACCACACTAGTTATTTCTAACCTCTTAAGTGGCGAACCTAAATCTAGACTTATAAATATGGCGTTAAGCGGCGGTGTCGACACAATGGCGGCATAAGATATATGTTCAGAAAATCAACTATTTAACATTTCGCGCGCTGGCACTTTTGGGCCAGTTGCGAGTCTACGCGGCGGTCGTACTACTGGTCAAATTGTACCTTCAAATAGCGAAAGGGCTAACCAGTGTGGTGAAAGAATTAACGTGCACCTCAGAAGCTCCTTTCGTGCACTTAGGTAAGACTTAATGTAAGCTCTCGACCTTGTCGACAGGACCCGCAGGAAAGACGAGTCAGTATATGCGGTGTCGGTTCGGTTGCAGGTGCATAATGGCTGCCACCGAGCCGGGCTTGATTCAGTTTCCTTCTCTTTTGGTAGCTCTTCTGTTAGTCAGCAGGGGGACTAATCGCCAATAATTTGAAGATTATCGCAGTCGTCTCCATCATCAGTCTCCAAGCAGCACTCATCTGTTTTAGTTAAATAAATTAAATTAGTTTAATTTTAGAACGCCAATATTAAAATTTTTACAAGATAAGACAAGATAACATACAATCTTCGCCTATCTCATGTCATAGGTAATAGGGGTTTACTTTTGTCATCTTAATTCATTTCATCTCTTTTATATATTCGTATTGCGATAAATATACTAAGAATAAGGAAACATAAGTTATTAATAAGTAAATTATGCCGGAAATATTTCACACAACATCATCTGACCCCAAAGTAGGTAGAGCTTGTGTTATAGGTACCACATGACTGATGTACTACTTATATACTTTTATACACACATATTAAACATAGAAACACCCAAGACAAACATTTGTCCCGCAGTAAGAATCGAACCCGCAACCTTTTGCGTATTGGCCCACTGCGCCCGCCACAGAGGCCGTCAAATGATAACGTAAGATGAGATGGACTGAGAACTATATTCATTTATCTAAAATGAAGTCTGTTATCTTGATATCCAGGCATACCAGTCGCCAGTAGTTCTAGCACTAATGCGCTTACTTCAGACAAATAAACTAGTGGAGTCGTGTTCTTACCACTGCAGTTCTTTCAAACTTTCTCTTGATCCGAGTTCTTCAGGTGAACAGTCTTTGAAAGTTCGTTTGTTTGTGGGTACTTGGTAAAGTACTTAAATTCTATTCAAGTCAGAATTTCCAAGCTTATGGGAGAATGCAGAGAATTTAGAATGATTTCGTTAATTTATTAATTTATTTTGAAGACCTCTATGGCGCAGTGGGCGAACGGCTGAGACGCAGAAGGGACAAATGTTTGTATGAGCTGCAAGTATTTGTCTCGGCTCTATGTATAATATGTATGTAATTGCAAAAAAAAAAATGTAGGTAGTATATCAGTCATGTGGTACCCCTAACACAAGCTCTGCTTACATTGGGGCCAAATGATACTGTATGAAATGTCCGACATTATTTATTTATTATTTAAAATTGTTTACTACTTTTCTAGATGTCAATAAATACTTTGATTCTTGTAGTTATTAATGAGGTGGTCTAGTGGTAATGGCCTCGCCTTCCGTGCCCAAGGTCGTGGATTATATACGTTTTTCTTTAAGAAAAATGTACGTGCGCTATACCAGTAGGTACTCTCAAACAGCTAAGAAAAACATCGCGAGGAAACTGGCATGTTGTAGAACCTAAAAAGTTCTAAGACATGTGCCAAGTGCACGAAAGGAGCCTCTGAGGCGCACTTGAATCCTGTCACCACACTGACTCTAAATAACTGACACGATAAGAAAAAGAACAAGGTTCAATTTATGTCTGATGAAAGTAGTTTTATTTTGATCCATCTTTTAAATAACCCATAAACGTACGAACTAATGCCTATGGGCACCAATAAAAGTTATTGGATGTAATTTGATTTGAAAATAAACGTAAACAGACGTATGAATAATTAATTCCACACAGGCAAAAGAAGGGGCCTGTACCACAAACGTGTGACTGACGATAATTTTACAAACTTCTCATCTAGTAGTTTTAAAATATTTTGTAAAAAAAATCACAATCAACCGTACAAAAATTATTCTTCTTGTCCCAAAAATGCTTCCCTTGTTCATTATTAATTAAACTTTTTGACCTAAGTACACATTATCCTGTAATAATGTTGTGGAAACTCGGAAACACCCTTTAACACCTATTAGGTCACGAAAATAATTCTTTAGAAGGTATGGAACTATCTATTATCTATCTATCTATCTATCTATCTAGATAATAATTAGATTTTTGGTAAATCCCTAATAATAAAATTAAATAACCTTTATTATTCATTATAATAGCTTACATATCATATTCGCTTAACACTTTGGCAATTCCAGATATTGATCTATTTAATACTCAACAAGCAAGATGGACAAATTACTTAGTGACAAATTATTTTTGAACTCCTAATTTTAAGTAGTTTTATGTTATTATGGTAAGTTTTAAGTTTTTCTATATTTTAGTAACCCTTAATTCCTATTGTTTTCATATATAATAGGTTTTTTTTTTGTTTTTGGTTCGTCGTCCATAAAACTTTCAAAACTTTCGTGAGTTGTATTATGCATTTTGATACCTCGCCACTCGTGCCCACAACATTGGGAACCGTCAAACATAAGTCGAAGTCGAAGAGCCAGTACTAGCACCAAATTTGTTACCGCCTGCCGTGACAACGTTTCCACCTCTACCCGCACGCACGACTCGCGCCGCAAGATACCTCACCCGTAGTGCGAACCATGAACTCGAGCGGCAACGAGCGGACCGCGGATCAAACTCACCCTGATGAAGATTCTCTGGATGAATCGAAACAATGTCGGTGCCTCCATCGACAAAATAATACATAAGTAAAGCCCGTGTTTATCAAAATGTATAGTAAAACTCACGAAAGTTTTGAATGTGAAATATTAAACCTCTACGGGGAGGTATGTCTAAAAAATGTGAAACGGTTCGTTTATTTGAGAACAAAACGTATCAAACTTGAATGTGGCTTAATGTTTGTGAAAAAGTGTCGTGAAGCTGGTGTAACACCGAAGTTCATGCGGATCAAACCTATAAAATGCATTCGGGAATATGATAAATTCTTCAAAAAAGTGAACGATGACCTGTGTGTGCGGGTAGCGCGGGATTATTTTCGCAGCATCGCTATCTCATCGCAAGAATTGTTTCATCCGCATTTACGTCTGGCGAGTATTTTGTCACTAGATTTATGGAACATCTTGGACGCCATGTCCTTTAACAGGTCGGATAATGTAAAAAACAGGGTTTCAAGAACGCATAACTCGAAATTTAAGCGCCTGATACCATTTGCAGAGCAAAAATCAAAAATGCATTGCCCCACTGAAGTAGACAGGTTAGTGGTGAATTTATCTTCACAAATACTCACTGAAACAAGTGTTGGCTAAAGGTTTGAATTTTGCTCCTACACCACATAGAGTACCAGTGGAGGCAATCATTACAAGCGTCGAGGCTACTATAGCGCATAATAAGATACCAACACACGACTCGGATTGTTTACGTCAGGATGTGGCCTCTATGGTGCAAAAGGCTAAGTTGCCGAAACCTAATACAACAAAACCTGAAATCCGAGCATTATTGAGTCTGAAGAAAAACCAGGATTTGTTGATACTACAAGCTGATAAAGGCAACGCCACGGTAGTGGTAGATACTGCGGCCTACGAACAAAAAATAGTGGACTTACTTAGTGACACACATACTTATAAACAGGTCTCGTACAACCCTACGGCAAGAGTAGTAACAAAGCTCAAGGAGTTACTTCTGACCATGCCTGATGACGTGTATGGAAGGTTATTGCCTACAAACCCTACGGCGCCTAAAAATCTATGGTCTCCCAAAAATTCACAAGGCAAACTGGCCTCTTCGTCCAATTGTTAGCCAAATAGACTCACCAACTTATAAAACAGCTCGGTATATGTCGGACGTACTACTGCCTCTCACAGGAAAAACTGCGAGCTTCGTGAGAGATTCTACGCATTTTACACAGTTGCTAGAAGGTGTGGTAGTTGACAATGGAGAGCTTTGATGTCACTTCCTTATTCACTAATGTATCGATAGCGGACACCATCGTTATTATTGAAGATTTGTTAAAGACCACAGACTTACCTATCGAGTACATGACAGTGATAAAGTATATCTTGACGAGTGGTTATTTCTCCTGGCGAGGGTATTATTTTCTGCTGCTGGAGGGAGTAGCGATGGGTTCACCCATAGCACCTGTCTTAGCTAACATATAAAGGGTCTTCCAATAGGCACGTCCGAACTTTGACAGTTGGTAGCGGCCATCTTGTTGAAGCTACATCTGTCAAATTGGTGCAACACATTGGTGGCGGTAAGTAGATGATGTATTTGCAATTGTACAGGAGGATCAAATAGATAGGTTATTGACACACCTGAATACACAGCACCCTAAAATTGCATTTACAGTAGAGCACGAGCAAAATGGTGAGTTACCTTTTCTGGACGTGTTGGTTAAACGTGAACATACAGGTCGCCTATCCCACTCGGTATACCGTAAACCAACACACACAGATAGGTACCTAAGAGCCGACTCTCACCATCATCTGGCCTATCTTTCATCAGTACCTAGGACACTAATTAATAGGGCTTTGAGACTATGCCACCCTCAATATCTAGATGCAGAGTTATCACACGTCAGGATTGCACTGGAGAAGAATGGCTACGGATGGAATCAAAGTTTTCGCATTGCCAATTCATCCTCAAGAAAACGTCAGATGTCAGTAGAGAGAGCTGCAGCTCTACCAACCGTTTGAGAAAGGGGTGACGGATAAAATTGGACACTTGTTGCGAAGGAAATATGGCATCAAGACAATATTCCGACCATTTACTCAACTTAGACAATTGATACGCTCTCCTAAAGACAAAGACCCTTTGCGTGTACCTGGCATTTACAAGATTCTTTGTGATTGCGGAAACTCCTACGTAGGTGAAACTAAGAGGAACATTTCTACCAGGCTGACTGAACATATTCGTGCCGTGAAGAATGCTGACATTGAAAAGTCAGCAATTGCAGAGCACTCGCTAACCTCTGGCTCTACACATTACATTCGATTTGATAAGGTTTAGGTACTATCAACAGAAAGATTCTTTGTACCTCGAAAGATCCGTGAAGCAATCGAAATCGGCCGTGTTCCAAACTTCAACCGAAACAAAGGTTGGTTTCTTTCTCCAGCCTGGAAACCTTGTCTGCACGGAACGTATTATAGTAACGATGTGGAACCGGTTAGTGATAGTGTCAGTGCTGTATGTTTGACGGTTCCCAATGTTGTGGGCACGAGTGGCGAAGTCGAAGAGCCAGTACTAGCACCAAATTTGTTACCGCCTGCCGTGACAACGTTTCCACCTCTACCCGCACGCACGACTCGCGCCGCAAGATACCTCACCCGTAGTGCGAACCATGAACTCGAGCGGCAACGAGCGGACCGCGGATCAAACTCACCCTGATGAAGATTCTCTGGATGAATCGAAACAATGTCGGTGCCTCCATCGACAAAATAATACGTGAGTAAAGTCCGTGTTTATCAAAATGTCCATAAAACTGTATAATTTATAATCTCCTCTCTATCTATCAGTGGAAACTTGTAATTGGCCATCAGCGTACATGTATCCACATGTATCTACTTATTATATCTAGTTAATTATTCCTAGCTAAAAGTTTTCCAAACATTCTAAAATAAAGTAAATAATATAAAATATATAATTAAATATTTATTATTCGCATAATTTTATTACTAACACTTATATATAGATTTATTTTTATATAATGAAAAGAATATATTAAGATTTCTAGACAAATTGTATGTTTAGATACAGGGCCCAAGTTTTATCAGGAAATGGCCTTTATTGAATAAATAATAAGACGAAGGTTGCGAGTTTCAACCCAATTTTGTTATTTTGGATTGGAAGTTTAAATGCGGAAACTCAATCTATTTTTAGAATATCACGAAAAACCCAGTTGATTATAAAATGGCTTTAGGACCTTTTCGAGTAGGTAAAAACCTTATATATGGAAATCCAGAACTACATACATAATTAATAAATGTTGGTAGACAATGCATTCAACATCATTTAGCCCCAAATTAAGCATAGCTTGTATTATGGTGGCTAGATGACTGATAGAATACTTATACATTTTAAAATACATACTTATGATACTTAAGAATATAATACTAAGAATACCAAGCCACAGAACAAACATCTATGCTCATCACACAAATCAAATTCATATTCAAATTACATTTATTTACACCTTATTTTAACATTACATATACTATCAGGAAGCAGGAAATATTAATAATATATAAATATTTGTCCCGCGAAGGAATTTATTCCTCAACCCACAGAAGGTGTAACTCTACCTTCTTGAGGAATAAATTCCTTACAACTCCTTACAATTCTTACTGAGCTGACAGGATAGTCAAATATAATGAGTTAGAATGAAGCGAAGATTGTTAGGATCGTGGATATCTGTAGTCTCTTTTTCCCCTTGAAAAAGACTGAGTGAATTTTTAATCAATTGTTTGGTACAATAACAATATTTTAATCAAAGAAAGCTAGCTAGCTAGAAAATAATATGATTTCGTCAAACATCCAAAACAATACGTAGGCTTTCAAATACAAAATAACAATAATACAGAACTGAACTTGTGCGCATGGCATTTCAACGATCAAAAGCACCTAAATAAATAGGCTTATTTATTTACCTCTCGTTGTTTCAGATCTTAAATCAAAGGTCAAATCAACTGTGTTTTATTGAAATGCTAGGCTTATGTCAGATTGGATCAAGTCGGGTATTTTTATCAAGTATTTTGTCAAGCCTCTAGTGAAGTACGTTGTATTGTATTGCGAGTTTCCTTGAACTTTTATTAAAACACCGATACCTGTTAGATTTCATTACAATGACTCCTATTTGTATGTTAATTCAGAAGTGTGCTGGATACATTATTAGTCCCGCCTCTTAAGTGCTTTGGAAGACGACATCTTCAAATGTTTCCTGTATTTAAGCTTTACAAAATCCTTATTAAGTCGTAGCGCCTGAGCAAAACAATAACTTGGCGAAATGAAAACTGATGAAAACGTTAGCTTAGGCCAAGTTTAACAAACAAAGCTTCACTTGAGCGTATATTTACAGACAAAATATCATTTTGGTCATAAAGGATTTACTGGTTTCGTATTCCGTCGGTGGATTCTGTTTTGGCAGTCTTTTGTCCGTGGTGAGAGTCGGTTTTGTTATGAAAATCACGACGCCAACGCTGCATATTTATTCTCTATTTTTTAACCGACTTTATCAAAGAGGAGGAGGTTCTCAATTCGTAGGTTTTTTTTGAGTTTTTTTATGTATGTTCACCGATTACTCAAAAACGGCTGAACCGATTTGGAAAATTATTTTTTTGTTCGAAAGGGTATACTTCATAGGTGGTCCCATATACATTTTATAAAAATCGGTCGAGCTGAAAAATCAACGAAAATCTAAAAATTGTATACATCGATGATGTTTTCATGTACTTAGATACCTCGAAGTCTCATTGGAGTGGTGCGTTTATTTAGCCTACCCATATTATATATATACTATGGGTAATACAAAATACATCTACTTTCCACTAAAAATGTATTATAGGCTCAAATTTCATTCAATGAAGTCGGTTTCTTTTTAGTTTTTAAAACGTAATTATTAGCAAACTAGAGTCTATTGCACTTACATTATCACGTATTTAAGATACTACAGACTTAAAAACACGTTCGTCGTATTGTGTCATTGCATTTTGTGTCTTATACGTCATGCATGACTTGTTAATTTTGAACGAAACTAATGACAGAGTATTTAGGCAAATATAAATGGTACGGAGCTGGCGAAAATAAGGTAATGAAGCTTCAATTACTCTTCCGAACAGATAAAAAAATAAATCATCCTGGCCATTTCACACAGCATCATCAGGCCCCAATGAAAAATGAAATGAAAAAAATATTTATTAATAGCATAATAACAAATTTAAAATTTACAGGTTTAGCTTTGACGATAAATCACATTAGCTTAATGCTAAGGTAGATGCTTATAAACTATCCAGCGGTCTTCACACTAGGCAAGCCTGTATCGTGAAGACCTGTAAGCAGCAGGTTAAACTATATCAATATAGAGATCACGGTCGTGCGATTTACATACATATGTTATACAAAGCTATATTTTATTTTAGAAAAGGTGCGCCAAAAAGAATATAAGAAAGTAAAAATATTGTTACATAAATTAATTATCAAAAATGTATGATGTATAAACAAAATTGCATAAATATAATATATATTTAATAATAAAATTAATATATACAATAATTTCTAAGATTTCATAGATATAATAAATAATAGTGTAGGAAACACATAAGGATACATGTTTGTTGGTAGGGTACAGGTATTATAATTGGCTCAAATTATTGTTTTTAACATATCTTCAGTAGTATCATAAGAAAGAGATGATAACCACTTATTTATTACACGTTTGCAATCATAGACACGTTTATTTTTTATGTCGCAATGTTTTAAAACAATGTTATACACATGCGCTCGTATATATTGGCCAAAACGCTGTGCAAAGGAAGTTTTGCAGAGAGGAGTAGTTATTTTATAGTTTCTTTTTTTATTTAGTGCTTCGTAATCTGCAGATGTCAGTAAGGATTTGTGGACAGAAATTGAGATTTTGGAGATAAAAAGCTGTCGTACATTTACAACGTTACTGTCCTTATATAATTCGATTGTGGGGTATCTGTATGGCTTTTTGTACATCACTTTCAATGTAATTAGAACTTGTGTTATGGGTACCACATGACTGATATACTGCTTTTATATATTTTTTTACATAATAAATTGCAACTCTACTTGCAACAGAATACTCTTGTAATTTTGAATATCACTAATACAATTACTCAGCTAAAATTCAGTGACAAAACTAAGCAAAGACTTGCGCGTACTGAACTGATTTTTAATATACAGAAGCTGTACGTTTTTGTTTTAGAATCCAAGCAGCTTAAAAACGACATGAAAGAAAGGAAGAAAAATTCGAAAAACATATGAATTAGGATAAAAATTGTGGGGTTCTGAAACGGCTGACAGCTCAGCATAATGCTACTGCATACTGTCATAATACAGCGCTGTTGTTCTGCCGAGGCCTGTGTTAATTTCACGGACATCCTTAAAACAGTTTCCAATATACTTTTTATTATATACGTATGTATAATATCGATTTTCCATCATAATAGTTATATTAAAGACCAACCTGCCACCGACGATGTTGAGTTTAAATACGACGCCACTGCGCCGCCATGATTTCTTTAGTAAACCCCTCACGTAAAATTCTGCCCAACACCTGCAACTAACGTTCAGCCCAAGTCATAAACGATATTCCATCTGCCATTCTGTTTTTAAGCATCTTTTATTTGTGTGTATACCAAATAATATCGACGACCTCTGTGGCGCAGTGTGCTAAGATCCGGCTGAGACGCAGAAGGTTGCGTGTTCGATTCCCGCCGCGGGACAAATGTTTGTATGATCTGCAAGTATTTGTCTCGGGTCTGGGTGTTTCTATGTATATTATGTATGTCTTTACAAAAAAACAAAAAAGTATATAAGTTGTGTATTGTGTAAGTATATGAGTCATGTGGTACCCATAACACAAGCTCTGCTTACGTTGGGGCCAGATGTCCAAATGTCCGGGAAAAAAAAATTATGTATTTCAATATGTATTATTCAGTGCAAACTGTGAACTCGAGCGGCAACGAGCGGACCGCAGATCAAACTTACCCTAATGAAGATTCTCTAACTAGATGAATCGAAACAGTATCGGTGCCTCCATCGACAAAATAATCTGTGAGTTACTCCAGTGTTTATCAATATGTATTTTGATATGCTAAAAAAAATATGATACTACTATTACAAAAAAATATATATAATTTGAAGAGAGGACATTATTATGACGACCTCTGTGACACAGTGAGACAAGGCCCGGCTGAGACGCAGAAATGTTCATATGATTTGTCAATATTAGTCTCGGTTTAAGGTGTTTCTATATTATGTATAATTTAGAAGCATTTACAAAAAAAAGTATATCAGACATGTGGTACCCATAACACAAGCTCTGCTTACTTTGGGGCTAGATGATGAAGTGTGAAATTAAAATGATAAGTACCTAGGCGTGTAGAACCGGCACATATATTCATATAGCAATACATTTATTTGTTATGATTGTATCGAATACTCTCAAAACTATTTGAATTTGACTTATACTTGCACCACTGAGTTTTAACTTGGTATACACGTTTTATGCTTAGTAGCTTGGCGTGGTGGTTTGTATCCCCAAAGATGCGATTTGCGTTTTTATGAACTAAAGATACAGGTTACTGAATAATTTCGTTATAGTACTTAATATAAGTCTATAATAGATACACATATCATAAAATATAAAATATATAGTTGTCAGCCTACGGCTTCGCGCATTTGGTATAACTATATAATTATTCTATTCATCATCTAGTTTCCAAAGTACAAGTGTGGCTTAGTATGGGGTTATGTGGTGTGCGTATGATTCGTCTAGTAATATTTAATTATTTATAAATAATATTAGCATGAAAATATGGATAATAAATAAATAAATAATAAAATGTTGGAGGACAGCGCACACAATACCATCTAGCCCCAAACTAACTACGGTGTTCCACAGGGAAGCGTTTTGTGCCCAACCCTCTTTCTTATTTACATAAACAACCTATGTAAACTAAAACTACCATGTTGTAAAGTATACACATATGCCGACGACACAGCTCTGCTAGTGGGTGGTGCAACTTGGGATGATGTTCGTGTAAATGCAGAGAATGCATTGCAAATTGTCATGGCTGCCCTTTATGAAAACATACTTACTTTAAATATAACTAAAACCAAATATTTAATCTTCTGTAACAACTTAACTTCTCAGCCTCCGGAACACACATTTTTGATCAAAGCACATACTTGTACGGATATGGGCAGGTGTCAAAGCCAGAATTGTAGACCCCTAACACGCACATCCCATTTCAGGTATCTAGGCATTTATCTGGATACCACATTGAGCTTGAATATGCAGCTGCAGACACTGGTGCCTAGTTGATGAAGTTGGTGAGAAAGTAGATTTTTGTGTTTAAGAAACTACAGAAAGTTGCAGTATCGGATACTATAAAAGAAGTTTACTATGCCCTTGCTCAATTAATAATCTCTTATTGTATATCGGCGTGGGGAGGCACTTACGTCTCCTCCATGATTCGTCTTGAGAGAGCACAGCGAGCTGTACTAAAAGTAATGTCAAGTAAGCCTTTTCGGTATCCGACAACTCAACTGTACGCAGACTGTGGTCTCCTCACGGTTAGACAGCTTTTTGTCTTGCAGTCCATTCTTTGCAAACATATAAGAATACCATACGATGCAAATCACAGGAGATTTGCATCGTATGGTATTCTTATATGTTCAGAAACGAAGACAAAATCAGGTATATATTATTCCACAGCATAAAACTGCTCTAGTTGGACGAAGCCATGAAGTTGTTGCCGCTCGTCTTTATAATGCTGCGCATAAATACTTGAATATATATTATTTACCTGTAGGCAAAGTAAAGATAACTCTGAAGGAATGGTTACAAAAACGACTTATGATGAGACGGAGAGTCATTCTAAAGTTATTATATAACTCTTTTCTTTGTTTTCTTTGTTTTATTCCTTAACCCTAATACTCACATCAAACAAAATCTCACATATACACAGATTCACATCCACACACACACACACACACACACACACACATATATATTAAACGCCATGCAACGAGCACTTAACCTTAATACTTTTTAATGTATGCATACCTCAACACGTTATGTACCTTTCCTTAATTTTTAATTTATATTTTGTTTTAATTCTATATAATAATATCAAGTTTATCTGTAATCTTTATAGATTAATAGGTTATCCTATTAAATGTCTGTACAAATAAATGTAATAACTGCAGGGTGGGCACTATTTGCCAAATACAAGTTTTTAACTTAGTTTGGTAGGGCTAGTATAAAAATGTATTGTGCCTACTTTGAGGAAATAAATTTCATTTCATTTCAAACTAAGCATAGCTTGTACTATGGTAACCAGATGAAAGAATACATATGTATTTTTAAATACATAAATAAGACACTTTATAACACCCAGACACAGAACAAACACCTATGTTCAATATACAAATGTTTATCCTGTGAGGGAATCGAACCCTCGACCTACAGCGCAGAAGGCGGAGCTACTACCAACAGATCTGACAGGCTTGTCAAATAGATATTGATATGCACAGTTCATAATTACGTTTTAAAAACTAAAAAGAAAACTAATTTCATAGAATGAAATTTGAGCCCATAATAATACAACCAAATTGATATGATAGATAGATAAAAACTTTACTTGACACATTACACAGACACAAAATAAGGTACAAAATTAAATACTAAACTTAACTACTAACACTAAGAGAAAAACAAAATAGGTACACGAGTTATAACTAACACAAAAAGTAGCTAAGAAGCAAGGTAGGTGCAAGGAGGTCTGTGTGATATCCTCCTCTTTCTTTTCGAAATCGGTTTAAAAAGATTTTACTTGACGTCTTTTAGTACCTTATATTTTTTCGAAATTACATTACGAAATTACGTAACACCACTGGAAAGTTCCAGGTAAAAAAAAATACGAAATTTCGTTTACTGTCATACCTTTTCCAGCTAATTTGAAACAATCGGAGAGTATATCCAGAGAGGTAACAAATACAAATAATATACCCGAATTGAGAACCTCCTCCTTTTATTGAATTCGGCTAAAATAAAGACAAATAATGTAAGAATTTAATAGAAAGTTGGTGCCATAATGACATTTAGATTTTTAATTAACGGAACACCTTATTTGTATTTTTTACAAAGTATTATAACATCAAAGCAAGTGGGAAGCTCATTTATTTGAAGTGTCAACAAACAGACGTAAGCAATGATAATAATACTTAAGGAGTGGGATGATTTTTGAACAAATTGGAGGGCTCTCCTCCATTTGTATGTGTCAAGTACCTACCGTCCTATTCTTGAGTATTCTCGACTGTTTTACAGGACTCTATAATATACAATACATTGAAAGTCTTGCAAGATACATGCAATAATCATAATTCGGTGGATTTGATTCCCGCCGCGGCACAAATGATTGTATGAATGATTTTATTCACAGAACTAATTACAGAAATGAAACAGTTGAGCTATCTAAGGACCGTTTAAAACGATCAATAGATAGCTCAACTGTTCCAGATCACAGCCAGAGGGCAGTGTTCCCAAGAAACTGGTAGGATTACCACGTTGAATGGCAATGCTAATACGCTGGGCCAGATAGGAGCCAGCTCTTGGATCACGCAATGTATCTACCAGACGCCGTGAAATAATTTTGAAAACGCGTTGGGCTCCTGTTCCCCACGGGCATATTTGAGTACATATTTGAGTTTTTTTGAGACCCTGGGGTCTCAAAAAAACTCAAATATGTAGCCTTATATGTAGTCTTATATGTATATGTAGCCTATGCCTTATACAAACCAGCATATTTGCGGTTTTTGAGGTCTTCGGCATATTCAGCCGCCGCACCAGCCGTAACGGAAGTCCCCGACAATATTTGCAATTTGTATGAATTGCAAATATTCGTCTCGGGGTCTGGGTGTTTTTCTATGTGTAATAAGTATGTATTCACAAAAACAATAAATATACGAATCATATGCTTCCAGAGAGACAATGTCAAACAAACTGAACCATCTAGGTCCAGTTTTTATCTTACATGTTAAGAACCGCTCAAACGTTTTCAAAAAAATGGTTGTCTGTAAAGTAGGTTTACGAACGATAATTTTTCGTGATAACGTCATAAGAAAACCGGCGTCACAAGCCGAACGCTTAGGCCGATCGTGCTTCTGTATTGCTTGTTCCGCGCTCTCGCTTGCACGCTCGGCTCAGGCGGAACGTGACAATGAGTATTGCTTTTTCGTGCGTGCAGCCGGTGTTCATCGATTTATAAGACGTTATCACGCGGCTATATCACAGTTTTTGAAAAAATATATCGAATTTTCTATTAATTTTTGAATTGAATTTTGAATTTTTCCTAATCACTGGATTAAACAAAATAAATATAAAAGAAGTTTCAGTCACGTAGTTTCCAAAACACAAGCTCAGCTTACTTTGGGGCTAAACGATGCTGTGTGAAAATTCCGGTATTATTTATTATATTAATTACCATAATCTAAATAGATTACTAATACGAAAATAATTACAGAAATGTACAAAATAATATACAATAATATAAAATACACGTGAAACAGTTGAGCTATCTAAGGACCGTTTAAAACGATCTATAGATAGCTCAACTGATCCAGATCACTGCCAGAGGGCAGCGTTCCCAAGATACTGGCAAAATTATCAAGTTAAATAGCAATGCTAATACGCTGGACCAGATAGGAGCCAGATAATAATACGATGATAAATATACTTGATGCCGGATTATATTTATTTGTAAAATTAAACCATTTTCAATATTTATAAAGAGCAAATTAAATATAATAAACGCAAAATATCGATATTGTAAATAATGAATGGATTCTGAGTTAGGACGTTTAATATTAAATTTCACCTGTATTTCAGCTTGACTTAAATATAGATGAAAACGTAATTAGGAAGTTCTCATTAGTGTCAGAGTGATGAGTAGATTTGTTTAATTAAGCTGTATTTTGTATAATTATCATTTATTTGTTTTCTCAGGTCTTGGTAGTACTTGTGGCATTACTCCAGTAAGGAGATTAAGCTCTAGTCACATAGAATTTAGCACAATGGTTTCTATGTACGTTGCCATTACGACTTATATAAATATAAATAAATAAATAAATAATGCTGGACATTTCACACAGCGTCATCTGGCCCTAAAGTAAGCAGAGCTTGTGTTATGGGTATGGCATATTATACATAGAAACACCCAGACCCGACAAACAATTGGAGATCACACAAACATTTGTACCGCGGCGGGAATAGAACCCGCAACCATCTGCGTCTCGGACCGTGAGTGAGCTATTCATCGGAGCTGGATTGCTCATTGAGCCACAAACGTCGTATATGATATATAATATTTTTAATAGATTTCAGAAGAAAGGAAGAGGTTCTCAATTCAGTTCAGATAAGCTCCGACGTGTATGAACCTATTTGATAAATTATACTTTCCGATTATAGAAATTTCATCAAAATCGGTTCAGTAGTATGGTTTTAAATCAAAATAACTGGAAAAATATATCATTTTAGTAAACGAAATTTCTAAATTTTGCTTTCCCAGTGGTGTTAATGAATTTCGAAAATTCTCTATTCGGTTGTATTTTGATGGGCTCAAATTTAATTCAATGAAATCGGTTTTCTTTTTAGTTTTTAAAACGTAATTATTAAATAAAGTGTGCCTAGCATTTCTCAAAAATAATAAATGATATTCCAGGAAAAAAACAATACAACAGCAATTTTATATGGCAATAGAGCAAGATTCCAAATTTAATTTTATTAGTTCATTTAAATGAATACCTTCGCCTCGAGGGGAGACTTTCAATAGAAATCAAATCACATTCTCTGAAGGTTCCCAGACAGGCAATTTAAATCTAAGTCTGTGACTATTTTTTTGGAAAATCATTTGAAAAATTGTTTTGAAATGTAACAGCTAGCAATTATAATTGCTGAATTCCTCCCTGTTACATTAAAATTAACAGAAATAACATATATTGAGTAATGAGCATACGTTTCTGTATCATGAAAGCTTCTAAAACGCATAGCACTATATATCCAGTGGCGCCATCTAGTTGTTAAATATATAAATTAACTCAAAGGATCTAAACATGTCGAGCCCACTTTCAATTTCGTTTAAATAACTCGTTCAAAGGTGTTAGTTAATCAAATGGCAATCATTCAAAAGGGTGGAAAATTAGGTATAGCATTTAAATTGAAATACTGACAACGCTAACTCAATTTCTGGGGGTTGAACGAGGGCGGGACAGCCGATTGATCGTTACAGATGCGACCCACCCATATGACAGGAAGTTAACTCTATGCAATTAAGTACCTGATTCGACTCAGGGGTTGAGGAAGTCAGTTTTTAGGAGAATCAGTCTGTTTAGACTGATTATAAATATTTTTTAACCAACTTCAAAAACAGGAGGTTTCTCAATTTGACCGTATATATATTTTTTTTGTGTTCGCGGATAACTTCGTCGTTTATGAACCGCTTATGCTGATCTTTTTTTGTTAAAAAGGAGATATCCCAAGGGTGGTACATGATAAGGAAACCAGGATCTGATGATGGCATCCCAGAGAAATCGAGGGGAACCTTCGAATATCGTAGTGGCGACTAATGCGTTTGTTAATTTTTTCATAAAGTATTTTACAGCACTACTATTTAATGAAGGTCTATCTGATGATGAACACGAAGGGCAGTCGAGGGATTTATACTTTTTAGTTTCATGTTTGAAGTCGGTTTTTTTTTAAATTATACTAGCATTGTATTTATTGTATTTTTCACCGCTGAAAGGCTGCTGAAAGGTTTACCTATTTAAAATTCGAGCAGCATCCAAGTGCATTTAAACATTGAACAAATATGCTATCATATGAATGCTGAAATAAATATATTTTTTTATTTTCATAATCATTTAAATAACAAAGAAATAAAGCGTAAGCTACAGATGCAGTAACAAGAGTAACCGTTTCACTTTCAAAACTTTCGTGAGTTGTACTATACATTTTGATTCACTCACGTATTATTTTGTCGATGGAGGCACCGACAATGTTTCGATTCATCTAGAGAATCTTCATCAGGGTGAGTTTGATCCGCGGTCCGCTCGTTGCCGCTCGAGTTCACGGTTCGCACGAGCGGACCGCGGATCAAACTCACCCTGATGAAGATTCTCTAGATGAATCGAAACATTGTCGGTGCCTCCATCGACAAAATAATACGTGAGTAAAGTCCGTGTTTATCAAAATGTGTAAGAGTAACAGTGTTTATCATTTATGTTGACAGATGACAGATGGTCTGAAACATTACCAAATTGGTATCCTTGACAAGAAACGCAGACCAGGCAGACCACACAAAAAATAAAGCGACGATATCGCTAAATTTGCAGGAAAGACATAGAATTATACCAGCTAGAGAGAAAACACAGAAAAATTAAAGCAACTGGAGACTTTTACCGCTATCTAAATAAAATGAAATCTAAAAATATGTACCTACATAGTTTAGAAGAAGTTCAGAAGATAAACTTAATATATATAGTAGCATGTTATTCAAGCATAAAATAAAATCTTTTAATATATAATACCCTTAAGCAAGCAATTCTTGGATATATATATTTATATAATCTGAATCTCGGAAACGGCTCCAACGATTTTCATGAAATTTTGTATGCAGAGGGTTTGAGGGGCGATAATCGATCTAGCTAGGTTTCATTTTTAGAAAACGTCGTTTTACCCGTGTTTTATATCCGTGGCCAGGTATATTAATATAGTGTTGTATTTTTGTTATATCTCATTGTAATGCCTGGTGGTCTAGTGGTAGTGACTTTCGATCCTAAGGCCGTTTCAAATCCGGTCATGCACTAATAGATTTTTTGTTCAAAAAATGTGCGCTATACCAGTACTTACTGTGAAGGAAATATACGTTTTGTAGAACCTAGTTCAAAAACGTGTGCCGAGTGCACGAAAGGACCTTTTGAGTCGCACTTTAATACCTTCATTGACCGAGCGAGCGCGAAGTGCGAGCGAGTGGCGAGCGTCGGTCGCATTTCTCGACAGATTCTCGTGAAATTTTGTGAGCAGGTTCTATAAATATATAGATTTTTTTGTCGATTCAGTTTTTGGAAATTTTCGAAATGGCAGAGATATGGGGGTTGAAAACGTACAGTTATATTTCAGTCATTTTGAAAAATTTTCGCGAGGTCTACAGTTCACAGAGCCACTAGTTACAATGATTCGAAAGAACTAGTAACACGATAAAATGAAGAATATCTCATATTCCTTTAAGAACCTTGATACAATTTCAGTGTAATAAGATTACTATCTTATAATAGAAATAAATGCCGGTAAATAAGACTCTTATTTTGTTTTCTTGTAAGTAAATCCATCCAATTTTACCTTGTAATTTAACACTTCAATCCGGACTTAACGAGACGTATAATTACTCAAGAGTTCAATTTTCGTTAGAATAATTACCAGTCCACCCTTTCAAAGTTCGCGACCGATTTTAAATTATGGAATATCTGATAAACTCGCTTGCGAATATTGAAAATAATTTTTGGTAAAGGGTATCATGGTTTTTTTC
Organism: Lampropteryx suffumata; assembly: GCA_948098915.1. Lineage (NCBI taxonomy): Eukaryota > Metazoa > Arthropoda > Insecta > Lepidoptera > Geometridae > Lampropteryx > Lampropteryx suffumata. The sequence goes on from OX402561.1 coordinate 12,581,209, forward strand.
CTACAGCCAGCAAATTACATTGGATACGACCGAGACGCGACGGCGAGAATGCTGGAAGTTCAAACGGTTGCTCTGATTTACTTTGGTATTACAAGATATTTGTGCGCGAGGTTTTGTTATTACTTCATTTACAAAAAATACTTATTTAAGCCACATCAATAATGAAAAAAAAAACAAATTATTAAAGCAATTCGGCACATACAAAGGACGCATGTTGTGTTTGAGTAAATTGTATAAAACCACTCCGTCTTTGATCTGTGACCTGTATAAATCAGAAGGAAAACCTCGGCAATGTATTTTTTATGTCACACCTAGCAATACCCCTCCGGGCGTAAAATATGATCGGTTAATTCGGACACAAAAATATTTTCTCGCTGTTACAATAAAACAAAAAATATTTATCGGTAAGATACTCCTTATTAATCAAACTAATATTGTAAGTGCAAAAGATTGTATGATTATTTATTTGGACAATGCACACAACATCATCTAGCCTTAAACTAAGCGTAACTTGTATTATTATGACCAGATGACTGATATAATCTATACTAATATTATAAAGCTGAAAGTTTTTTATGGTAATTAAATTTGTTCGAAATTAATACATTATTTGCGAAGGAGTTATATCAACATTATATTAATCCTTATCCAAATAAATATGTTATTAATCACAAGCATTTAAATGTGAACAAAATCGTTCTTGACAACACTTGATATCAATCAACATCTTAAGAGATATCATAATTTTGACGTGACAACATCTAATAAATCGATGAACGCCGGCTGCACGCACGAAAAAGGATGACTCATTGTCCCGTTGCGCTCATAGTAACGTTTCGCTCATTGTAACGTTACGATCGGAGCGAGCGCCGAATCTGTTTTGTTATGACGTTGTCACGTTAAACTATCGTCCGTAAACCGACTTTACAGACAACCAATTTTTTTTAAATAACTCCGCAACAAAATAGGTATGTTCGGGTTCACGCGCGCAGTAACTCTGCCTGTCTATCTATTTTCAACGACTTCACAGCTAAACTTCTGAATCGACTTTGACGAAATAAGTATAGAGTAAGCTTAAACCTCAAGGAAAAACATAGTATTAATATTTATCTAGCCGCGACAACTGATATTCACGCGGACGAAGTCGCGAGCAACAGCTAGTACTTATATATTTTGAAATACATACATATGATATAATCACACCCAGATACAGACTAAACACCTATGTTCATCACACAAATGTTTGTCCTGGGAGGGAATCGAATCTTCAACCTACAATGCTGAAGGCAGAGCTTATTATGTTTACTAGCAGTTCGCCCTGAACGAAAATTTTTATTGTCCGTATTGCGTTTGACAGATAAGAATTCCCTTCAAAATGAAGGTTTTTTTGTAGAAACTTCATTTTATTGTAAATGTAAATGTCAACTAAAACGACCTAGTCAATTTTTGAACGAAAATATCAATAAACTGTTATTTGTTATGTGACATTATTTACTGTTACATTCTCTGTATTATCTATGATAAAATTCGTCTAGTATGTTTAACGTTTCAAAGTGATCCTTGTGATTGTATTGAATAAAGTATCTTTTAACTTTTGACTTTGATTAAGGTTTTAATAGGTTTAAAATATGATATTAACCCTGTACCTACGATTAGGCCTTTATTTACTAATATGTTTGTTCTCATGTAAGTGACTTTATTATGAGAAAATAAATAATCTGATATAATATGTAAAGATATATCAAAGTTCCTAGGTATATAATTATGATTTTCTCACGTCAATGCTATTGTTAGATCTGATAAGGATTATATTCTTAGCTCGCCTTGAGGCGTCTGTTATTAATTAGACCAGATGATGCCTTGGCTTATACACATTTGTATTTGTACGTGAATATAGAACATTCTCCGAAGAAAACTGTGTAGTGAAACAAAAATTACGAAGTATAAGAATATATGTAAATAAAATACAAAGCGTAATATAATATATAACATAGCACACATGTTACATATGTTTTTACAGACTTTCGTGATGAATTTACAGTATTCTAAGCACATACTAGTGTACAGTGGCTTGTTTAAGAGTTGGCTCAGATACCGGCGCATTTCACACGGTAAAACAACCATTAATTAAAGGCCTGCCTCGTGCCAACCACACTTTAACCATGATCAATTTAAGTGCGAATTGTAACGTTTTTTTATTTGCTATAAGTTTGCTTTTAGCTGCTTTCTCGTCTTAGATAATACAAGAAGAAACCTATTTATTATCGACTTAAATACGCCTAGATTGTATACCAAAGAAAGATATATAAAATATAGAAAACAAGATACTAATAATGTTTGTAGTATGGAAGTAATGAACTCAGGACTGGGTTTTACTCACTTATTATTTTGTCGTTGGTGGTAGCGACACTGTTTAAATTTATTTAGAATCACATTGAGTGCAAACCGTGAACTCAAACGGCAACTCACGGACCGCGGATTATGCTCATACTGGTTATGATTCTCTAGATGAATCGAAACAGTGTCGGTGCCTCCATCGACAAAATTATACATTAGTAAGACCCGGGTTTATTGAAATGTATAGGAATTTCCAGAGTTATACCTGAGCTTATTAGTTCCATGAGCTACATTATTCGTATCTTGTTTCTTATATCTATACTAGGATCTTTCTTTATAGAACAATCTAGGCATCTTCAATTCGAAAACAAAATTGGTCACACAACTCACGAAAGTTTTAAATGCCTATACATTATTTCGTAAGCTTTCGTGAGTTGTACTATACATTTTGATAAACACGGGTTTTTCTCACGTATTATTTTGTAGATGGAGACACCAACACTGTTTCAGTGCGAACCGAGAACTCGAGTAACAACGAGCGGACCGCGGATCAAACTCACTAGTGAGTAAAACTCGTGCTTGTCAAAATGCCTATACAATATTTTTTCGTACCATTTACTTAAAAATAAGTACCTATAAAACACGGATTAAATGACGTTTTCTAAATGAAACCCATCTAGATCGATTTATCGCACCCGAAACCCTCTGCATACTAAATTTAATGAAAATCGTTAAACCCGTTTCCGAGATTCAGATTATATGTATACATATAATACATACATATGGGTGTTTCTATGTATAATAAGTATGTATTTACAAAAAAAAAGTATATAAGTAGTATATCAGTCATGTGGTACCCATAACACAAGCTCTGCTTACTTTGGGGCCAAATGATGTTGTGTGAAATGTCCAGGATTATTTATTTATTATTATTTATTTATTTATATAAACAAGAATTGCTCGTTTAAAGGTATTAGATTTATAGTATTTGGTTCTCTGACCTATGTAGGTACGACTGTTTGCATGCTTGGCAGCGTCCAGAGACAATGAACAAAATCGGAAGAATTAATTTAGTAACACGCATTTTAAGCAGCAACACTTAGTTGATTAATTAATTAGAAACAAACTGAAATTTATCATAAAAGCTTAGCTTGAAATTAATTTTAACTTCACAAATCATTAACAATTTTAAGAAACTTCGGGATTTCTATCTATCCCAGTCGCAGACAATATCGCTGACGTCAAGGTCTTATGAGGACTAATTTTATAAGATTTCAGTGAAAACCTACTAGAATAACCGTACAGTTTGAAACTAAACTTAAGCAGAATTCAAGTTTAGACGTATTTCAATATTTCAGGTGAAATTCATCGTATATTGTTATTAAATTTATATTTTTCATTAGAAGTAATAAAAATCAAATTTAATATAGTCTAGGTGCCTTAAAGGTCATATTACGTTTTACGTCCTGAAATATTAATAAATTGAATTGTACGCAGGTACGAAGTAAGTGATTGTGACGCTTTCAGACAAAAATAATAGATATTCAATTACTTGAGAAACCCACTGAGATCAAGAATTTAATGATAAAAAATAAAAATAGTCCTTAATATTATAAAGTGAAATCAGTTTGAAATTCAATATAGGTAAATTAAAAACAAATTTAGAAGTAAACTTCGACTTTGATTAAATATATCTCAAAATAAAATAGATAGCTTCGTTGGAAATTCAAAAATGTCTATATAATTATAATAATAATAATGCCGGATATTTCACATATTTTCACACATCATCTGGCCCTAAAGTAAGCCGAGCTTGTGTATTGTGTACAATAAAGAATAAGAAATCAAATCGCCATTTAGTAGAGCCATTTTCCAGTTTTTACGAGATTATCGCACGGCAATCGATTTTTTTACGACATCTTTGGCGCAGTAGGCAAAATTTAAGGCTGGAGGCCTGAGACGTAAAGGTTGCGGGTGAAATTCTTGCCGCGGGACATATATTTGAATTATCTGCAAGTATTTGTCTCGGTTCTGGGTGTTTCTATGTATAACATATGTATTTAAAAAAGCATATAAGAAGTATATCACCCAAAGTAAGTAGAGCCAGTGTTATGGGTATCACTCCCAAAACACTTACTTTGGGTCCAGATGATGCTGTGTGAAATGTCCGGCATTCTTTATTTATTCTTTATTATATATTTATTATTCTTTATTTATTTCAAACTAACAATTACTTTTAAAATAATTTGAAATATGGAAGTAGTAGGCAGAATATTGAAAAAACATACCATTTATCTAAGGCTAAACTAACAAGTAAGAACGCGTATGAACATGTGAACGGTATCTAGCGATAAGACCGCTCATTGTACTACTCATTGTAGCTAAACAAGGATTCTTAATACAGTCCAATTTATATTTTATTCTATGTCAGTGAATACTCGGGACCCCACTCCTATATACGAGTTCACATAGTTGTACTAATATTTATATATAATATGATAGTTTGTATTTACAAATAATAAAAAAAGTATATAAGTAGTGTATCAGTCATGCGGTACCCATGACACAAGCTCTGCTTAATTCGGGGCCAGATGATGCTGTGTTAAATGTCCGGCATTATTTATTTATTTAATTATCAAAAAATTCAAATTACAGTTTAAAAACGAATCTTACGTCTTAATGAAAAGTAGGTAAATTTTTGCTCACACATATATCGAGTCCAATAAAACCTACAGGGAAATATTACCTAGTAAACCTAGAAAAATATTGTGTACCCATAACGGTAGTTTACTAGATGGCGCTGGTAACGGCTGCACCAAATTGAATTCAGTCAGCATTCGGCATCATTTTTTACCGCGGCCTGTGCCCAATGCAACTAGCGCATGCGACAAACGAATTTTCTCCCTATATTCATATGACTGTTTACGTTGTCATAAATATTATTTTTATAGCTTTCGCGTGCAGTGTGCTCTGGATTTATTTGTGTTTAGTTCTATGAGGACGTGCGAATGTTGGTAAGGTTAGGTGGACTGTGTATTTTACTGTTTCACGTTAGATTTTGTTTGAATCTTAGTTTATTTATGAACATAAATAAATATACATACAATATTTATTATATATAAAAAATCTCGCGTCACGATGTTTGTGCGGGATAAACTCCGGAACTACTTAAACATTTTATGAAATATGGCTTACTGTGTGATATTTTGGTTAAACTGTAGGTAAAATTTATTTACAGAAATAATTATAGAAATGTACAGAATAATATACAATAATATAAAATACACGTGAAACAGTTGAGCTATCTAAGGACCGTTTAAAATGATCAATAGATATCTCAACTGATCCAGATCCCTGCCAGAGGGCAGCGTTCCCAAGATACTGGCGGCATTGCCACGTTGAATGGCTATGCTAATACGCTGAGCCAGATAGTAGCCAGCTATATATCTACCAAACACCGTGAAATAATTTTGAAAACGCGGTGGGTTTCTGTTCCCCATGGTTACAGGATCTCGACTCCAACAGGCTCAAATATGTAGGGCTTATCCAAACCGGCACATTTGAGCGTTTTGAGGCCCCGGCACATTCAGCCGCCGCACCAGCTCTAACGAAAGTCCCCGATAGATGGGATGCAGCCAGGGTGTCTACGCAAGTAGCATCCCACATTAATGGCCTACCCAACTCGCAAGGGATAAGAGTCATACCATCAGGCCTCTTACCATCATCACATATCAGACCGTGGGGTTCGAGAACCGCTGGTACGTTGACGCTGGTGAGAGCCCGATGAATTACATCGTTAATACTAGCGTGGCGGGCTTTAGAGATGCGATGGTTTTTATCTCGATTATTGAATAGTTCAGTATAATATTGGTTCAACATATTAGAACTACTGAGCCTTAGCAACGCGTGATCGAGTCAGTTAGTACTAATATAATTTCGAGTCAGTTAGTACTAATATAATTAATTAGATTGTGTCTCTATAATATGACATACTGAAGTGACTATTTGTTACCTTTTCACGGCTAAACGGCTAAACGGATCACGATAATATTTAGTAAGGAGATTCTCGTATATTGTTCATTTAAGGACTACGCGTGTGAAACCGCGGGTAGTAGTACTAAACGAACGCCTCATATATGTGCAAAATCCTAGATGAAAACAGAAACGCAGATCTTAAACTAAGTCAAGTTTTAAATGTAATTTCATTCAGACTATCAGAAAATGTTAGCATGGTTCTGAAAAAATAATATGTAAGAAAAATATAATAAGTAAGAAAAAGTAAATTTAGGAAACGAAATGAGCATGATTCGTTTTCATTATTAGTTTTAATTGTCAAAATGAAGTGCATTTTGACATTGATTCAAAATAGTTTTTATTTAATGAAATCACAATGACAATTAGTTTTTGAATAATTACGTTTTTAAGATATCTACTTCATTTTTATAAAACTCTCAATCATCTTATCAAAGTTAAACTCAATCACATCAAAGATATATTTTATAGGAGACAAAGCGGAATTTAATCAGAGTAGGAAGTTTATCGGACCACTTCAAACAAAAGGAATGACGTTCCAATACTCTACGCGGATCTTCCAATAGGCGGTCGGGCTTTTCAGTTTGTAGCACAAAATAAATGCATTTTTCATGTAGTGAGGACAACTTTTGCCGTGGCTCATATGGTCCGACTGCCGTACGATGCATCATCCTTTTATTCATGAAAAACATTTTCTTCATAATCATGTAGCTAGATTAGATAAATTACGTTATAGAAACTATAAAAAACCGACTTTAGTGAAAGAAATTTGAGCTCATAAAATTACAAACGACTGAAAAAAAAGGAGAAGGGAATCAATTCACATTCATTTTTTTTATTTTGGATGTCAGTTTAAAAAAAAATTATACGCTCTTTCTTTTTTTCTAAAATTGTGAACAGCTCTAGAAAGTCACAGAAAAGTAAAATATCGAAATGTCGTTTACTTAGGTAAAATATTTTTATAGCTATTTTGATTTCAAACCAAACTACATATCCGAATTTTATATAATTTTTATGGGGGTAATCAGGAATATCTAACACATGAAATAAAAAAAACATAAATGACGGAACATTTTGTATAGTGACAAAATGTATAGTACAACTCACGAAAGTTTTGAAAGTGAAATAAATGACGGAGTTATGAGGTGAAAACTTAGTAAGTAAAAAATTTAATAAATACACATATACGGTAGCATTGTCTTATTAATGCTCGTAGTTAGCCTAAGTATTATGATGTATTATGATGACCAAATGACTATAACATTTGAAAATATGTATTTAATTTATAAATGTATTTTATGGTCCATTAATATAATTTGTTATTGGTTTATATGTTATTATTACTTGTTTTGTGTCTGGGTGTTATAAAACATAATAATAAACTAAAAATAATCGAAGGTACAAGGTATTACGTAGCATGATGCTACGAAGCGTAGAGTCTTGCTACGAGACGTAGACCTTGTCTACTTGCAAATAAATTCAGCTATTATTCTCTCCCTTATAGTTATTTATGGGGCAATGGACACAAACAGTTTACAAAGTTGGTAAAATACATCTAGAAGAGACGTTTAAAATATTAAATATATACAAATGCTAAAGTAGTTACTTAATACATTAGTTATCCAATAAAACTGCTTGTTATTAATTTGCGCTATCTTCTTCTTCTTCTCATCTTCGGGCCACTAGTTATTTCAAACCAGTGTGGTGAGAGGTTTAAAGAGCGTCTTTGCCCTGCAGATAGACAATGCGGAATATTTATAATAATAAATAAATAAATTTAAATAATGTAAGTCCTTGAAATTATGCGTGTAATATCGTCCATTGACGACCTCATTGGCGCAGAAGGTAGCGGACTCGATTCCCGCCGTGAGACAAATGTTTGTATGATCTGCAGGTATTTGTTTCGGGTCTGGGTGTTTCTATGTATAATATGTAAGTATTTACCAAAAAAAAAAGTTTATAAGTAGTATATGAGTCATGTGGTACCCATAACACAAGCTCTGCTTATATTGGGGCTAGATGATGCTGTGTGTAATGACTGGCATTATTATTATTATACATGGTTTTAACTTTATTTATATTTTACAGTAATGATATAAAGCTTACAGTAAGATGGTACTATAAAAAAACCATTACTAAACAAACATGCTATACTTTGATGCTATACTAAACTCTAGGGTGTACGTACATACAATTGCACCACATACTTTAGTAAGAGCATAAAATACGAATAGTAACTGCATTAAAAATAACTTTAAATAGAGTTAAACAAATTGCACTGCAATACAATTTAGTACAAAACAGTTAAAACGCTAGTTAGCGCTGCACGATCTAAGAACAAGTTCTTACTAATTTAACAAATAAATGGACAATTCAGTCGCGAACTTTCGGCAAGTTACACCAGCCCATCTCGAGGGAAGTGACGTCATCTGTGTAATGCTTTTACAATATAGAAACTAAAGCTTGACAAGTATTGATCCCCTTTTAAGTGTTCGTATAATCTTATACTCTGTAAGCATTATAGATAATATTAATTGTTATACATTAGTACATTCATAAGTTCAACTAACAGTAAATTACTCAATGTTATATCATGCTGCAGACGATAAAGTTAATACGCAAACTTCATTTTTATTTCAGCGAATAAATCATTAAGAAAACCACAAGTCGGTTCCATTGAAACGCAAATTGATTCTCCGAATATGGGTGCGGACGGAATGCGAATTGAAATTGAAGAATATCGAATCCATAAAAACAATTTCACTCCCGGCGTGTTGGCGTTAGGACTCTTACACACCGAGATAAAGTCGCAATTTGTAGGTACAAAACATTGCGCTACGTACTAAGCGTAAGTGTAATTGTTGTAATACAATTTGTTTTAAACCATTGCAATAATCTTAATAACACACATCTATGAGAACAAACAATATATTTATATACAAAGACGTAGCGGAGGGACTCATTGAGACCAAGTGTTACCAAAATGCTAGCTTCTATTTCTGTCGGCGAATTAGCATTGCCATACGTGATAATGCTCAGCCGCAGTGGGCCAGGACTGTGCTGAAGGTAGCGGGTTCAAATCCCGTCACGGGACAGTAGTATATCAGTCATTTGGTACCCATAACACAAGTTCTGCTTACTTTGGAGCTAGATGATGTAGTGTGAAATGTCCGGCATTATTTCTCATTTATGAATGCCGCCAGTGTCCTGGCCGCAATTCGTCATCAGATGAATTGCGGCCAGGACACTGGCAGCACAGACAACACAGGCAACACAGAGACTCACTAAATTATTTAAGATATTGCATCATTTTAGAAATTTAAGCAATAGGTTAGTTTACAATACAATAATAAATAAGAAGTTAATTTCATTTCTTTTCTTACAATTTATTTGGAACAAGAATACAATTAAATCGCATATTAAACTTCAGAGTTGCATACATATAACAAGGTTTACCAAGAAAACCTCTACATCAAAGTTGATAGGTATTTTCAAGAATGTGAAGTGTTTTACGACGAAATATTCCACAGGAGATTGGCTTTCCAAATAGGTAAATGGTTGGTACGAATGCTTGGTGTAAACTCAGCCCAAAGGGTGTTCTTCGACACCATTTGCCGGAAACTCTACGAATGTGATACGTGACTTCGCGCGAGACGGGATTAGATCGACGTGGACTTGCTGAGTTGAGGAACTTAGTTGCATTCAATGCGTGTTGGGCATGAAGCTCGACATGAGAACTACTACTTCAATATTTCAGTGTCGAATGCAGAGTTTAAGGCTGTTTGGGCAGTTTGGCAGAGTGCAAACGTGGATACTTTTGTGTCTTGTGTCAGATACAAGCTACCTATGAATTTTAAATTTCTATAAAACTATTATGTAATCATCCACTCCTTGCGCATACGTAAACATTTTTGTGTCCAGTTGCTCTCACTTAACACATGCTCATTGTCGATCAAAAAGTGTTCGGTGTCGGTAACAGGAAATTAAAAGTTATTAGTTGAAGACACAAGCAACATTAACAAATTTCCTTACAATTATACTCATCGACCTCCATCGTGAGACTGACGGAAAACAAGCAACGAGCCAGTAGTAGCAACGAGCGGCTGTGTCCGATCACCGCTACAGGACACAGCAACTACGGTTCCCTGTAATGGTGTGCCGTGTCGGCAACAAAAAGTGTCTACGTATGCGCAGCGCCTTCATGTTTAACTGGAAGCTTAAATATTGTGATACATATTCTTAAAAATATTATAAATTCGAAAGTGTCTCTGTCAGTTTGTCTGTTTATTGGTCTGTTTGTCAAAGTCTAAGTCGAAACATTATTTATTCAATAAAATCACAACGACCACTTTAAATCTTTTTCCATGCTAGTAAATCTAGGAACTCGGTTGCTCCTAACCCTATTTCAAGAAGAATCCAGCAAGAAACTCGTCTGGTCTGAACACTTTTTTGTATGATCCTTGGCAATTTTTTTACGGGTGCTGAGACGTGTTGGAGCAGATTCATCCCAAGCTTTTTTGTCATCAAATTAATCCAAACCATACATTGTTTATTGAACACCTTAGTTTAACAATAAGTACAGATATACATAATTTCTTAACATAGGGAAGTTACAATGTTCATAATGTAAACTGATACGAAAAACTCATCTGTTATGTTATATTATGCTTTAAGAGACAGTTTATGTTTTATAACGGTTTTAAATTTGCAAATCTACAAATCTAACACGTCACTTGGGACCTTGTTATAGAAGCGTACATTTTGCCTTATAAAAGATTTATTAACTTTTGCGAGCCTAGCTGTGGGAACAGCGAGTTTATCTCTATTTCTAATATAATACCATAAATATCGCAATTTATTTAAACAAATGAACTATTTTGTGAATATACATTATATTTTCGTATAAAATACTGACAAGGCACTGTCATAATATTTATTTCTTTAAATTTAGTACATTAAGTACTGTTTAATTTAGTACACAACTTATCTTTTTATATACTGTATATATTGCACCTTCATTTTGTAATTAGTACCTACTAAATTATTTATTATGTATCTGTAATATGTGTTAACGAATACCGATCAGGTATTCGTTAAGTCACACATCACTTAAGGCTCCGTCTGAAAATCAGCGCTGCCCCGTTCCTCTTCCTCATTGGTTCGGTACAGCATCATGCTGAGACAATCTTTTTGCCCCACACAACAATCTTGGTACTTAGTTTTAAATTTTTTTATTCCTATAAGTGTATATTTTGTTTTTTAATACTATGTAAGTGCCCTAGATGCTGGGTCAAATAAAAACATTTTCTTTCTTTCTTCTTCTTTCTTAAAATTTATCTCGGCAGAACGATATTGGTCACATTTGGTACCTAGATTGTATCTTGAAGACTGACATAGCCCATGTCCAACTTTTATTATAGATACCAAGCGTGTAAGGCCATAGGCAACTAATCACATCACACTAATATTATAAAGGTAAAAGTTTGTGAGTGTGTGTGTTCACGTCTAATTGGCTGGAGCTATTTTGATAAAATTTGGTATGGAGTTAGCTGACACCCTGGATTAAGACATAGGCTACGTTTTACTGCGGGAAAATATCTTTTTTTTTGTTTGTTACCGCGGGTAACACCGCGGGTCACAGCTAGTGTGATATAATTTAAAACTAGCAAATTTTCCGTAAAATATATTACCTTACGTTTTGATTACCAAAAAATATCATCTGTGCTACTAACGGTACTTTTTATAGAAGGCTTGTTTAATTTACGTGGTATCTATTTGTAGTATTTATTTGACTCAATTCGTGCCTCGTCGTGTCAATTTTAAACCAACACAATAGTTGAAATTATCGAGGGAAAATTAGGTAAATTTACGTACATTTGGGACTAGCTGAGACCGCAAGCCTACATAATTCACTGTTTTCTATTCAACACAATCCTCATACCAGTTCTCTAATATTCTGTGATGCAGGCTCATTAGAGCACATAACCTGGAAGTTGATAATTGTTAACCTCACAATGATTTGGTATTATTTAAACAGTAACGCAATTTAACGGCTCAAATATTTATTTGATAGCTGCAATGTAAATTATATTGCGATATTTTGATTGGTTATTAAATTAAACAACTCTAATTGGATGCTAATATGCAATAATGTGTCCCACAAAAAAAAAGACAATCGATGTTAGTGAAGCAGAATGATTTATTTAATATAAGATTTTAAGATTTTACTGTGGATCTTGTTTAAATAAATAAATAAACGTTAAGAACCTTTTGTATAACTAACTCAGACAACAGACCACAATGCGTCAGAGTCCTATTAATGCAGCTGTTTTTTCGGTCAAATAACAGCATAAACGTAAAGAAATTCAGAAAGTGAGGATCAATTTGCTCAGTGGACGAGTTGATAAAATTAATAGGATGGCCTTTTGATGCTATTTATACAGTCAATAATAACGTTATGGACCATCCATCTTCATTTCTCAGATTAGTCTGTGGTGTCCCTTAAATCTGTCCAAAATGAATAGAGTAGTGAATAATCATTATGTTGATTTTACCATCTATTATATTATATTATATTGAATATGTATAGCATTAAATTAAAACAGATTGACTAATATGTGATTGTAAGATAGACCTTAAGTCATTGACATAAATACCACCCAGCACTCTTCTCTTACTGACTCTATATTGTATTATTATTATTGTTCATGACCTCTGTGGCGCAATCGGCCATGGCCTGGCTGAGACGCAGAAGGTTGCGGGATTCCCGCCATGGGATAAATGCTTGTATGATCTGTAAATATTCGTGTCGGGTCTGGTCTAAAAAAAGTATATAAGTAGTATATCAGTCATGTGGTATCCATAACACAAGTTCTGCTTACTTTGAGGCCAGATGATGCTGTGTGAAATGTCTACATTATTACATGTGAAATTTATTTAATTTGAAAGTAAAATAAGTGCTTCTAATAAGTTTAAAATATAATTAGTGTTTTTGAATTTACTACCAAAGGTTTCAGGAGATTTATTTAGCGATAGAATAACCTTTCAAATGTTCAAGGCTTGTCTTGTACTGAGTGAAAATGTATTGAATAATGCGTCAAAGTCACGCGTAATTGTCAAAGTCAACTTAATTTAATCACGGAAAGGAGTAACGGAAATTGATTGTACGAAATAAGTACATTGAGATACCGTTGAGACTTATTTAAGCCGAGTAACGCCCTACTTAAATTTAAGGTTCCCAAGGGCTTAAGTAACGCCGTTTACAATAGAAGTTTAGTAACTTTTATGGTAAACGCACGTTACCCGGAACCAACATCGCCTTTTTCAGCCTGGAATTGTATCGAAGAAAACCTGCCACCGAAATTTAGCACCTGAATGCGTCTTTTTCCGTTATTATAAAAACATTACCAATTATGTACTAATTATGTATTTTGTAGTGGTAACTTCTTATAGAAGGGTAAACCGCTTCGTTACGTAACGCGTTACGGTGCCAGTCTGTCTGGCTTCCTTTTCTATCATGCATACGGCAGCGGTAGGCAGGCTCCTCTTCTCTCACTCTTACCCACAGCGCTAGTTAGATTTGTTTAAGTTATCACTTCTGTCGGGCATCCCGAGACGCATACGTTTTTTTTTCTCTTTATAATGGCAAACGCGGTCTGTTACATCCAGTATACGGAATAAAAGTAACGTTTCAACCTTTTGGACTACGGTCCTCTAGTGGTTGAAACATGTGCTTAAACGCAATATAATTACGTACAATTAACGCAGATCCAGACCGTGCAATTACAAGCGGGTTTAATAATAACTCTTGCTTAATTGTCGCGAGACTCCGGTTTAGTGTCACTAATGAGCTCACCGGGTTTCTTGGCAAGCACATATCTTACGAACTAAAACAGAGCATCGGCGTGGCTCTGTCTACAGCGGTTTGAGATATTCTTATAAGCCTAAATTTATAACTTAACCTAGAAAGTATATTTTTCTTGCATATTGTTCAACTGTTTGTATCACGTGTGATACGGTACATCAATATCATGGAATTAAGCTAAAGTTATTTAACTCATCACAGTATTATTTGACGACCTCTGTGGCGCAGTAAGCTAAGTTCCGGCTGAGACGCAGAAGGTTGCGAGTTCGATTCCCGCCGCGGAACAAATGTTTGTATGATCTGCAAGTATTTGTCAAGGTCTGGGTGTTTCTATGTATCATATGTATGTATTTACAAAAAAAATAACACAAGCTCTGCTTACTTTGCCAGATGATGCTGTGTGAAATGTCCGGGATTATTTATTTATTTATTATATTTATTATTGATTGTCTCTGTTATCACAATACTTACAAAAATACATGCATATATGAAAACCATTCAAGTCCGAATGCCGCGTCTAAGAGGGTACATGGTTCTTTTACCAGCTGTTACTAGTGGAATCAGGATCACTATACCGTAATCCCAACTAATATTGTAAATTTGAAAGTAACTCTGTCTGTCTGTCACGTTTTTACGCCTAAACCACTGAACCGATTTTAATTTAACCACTCCCTTAACACTATGGTGTTAAGGGAGTTTCACTTAAGCTTCTCACATCCTACTTAACTGACCGAACACAACGAGTAGATGTAAATGGAAAGCGTTCTCCGGAGTCAATGGTAAAAATGGGTGTACCACAAGGATCAATACTCGGGCCATTCTTGTTTTTAATTTATATAAATGATCTACCTAAACTTGTAAAGGATGATCACGAGATTGTACTGTTTGCTGATGACACGTCACTTTTATTTAAATTAA
The DNA here is from genome assembly GCA_948098915.1 of Lampropteryx suffumata. Lineage (NCBI taxonomy): Eukaryota > Metazoa > Arthropoda > Insecta > Lepidoptera > Geometridae > Lampropteryx > Lampropteryx suffumata. Next base: position 12,596,360 of record OX402561.1, read on the forward strand.
AGCGACGACTTACTAATCTTGACGATATAAACAATGCAATCTCTAAAGTTGTAACATGGTTTAATGTAAACAACTTATTACTTAACGAGAAAAAAACGAAATGCATTCGTTTTATACTGCCCAACGTTAAACAGGTGAAAGCTAATGTAAAAATTAATAACGAAAAGACAGATCTCGTCGACACCACAGTGTTCCTAGGCATTACTTTAGATAATAAGCTGCAATGGGGCCCGCACATAGATAAATTGTCGAAGAGCTCTGCCGCATACGCTGTCAAAAAGATCCGTCATTTTACCGACGTAGATACCGCTAGACTCGTTTACTTCAGCTACTTTCATAGCATTATGTCTTATGGCATTTTGTTGTGGGGGAGTGCTGCTGATATTAACACCATATTTGTGTTGCAGAAGAGGGCTGTTCGTGCAATTTATAACATGGGCCCCAGAGAATCACTTAGAGATAAGTTTAAAGAAATTAATATTATGACAGTGCCTTGTCAGTATATATACGAAAATTTAATGTATGTGCACAAAAATGTTCATTTATTCAAAAAAAATGCGATAATCATAGTATTAACACTAGAAATAAAGATAAACTCGCTGTTCCCACTGTTAGGCTCGCTAAAGTTAATAAGTCTTTTATAGGGCAATGTGTACGCTTCTATAACAAGGTCCCAAGCGACGTGTTAGATTTGTCGATTGGCAAATTTAAAAACGTAATTAAACATAAACTGTCTATTAAAGCATATTATAAAATATCTGATTATTTAGAAGACAAAAAAGCTTGGGATGAATCTGCTCCAACTCGACTCGGCATCCGTAACAAAATTGTCAAGGATCATACAAAAAAGTGTTAAGACCAGACAAGTTTCTTGCCGGATTCTTCTTGAACTGGGGTTAGGAGGAACCGGCACCTAGATTCACTAGCATGTAAGAAGACGATTCAAAGTGGTCTTTGTGATTGTAATGAATAAAGTTATTTTGAATTTTGAATTGAATGAATTTTGGAAAAAAATTAACAAAAAATTTAATGATTCCATGTAAACGAGAAGTACCCAAAAGGTTTTGATTAACTGGCGAGTGTTGGAATGTGGGGCATAAATGACCGTATTTGCACATTTTTTTTTTATAATTCAATCTTATTACGCGTTTTTGAAAAAAAGGTCTTGACATACATATAGTCAGAAAAAATTAATATATGTGTTTCTCTTATGAGGTTAAGGTTCTATTGAGGTACAGATCCCTAAAAAGTAGTGTGAATAGAACTACTTAATATAAGAAAGTTACTGCAAACCTGCAAACCTGCATTATATGTGGTAACATATCAGTTCATAACTGATTATATTACGACACGTTATGCACGTTACGAATTCTTATACAAAAACCAGAATAACTTTGAAAGCATTTCCTCACGATCAGAAAAACAAGTGACACAGAAAATATTAAAGGTCAGATAAACCATTACCAGGATGTTTCGATGTCACAGTTATTGAATATTCTTTCAACACGAAAGAGCCGAAAAGGAAAAAGTTTGGTTCTGGACGATTTGCTGAGGCCATTTGGCAAATATTCGAACCTAACTTAAAAGAGTGTGACTTGTGTAACATGATAGAATGCTGTTGGTAATAACAATTTTTGTTATATCTTATAAAGTTCCAATTTGATTTAGAGTATTGCTTATTAAGCATTATTGATAAATTTATCATGAAAATATGTGATGAAACAAGTGAGTCTCATTGTTTCACTTTCATAAATTTTTGTGAGTTGTTTTATACATTTTGATTTTACTCACGTATTAATTTGTCGATGGAGGCAACGACACTGTTTCGATTCATCTAGAGAATCTTCATCAGGGTGAGTTTGATCCGCGGTCCGCTCGTTGCCGCTCGAGTTTACGGTGAGTACGAACCGTGGACTCGATGCCTCCATCGACAAAATAATACGTGAGTAAAGCCCGTGTTTATCAAAATTAGTCTCATTGTTTTATTGTTCTAGGTATGGTCGGAAGGATTAGAAAAAGCACTAATTCGGATTACGAATTAGTGCTACGTTAGAAAATTCCATATTGTTCATGTAATTTTCCTTAAATAAACTCCATTGTCTATGATTTTGAAAAACAAACCTTCATAAAAGCTTTGACCTTACTCATAAATTAATTCGCTCTGAATAAAGTAGATTGACAGCTCATAAAAAACGTTTTTACCCAAATTATTTTGACAAACGAACTCCTTAAAATTAAATAAGTTCTGAATAATTGTTTGGTTAGTTCGTAAAAAGCTGGCAAAAATAAATTGGTGGAAATTAATAATTTTTTTTGGTTATTACCTACTTTTTGGAGATAAAAATTCAAAGATTTCTTTAATACCTCGAAAGGTTAGGTACCGTCAAGAGTTTAATTCCAAAGCCAGGATTTAAGACTGCAATTATATCTAATGATCAGTATCTATTGGTCTAATATCGATGTGATATGACGTATGAATATGACTCTAACGAACCATCCGTGAATAAAACAATTTTCATTACATATTGCTCGTTAACTAAATTTAAATACCAAGAGTTCGAAGTCAGCATTAAATAACCTAGTTACGTAGTCAGATGCAAGCTTCGTAAAATTGTGTATTTTAAAAACACGACTAAATTTCGTTGCAAGTATCACTCGCATGGTTTTAATGCCGTGTGGATCAAAATAAGAGAACTCGGGGTGAAAATGTAAATTAAAAAGCTTTGAAAAGGCTTTACTTTTGTTTCGTTTTCTCTTGCAATTCTTTTAAAAGCAGGAAATGAATTGGTTAATCTGCACGATGGTGTTTGTAAGGAACTAAACGTTTTAAAAGTAGCTACAGTTATTACAATTTATGAAGTCTTAGATTTTAAATGCCAACAGTTTACAGAGCTTGATTCTTTTGATTTTGTTGATTAACGACCAAACAAATAATTGTAAAACCCTATTTTATTGATAGCAATTTGCTACCATCTCTTATGTATTAAATGTATTTACATTTTCGATTTGAGAAAGACAGCTCTAGAGGAAAATACCTGCTACCCCAGTACCCTATCAGGAAAACTTGAGATGGGGCAAAAAGGTACCGTAAATTCACGGCAAGCGTATGATATGCGTGTCGCGGCCATTTGCATGAGTAGTACAATTTGTATGCTTTACCTAAACTGCAGTTTATGATAAACGAAAAAGTTTGTATGATACGTTTTTATGATTGTGAAAACGAAATTCGAGATGTCGGGAAAAGTAGATAGGACGGCTCAGATTGCAGAGGATTTTCTACATTTTTACGACGGGCGTTTAGACGACACGCTTCGTAACTCCTTACTAAATGGACTGAAGGACATATTGGCCAAACACCTCAACCGAGTGTGGCGTTTAGGTTTTTTAGTGGCATATGACTAAATGAAACGAAAACGTCAACAAACATTAAATATATATATTTATTTTAAAAAAATAGGATAAGGTCGGGGTTAACTATGCCGGTCTGGTTTGGCTTCGCGGTCCGGTACTCTTCTGATAGCTGCGGGTGGATTCTCAACGGCGGAGGGCAAAAGAGGCCGGTGATGTCAGCCGTCGAGGAAGTTCGTTCAGCCGTCGAAGTAGGTTGGCGGTCCAATGGATGATGTCCGAGGTTGGACCCCTAGTGTAGGACCCTGTGAAGAATGTTCACCATAAACATTTGCTCCGACCGCTTTCCGTGGATAGAGAACACCCTGTATTGACGAGCCTATGTGGAGAGCCGAGTACCTAGGTAAGCAGTTGGTGCAGAGGTGGTTCTCTATCAGAACGGAGTTACAAAGTAGTAAAACAATAAGGCACGATTAGTGTAATTAAATAGTTAAGGTAAATTAAATAGGTAGGTACCTACATAGTATGCGAACTGGAATTTAGAAGAAATTGGCCAATGTAGGTACGTAGGTAAATTTAGTGGATAGAAGAATGAGAATGAATGTGCTCTAAAAATTACAATACGGAGTTCATTAAATATTTCGCCCGTATAGCGATTAAAACCAAATATTTGCATATAAGCGCAATAAATAAATAAGTACCTAAAAATAAGTTTTCACACACAAAATAAATTACGTAAAGCTAAGCAATTCCCTACCTACTTATAACACTGTTCAACACTTACCCTATCGGGGTTCAGCACACACTTGAATTTAATATTTAGGTAGGTACTGCAATATGTAATTATTGTCTGATGTAATTATTGTATTTATAATTAAACAGGCTTATGTAGGTATTAGTTACGCTAGCACGTAAGAAGACACCTTTTAATATCAGTGAACGCACTAGTCACACGTCCGATGCAAGTCGGATGAGAAGCCGTGTGTGAGGCCGGCCGCTCCGGCGCCGGTCTAAACATTCGAGCCCGCGGAAACAAAGGAGCGGATTAGCCAATCAGCGCTCCGTTGGAATATCACGCCACCTTGCCTTGTAGGTACTGTCGCGATAAAAAGTGCTAGCAATATGTTGCTGCTATGCAGATTTTTATTGTAATTATTTAATTTTATGTTAAGCATTTACATAGGTACAAAATGTATGTTAATGTACTATGTAATATGTTTATGTTTTTAATTTAGAATAAGTTATTATATAAGTTTAATTTAATAAAATTTTGATTTTGTTAGCATTAGTAACAAGAAATACGTAGTATGTACGTGCAACGTTACACGAGTGAATACTGGAAAAATAACGAATTTCAATTCATTGCTACATTGTTTTATGCAAGCAGCAAGTAGGTAGGTACGTATGTATGTATGCACTGCATTTTCCAAGATCGTTACATATTCAAACTCCATCATATAAATTCTAAAATAAAATATGATGAAATCAAGAATATGCAAAGGAAAATGTGTAATATCTCGAGAGATCGCCATAATCCTATATTGCTCAGTATTATACCCGAAGAGTTCACGCGGGAATATTATGGGAGGTGTAAGCCGAGGGTTAGATGCAAAACGAGAATCTCAATTCTTGAATATTTAACTCTCGGAGTATCAAGACTGTGAATGACGCAATCAATGGCTTTAGTAAAAAATTTAACAAAATTTGACAGTAAAACCCCTACTTCTGTGTAACAGGTTAAAAATTAAGTAACTACTTGTACGAGTTACTCTGGTGACAGAGATTTTGGGTCACACAAAAACTTACGTGTCTTCAACATTAAGTTTCACGTGTTCTCCAAAGATGTCTCAACCACTATACACGTTACTTACAGACAGGCGTACAGACGCCTCTATAGTTTACCTATTCTGAGGTTTGCTCGTTCGGGATGTAAGTTTCAAGCATGTAGAGTAAACAGACATTAGCAAGCACTCTTACCGTACATCAGACGGATATTACGGACCGAAACGTTCGGTGAAAAATAACCACGATCCAAAGTGAGCTCTACAGCGCTTTAAAGCGATGAAAAAGCATTACAACAAGATGCACTTTGAGGTCTGCTACTGAATGTTTGCACGATGCGAACCTCTGCTTATTGCGGCTGACATCGCTACCCATTTCCGTGCCATTCCCGATTTTCACCCAAACGTTCCAATATTGAGAAGCCAGCATTTGGCAAGCTCTGAGAGCCCAAATTTACCTACACCGCTTCTGTAATCAAACGTGGGAGTATTTTGTTTTGTTTTACTCAATTTCATGTTGTTTTCGCATGTATTTCAAAGCGCAACGCAAGTGAGTTATTTGATTCTTATATTATTCAAACTTTATTGAAAAACGTAAGCGTACAGTTGTCTACTGACAGGATATTATTATATTTGGCTTAAGTATACACAACAATCTTGCTCTCGATCAAAGACAGGTAGGTACATCCTTCATTTTTAGGGATAGTAATAACAAAAACCTTATATGTTTTTAGCTACTACCAATCGTTCTATTCTTTCAACATTTAATGACCTACCCAGCACATATGTACATAATATGAAACATAAACAAACCTTTAAGTAATATTAAAATTAAAAAATAATAATAATAAATCGTTCGATAATATCTAAAGTTGTCTACATGAGTGACTGTGATGCAGTTATGAACACCCATCTCCGGAGATTTGAGTACAATGTTTCAATTTAACATATATTTAGATAAAAATAGCCAAACAAACAAGAAAGAAAGAATATGTGTGTGGGGTGCAAGGTCGGATAACCTCCTCGTGGTGGATCCTGGTAACACCGTGGGATACGTCTTTAGTACGCTGGAGAAGTATCGCACAATGGCCAATAACCCGACACGGAGGATCTTTCCACGTGTCCCTCTGAATAGCAGAGGGCACAGTGAGATGGCAGGGGGATAGGATCGCATAGGCGTTCTAGGGAGTGGCTTGTGGACCTGGAAAGGAAGGAAGGCGTTCTGCCTTACAAGACAGAGTTCTGCGGGCCACGTCCAAAAGCAGTAAAGCGGCGACGTGCTTGGTGTGCATTTCCCAGTCGCTTGTTGGAGGAGGACACTCGCAATGTCTTTATCTGACTTGCTGACTTGAAAAAAAAGGTTTGTTTTGTTTGTTGGGTGTGCGTGTGAGAGCGCCCAAAATAAAATAAAATAAAAGTCTTGATGCTACCTTATATACCTATAAGATCTCGGTCTGGGTGTTTCTATGTAAAATAATTAGGTATTTACTAAAAAAAAAAGTATATAAATAGTATATCAGTCATGTATACGCCAAGCTCTGCTTACTTTGGGCCAGATGATGCTGTGTGAAATGTCCGGGATTATTTATTTATTTATTTAAAAGTATATAAATATTTTATCAATCAAGTAAATCTTGTACAATGGAAAATGGAGACTCATTTTCCATAGGACATGATTTACTTGATTGACTGGTCTCTCAGCTGAGCTAATAGTAGCTCTGCCTTTTGCGCTCTAGGTTGAGCGTTCGATTCACTAACATCTACGTTTATCACACAATTTTTTGAAATTTGTGTGATAAACATAGATGTTAGGGACACCTTAAACCACCTTTATCCTTACCAATGCGATTTTTTATTATAAATGCGATAGTATTATACATGCGAAAGTAACTCTGTCTGTCTGTCTGTCTCGCTTTCACGCCAAAACTACTGAACCGATATAAATGAAATTTGGTACACCGGGCAGCAGCTTGTACTTTGTAACACTAATATTTTATCAGTCATTTGGTTCCCATAATATAAGCTATGCTATAAGCCCCAAAGGCTTGACGGTGTTGTGTGGATTGTCTTTCAATAATGATTTATTATTTAATTCAATATTTAATATATTTTGGGACAAGATGGTTATGTTTGTAAATTGTATTCACATATTTATTTATTTATTTATGTGAGTGCATGTAACAAGCGAGAAACAAAAAAAAACTTTCAAGAAACTTAACTAAGCCAAAAGCTATGTAAAATCAATAACTACACTTGAAGGCTACTGTTTTAACTGCCCGAATCTTAACAAACATAGTTCTAGTTTGGTAAATCGTCTCGAAACTAAAACTATAGATGGAGAAGGTATATTCAAGTTTTGTTGACTATTTTTAACGTACTGTACGTTAAAAATAGTCTTATCCTGTCTCTTGTTATTTCAAACCAGGGTGATGAAAGGATAAAAGTGCACCTCAGAGGCGTTCAAAACGAAGCGTTGGACGACCCCCCACCCGATGGAAATTTTGAAAGTTATATATTATTTTTTTTGGTTTGCTACCTTGATGGTATTGAATTAGTTTGGGACTTGACCACTAGTCTGAACTATCTTTGGAATCCTGACACGCGCTTGGACAATTAATTTTCCAGTAACTTTTGTCAACATGTCAATTTCAAGATTCGAATACTTAGGTGTCTCAACTTCTGTCAAAAGTTAACCACTGTTTCAAATAGTGCCATCCCTTTTTAACCGACTTTAAAAAAGGAAAAGGTTCTCAATTCGTCAGATTTTTTTGATGTACGTTCATCGATTTTTCAAAGGCACCTAAACCTAAACCAATTAGGAAAATTATTTTTTGTTTCAAAGGGTATACTTTCCAGGTAGCCCCATTAAAATTTTATCGAAACCAGAAGAGTAGTTTTTAAAAAATAATCAAAAATAAAAAAATATATACATCGATTATAGTTTTTAGCCGACTTCACAAAAAGAGGAGTTTCTCAATTCGTCGGAATCTTTTTTTTGTTTTTTTTATGTATTTTCACCGATTACTCAGAAACGCCTGAACCGATTTGGAATATTATATTTTTGTTTCAAAGGGTACACTTCCCAGGTGGTCCCATTTAAATTTTATCGAAATTGGTTGAGCTGAAAAATCAACAAATATCTAAAAATTGTATAAGTTTATTCTCAATGTACGTTTACTCGGACACCTCGCTGTCACATTGGAGCAATGCGTTTATTTGACCTACCCATATTATACATAATAATATATTAGTAGAAAGTAGATGTATTTTGTATATTATATAAAATACATCTACTTTTCACTAAAAATGTATAATAGGCTCAAATTTCATTCAATGAAGTCGGTTTTTTTTTAACTGACTTAAAAAAAAGGAGGTTACTCAATTCGATTATATTTTTATTATATATATATTTAATTATACGTAATTTTTTTTTATTTATTCCCCAATTTTTTATTATACCTATATATATTTTTTATGTGTGTTCGCTGATAACTTCGTCGTTTATGAAGCGATTGTGATAATTCTTTTTTCGTTGGAAAGAAGTTATTCCAAGGGTGGTACGATGATAAGGAAACCAGGATCTGATGATGGCATCCCAGAGAAATCGAAGGGAACTTTCTAAAATCGTAGTGGCGACAAGTGCGTTTGTTTATTTTTTATGAAAGTATTTTAAAGCACTACTATTTAATGAAGGTCTGGAGTCGATCTGATAATGGAGCCGAAAGACAGTCGAGGGAACTCCTTGGGCTTGATTCATTTGTATTGATAAGAACTGTACATTAGGGGTCTGATGATGAAGACGAAGGACAGTCAAGGGAACTCCTCAACGTTTTACAGTATCTACATTGTGTATATACATGAAGTAGGTTGTCTTTTTAGTTTTTAGAACGTAATTATTCTAAGAGTAACAAATAGTGAAAAGGCGAATCCTAAGCAGTGTTTACAAATAAAATTGACACCTCTGTCGGTCTTTAGCTTCATGCTACACCATTTACTTATTAGTTACGCAATCCGAACTTAAGCTGCATACTACCCGCGTAAGTTAGGAGAACCAAAGTTTTCCTTGCGCTCAGCTATAGACAATAAACAGCTTTTATTAGCAGTGTATTTAATATTTGTGTGCACACGGGATTAGCGAAAAGTTTCTCAAAGCTACACCATTTCGAACCGTATAACTTTATCTGAAGGTTGTTTTTGTATTGTGTTTTCATCTAGTTTGGTAGTTTAGCGTGAGGTGGATCACGTTCTCGTAAACTGCAGTTGTTTTAAGACCCTGTGAATTATTGAGATAATAGTCTGCAGGATTCGTATACACTGTGTGCTCACGAACAGTGCTTCTATGTGAGGTAATAGAGTTATACTACATTGCATATTTTTTTATTAGTTTATAAACACTTAATTGTGTTTTAAAACTTTTATACAGTAATTCAGTTTCGTCCCATATGGTTCTTTAAAGAAGGGGATAAAAATGTGTGTTATGTCAAACTCTTGTCATTAACTATATTATAATAACTGCGATTCTGATGTTTCGCCGAATAAAATAATCAACATAATTTTGAACGCATTATCCAATAAATGGGATAGCCCGTTCCTCAAGCACTGTAATCCGTTTGTTTTCCTAGACACTACCGCTTGACACTACTAGTAGAGTGAAGGGAAATTTTACTTTCCCGTGACACTACTGGTAGTGCTACGGGTAAAAGTACATTTCCAGTGACACTACACTGTTGCCAGTAGTTTCACGGGAAATATTATTTCCCGTGGAACTAGTGATCCTTTTATGGGTAGTAACACAGTTATGTATCTAGACAGACGAACTATATTCTTCTGGAGCTTTGGCGGCCGCTGCCGCGTCAGGCTCACTTTGCTCGCTCGCCTTGCGCGTTGTTTTCTATATTCTAACATAACCTAACCAACTGGTTTCGATCTGCAATACCTAGTCTTTAATTTTATACTTTTGCTGGATTAACTAAAATATCGAAAAAAACGAACGATCTTATCTTGCACCAGAGTTAGAGAATTAGAGATCTTTTATGGGATACATTTTGGAGAATGTGCCCAGGAATTATATGATCCACCATCTCCTTTTCACAATAGGATAAGCAGATGTACCGCTCAATACCATCCATACCTTGTCAGTCTACCACCCTTACGAACAAAGCGCTTTGCTTCCACATTTATAATGCGTCCAGCTAAGGATTTGAATGGTTTACCGTCGTCTGTCTTTCCTGAAAATACCAATCTAGGTCTCTTCAAGTCTCGAGTAAATAGGTGTATTCTAAACCTGCGTGCCCCATCGTCGGCCACATCGTCGCTTAACATCAGGCGAGTCCGAGGTCAAACGTAGGTTTATCGAAGATCAAACAAAAAATATATCATCTAAATCATTTGAACTGTTACGTCTTGAATTAATCAATTAAACATCTAAAAACCCAAATATTTTATAATTACTGATGTCGTTAATATATGCCCATATCTTTCACCTAAGCACTTGTTTTAGTAAACATGTTATCAGACAAATCGTCGCCGTTGACATGTTAATTACGAAACGCTGGCCTATTCAACGATAAAATATAAATATTACTCGTAACTGTCACGCTAATATTTTATGTTCACAATGTTCATAGCCGCTGAATACGTAGGGTATAACCATATTTTATTGCAAGTTTATATTGTTTGAATCATTGGAAAGGCAATAATCATACGAAATTCTTAAGAACCGAACGTTGTCGAATTGAAACCGCTGCTGCCTAGAAATAACAAAAAAAAGAGTAAAGTCACTTGGCAACATAAATTGGGGATGTGGAAGTCGTCTTGCTTCTTAGAAGGTATCTCAATAAATTCAGTTCAACTGTGAAAAAATACGGATAAAAAATATTCGCCAAATTCAGAAAAATTTAATCTTTTTATGGTATGATAAATATTGTTGTGTATATGTATTGATGTTTCAATTGATTGTTATACAACCAAATGTTTTAATTTTAAAATAATTCTCAAAGTCGTATCTTGTCATTCATCATTTGTTTTTTTATATAAAACTATCGACCCGCCCCGGCTTCGCACGGGTGCAATGCGTCTTTATATACAACGTTATCTAAGAGAATAACATAGACTAAGAGACAGGCATATACCATTGCGGACTTTTGTATAGACCTTTTTAAGGTGTACAATACTGTAGTACATTATTTGATCTATCTCGTAGGGTTCAGCCAGCGTTTGCAATGTAAGCGCAAAAAATTTGTTTATTTACGACACCACATTAGAAACCTCTAAAATTATCAGTGTTTCTCTACTATATTATGCATTTTTTATACATATAAACCTTCCTCTTGAATCATTCTATCTATTAAAAAAACCGCATCAAAATCCGTTGCATAGTTTTAAAGATCTAAGCATACAACGGGACAGACAGCGGGAGGCGACTTTGTTTTATACTATGTAATGATGGTGCCTTTCATATAATAATAATAATAAGTCTTTATTCACTATCTAAGTGTTACATATAGGAAAAATAAGATTTATTATTACACTATAATACTTATTATGTACTATACTTAGCTAACTGCTTACAATATGCCTGAACTAGGAGAACCTGTGTCTCAGGCTAATAATTATATATCATAACTACGGATTGTTTTTTCTCGAATTACAAAGAAACACAAAGCTTTTATTCCAATTATTCACACCCGGGGAATATTTTTAGCTCTATTTAAATAAAAACATCATAATTACTAATAAAACTGAAAATAACTCGAAAAAAATAAATAAAATAAGAGCGCAATGTTGGCTTCACAAGAAGACCAAAAAAGTATTGTCTGTTCTTGAAATTCTAATGACAATGAATTCTAAACTAAAGATAGCAACATATTTTAACGGCACTTTAACTAATGTGCGATTATAAGATAGACTCTTACTGATGGATGTGACTCTGTAGATTTAGTAGATTTTTACAGAAATAAATAACAGAGATGTACATAATAATATATACATATAACAGTAAAGTTATTATTCTTTTATTCTGTTATTCTATCTGAGAACTGGTTTATAACGATCTATAGTTAACACAACTGATCCAGATCACTGCCAGAGGGCAACGTTTAGATACTGAAATATTCTGATGCAAAGTATTAAGAGAAATAATAACACACTTCACCATTTTGTTTTATAATATGATCACGGTAAATTTTATAGGGAAGGTGAGTTCGCTAATAAAACGCACACCAGATGGCTAAGAGAGATGGCACTCCCATAAACACTATCAAAGACATAATTTTCCATGATTTATTTCCCGAATAATATTTTCTTTGTCATTTCTTATATGGAAATGATAAATAATTCATCATTCGGGCCTTACTTAGTCTAAGTACACCATATTTCACATGGGCCCTTCTGTGGATGCGACGTAAAATACAGCGAAGGTAATCCTATCCATTCGTGATTTATTCGGAAAGAGGGTCACTGAGAAATTTCATAAGCAATATATCATCGTTCTTAGGCAGAACTATTAAAAAATAGTTACAGTTACTGTTGATGTGGATTTATGTTTGACAAGGGTACGGTACACCATCGCTTTGTTTATTTTTGTTCAGTCTGCTACTACTTAGGCATCGTTTATAAGCCATCCATTTTATTATTTCCAAAACTAAACCCAGTATGCAGTAATTTTAGTCCTGATCGTTTTTCATTAACATAGCACTATCTTCATTGTACAATGTTTTATAACCCTTTTTTAGTGTTCCGATGTCCACATAGTATCGCTATGTCCGTCTATCTATCTGTCCGCCCTTAATATTTGCAGTCTATGCATTTAATCGTAATGATATTTTAAATGGTAAAACGTATTAGTGCCCCTCAAAAAGTTATGAAATAACTTTGATGAAACGTTTTTTTGGGGATACCTCTCCAACATGCCACCCTACCTAAAGTAAGGTTATTTTTTTTTATTTTACCTCTCCATCAAATGCTATTGTTAGACAAGTCTTTTAAAAATGTTACGAAGTTACTTGAACAGTTTTTCGATATAGATGTATGTCTGATAAATATTAAGCGTTAAAGTGGTCATTTAAAGTAGAAGTCAATGTCCTCCCCACCCGGATAAACCGCTGTTTGGGGAAACCAAAAATGATTTGTAATTGGAAATATGATGAAATTACAAGGATAGTTTTTACGGCTCGTAAGTCTTTACTAGTTTTCGGGTTTTCGAGCCTGAATTTGTAAACTATAAAAAAAGCCACATTTATTTATTTCTAACTAGATTGTATTGCATCGGCTTGGGGCTGAACCACTAGTCTTATCCATAATGTATTTGGAAGCCTTCACTGTGCATGGTTACAAGCATTTGACCGATATTACAAAACGCACAATACTATAAACTGTTTGTAGCTTATTTACATAACTTATTGTTATAATCTGCCGTTTCATCCACAGCTTCAAAATTACCTTTATTGGATTTCGCACATCAAACATCAAAAATTTGATCATTACTTCCGTAATGTTGTAAGATTCTAATGAGACTCGGAAGGGGAAATAAATTAGCTATCAGGGGCAAATTGAATCGTGCGTTTTGCCAGTTACCTTTGCCCCGGGGTGCAAGTCGTTTTCGGAATAAATAACTATGCGAATATTACTTAGACATGTCAATAGGTTTATTATATAAATACTGCTGCTGCGGTTTTGCACGCGTGTCTGTCCTCAAGACGCAAACTCATTCCTTAACAAAAACTATAAATTCCATTTAAAATTTGCCTGTCAACTCAGTTGGTAGTAGCTCTGCCTTCTGTGCTGTAGGTTTGGGATTCGATTTCTTCCCAATATTTATGTGATGAACATAGGTGATTGTTCTGTGTCAGGATGTTATAAAAATATCATAAGTATGTTTTTCTGGTCACTATAATAAAGTTCTATTTGTATGTGGTGTTGTGTGCATAATCGACCAATATTTTTAATTTATATATTTAATCAATCAGTTCAGCTGTTTAGCCGTGAAAAGGAAACAAACAAAAGCGAGTAAACAAAAACATCCATTTGAATATACTAGTGGTCGCCCACTGGTCGAAATTCGACCATAATTAATGTACTTTTTATGCATAATTAAAAAAAAAATATAAACTATAAGTGTGCGAAATTTCACACTCCTTCTTCCGCGCAATTTTCGCTAAAAGGAGTACAAAGTTTTTGCTTTACGTATTAATATATGGATAAATAATATTTAGAACGTTTTTTTTTTCAATTATAATCTCATTTTACGGTGTGACAATCACATAAAACTTGTATACGAAATATTGTATAGTAAGGTCATATAAAGCATCCAGTGGAGCAAGCAAGCAGTGGAACTTAAACAGTAGTAACAAATACTTTGCCACGAACGAGTTTGCATTCAAAGAATGTTTTTCCCGTCGCCCAACCATTACGAACTCTCTATTTCAGGTTACCAATAAGCTTGAAACTCTTCAAACAAGGTAGGTACACGAAATGCGAGAAGGCTAATAAAAATCGAGCGCATAAGTAAACAAATTTAAGTAAACCCAAAACTGGGCTCCTAAACCCATTTATGGATCTTTGAGCCTTTAACGAAAAAAGTTTCAAAAATAATTTCGTTCTAAGTAAAAAAGTAAACAAACGGAGTAAAGAAGGCAATCAAAAGTTGAATAAACAACTTTTTGACGCTTACGTGGAGGGCACCGTCAGTACCCCTAGCGCGTATTTTTAGCGCTACCAAATTGCTTGCGAGTCAGTTGCAAATCACCCAGCCTGACTAAGGTTTTTGGATAATGTTTTGACATCCACACGGACTCGTCAGTTTTCTAAGATCAAAAAGCCATGCTAAGGGCACAGAAAAATGTCTTTATGATGTTATGTTAAATCATTGGTGTCTTCAAGCCCTGGAGGTGAACAGGCGCTTACCTAAATGTGTTACGATGTTTCGGTGGGAAAAGTGTATTTTTCGTTTCAATAAAAACCTTGTTTACAGTGTAGAAGCTTTTCTACATAGATTTAAAGCTGTGTTTGTTTAGTTAACTAAAAATACTTCGCATAATTTTTCAAATAAAACCTTTTAATATCGATTGAGATTTTTATAACAGTATTGTTTTTATCCTAACAAAGCTTATTCACCTAACGAAGAGTGTGCAACATTTGCAAAGTATTGTTTTATAGTTACATTTGCAAAGTACTAGCTTCTGCCCGCGGCTTCGCACGCATAGTACATACATGAAAAGTACCCTATGTCCGTTCCTAAGATACAATCGATTTCCATGCAAAATTTAATTGATTCAAAAAAAGAAAGTTCTGTTGATCCAATCGCTACCAAATTTCACAGAGTCACCCACCCGCTAGGCCTATTTGATGATTTCCTAAAAAAACATCGAAATCGGTTGAGGCGTTTCGGTGTCTATAGGGAACATATAAACACACATCGCCTTTAATATACTCGTAAATATGAACGATTTTTTTTTCATTTGACTATATAAAGCCAGATGCATAATTTAGATGCTGTATGATGGTAATAGACCATTTCTTCCATCAATATGTATTCCTCGGATGTTAATCAATTAAAACATTCTTTATTCAATAAAATGACAAAGAACAATTTGAATCATCTTCTTACATGATAGTGAATCTAGGTGCCGGTTCCTTCTAACCCCAGCTCAAGAAGAATCCATCATTGTTAGAAAGTCTAATTTAGCCAGAAAATGTAATTTCTTATTATACTATTGTGATGTTTTATTGAACGAAGAAGCAATTTAGAAAAGTCGCTAAAAAATCTAGGGGTGAGAAAACAGCCTCAAGTTTAATGGGCAATCGTGACGGAAATAAATTTTAATTTTCATGATTGCCGTCTGCTCGGTAATGTTAAATGAGATGTCGGACGAGCTTTATTACCTGGTAGGTATAATAAATTATATATTAACGAATTAATTAAGTGCCTTGAATGAAATATTAATCTTATTTGAAAAGAAAGCTAAAAACGCTTGTAGCGTAGCTATCATGATTTGATTGATGAATCTATAATTGATGTAAAATTGATAAATAAACTTTCTTATATATATATATATATATGTAGCATTGCCATTCAATACGTTAAACGGCAATACAGTGTCGTCTGTTTCTTTGGGCTGCTTCTCTCTGCCGTGATGAGCAGTGATCTGGATCATTTGATGTATCTATAGATCACGGGCATCGAGGATTCTGAGGCTGAAGGAAAGGAAAAAAACCAATGCACTGGATATGTGATGCAGGAGACGTCTTCTGAGAATTCCGTGGACAACATATCGCACACAACATATCGATCCTAAAGGAACTTCACATCAAAAAGAGATTATCTTCGACAGTTTAAGCACGTATACTGAAGTTCTTTGGGTATATAACCCGAATGATAGACATATACATAGACATATAATGTTCCCACAATGCCTCCAATAGAGCCAAATGGAGACGCATAGCAAGAGCTGCCATTCATCAGGACTAACTCATAACCATGACAGCTCTGTCAGACTGAGATTCTTCTCAGAATAATTGAGAAGAATCTCAGATTATTCTTCTGAGATAATCTCTCTTTGATGTGAAATTCCTTTAGGATCGATATGTTGCGTGCGATATGTTGTCCACGGAATTCTCAGAAGACGTCTCCTGCATCACATATCCAGTGCATCGGATTTTTCCTTTCCTTAGATAGTTTTAAACAGTCTATAAATAGCTCAACCATTTCACATATATTTTAAATTATTGTTTGTTATTTTGTACATTTCTATAAATTTGTAATTTAAAACATGATATCCGATAATAATCTCGCGATAAATATTTCTACATTTAATAATAAACTAGCATCATAAAATTAAATTCTTCGCTCATTATTTTATCGTACCTGTTAGCATTATGCGCTATTTGCATTGGATCGTTGCTTTTGCTAAGAGCTGATAGTTATAAAAGGAAAGTAAGCATTGAAAAGCTTTTGTTTTTAATTTAAAAGGTATTCAAGACAACTATTTTAATGACAATGAGAAAAAACTCATTTCATCAATCCAAATCCAATACTTTAGAAAAGTATGGCATGGTATGGCTATTCAACAAGGTAACTATGCCAGCCATTTAGTGAACTAAAATCTTTTTTATCTATAAGTAATTATTTAATCACAGCTAGTAGAAAATAAAGTTCTTAGTTTAATATAGGATAACTAGGTTAGATTTATAATTGTTTGTACTTTGTAAGCTTGTTGAATTTACACATTATTCTAAATTAATGTTACGATTATTCATTTCCTAATTCTACTATTCTACTTGACGCATTTAGCAAATTACTTTGGGACTGATAATCTGGCTAGATAGTTACAGAGTTGACCCATTAACCTAACCTTCAAGGTTTTAGTAAGCGGGCGAATGATTCGTAGACAGAAACTAAATAAAACTCCAGAGGGCTCATTACGGCAACTAAAAGCTCGAAGCGATTCGCGAGCCACGTATAAAAGAGATGCGATATAAAACCCTGCTGTGTTATTTGTTTGTATCTCGCTCTCACATAAACACAGAGCGACTTAGTCCTGGCCAGAGATATCGATGATGTACGATAAGACCACTGCATTACCAATGATCACAAAGTGAATCGTGTGGATGAGTGGTTGAGGTTGGTTAGCCTAAGGTGATAAGATTGATGTTGTGTTATAAGGCAAGCCTATTTAAACGTGTTATCAATAGTGTTCAGTGAGTAAATTTAAAATAACAAAGTCTAAGGTTTCTAGGAGACGCTGCCCTCGGGCATTGATCAGGCTGTCAATAGATAATTTTAAACCGTCTATATACAGCTCAACTGCTTGGTGTGTATTTTATATAATTATTCCGTACATTTCTGTAAATAACTATACTATTTGTATCACTTTGAAATATAACACTTATATTATAGTAAATAGAGACACGTTAGTGAAGTTATTAGTACATAACATCCTTTGATTCTTATATATTTTGTAAAGCTGGCTCTCTGGCCGATGCTTATAGCATTGCGATTCCACGTGGCAATGCCGCCATGGTTTTTGGGATGCTGTCCTCTAGCAGTGATCTGAATCAATTGAGCTATCTATAGATCGTTTTGAACGGTCCTTATCTATTTCACTTGTGTTTTATATTATTATGTGATTATTTTAAAATAAATAAATATATCTTTATACATTTGAAATATATTATACATGGAAATTAAATTTTTTATCTCAAAGCAGAGACAAAATGAACGTTTGTTTAAATAAAATGAAAACCTAGGTTCGTTGCACGTTTACATGTAATTCAATCTACGAGCAGCAGATATGATTATCATATTATCATATCATATTAGCTTTGGTTCCGATGCAAGCTCATGTTGGAACTTTGAATATTGGAGCTGGCAAGAATTTCTATGAATAATAATAATAATGCGTTGGGAGTTATACGTATGTCAACTTAATTACTGAAAAAAATTGGTAACTACACACACAGTTTAAGGAAAAGAATGATTAGTGGTCAGGTCCAAACATAACCTGGCCAAAGTATGACGTACTAAAATAATAAAAAAAAACTCCATTTTCCATGTAGGATTTTAACAAAGTTTTTTTATAAGCTTTATTGAGGCCAGTAACAAGTATTACCGTGCATACTTTTGGCGCGATAAAAATATTAGGGTGCGTGCAAGAGCTCTAATTAGGGGTGGCAAGATAGACAAACGGACATAGCGAAACTATCGCTGTCACTATAAATACTGACATAGGGTTCTAAAAACGGCAACCTTCCAACTCAATTAAGACCCTTCAGGTAGTCCAAAACCGTTTCATGCGCAGAGCCACTGGTTCACCATGGTATGTGCGAAACGTTGACCTACATCGAGACTTAGATCTCAAAACTATAGCCGAGTTCATGAAGCGCGCCTCCCAGCTGTATTTTGACTCGGCTCCCCACCATCCGAACCCACTCGTCTCCACGATCCTCGATCCCTGATTATCCAATTGATCCACCAATTAAACGTTACCTGCGTAGACCAAGACACGTTCTTGGTGATCCCGATGACCTGATCACCGCTGCTAACGAGGCGGCGACCCAGTCAACCAGTTCGGACAGAGTAAACACTCCACAGATACACCGACCTCGCCGGCGAGGTCGACGACGTCTCTCCGTTCCCGCCCTAGTTGGGCCGTCCCCCCAGGCAACAGCCCAAGCCAGGGTCCGTACCTAAGTGGTGCCCTTGCGTTTGTTGCCAAAAAACCGAAAAATTTTTAGGTCGAGCGCCATCTGCGCTCGCCAAAAGTCCGTGTAACGCTGTCACGGGTTGTCAGACAACCTAACAGCATCAGTCCAGTCCGAAAAAATGTTAAAGACGTATTATTAGTATTCTTGTATAAATACATACTTGTTAGTCGACTACACAGTTTCAATTGTTTGTTGTAGTTTACAAACATTTGAAACAAATTGATATTTTCGGTTGTAACAAGCAGGTGTTCAAACTTGAAATTCTCAGAATTCTTTGTAAATATGTTTCTATCAGTTATATTTGTAATTGTCATATTATGCATACCGCATAATCTCACACACACACAATTCAACACAAACATCATACACTCGTACACATACACACAAACACTCTTTCCCTCATGCACTCACATTAAAATGTATAAGTATTAGTATTTTCTATTACCTAACATGTTTGGTTAGTGACTGTCTTCTAAATTACAGGTGATAAACATAAAATGAAAATCCGTTATTGGCTTTAGGATATACGTGTTAGATTAAGTAATAATTAAGAGATGTGGATTTTGTTTAATAAATAAATAAAATAAAAATGTCAGAGGATCTACCAAAATCTTGTTCCATTGGCACAATAAAAATAAGGTTCCACCTAACATTACTTGAGCAATGAAGAATGGCACTGAAGGCCCACACTCTACCACTTACGGCCCAATAAACTGGCGTGCGCTGTAATTGCCATCATAATATTATTACGGGCATAAAGTGTTAAATGAAAAATTATGATTTGGACGTAGATTTTTTATTCCATGTTTCATCTGTTTAAACAGATGACTTTTAATGTACGGGAGTTTTTTACAACGCACTGAACGTTTCACTCTTAGCTTTTGCATATAACTTTTCCCAGTTTTTAATGATTCCAGGAGACTGCAAACGTAATCTTGCAAAAAAAAATGCTAGATGCAAAAATAACAGCTCAAATAGTAATGTTAAATTAGTGTTTTTTTTTTCATGCAGTCGTCCTGCAGGTCATGCAGTACTGAATTAAATAAGTATTAACGCATTTTCAGTGGATTGGCGGTATTGAAAATTGTTAAATACATGGTTCGAATTTAAAAAAATCATGCAAAACGCACTTTTGAAAACGCTATTTGATATAGATGTAGAACGTTCTCTAAGCTCTAATAATGTGGCCGTAGGCTAATTTTTGATAAGCATAAGCCTAATCAATGGTTTATAAACGAGCAAAGCCTGGGTTGTCTAACAATACTGTCCGGTAAGCAGAGACGTGGACATTTTAAACCGTCATTACTCTACCTCACGTCCGTCGTCGAGTAAAACCCATAATTAATCTTCCACCGATGCATTTTAATGCCTGTTTCTTGTTTGGAATTTAATTAGAATGAATTGCTAGAAATAGTACAAAAGAAAATACGCTAGTGATACTACAGGTTCGATATTTGATATCGATATTGCGGGACTAAATGACTGAAATTGAGTCCTGCAGTACATACCTACGAGACGATCGATGAACTCGCCTAGATTAAGGGTTTTACAAATCCAATAAAATACAAAATGTAATGTTATTTTATATATTTGACTGGCCTGTCAGCTCACTTGGTAGTAGGTCTGCCTTCTGCGCTGTAGGTTGAGGGTTCGATTCCCTTCCATGATAAACATTTGTATGACGATCTTGGGTGTTCGTTCTGTGATTGGCGTTATAAAGTATCATAAGTATATAATAAAAAATATCTAAGTATTTAATCAGTCATCTGATTATCATAATGCAAGCTATGCTTAGTTTGGGGCTAGATGGTGTTGTTTGCATTGTCTACCAATATTTATATATTATTATTATGGAAACATACAGCATATCAAAATAAAATCACAAGGAGTTGGAGCAGGTTCAACCCAAGATTTTTTGTCATCTTAATAATCAGATATTTTATAAAAGCTTTAAGAGGCAGTTGAAATGTATTTACGTTTATAAATTTGCTAATCGATAAATCTAACACGTTGCTAAGGAACTTGTTATAGAAGCAAACACATTGCACTATAAAAGATACTTTAGCGAGCCTAACTGTGGGATGATTTTCAGATAATGTGGGATGATTATAGTCTTAGTGTATTCCGATGTATAGTTGATTTCCATTGTTACTGGTTTTTATGTCAAAAAATGAAAGACAAAGTAGGTATGTACAATATCACAATTACGACAGGATCGATAAGTATTGCACGAACGAAGAGAGGCTTAATATAGCTGCGTGTGAAATCAGGCCGTAGATGGTGATATGGATGAGGTGCGTACTTTTGCTTCACTCCCGATGGCTTTGCAGTTATGCATTGTATCCATTTCCTTTTATCAATTTATCTTTGGGAAAACTGTAGAATAAAACAATGATTATAAATTGTGTATGTACTCGTATGTAGGTGCTGAGTAATAATTGTACGAGTATTTTTGTCATAAAATAAACATTTTATCTATATAAATATATTTAATTTACTTAATGGATAGGAACATGAGTAAAATCAAAATTTACATTAAAAATAATATCGATACCCATGATTATAACCAAGTTACACCATCTCTATGTGCACATGCTAGAATTATCTGTTATGATAAATACGTCTATAAAATTATCCAGGTTGTGTTTATTATTATTATTCATTAATTTTGCATTGTATCCAAACCAAATTTCTAAGAAATCACACCACACGTTTAAAAGTTCCAATAAAAATTTTGACACTTCATTTTACCCCTTTGTTAGGGTTATTTCGAATTTACTTTTAAAATTATCAAATAATGTTATATTAGTATTGTGTTTGGACTTGCCTCTGAACTGAAGATTAAAATTGTGAGCCTATTTTACATGTTGTTTTTTTTTAAATCGTGTATCTGTAAAATCTGTACCATAGATAATAAACAGATATAGACTGTAGAGTGATGCGATGACATAAAATTTCGTGGGAAAATGGCAGAAGACATTCTCTTTACTCGCGAGTTTGCATAATGAAATACTTGTGGAAATAATATAACTCGACTAGCCGGAGTTAAGCAGGCAATTCGTATTTCGCTAAGTTTTCATTTTAGAAACAACGTTGACAAACTTTGTTGAAAATTGGAGTCTTGATTAGGCCGGTTGATAAGAAGTTGCTTTTGTAGGATAGTTGGCGAGCAGTATGTTTTTTTTGAAGAAATAACTTCTTATGGAAGGGTAAACAGCTTTGTTACGTAACGCGTTATGGCGCCTGTCTGTCTGGCTTCCCTTTCTCTTACGCTTACGGCAGCGGTAGGCAGGCTCCTTCTTATTCCAACCCACAGCGCTAAGTTATCACTTCCGTCGAGCGTTCCGAGACGCACACGTTTTTTTTCGTTTGGGCCCAAGATTTTTTTGGCACTCTCTTGGGTTGGTAACATACGTACCTAACCTACCTGAAATAACGTTTCAGCATGCACAGGTAAAAAATATTAAAGTATTTTGAAACAATGTAAGACTGAAATTTAATTGCCCAGATATTTTTTCTTTTTAACCGACTTCCAAAAAAAGATGGAAGTTCTCAATTCAGCTGTAATTTTTTGTATAACATTTTTGAAACAAATATAGCTAGAACATGTCAACTGCAGAACTTATAAAAGCGGGATTGTACTACTAGCCTTTACATGTCGCATGATTCATGTGAATGTGAAAAATACAGTTCACAAATTACACGGAATATTAAATTAAGTTGGGCAAACCACGCGTGAAAACAATTTTACTTGCTAAGTGCTTCTGTAAAGGTTGTACACAAAGGAGTTTGAAGGAGGTTGTATATTTTCCGCGACAATCTGCGTGTGAATATCTGCCAATTTACGCGGTAAAAACGTTCTGTTCGGGCTGTTCCCGGTTTTACGGCGTTCCGCGCTCGCCTTATAATCCCCATAGTGAAGCCGAGCCGTGTCCAGTGACGTCAGACGGCGATTAACTTGATTTATACGCAGTAACTCTTCAGAATTAAGGAGCGGAGTGATGGTAGGCTTAAATTATGGTGTAAAGTTACCGAAGAACGTTCCCGAGTACGATCATTATCGTTACGTTTGTGGTATTGGGAATGTGGTTTAATGGCCGCCAAAATATAATACGGTGTTTAATATTCAACGAGATGGGTAATTTGGTTTTTGTGTAGGCACAGAATCGACGCTCATTGTTGGTAATGCTTTATATCAATTCAAATATGATCAAGTGTGTTTAGCCCTAAATATGTTATCATTTAAATTAATCAAAGTAGTTTTATGTGCTGATTAAAATCTCATCAAATTAGTATATGTTATTCGCAATTACACTTGTGACAACGCATATTCAAGTGTAAATATTATACATTTTACATAACAATCTGTGATTCTCCGTTATAGTTAAAACAATGATATTTTGCTGTTCGTTCAGCCGTTTGTTTCTATAAATAGCGATAACCGTTTTTAAAATATCGTAAACGTCAATGACGTAGAAAAAATTACCGACGCTCATTACATTACATAAGCGCGTAATATATCAAATTAGGAAAAACAGTGTTTATTTGCGATATGAACTTTCCTTATTATTTTTGCCACGGGTTGACGACGCTAATATTACGGTTGTGGTTGTTAAAAAAACTAGGGCTTTGTCGAGAGTTTTTATTGTTACGTTACGTATTTCTGTTACAATGTACTCAATACACTGAAACACTCTTGTTTAATAACCGCTTGTTCTGCTCTTTAGACTTTGTTTCGAGTGTTCTCTGTAATTTCAGCAGGGGAAATGTTAAATTTAATTGGAGAGCAAATGAGAAATAATTATAGAATTGTTTGGTACTTCGTTTTTGATGTATATTCAATGGCGGGGGAATTAGCCTGCTCGCTTTTATTAACCTCATTCGAAATATGTTTAGTAGCTTTATTATTCGTTGATCTTAGAACAGTAAGAGCAGACTGTAAAGCGTGCTATCTAATACCTTTAAACGGGCCATTCTTGTATATATCTTTATATATATAATTCTACTGTACGTGTGTATGTCGCTGAACTCCTCCTAAACGGCTGGACCGATTTGAATGTTTTTTTTTGTATGCGTTTGGGTGGAGCCCTGGATGGTTTAGGTCGTCCAGGTACTTTATGTTTAAATGGTAAAATCTGATCTCAAAACCGAGGACGCATTTATGGTGTTGTATCAAACTTTTTGATATATTTTTTGATGATTTGCAAAGCATGGACGACGAACTGTTTTACTATACCATATACCAGCTCAATTGGTACCGGCTGCGCTACAGATTGTGGGTTCGAATCCCTTCTAGAATAAACATTTGTGTGAGGAACATAGATGTTTGTTCTGTGTTATACAGTATATTGTGTGCTTGGGTATTATACATTATCATAAGTATGTATTAAAAAAAATGTTTATATTCTAACAGTCCTTTGGTTCACATGGTACAAGATAGCATAGTTTAGTGTTGGTGGGTGTACTTTGTAAGTACTGTGCACTCCAATTCTTACGAGCGCGCGTAATTTATCGCTCTTATTTCATATTGCTATAGCTTGGTTATGCTACTCTGGGCACATTAGAATAATGCAGAGTGTTACCGGGATGAGACGAAAAGTTTCATTGCTTACCGCGAAAATCCATTTCCAAGTTAAACAGATCTTTTTTCACGTTATAGGGATACGTTTTTGTATTCAGGTAATTCTAAATCGATCCCAAATGTCACATTTTGTCCATACAAATCAAAGTCAAAATGTTTTTTATTCGATAAATAACAAGAAACATTTGATTCTCTTACTTGCTTGGTAAATGTTAACACTAATTCAAGAAATATCCGGCAAGAACCTCCTCTAGTCCTAACGATTTTTTGCAATGTATCTAATTATTGGTATAGTTAGGAAAGGTACATCCATATATGTACATAAAAATCTATTGCCATGCGTTAGTCTCCCAAAAACTTGAAAATAGCTTGACTGATTTGATTATTTTTTGGTTTTATGATATGGTTTGCCTCAGCACTTATGGATTGGTTTAGGAAAAATCTAATAAATTTATGTTTGTACTATGTTCACCTGGTCATCTAGTACGAAATAAAAATCACAACAATAAGTGACTACAGCTTTGCTGTAGAATGCGATTGCGTGGAAAGTTATTTCCAGTTATTTTCAGTATATTGCTGAAATACGGAAGGTAGGGCTAACGGTACGGAACCCTCAATAAAACGGATGCCATCCCCTCTCTCACTTGCCCGCATTTTTTGCTCATTGGATCTCGCAGATACTCGAGTTTTTGCTCCATATTTTAAGGGATTATCGTGAAAGTTCATTTCGGAACTTTGCTTTAATTAGAATCGCGGATCAGGAAGTTCAAACGAGTTTTCATTTCTATAATGAACATGGTAATGGCATATTTACAATTAAGACAGGTTTAAGATTATAAAGTCATCATGTGCAAAATCAAAGTGCTAATCAAAAGCAAATTTACACAAAACCATTCCCAAGTAAAACTTTTATTTTGATCATCACTCAACCTTAACTTAAGCTTCAAAGTGTGACAGTAGTATCAAGTTGCATAATAAGTTTTATAACAGAAAATGTTACATTTAGAAAAAACATTCGCCGAAAAGGAAATTTCATATTTTTCTCGTATCAAACGTTTTTGATTAATAATCCTAGGTTGGAAAGACAGCAGTATTTTTCTCACCATAAGTTACAATTCATTCGTCTATTGTAGCGTGGGTGCGCCGTCATATTCGATTATTTTTACTAAAGCTTCTGGGAAACAATATATTATCTCGAATCTCGAAGAATATTTTCACCTCGTTGATTGATACATTTTAAACCAATAGTGTGAGTTTCAAACCAATCACTCTTACCACCCATGAAACTCTTTTATGAAAATTGTTTTGAAAAATCCTGAAACACGTGTCCATTTATTTTGCATTTTAATTATTCAAATTAAGTTTCAAGCAAATTGCACCACGCGTTAAAAAGTTTCATACATTCGTTTTTAGCCCTTCTAGGAGTTGAAATTCAAAAAAGTTCTCCTTTTTTTCTCGGTTTTGCTGTAAAAAGAAGCTACCTTCCAAATTTCTTCTTTCAAGCTTCAGCGGTTTCGGCTCGGCGATGATGAATCAGTCAGTCAGTCAGGTTAAGCTCTTTTATAGGTATAGATAGACGCAGTGAATATCATAACAATGAACTGTAGGTACATTAATAATAATAATAATTCCGGACATTTCACACAGCACCATCTGGCCCCAAAGTAAGCTTGAGCTTGAGTTATGGGTATGACTGATAAAAACTAAAAAGAATACCTACTTCATTAGATATGTATAAAATGTAAGTCCATCAAAAAGAGCATTTCCTATTTTACTATCCTTATGGATGCTAATTTGTTTTATTCAACTGTATTTTTGTACTTATATCATAACTAATATATATATTAAAATTATAAGGAAAGATTTGATTGTTTGTATGTTTGTAAAATTGTGTGTAATGGAAACTTCACTTCTTTCACTTATGGAAAGCTACATTATTCCCCAGTGACATGAGGTATATGTTATTTAGAAAAAATACCACGGTTGTTGTTATGACTTTTCTCAAGCTTTGTACCATCATGCGCGCACAAAAACGTAATAATAAACACGTATAATGCTTCCTATCTCATTTTCTCCCACGTTAAATCTTATGAATTTATGTGTCTGTCTCTTTTTACTGTCGTTTTTTGTTACATAGACTTTCAAATCACAACGATGCTAAGGAATAAAGTTTTTTAAACTTACGCGATCAGAACACATTATTATAAATACTTACGGGTATTTATCGCGTTTATTTACCTATTTTTCCCGACGTTTCGACAGGTTTACACTCTGTCGTGGTCACGGGATGACTGAAACGTCAAACGTCCTGTCGAAACGTCGGGAAAAATAGGTAAATAAACGCGATAAATACCCGTAAGTATTTATAATAAGATGCTAAGGAAGTTTTCAATTCAAAAAAATAATTCTCGAAATCAGTTTATTAATGACGGAGTACTGAGGTAATGAACATAAAAAATCTTCTTTTTAATCCTATTAAAAATACTATTGTAGTATGTCCATATTATGCTTTACGAAATTTTCCGCGTCGCGCTTTCGTCGCTCGGTAATGAAGGAAGCGAGACTATCAAAATAGATTGTTACATTCTATTTTTCGCACCCGAGACTATCTGTGACAGACTTTCAGACTCTGCAGCTAGCTTCAAGTTTAATTTCCCTATTCAATATAGGATATACTGGATTTAACATTCGAGTTAGGATCGTAAATTGTTACTAATAATTGTGTTAAAACGAATTGACCGCATTTGATTTCGTTTGCGTAGAAACTTTGACATCCTATTTAAATAACACAATAGTCGTTTTTTGGGTTAAAAATCCCATGTCTCAATCCAAGTCAAACTTATATGAAATTTCTTTGAAATCGGTTAAACTGGTACGACGTTATTATGAAACAAAAATTAAAATATTAAAACTTTCTCATATATTATTAATTTCAAAAAATACCGCCTTCGTGGGTAGTTTTACTATATAAAGAAGCTTCACTCGCAATTTCAGCTTTCTAGCTTCAGCGGTTTCGGCTCTGCGATGATGAATCAGTCAGTCAGTCAGGATAAATATGGAAATATATATAGGTGAAGTATAGATATATATACAATATATATCCATTTTGATTGATGCGCAAAAAAATAAGTTTTGTTGATCCGTTCGCTACAAATCTTTACAGGATCAACTTCTAGGCCAATTTGAAAATTTCCTAAACATTTTATCGAAATCGGTCCAGCCGTTTTGGGGTCTATAGGGAACATATATACACACATCGCTTTATATAGACATAGAAGACAGATACTTAATATAAAAAATATGATGTGTTATTGCGTAGAATAATGAATCATATCCTTGTTATTATGTCCATAAATACAGAGAGTATGAAAATTTTCATTACAACAAAATATTTAAATTCTTTAAAAATTAAAACAAACTCGAGATTGTACACTGAAATCTTTTCTTTCCGTCGCTTTACTTGTCCTATTCCGCACAAAAGCTTAATAACTCTAAGGCTTTATGCAAACATACAAGTACAACACACATTTAGCATATTTACGACGTAGCATGTATTGTTAGCGTTTCCACCGAGTTTCCATTACTGTACTGGAATCGTCGTTTTCACAATAACTCGCTTTCCCTACAAAACAATGCAAGATGTGAATGTTCGCACTGTTAAGGCTTTTGCGCAAACACTCCGACCCGATCTTCCAGACAATTGGAGTACGATATCATAGCTACAACCAAGAAAATATATATTAGTTTTGTGGTTTAAACCTGTGCACTTCAATATACCTACTCGTATCATGGTAAATATCCCGCGAATATAAATTATGTTCAAAACCATGATAGTTTTAGATGTTATATGCACTTCAATCTTATTCGTAGATTGCTGTTTCCAAGCCTTAGTCTGTTGCTAGATGAAATAAAAAAAAATAAAAAAAATAAAATGGGTTGTTTGGATAAAATAACAAGGGTTGTACATACTTAAGTACGATTATAATTACAGTAGTCTGCAAAAGTTACTGTGATGCAGCTATTAACGCTCATCTTCAAAGATTTGAGTAGAATGTTTCAATTTTAACATAATATTTAGATAAACGTATCTAAACAAACCAAAAACTTATTAAGATGATTGGTTCAGGCATGACCATGCGGAAATCCAGTACAAAACATTAAACAGATGGACAAATATTTAGTACTATTCCGCCAAATATTAAGTATTATTGGCTAAATAGTACTAAATATTTGACTATCTATTTAATGTTTTTTAAAAACTCAGTGTAAAATTTAAAAAAAATAAAAAGTTTGTGTGTTCAGTTTGTGTGTGTGTGTGTGTGCACACCCACAAACACATGGGCTCAATATTCCTCTCAGTCTCATAAAAAACAGGTAATCACATCAAAAGCCCTCAAGGGAGTGTAAGTATAATTGAGGAGAGGTAAAGGGAGTATAAGAGTGTAAATATAGTGAGAGGGAGAGAAAGGGTTCGACTAACTTTGAATATATACTCGGTGTCATCATATAAGATGTTCAGAAACCAGGAGTTGATCTTGTTTTTGCAATCCATATAGGATATAATTATAAATTGATAGCTCCTTATTTGCTCTATTATACGAAGATGGGCTAAAAAAATAAATGGCCTTAACAGAGGTAGTCTGAATCTGATAGGCTGACGGATTATATCCTTACGCCATTAGGTGAAGCGTTTTAAATCGTATGGCGTCTCCGAGTGCTTACGGAAAATCTCTGCAGATACATACAACTTACAAACAGACAAGACAATCCAAGTATTCAAAGCGTTTCAGTGGGAAAATGGGTGGGTGCTTAAACCCAACCATGTGTGTCTTACCACCAGATCCCCACGCTTTGATGCAATAGGTAACAATAGACTGCGCTAAGGCATAATGCACAATTTTTAAGGTAGTAGAGTGTGCACCAGATCTGAGCCTTTTAAAAACAAATATTAGTTTTCAAGCGCTGGTGAACATGGAGGTCACATGTTCTTTCCAATACATGGTATTGTCAACAAAAATTTTACTTGATACTGAATATTACGGACACTGAGTATACAATATTATGGCTGGGTATTTGTCGGAGGCAACTGGTATACATAGTTCATTTATATAATTAAGAAACGGGGTAGGTCCAAGGACACTATTCTGGGGGACTCGAGGACCTGGAGGACTCGAGGACCTGGCTGACTTCGCAAAGTAGGTAGTGTGCTGAAAAATTTAGTAAATATATGGTATTTAATTTTTATTTTCCATATAAATATATTTATAAAAAATACATAGTGTATAATTTTTTTATTTTTAACACAAATAAACAACACACACACCAACACATACACACACACACACACACACAAATTCACATAATTACATTCATGTGGATTTTGTACAACGAATAAATAAATAAATAGACTCGATAGATTCTATCTTGTGGTATTTTGATGTTGAGAATGTGAAGGTAAAAGAAGGTGTCGATATACCGCTATTACGATGGCGGTTTTAGTTAATATGACTATTGCTGAGACAAAGAGACATTTTTGTAGTCAACATTCACTTAGTATAAAAGGTCCATGTCAATTTTTGTTCTCTCTAAAAAAACAATAAGATTATTGTATGTTGATGATATATCCAATGCTTCTAAATTAAATATTTTTGCAAAGTTCTTGTGGCAGGTAAGAGCTACCAGTACTCGAGAGAGCTGGTAAAAAAAGTTGATATATTTTGGTTTTCTTTTTCATTCATCAAGGTTGGTTTATCCATGATTAGAACCTACAAAGTTAACAGATGAACTAACATGAGTATAGTGCACATATCTGTTTCAGTTATTGAACAGGCAGTTTTACGCAGATCGGTTGAAATAAAACCTGTTAACAATAAAATGTTTTAGATTGGCATAGTAAACATAAAATTGACATGTAAAATGTACATAAACATAGGTTTGTAGTCATGCAAATGGTTGATATCATGCAAATTCGGCTATGGTAAAAACTAGTCAAACTTCCTTCAGGAGACTTTGGTGGTACGCTTCTTCTTTATTTTAGTACAGAGGTACCAAATCAAGAAGAAACGCAAATAAAGATCTTTCTATTTGTGAACCAGCTATATCTTTTGCCGAAGAACAGTCCCTTTATCTTAGCAATCAGATTTACCGCAATAAAAAATTTGATGGACCAGATATTCTTAGGGCTTCAGTAGTTAATATTAATACGTTTATTAAACGACTTGAGATGGCAGATTCCTGTTTATTTAAAAGTACAGTGTTTTATTGTGTTTTAAAGTGTTTTATTGATTATTTTCCATATTCCTGATTATGTAATTTGTCTTAAACATCACTAGGATCTCGATCTCGAGTGCTATGCTATAAAAGTATTTTCCACATTTTCGCAATCAGTATTCATATTGTACATTTTGATAAACACGGGCTTTACTCACGTATTATTTTGTCGATGGAGGCACCGATACTGTTTCGATTCATCTAGAGAATCTTCATCAGGGTGAGTTTGATCCGCGAACCGCTCGTTGCCGCTCAAGTTCGAAACAGTGTCGGTGCCTCCATCGACAAAATAATACGTGAGTAAAGGCCGTGTTTATCAAAATGTATAGTACAACTCACGAAAATTCGGAAAGTGCAATAGTATTCTTATTGTTTTAGTAATTAACGGGTATTTAACGCGTGTTGCTTTTAATTTATTTCCGACGTTTTTGTCATGTTGCAATAATCGTTGTCAGGCTGACTCAGCCCTTTATAATTTGCTATAATACTACTGTGCCAGAAAGCCATTGCTACGGATATATAGGTACTAATTATTTGTTATGTGTACTTTCTGTCTACCACGTCTTCTTGACTGTTGGAAGTCTTACAGATTTAAGTCGTATCGGACGCTGTGTTTTAAGGGCTTAAATCAGTGGAATATATGTAAATTGAAATGGCACCGACTTCCTGTAGATTATCATGACAAACGAGCTACACGCGTACGATGACGCGTCGGTATCACTGTCTATTTGCATAATTTGTGCTAATATACGACGGCTGATACTGTGATAACGTTACTAATGTTTTTGAAATCCTTGTTCTTAAATTTTCAAACCTGCTTATATAATATTTTATTGATAGTTCTGATTGAAAAAGTTTTCAGTCGTCCAATAACGTCTATGACGAGACAATATTAAATAAAGAAATATATGCAAATTAGATTTACAGAAATGTAACATACGAGTATGCAATAGTCGCTACTATAACCCTACTAATATTATAAATGCGAAAGTAACTCTGTCTGTCTGTCAACTTTTCACGCCAAAATCGCTGGGCTGATTTTGATGAGTTTGGTATAGAGATACATGGGACCTTGGAGAAGGACATAGGCTACTTTTTTGTAGGTACCACGCATGTGAAGTCGCGGGCAGTAGCTAGTAATATTATAAATGCGAAAGTAACTCTGTCTGTCTGTCTGTCTGTCACGATTTCACGGTAAACCGCTGAACCGATTTTGATGACTTTTGGTATAGAAATAGATGGGAACTTGGAGAAGGACATAGGCTACTTTTTTTGTAGGTACCACGCGTGCGAAGTCGCGGGCAGCGGCTAGTATAAAATACATGTGAAAATGTTTAGCTATCTAACGACCGTTCTATACTATTATATTAAGAAGATATAATAAATAATTGTAAAAAAAATAACGATATTTTTATGTTAAATAATTACTTATATTTTACAACAGAGTATTTTACATACAAAAGTATAAAGTTTGTGTTATTTGAAGAAGATTATATAGGAGGAAATCAACATAATATAAACTTCCTTCCGTACTGTAACGGAACAGAAGGCCATTCCGTTATGGTTCACAATTATTATAGGATGCTTGGGTACAAACCTTATTAATATCACGTAGACACACATGGGTCATTCTTATCAGAACAGATTTACCAGCAATTATATCTCCGATCACAAACTATAGGATGCTAACGTCTCCGATCTTTAATTATTGAATAAAATAGTGCGTAATTCATTACAATGTAAATAAACAAAGCATCTGTCATGACAGACTATACCAAAGACGGGTTATGGCAGATGTATGCAATTGTCAAGGTCCATGAGTAAAAGCTAGCAAAAAGTAATTAATACTAAGATTATAGACTATGGTTTAGAAATATCTTACGACTCATAGAGTATAATAATAAATAATACTGGATTTGAATTAGTAAGATTAAATAGAATTTGATTCTATAAGATAGAATAATCTATCCTTCTATTAATATATTATTGATAGAATGATTTGGGACGGGAAGATCTCTAAAGGAGGTTGAGTTCGAAAGGGTAAACAATTAAATAGCTATATAAAACAATATTAAAACTAGAATAGATAAATTAAAATCTTTTTATGTTCACGATATAATATATAAATCATGAAATAACTACATAAAGTTGGGAATAAATTGAAATTTTAATTAATTAAGGGCTTGATTTAGTACAGAGGTTATTTAGCTATACCACGGAGGTTGGGTCGTAAATTGAAATGGAATCGAAATTTCGATTGTGTTTGAAAATGGAAAGAAAGAGAAAAAAGATGAAAAACAACACGGCAGATTTTGTCATTCTGAATAGGAGGGCGCGTAAGGCTGGTCGAGCTGAACGTTTCCGTAGATTTTTCTCTCATGGTTTCTTACAATTACGTGGTGTCTTGTCGTACGTTGTTTCTGTGATAGTATCATTGTGTGAGTTACGTAATAGTTTATCAAGTCGGTTAGTCGGAAATTACTTTACAAGTTCATGAAGAAAGACAAGATTCACCAAAGTAATGGTATGAAGCTCTTACACGGCATGGTCTGTGGGTCAAATGGAAACCTAGCGGTGTTATACTCAAGTCTGACTTACCAACCCTGTTAGGAGTTCCCCCAGGACCTCTCGGAACGAGCCTGGAGCCAGATTTTACCTCTCCAGAGGATCGGCTTAATGGTTCCCTATGATTGGTTGCATTCTGTGTAAGGAAGGCAGAACCGGACTTAACAGAAGCAATCGGCATAGTCTATCTTTATCTATTTATATACTTGCACCTTATATTGCCTTTAATCTACAGATGATATCCCGGGACTTCGGTCTGTCGGACGTAGATTATAGGGACGTAGTAGGGGTTAGGTACAAAGTCGAGGTTTACAACTCGCTGTCCCCCAATTAGCAGCTAGGTAGCTCATCATTGCACCCTGATGAGTGACATACACAATTATATGTACGAAGCTTGCTTCCAGTAATGCTGATTCACACACCAGATTAGGTTACATAGGACATCAGGTACACAACACAATTTGAAGAGTTTGCCAAGGTTGTCGAATTACTATTATTCATACTTATACAGTAGTATAAATCTACTTATGGTTCTCGTAGGACTACGTAGATTACCTGTATACTAAATCGGTGCGCGAACAGTGGGGAAACTATCATTGACTAAAAGTTTTTAAACTTATAAACTCAATTATCCAATGAGATAGTAATACCAATTATTTACTAAAGATTTAGCTGAAACATTGCACTAGATAATAAATGTCTAGTTGAAAGAAATTATAAATTCGTATGAAATGGAATAATGATTTCCTACACCTTAAATTCAAATGTTCATTATTTGTACATTGTGGTACATATTTAATGGAGATCTTATGGATGAGTCCTACTATTGATTTATTAATTATCATATTAGATAAGTTCTATCGAACTCTTAAGGCGAAAGTCCTTCTAGCTTGCTTGAATCTATGGAAAGACTAAAACTGCTATCGACGAAGAGTCAGTATGAATATTATTGTTGATATAAATTTATCTAATTCAGACTTTTACCTAGTAATGGTATAGAGAAATATCTCTCAAGGCTCAGAATTAAGTTATCCAGATTTGATGTTATTCATAAAATTAAAGTTAAGTATAAACTATTCATATAATTGGTATATCTATCACACATTATCAATAATCTGTATTTGGGTCGAGTAGGGTAAGATTCTTGTGTTGTAGAATTAGGAAACTTCGCCAAGTAGGATAGGAGTTAGGCAGGGCTTTTCTATGTATCCAGTTGCATTCTAAGATGCGATACTAGAATGTTAACCAGTGGATGGATGGTATGTGAGTTGCTTGCAGACAAAAGTAAAGTAAATGCCCTTGAATATGTTGGACCGACCTACTACATTGGACGTTTTGATAAAAGATTAAACCCTCTGATACCCCTTTGCTTAACTATGACAGACATACTAATTACTGAGTAACAGTTTTGTTTGTTGTCAAAATTCAATTAAAGTTCCCTTCGGGCATGAAATTGTCCATTGCGGAGGAAGGCTGTCGAGGTCACATGGAAAGAAACCTACTATCGCTAGCGAGGAGGGGCTAGTGATCTAAGCCGCAATACAAATGTATCAATGTAGGACTAGAATGACATAAGCTGCTATTAGGAAGTATTAATATAGAACAAGAATGTTTACCTTGCTTAACTATTGAAACAACCGAAATTATTATCTATATTATATTTACGAAAAAGTGTCTATGTCTGTCTGTCTGTTACGTTTCGCGGCTGAACCGATTTTGATAAATTTTGATAAAAGACATATCGACTCTGGGGAATGATATAGGCTGCTGTTTGTGTAGATATCACGCGAGCGGAGCTTGATATTATACAAAGTAACAATTCATGACAAGAACTAATATCGTATTAAAATATTGAAATAACTTAAACCGTTATAATAAGGTTTCACAGTAATACTAGATCAGATATCATACTTATTTACTTTATGCAGTTTAAAATATCACTAAAGGACAATAATTAATAAAATTATAAAATTAAATATCGAACCACAGCGTAGTCAAATCAAAGATATTCTTCATTATATTAATTAAGTTTATTACTTCTAATAATTAAGTTTATAATATTTTAAATACATATCTCAACATAATTCTCTTAATGAATCATAGTTACTATATGCGAAACACAACGTAGGATTTTAATCACAACCACTAGACGAATCATTGGCCAAATTAATAATAGATCAAAGTATGTTTAGAGGTTTAAATTATATCATATAATAACATTTAGTTATTGGGGATTATATTAGGTACTTTTAATTAGTAGAGAAGGTGAAAAAAAAAGTTAGGTGCATCTAGAAGTAGTACTAGGTAGAGGGGGCGTTACAGTACTAGCGAAGGCTGAATATCCTACGTACAGAATACTAGCGAAATTCACAATATACTTTTTATTCCGTACGTGCGATACCTGATAGGTTTGTTATTGAAACATAATCTCATTTCCTCTTCGAGTGGAAATATATTTTGGCTGGGCCAATCCGGTAGCGGATACACCGTGGTGAATACTGAACACTTGTAGTGATTTTTGATACTGCTTCGCCCTAGTTTTGCGCTTTTCTCCTTTCAGTCGTTACATGCTGACAATTTGAATTCTTCCTGTATTTTTGTCACGTACAATTTAAGTTCATTATTGTATGATTTGCAAGTATTTGTCTCGGTTCTGGGTGTTTCTATTAATAATATGTATGTATTTACAAAAAAAAGTATATAAGTAAAAAGTAATTATACCTTATTATATAAGAAATTATAGTCATTTATTATAAAATTAATTTAGGTAGGTATTATAAAATCTTTATTTATAACACCTTGTTTACTTGTTTTGTATCGCATTTGTAAAAAAATGTTACATCTGTTGTACAAACATAAATACAAATCTTTATACTTTACTTTCTCATCTAGATACTACTAACTATGTTCATACGAAATTTGAAGTATTATTTTGTATAATATGAGTTGGCATATTTACATATCCCTACTCTTAGACAATAATTACATCTATTACGACCTAACCGATTCCTAGGTTTTAGAACGACATGATTAACTTTCGAGACGAGCTCTAATGATGGAGTTAATAATTAATAATATTCGTTGTGTACAAGACACATAAGTACCTACACTAGTCAAAAATATCGAAACGCTTTGCATACGGCGAGTGGCATAAATAAGACCGTATCGTACATAATTTGGTAAGGTTGCGATTCACATACAGGGTTTGAATCCATTCGGGTTTGACCTCTTTGAATCAATGATGAATCCAATTTGGTCCAACCTTTACACGCTGCCTCATTTAGTCACAGGTACGTACAGATTTCGCGTAAAACATGAAACGACGGTCAGTTGCCTGCTCAAATTGAACTGGATTTTTGCCGCATTTCGCAGTCTATTTATGTCGGTTGGAACGAAGTGTACGAGCACACATTTTTAACCACTCGCTAGATATTTAAAAAAATCAAGGTATAAGTGTTAGATATTTAAAAAAATCAAGGTATAAGTTAGGTATAAGTGCCGGTCTCGTATACTCGTACCTTGTCTGCTATATTTTTATTGATGTTGAATTACAATTTATACATTTGTGTGATGAACATAGGTGTTTGTTTTGTGTCTGGATATTTTAAATAAAAAAATAATCCCGGACATTTCATATACCATCATCTGGTCCCAAAGTAAGCAGAGCTTGTGTTATGGGTACCTCATGACTGATATACAACTTATATACTATTTTTTTTGTAAATACATACATATTATATATAGAAACACCCAGACCCGAAACAAATACTTGCAGATCATACAAGCATTTGTCCAGCGGCGGGAATCGAACCCGCAACCGTTTTGCGTCTCAGCCGGGCCCACTGCGTTACAGAGGTCGTCATAATTCAATTCAATTCAAAATAACTTTGAATTGAATTGAATTGAATTGAATTGAATTGAATTATGACATAAAGTATCTATGTATGTATTTTAAAATATATAAGTATTCTATCAGTCATCTGGTCACCATAATACAAGATATGCTTAGTTTGGGGCTAGATGGTGTAGAGTACAATGTCCAACATTTATTTATTTATATTCATGGTGGTTAGTATCGTTGACTGCTTTTCCGTTTCAAATTGGTTTTAACAGTCGTTGTTGAAAATACTTCATCACTGGTTGTGGTTGGTCTAGGTTTTATTCAGGAATACAAGAAACTCATAAAAAGAACGGTAATTATAAGTTTTGCAAACTCGAAATAGTTAATAATTAATAAATTAATTAATTAATAGATTAAAAATAATTAATTGTTTAATTAATTAATCGATTAAAAATAATTAATCAATTCAAAATAATTAATTATTAATAATAAAAAAAATTGTTACCTAAATAACCATTAATTAATTAAATAATTATTCAATAAATAATTAATATTTTCGTTCCTATCTGGATCTTTTATAATACGAGTATTAGGTAGGACATGTCAGTAATGTCGTGTTAATTCGTTTTAAGTCGGGATTCTGCGTATCCCGTAATCAATCGAACATATCGTACAGTTGAAAAACATAAAAATATATTCAAAAAGTAAAACAGTTTTAAATATATGATACTATATACGCTTGTTTGCGACAATGTTGACATATCTCAAAAAGTTAGAATTTTCAGGAGAACGTTTTTAAAATTCAACTAAAGATATTTTCATAATCATTGCTCTCTGAAAAAAAACTCTTATACAAAAAACATTACCTTATTTGTAATGTATCTAAATATATTAACAAACCTTATGTACTGTACTCAAAAATCATATAATGCGTTATTTTATGACACAAAGAACCACTTAAGTCATTATTCATGAAAATGTTGGTTTTTTTGTACTTTTTCGACTTATGAACATACAATATATTTTTTAAATTTGGTTTAAAATTTAGAAATTAATATAAAAAAAGACATTATAGAAAAATGCTTTATTAGATTTTCATACAATAAGTAACTGAAACATAGACACTTTTTAATACTGAATCTCACTCAGTCATTGAAAACGATAAATAAAACTAGAAAAATCAACAAACTTCACTAAATGCAAATCAGTCTTCTTCATTTCCGGTCAGACTTTACTTAAAAACTACTTTTATACCTAAATTAATCAGACTATTATTCATTACCAACAATTATAACAAAATCAGAAAAAAATCCTATAAACCTAGATGACACAATAATCAATTCACGGCAGTCCGAGCAAAGTTTCGTAAACATCTTACAAGGAATTATTAAATGGGGCATAAAACCTCGGTATTAAATTTTTGTTGAGTAAATTCTTGATGAATTTACTCAACAAAAATTCAGCCTTTTTTCGCTCTGATATGCCCGGTTTAGTAGCATATGCTTTCTTGACATCTACTTCAACCATTCTTTTCTTCTTTATAATATCTGCCTTTCGGAATTCCTCTTCGCCATAAGATGTCTTGAAGTACAAAATGCGAGGGCTGTTTTCTCTACCTTGAGAACTTTAACATCTGCTATCTTTATCTGGTGTCCTTTTTCATCCTTAGTAATGTTTACCCCCATTTGACCACAAGCATCTTTCCAATCGTAAAAATCTTCTGTGCACATTTAATTTACATGAAATGGTTCGGTATTCATTTTAGCTGATTTTATTGCACCAATAAAGGCTTCTGGCGAGTACATTGGGCACCTTTGAGCAATTTTTTTACCTGTCTTTCTATCAATGAATGTGCAGCATCCCCCTCGTTTTGTGTGTGCCCTTTAATGAGGTATTTGTGCGTGATTGTTTGGATGTTAGGTAACTTCTGGACCGCAAATAAATATGTTGCAACCATCGCTTTGTTCTTCTGCTGGCCCGGACAATTGTCAGAATAAAAGATAACGTTAATTGTATCTTCAGGATTAGCCGATGAAAGTTGTTCCAGGTATTTATAAACACAAGTTGCCAAATCATTTTACCTCTGTTAGCATTTAATTCATCCCATAGATAGTACTCTACTTTGTTTGACTTCAAGTCACAAATTGTAAATTTTAGCACATTTAACTTGCATTTATAATAAAATACAGAAACATCCCCTTTAGGACATACGGCTTGGAGATCGTAAACAGCTACCACAACATTTTCATCTGCTTTATCTTTGGTCTTTTCCATGCGACATAACTGTTTTTCTTTCAAGTGTTTCTCGTGTTTATCTTTCATTTCTTCTTTATTATTAGAGTTTTCGAAAGCTACACATACGTCACATAAATCTTTTTTGGTAGTAAAGAAAGATATGTGGTTTTCTTCTGTAAATATCCTATAAAATAGAACATAGTTCTCAAAAGGAAGATTTTCCTGTTTTTGTTTTTCCACATAATCATTGTGAATGTCTACTATGCTTTTGCTTTCATCAATAAAGACTCTGCTTGTATTAGCTTTGGTGTAATGGGATTCTATCTTTGGAATAGATCCGATTTGTCTTCTTATAGCGTTTTTATAGCTTCATCAACCTGCTTATGCTTATTGTGCTTGCCGCGTTTGTCTTCAGCTAACAGACAATAAGCAACTTGGTTTTGTTTCTCCAAAATGGTACGAATTGGGCGATCATTAATATCCAGCGTGTTCTTAAAGAAGATTTTGCACACCTTTACTTTTTTTATTATGCAATTTAAAACAAAACGCGTTATTCTTCTGGCGAGTTTTCCTCGTCCCACCATCACGAACATATTGGTATTTTGGTGTTATGATCGCCATACTTCGAGAAATATATTCCCTTTGCTTTTTATTGCCCAATAGTCTTCAAATAATGACTTTCTTTCTTCTTCAGTTAAATTAGAGCTACATTTTAACCGGCATTTGTCTCCACATGGCTCCTTCATTTTCTTATTTTCTTTAGTTTTCTTACTAGCTGTTTCGTAAGCCTGTCCTGTATTTCTTAAACTTTCAATACATTTTTCTTCCAATTCTGTTCATCCCGTTTGCGTTTTCTTCCTACTCTTACTGGAGGGCTTGTGGGTGAAACAGTTATGTTTATATCTTCTCTCGTTGTCTCTCGAGTTGTTGGAAGTAAAGGTGCATTAACTTCATTTTCGGTTGCATGGAGAGGCATATTTCGTGTGATATTTTCATCGTTGTTAAAAAAAAGCAACACATCAATTTCTTCATCAGGCAATTCCACAAGATAATGACCAAGGGGTGGTTCAGGCGGTATGTACATTGGATCCCTTACAGAGTCATCGCTGTCTGAAAAAGAAATGCAATTTAGGCACTGCGTGCGCAATAAAGTACACAAAAATATAAGTATCTACTTAAAATAAAAAATTACCTTCACGAAATGTACTGGAAGAATCAGACGACGAACTGGAAGAACTCCTGGAATCTTGTATATGATCCGATGAAACCTGATTTAGTATTTCAAACTCTTGGTTAGGTGGTGGTGCCTGAGTATGTCTTTCACAGCCTAGAAAGTGAATAGTAATAGTTTAATATTACTCTAGTTTAGTACAAAAAATATAAAAAGTATGTTAGTTAAAAGGTACTAAAAGTACATACTTCTTTCATCCAGTGCAGAATCTTGTTAAGTGGTTTTGCTCCTGTTTTGATCTATAAGAGCTAAAATTTGTTGGCTTCTTGAGCTCTCTGTGAACGCCATTATAACTAACTCTCTGCAAACAAACAAAATAAGACGTCAAAACAGGTCAATAAAAACATTAATATTTTTATGTAAAACGTTTCAATCAAAAATAATGTGAGAATATTGAAAACAAGGCTTTTAAAATTTCAACAATAGTGACTTTTTGGACATAACTTTTAGCACAAATTAACGCTTTGCGTTTTGCTTATTAAAAATATCGTCATAACACGTAATAATGTTTTTACAGTAATTACTTTTCTCAGCAATATTGACATATCACGTAATATGTACACAACCAAAAACAAAATACTTCTGTGCAGTAACGACACATTTGTACTTAAGTACGGTATCACTAAAAAAAAGTTAAAATAAATTCGACTTACCTTATCACGTAAAACGTCACAATCCGAAATATGTTGTTTTTTAAGAGAACACGCACAACCTTTAGCGCACATTACCAGACAGCTACTGAGTAATGACGTTGTTATTACGAACCACCAACGTGAAAGAGATAGTGTTACAACGACACATCCTCCCTCTCTCTTTAACATTACCTCTTAGATAAATGACGTTTTTATAGAAAAAGCTAGATTTTTTTAAGAATGTAGGTGTATAGTTAACTAAAAAATCGAGAAATTTGAGTTAGGTCATCCTTGTCGCAAATGAGCGTAGAATACATTTCATGGGTGTGGGATCCTCTTTTAAGTATAGATATACCTGTGTTAGAGGGACTTGCTCTTCCGTGGTACAGTTATAAACATTAAATTTGAGTTAAGCAAAATAAGATAAAACAAAATGTAGGTTAAATTAAATTAATGTTAGTTACATAAATAATGGTACTTAAGATAATATGTAAGTAAGTTATTTTATGTATGTACATTTACATTGTTTGTGTGTACATTACATACATATAATTATGAGTGTAGTGTTTAGGCGCTTCTGAGCACCGGTCTGCCACGAGCATGGGTAATTCAGGAGAGCCCAGGTGAGTATGTATGTGTGTGTGTGTGTGTGTGTGTGGATGTGTGTGTGTCAATATGTGTGTGAGAGTGTGTGTAGGAGAGTGTGTGGGAGTGTGTATATGTTTGTGTGTGTGTTGATTTTACGAAACAAATGACTCTTGAAAATACTCATGAGCTACTGCAAAGCCTTATTTGCACAGAGTATTCAATTAACAAACGTTTCTTTATTACTAAGACACTATAAAAGAACATAGAAAACCAAAACCTCTGTGACGCAGTGGGCTAAAGGCCGTCTGAGACGCAAAAGGTTGCGGGTTTGATTCCCGCCGCGAGACAAATGTTTGTATGATCTGCAAGTATTT
The DNA here is from genome assembly GCA_948098915.1 of Lampropteryx suffumata. NCBI lineage: Eukaryota > Metazoa > Arthropoda > Insecta > Lepidoptera > Geometridae > Lampropteryx > Lampropteryx suffumata. The sequence continues at coordinate 12,639,008 of OX402561.1, forward strand.
GTCTCGGGTCTGGTTGTTTCTATGTATGTATTTACAAAAAAAAAAGTATATATAAATAGTATATCAGTCATGTGGTGCCCATAACACAAGCTCTGCTTACTTTGGGGCCAGATGATGTTGTGTGAAATGTCCGGCAATATTAAATATTAAAAGTATTTTTTTAAAACGTTATACTTTGTGAGAATATGTGTAAAACTGCGTGAGTATGCTACATTTCAGACCATTTCACTTAGTCCAATTTACAGCAAGACATTCTCAAAGTCTCTATTACTGTAAGACAATTAGCATATGCTTCCCGAAGCTATTCCGGAGTACTTGGGTTCCGGCGTCCCCTTTAATGACAGTGCAATCACCTAATGACTCACTTCCTCTGAGAAGGAATACTCGTAAGTAACTAAGTACCTATTTGAGTTGTGGCTTGGGATGAGTGTACCTATTGCTAATAGGTAGTAGTTAAGTCAAACGTATTATGTGGTGTCTTCTGAATTATGTATTGTATTATATATGCCTCATGAGATAGCACCTAAAGTTACTCGCTTACGATCTTCATTATATATGCAATATAAAAATAGAGATGGGATTCAGCAAAATAGTGACCTTCATAGAATCAACACTAGGAATAGACATAAATTATACATCCCTAGGTTTCGACTAGAAAAAGTAAATAAGTCCTTTATAGGGAACATGGTGCGCTTCTATAATAAGCTTCCTGAAAATGCTACTAAACTAACTATTAAGAAATTTAAAGCATACATAAAAGGTAGTCTTTTGAAGAAAGCTTATTATCATATTAATGACTATATTATTAATAAGAATGCATGGCCTCATGTCGCTCTGCCGTCAGACAGTTAACCAACACACTTGAAATGTATAAACTCTCTTGTATTAGTACTCCGTAGTTAAGGTAGTTACAAGATGGATCATATAAAAAAGCGCTAGGACCAAGACGAGTTTCTTGCCAATTCTTCTCGGGCTTGGGTTAGGATGAATTGGCACCTAAGCTCACCTAGTATGTAAGACGTTTCAAAGTGATCCTTGTGATTGTATTGAATAAAGTATCTTTTGACTTGACTTGACTTTGCAAGATTAATGATTGAACTTGTATGGTATCACTTCTTATAGTTTAAAATTCTATGTTCTATGTACGAGTTTTCTTATTATATTCGGTAGAAAATATTCCCAAAACAATTCCGTTGTGTTTATCTTCCATTTTGTCAACGCGCATCAAATCACCGAAGAGGAAAATTAAGGAAAAGCTGACGCGCGCCGCCCAGAATAAGATTTGGTTTAGTGTTGTAATGAGTCACCTCATAAATATAAGTGGAAATAACAATAAAATAAAACGTTTCCGGTTTTCATAAAGAGCTGCCGAGTCGTTGGCTTTTACGCGAGGGTCGGACATTAACGTAATGTAATTATATGGGTACCTACGTGTACATAAACCTATTAATATAGCGTATAGGTTACCCGGAACCACTCAGAACCTTTTAACTTTGCCTTATAAGCTATAAAGCTTTTAATTTTATCAAAGAACGTATAAATGAAAGCTTGTTAATTATACTTTGAAATATAATCTTGGTACTACTCTCCAGATAATTGTTTGTTCATTGTGTGTCTCAACAATCGAGCCTTTTGTATCGGTTTCTGAATTTAAGGTTACTGTAGTTGAGAGGCGGTCGAAAAAGTTTTGTGTCAATGAGAGCTATGTGTGATCACAGTTTTTTTTATTTCCAGCATTGCTGTCATCCAATTATCTATGAATAGTGCTCAAATAAAAAAAAATCTGTCATCTTGGCGCAATTCAGGACAGTCTGCTAATTTTCTCTTTCCAGTAATCAAGTTAAGAAAGTTTACGACTTTCGCGCTGGCTAATGAACGACGCAAGTCGCGGCGACTCGCGACGTGTCTCAAATTACACATTCAACGAACGGCGGGTGTAATTGCTGTTTATTTAGTAGCTGGCAAGAAATGGCAGGTGAATAATAAGTTGCTCGGTGAGAACACGTTTGTATTTCGAAAAACAGTATTAGGCACTTTTACAATAGTTTGAACAGTTTTGTGACGACGTGACGTTTTTTGTAGTGACGACCTCAGTGGCACAGTGGACTAAGGTCTGACTGAGACGTATAAGGTTGCGGGTTCGATTCCCGCCGCGAGACAAATGTTTGTATGATCTGCAAGTATTAATCTCGGTTCTGGGTGTTTATACGTATAATATGTACATATGTATTCACAAAAAACAAAGTATATAAGTAGTGTATCAGTCATGTCATCATGTGGTACTCATAACACAAGCTCTGCTTGCTTTAGGGCCAGATGACGCTGGATGAAATGTCCGGCAATATTTTTATTTTATTACTGACTATAATTTTACACGAAATACCATTTTTATTTAGGATGAAGCATCACACAAGTAGTGAAAATAAATAATGCACTTAATAGATTAATATGAAAAACCGTGGAAACCGTTAATAATTTATGATTATCATTGTTTTGTCATGAAAACATATTTTAGAATATAAGAAGCCAAATACATTTTTGTTTCAAACGTTCGCGCTAAAAGTTTTTTGAGCCGGACGAGACGGTAGAAGTAGGTTTTCTGTTTTCGTAGCTTATAAATAAGATTGTAAAGCTGGGGAACAGCCACTTTTTTTTCAGCAGCCGAACCAGACAGAACTAAAAGCTAAGTACTACCTATTTACTGTTCATACTTAAATTAAATGTTGTGTATTATTAACCTTACAAGTTTAATGTGTTTCTACTTGTTCATAACATGTGTTATAATAATATAAACCAGGTTGTGTAGAATATGCTAGAAGTATTCCTTTGTTGAGCTGTGTTTCTTTTCTTTTCTCTCCACAAAAGCTACCTATATATTAGGATTTCTAGTAACTTTTTAATGAAAATAGATACCTAGGTAGTTCAAATTAGGGTATATTTCTGGCTTTCTATAACTTTTAGAATCAGTAGAACTTGTTAAATCTAACACACTCGTATCTATAATTATCATACTACTGAACAATTGATATAAATAGCACCGCTTGATTCAAGTGCTTTCCCTAGGAAATTGATTTATAGCAATGCGATTGCATTGTAAGAGGTTCAATAGAGGCATATCCATGACAATACAACCTAACTAGAGAAGTGCAAACAAAACGCTTTATCGACTGAGAGGGCAATATGATCAGGCAATAACAAAGCCAAGCAACTAGACCTCCAGTATACTCTGATTTCGTCCCCAATCATACAATTTGCGGAGAAAACGAGGGTCAGCTTGCATTAGCCACTCGATTGCCCGAGGCATTTTAATACCGGGTGATCGGTATCTTGGAAGAAACTATAGAGCTAATACAGAATGTTGGTTTGCTTGTTTGCTAAACAATCATGAACGGTTCTTTTAAATTCAATTTTCTATACAAAATAAATAACTTTAGAAAATAAGAAACTAAACAGAGACTTTTAAAGTATACAGTGAAATTAGAACCAACATGAAACACAAAGAAAAATATCAGCTCAGTATAAGGTTGTTTAACATAATTTATGCCGACTATTACAAAATGGCAGGTGTAAAAGGTATCTAACATAAGGTTAAAAAAAAATCGTACACAAAGGGAGGGCTGCCCTTAGTAGTGGAAGATTGTTGGAATGGAAGGTTGTATGATAGGTTAAAGTAGATCCTTGAAATTATCTTGCTTCTCGCAGTTGTTGATGAATATAACAGCTCGGGCTTCGTAATCTGGGAAAGTGGCGTGCTTGAAGTGGTTTAAGCCAAGACCGTGAAGCGTCGCGTGGCCAACTTCCGATGGAAGTGAGCAGACTGGCGTTATTAGTACTAACTGAAATAAAATTTAGTATTTCCTTCAGCCATTATTTGTAGTTTTTCCTGTAAAAGTATTTGGAACAGTTGTCCTTTTTTATGTTCTAACAATACAAAAAGATTTTCAAACTTTTTAATACAAACAAGTCAGCAAACTACCATATTATGGCCTTGATGGTAGAATACTACTGATTTTTTAAATCTTAGGTTTAAAGCTGTTAGTTTTGCGAATTGAGTACTGAAAATTCAAACACACCAAAATATACCTTACATGCTCGTAAGTTGAAAATTACTTGCTAGTCGTAAATATTCTGGATTTTATTACCTTACGTATGTTCTGTGATAAAGAAATATTTTAAACATTCTTCAAGCGCAATAATTCAGCAAGAACATGTACTAAAACAAGTTTATTCTAAATTATAAAAGTTACACACCCGTCTGCCGGTTGGCTTTGTAAAAAAATGTAGGCAACAACTTTCCAAAACTTCTGAATATGTGTAAAAAAGATATGTGAAGTTCTGCGAACGCGCCGCTTCCACAGGATTATGTTCCTTGAATACCAAGCAGGATCGCTCCTCGACGTACTGGTGACCTGTGCGTACTAAGCTCACTAACCTCTTAGGACCTGATCAAATATAACAATAAATTGATAATAAATAATAAACATAGGATATACAACCAGAATCCGGTCAGTGGCTCAATGCCCTTCTATATCAGAACTTTTATCAAAATGCCAATCCAAATTTTATACACCAAATATTTACAAAATTTATATCAGAACACTGCTTGACTGAATCAGCGTTGAGGCTTACACTAGGTGCCCGTATTTGTCAGCCACATCACTATTCTAAAAAAGCATACGGTATGTGCAGTCTATCCTGCCAAAAGAGCGTAGGCATTTATTTCGGCCACAACTCCTTAAACTACTTTGTGAAGCGGTCACTTATGAACATCCAGGTGTCTGGTGTGCTTTAGTCTGTTTAGGTTTGGCACGCGATGATGGCAAGAGACCTGAAGGCATTAATTGAATCCCCTGAAAATGGGTAGCGAGCTCGATGCACGAGCTCTCGTGTAAGACGACACATGTAAACAAAGTGGCCTCCTCTCTTCTCAATTACTAGAACAATTACTAGAACTGAAGCAGCGACGGAAATAACTGAAAACAGAGCAAATACAAAATCCATTCTAGTGAATAGGTTTTTATTTCCACACTTCTTGGTTTAGAGAATATGGGACCAATAGGACCCCGTACTAAACTTTTTGTTAAAAGAATAACGCCACCTTTATCCGACGCTAGTGACAAGAAGGCTGGCTTATTCCATGCTTAAAGAATGCTTTACGCTATTCAGATCGGGGATGCGGCCACTACACCTAGAGCTCTCTCTTCCACATGAACACAAATATTTATTTTAAGTGTGCATATACATTAGGTTGGTTGTTCTTTTAGTTAAAGGAAATAAATATTATCATTAGTAATGTTTTTAACTGCCCTGCCAGCTCAGTAGCTCTGCCTTCTGCACTGCATGCTTTTTTACAATAAAAAAAGGTTGTGCGATGAATTTGTTCTGTGTCTGTGTATTATAAAGTATCATGTATTTAAAAATATATAAGTATTCTATCAGTCATTTAGACAAGATAGTGTTGTGTGCATTGTCCATTAATACATATATTTAAAAAAAAAATGCGTGAGTGTCGTAGAACACTCGGTTGGAACGAAGTTCCTATCGTAGTATATTATTATTGATAAACGTATTATATTATTGATTAACAAATACAAATGAATGAATTACTAGCGTCTGAGAGCAATTAAATGAAACTCGGAAATAACTAATGATTTGAAGGAATGGTTTTCGTTCCTTCAGGAACGAAAAACGAAGGACATTTCGTAATTAATAATTGAAATTGAGTTGTGAAAACATTTTATTGTACATCATTCATTTAATCTAATTAATTCGTTCATTCGTTCAGCTAATTAATTCATTCGTGTCACCCTATGGATAACTGACTACACTAAAGAAAGGTTCGTGACGGAAATTCGTGATGGAAAAATCTTAACACATTTTTTCGCCTAGCCCCAATCCGCCGAGTCCGTACCGTGAGATAAAGAACTTCGTTCCAAAAAAAAATGGTCTGTGCATGTTATCTCGTGCAAGTAATAGCGGTTATGGAATTTACGGACAAGAACGAAGCTGCATACGCTGTATATAACACAAACACGTGCAACACACATCATATCAGGTCCCAAGCGACGTGTTAGATTTGTCGATTGGCAAATTTAAAAATGTAATTAAACAGAAACTGTCTATTAAAGCATATTATAGAGTATCTGAGTATTTAGATGACAAAAAAGCTTGGGATGAATCTGCTCCGACTCGACTCGGCATCCGTAACAAATTTTTCAAGGATCATACAAAAAAGTGTTAAGACCAGACAAGTTTCTTGCCGGATTCTTCTTCAACTGGGATTAGGAGGAACCTGCACCTAGATTCACTAGCAATTAAGAAGACGATTCAAAGTGGTCCTTGTGATTGTATTGAATAAAGATATATTGAATTTTGAATTTTTGAACTATTAAACGATTAAAAATATAAGTGTAAAATTAGTTTATTGTAAATAAAACTTACTCATTGAAAAATAATCGAAAACAAACGGGATGACACCCTCATTCCATGGACAAGGCCAATTCGTCGGCAAGTTGGTCTCTGTAGCGAAAATAAATAAACTTCAGTGTAATTACGATCGGAACGCTCCAAATGTTTTCGTAAATTGTTTTACGCGAACCATTGTTCAAGTCGCAAGATTGTGAAATAATTGTGTTTAAATTGCAAAGTAAAACAGATAAATTTATGATCCAATTTCCGTAGCAATATTTATACTTAATGTTTAAACTCAACATTTTGGAATCGCGAATTTTATCGATCTTATTTACTTACACAATAAAACTCGACCATCTATTGCTCGCACACTCGTTTTAACAGCTTGAATAAAATCTTTATATAGGCTTTATATCACTATACGAAATATTATTACGTGAAGCAAAAACAAAGTATGAAAAAGTATTGAAGTATGAAATTTCGCACACTTATAGTTTACTAGCTGTTCTCGCGACTTCGTCCGCATTTTTTTTATTTGGTTAAAAAGTTTCCATGCAAACATTCACACCCCAGTTTACTCCTTTCATTTATTTTGCATTTTAAGTATCCAAACTAGGTTTCAAAGAAATTACACCACCCGTTAAAATGTTCCCATATAAACTTTGACACCCCATTTTACCCCCTTTGTTAGAGTTATTTTCAAAAATACTGAAACTCGTGTCCATTTATTTTGCATTTTAATTATTCAAATCAAGTTTCAAGCAAATCTCACCAAACCAATTTAATTATGCATAAAAAATATATTAATTATGAATTATGGTCGAATTTTGAGCAGTGGGCGACCACTAGTACAAATAAACGTGCTGCGAGCTTCTTTACTTCTAGTGCTCATTAATGCTAATGAATAGTTAGTGAATCTGATTATATTAGGCAGAACAAAAGATTGGTTTTTCTTTTTCATTGAAGCGACCTAGATAGTGTTATGTGAATTGTATTAGAAACATATTAAATTTTATACGATATTTATGTTTATTTATAGTCACTTACATAGACCTATCATTACACTGCTGTGTGTCGTGATAGGCTAATACCAAACAAAGAACTGATTTATTTATTTATTTAATAACGTATTGCGTAAATAATACACAAATGTCAAATAGGTGGGCAAATGCTCGTAGCATTTTCTACCTGCCAACCTGCAAGGTAGAGAAACTAAAAATGTATTACTATAAAAACCAGATATATTATAAATATAATAATAAACAATGCCGGACATTTCACAGAGCATCATCTGGCCCCAAAGAATAGTAGGCAGAGCTTGTGTTATGGGTAGGTACGACATCACTGATATACTACTTATAAATACTTTTTTGTAAATACATATATATTATACATCAAAAACCCATATCCGAGACAAATACTTGCAGATCATACAAACATTTGTCCCGAGGCGAGAAACGAACCCGCAACCTTCAGCGTATCAGCCGGGCTTTGGCCCACTGCGTCACAGAGGTCGTCACACAGACACATAGCAAACTTCTTTAAATAAACAAAAAAAGGTAGAAGGTAGAGCTAATACCGACTGAGTTGTATGGCCAGTCAATTAAATTTTAATATGCCACTTATGTGCCGCGGATATCACTGTCACAAAGCAGCGATGTACGGTTTGCCTGACCGATGTGAAAGAAGAAAACTATGTGTCTTAGATAATAGAAGCGCTTTTATTGGGGATTAGTCCCCCTGCTAACTAACAGAAGAGCTAGCAATAGAGAAGGGAAACTTGAAACAAGCCCGGTTCAGTGCCAGCCGTTATGCACCTGCAAGCGAACCGACACCGCATGTACTGATTCGTCTTTCCTGCGGGTCCTGTCGGCAAGGTCCAGAGCTTACATTAAGGCTTACCTAAGTGCACGAAAGGAGCCTCTGAGGCGCACTTTAATCCTTTCACCACACTGGATAGAAATAACTAGTGACACGATAAGAAGAAGATCTATTCTTCGTACGTACGTATGCACGTATGTATTTAGGAGTGTAAAATAATCCACGGATACAAAATTATAAATTCTATCGGAACATTGTTAAGAGATCTACAGTTGAGGGTCCAATTATGGGTCGTACAAAAACTTTATAATGAGTTTAATAGGAAAACAAAATATTTAACGGTATTATACAAAGTCAAAGTTGTTCGCCTTCTTTGAGCGTTAGTATACATGCACAAAGTCTCACAAAAATTCAGTAGTACAACTCAAACACTACTCTCCACGCGTTGATAAAATGTATTAAAAAATCTACAAATTTGCACATTTTTACTTATATATTATATACTATAAATGTACTATACCTATAAACGTTATTAACTAATATATTAAAAGTGCTCACGCTAGTAAACTTTAAAATCCACTAATCAATTCGCAAAATAAGATTAAAACTGATGTGACCATCACTTATCAGTTCGCAACACTCGTATAGCATGAGTAGTGTTAAATAATTAAGTTTTAAAAACTTGAAAGAAACCCAACATCATTGAACATTAAAAAAAATGGTTGTCTGTAAAGTTGGTTTACGGACGATAATTTTACGTGATAACTTCATAACAAAACATTGATAAAAATGCGGAACGTGACAATTTTTCATGCTTGCAGCGGGCGTTCATCGATTTATAAGACGTTGTCACGTCAAAAACCACAGGAATCTTTTAAAAAGTTTTCATTTTACACTTTTTTGTACTCTTTCATTTTTCGAAATTGAATGACACAGAAAGCAAAAAACAAAATTTTGTTTACTTGAACGACATTTTACCACCTATTTTTATTAAAAACCAAACTATTGGACCAATTTTGATGAAACTTCTATGGGACCAATTGGAAAGTATATGCTTTTACATTTTTTTTATCGGTTCATAAATAACTGAGTTATGAGGTAACAAACAAAAAATTACACCGAATTGAGAACATCCTTTTATTTTTGAAGTCGGTTAAAACTCCATTGCTGGATATTATTTGATGCGTGAAATTACTTGTGTATGAACATGAGATGCGGTACTATTTATTTTACTGTAACATAAACCTTATTGTCGGCTTCGTCGGATCTTTCCTCAAAGCTAATGAATAATTTTTCGTGCCGAAAGAGTTTCCTACTCTGACTACAGAGAATTAACCGTGTTCGCATTTATTTTAACTTAGGCCTTTACAGTGTAGCTTTAGATAAACGAAATACGTTTAATTAGCTTTCAAAAAGTTTTTATCTTGCTTCGTTTTCACTTTAAATTGCGATTTTAAACTCGTTTAGATGTTTTTGAAATTAGTTTAGACTAGCTTCTATTACACGGTTTTACTTTTAATAATCCAGGTGTATGTTGTTATATTTTACCAACAATATAAGTTCTTCCTGTAAATCTTTGTCAAAAAACTCATGAACAAAATCTGAATCTGTAAAATATATCGCATTATGGGATACTTTTTCGCATATCAGGAGTACTAGTACAGCACTCTAAACTCTGTTAATCTTATAAAACAACTTACACTATAGCATTTCCTGAAGAGTGAACATCGAAGCACTCCTCGCATCAAACTAGTGTTTTACAAGTTTCGACAAAGAAGTTTCTTGAAATTCGATTAAAGGGTACCGCAGGACTTTTGCCGCGAAGTTATTTACGAAAAGTAGTAGCTATTTCGAAGTTGCCAAGTTGCTTTTGCCGCCCACGAACGGGTTCCATTAGAGTTAGCGGTAAGATCATGTAAATTGAAGCACGTTGAAGTTCCAATAAATCATTGACTCTGAACTCCGTAGATATATTCATTTACCATCAGTGCTTGCGGCTGTAAAGAATTTACTCTCGAAAGGCCACAGAACCGCTGCATATTCATGTCGCTTGGGTATGCTAAATTGAAAGAGATACGAAATTGCAACGATGCTATCGTTGCAATCAGTTTCTTTGAACAAGCTACTCATAGGCACAAAAACGATTATGGTTTTTTTCTTGACAAATTAATATTGACGCTATTAAAAGTGAGCCTTAACTTTTAATATGACTTATTGAATTTTAATATGTTGTTTGAAACGAATCACTAGTTGGAGCAGTCGTCTTATCTGGACCGCAGCTCCCTAGTAATTATGGCCATAAACAGGCCTCCCATTTCCCATCTCCCATCTCCCATCTCCCATCTCCCATCTCCCATCTCCCATCTCCCATCTCCCATCTCCCATCTCCCATCTCCCATCTCCCATCTCCCATCTCCCATCTCCCATCTCCCATCTCCCATCTCCCATCTCCCATCTCCCATCTCCCATCTCCCATCTCCCATCTCCCATCTCCCACATTGTTGTTTCACTTTCTCGTTCATGCTCAAAATTCACTTGTAAGTAGAATGCACAGAAACTATAACAAAATGTCTGTCGACATTTTTCACAGTAGTAAGAATGTTTTTAGACGTGAGGTAGATAGTGTGCTGAAAGAAGTATAATTTAATATAAGTACGCATCTTTATATCAAAGTATATATAGTATTTATGTTTATATATATTGAATAATGTGTCTTACATAGGTATAATTTTCTTTATTTTTACACATACTCACACACACACACCCAGCCACACACACTGACATAATTACAAACACATAAACAAATAAACAAATAACACAAACATACCTTGATTACTGTTGGTTTGCTTTGTTATTTGTAATGTTAATCCGTTTTTGGCTGTCGGTTTTAAATTTAAGTTTTGTGAATACAAGTTTTAAGGGATCTGAATTTTGTACAACGAATAATAATAATAATAAAATAAACAATAAGCCGAAGCGCGCAAAAGGAAACGGATTCATTTCGCTCGCTACTCTTGAGGTGGGTATTGGTTTCCTTATATTTTAACAGTTGTTATCTGTTTCCTATTATTGTTGAGTTTCGCGTTTATTGACTTAATAAAATCAGAAAATAAGCATGTATAAAATCAGAATTAAAAAGGTTATATTTGAGTAGTTTATATAAAAATAGATACATAAGTAGGACCTAGCCTTATTTGTGAAACTATCCTTTGTGATCCGTATCGGGCTTAAAACATCTGTAACCAACATTTTTCTGTACAATAGTAGATGCACAATCGTTTTTATCACCTAACTTCAGAAGGAGAAAGATTCAGTGTAAGTATTGTACACTTATGTCCTAAGTGTAGACTGCCTATTTCATGGATGACTGGATAACATATACAAAAATGGTGTGCAGTTCATGCTTATAAATTGGCCCATCAGATAGTGATGTCTACATTTTTTTAGAAATAGTTGTTGAATTTTTGTTTTAATTATTTTCTGTTTATGAAAAAACCATGTTTCATTTCTATTGTTTTTGCATTTATATTTATTTTTTTCGAAACTTGTTGGTTAAGTAAATAATGACTAATTAATTAAAGCGCTATTATAGATAAGATTATGAGATCCTTTTGAAGTAACACGTTACGTTAGCGCGCCTGCCTACCGCGCAGCGGTATGCAGGTTTAAGTTATCACTTATGTCGGGCGTCCCAACGCACACGTTATTTTAATAGTACGATTCCTTGTGTTAATGTAAAGTTTACTAATAAGAAATATTTAATGATTTTTTTGTTCGGGTTCCGTGGAATACAATTATATTATATTGGGTTTTCTTTGAGTAGGTGTGTATCAAATTTAATAGCCAGGCGCCTGAATGTATAATGTGTCGTTTTCTTGTGGTACCTTTCACTAAATCCACTTTGTAAAAATTTAAAAATTTAATGCAACACATTATTTTCTATCATACTGTCTATCGCACACTGACTTATAGATGTCAATTTGGACGCGTCGGTTTTGCTAAAGCTTACAAAAGATTTATTAAATAAATCTCTTTTTGTTTTCAAATCCAAGTAGCAGAAAGATGCGATTATTCCGTCGTTGGTTTAACGAATTGCAGTTTAGAAAGCTTTCAACATTGTTAGCATCTGGATGGGGAGAGAAGTTAGCAAAAGTCATTTATCCACCTCAAGGCCGGTATTGATCCACTAAAACCTAGATTATAACTCCATTTACAAATGCGGAGTTTAGGAATGCAACAGGGAAATAGCTTTGCTGATTGTACCTAGATGTAGATCATTTTAATTTTAATATAATTACAGAAACTTACAGAATAATATAAAATACATGTGACATAGTTGAGGTATCTAAGGACCGTTTAAAACTATCTTTAAATAGCTCAACTGATCCGGATCACTGACAGCCGGACATCATCTCCAAGACACTGGTGGCATCGTCATCACTCGATGTTTCTGTTGATTTTGATTTTTTTCTAGTAGGTCATAATATTTATGTACGAAGGAAAAGCAAGGACAGGCGCAAACACTTAAACTACAATAGTCTATATTAATAAAGTTATACATTATTATACTTAGTAATTAATATATTATTTTAATCATCATCAACATCATCCGCAGCTTGACTTTACCGTCCGCCGCAATGCTGTGCTAATCTCGTTCATACGGCCGCGATATTGACTATACCGTCTACCCATCTTGCCTCAGGACGACCGACTTTCCTACATCCATTTCTTCAACACCATTTAGTGATTGCCATAATCCACTTGTCATAACTACCCCTCATTGTGTGTTCTGCCCAGCTGCATTTAAATTATATTATCCGGTTCCCGACGTCTTTGATCTTACTGCGTTTTAGGATTTCATTGATTTAAAAATGTATCGATAAGTTTGAAGCCGATATATCAATATACACACACGCAAACACGCTCACACATACACATGCACATACATACTCATAAAATATTTGTCTAACTGATAAAAGTTTGAACCGTACAACGTCGTCCCGTAAAATAATAGTAAGAATGAAACCCACGATGATTAGAAGCCGCAGTCGAGGCGCGCATGCAGTGGGCGCGTAGCCAGCTCCAGACACATTACTTTATTATTTCTCGCCAAGATCTAGTAAAAAAGTGATAAGCGTTTTTCAAACAACGGCTCCAACATTCTATAAATGACTACTGGGTGACAGAGCAACACGAGTATTAGGTAAATGGGAGAGACTAACTTTTCGGCTGTTTGACTTGTACGCGACTTGTGGTGGAACACCTCAAAAATAAGAAGATTGTTTTGTAAAACTAGGCTTAGCTGGATCTGTTTTTTCGTAGTTCTTAGCCGTATTCAGAAATTCACGCCTGCATTCTGACAATTTCCAAACTGTCTCACATATTTTGGTTACAATGCCTCGGTGGCGGCGCGGCGTGGCGTCCCGCTATTCACTAAGCTCTATTGTTAGAAAATTCAACAACTTAATCTTTCGAGCATTTTATGTAGGTGAGGTCTTATCTCTGATCTTTATACTCGCAAATTCATAGAATAATCTGATTTGGTTGGGTATATTGCCCCAAGGGTTTTTATTAACCACATAGAAATTGTCTTAATTATTAATGAGGTTTTGTATTGATAACGTAATTTGAATATTGAAGTGAAAACTTATTTTAGCGCGGTACGCATATTTTTAGATGAGGTAAAACCTCTGGACTCGCGACACCGTTACGAGACGCAGAACCGGCAGCCGGCTGCCGCGCTCGCCCCATTTGATTATAAACCTTAATTCACATGTTTACAGTCTACTTTACGTCTACGGCACTCCCGGAGTGCAACCCGTATTTTTTTTTGTCACCATTGAATTCCACTGTAAGTCTACTGCTGGTTTGATACCGAGTGAGCCTGATCTTCTTCTGTCCTCAGTCACAATCTTCTTGCTACGCAAGTATAATATCAAAAGAGGATGGGTTCACATGCTAGTAAAATGTGTAAAACGTTAAAGTGAAACGTTCATTGCTATGTCACATGCGTCGCATCTTAGGAATCAAGATTTTGATATACATAATTATTATGTTGTCCTATTATTGAGCCTTGGCTTACCGCAAACATTAACAGCCAATTATATTATTGTGAACTCGTAAGAGCATCTCAAAGTGAGTAAAATATTATGAACAGTAGAGTTAACACAGGAAATAGCTTTGATCGTGAAGTGCTCACGTGTACATTTTTCTCATCAATTTGGCTAAGGGCCTCGTATTAGTACAGTTATACTACTACTTGTATGATCAGATTTGAAACTGTTCCACATTAAGTAATTCTTACAATGTTGCTTTAGCAAGGTTCTCACTAAGTAGTTTAGAAACAAGAAGCTCACTTGATTGCCAACTAAGTTCTAGTAAACCTACACAACAGAAGAAAGTTAGCTTCTATAGTTTAGGCTTCCACAAATGCTCCAACTTGACTCAAAAGAGTTAAGCACGCATCAAGGCGTAATGACGGTGCGTCATAGTATCGCGTTATAAGTAAAAAGCGCTGCAGTACAGCGCTTTAACGCTCATAACGCTTATCACACAAGAATGGAAAAATATATGCTTTTTTTATGTAATTCGCATAAAGTGGTTGAAAATAAACGGCCATCGCATTTAAGAAGCCAAAGATTAAAACGTTGTCAGGCTGAACAAAGTTGAAACTAAATTCCAAATCGTTTTAAGCCTGAAATTTTATCCCTTAAGACAGTGCATTTAAGTGGACAGAAGACTCTCGTAGCTTCTTTCCAGGCATGTGTCCAGAAGATATACGTAATATTTTTCGCGCAATTTATAACATGGACTCAAGAGAATCACATAGAAATAAATTTAAAGAAAAAAATATCATGACAGTGCCTTGTCACAAAACTGTCATATACGAAAATCTAATGTATGTTCACAAAAAATTTTTAAAAAAAAAAGCATTAATCATAGTATTACTACTAGAAATAAAGAAAAAGTCGCTCCCACAGGCTTGCTAAAGTTGATAAATATGTTATAGAGCAAAGTGTACGCTTCTATAACAAGGTCCCAAGCGACATGTTAGATTTGTCGATTGGCAAATTTAAAAACGTAATAAAACAGAAACTATCTATTAAAGCATATTAGAAAATAGCAGATTATTTATATGACAAAAAGCTTGGGATGAATCTGCTCTAACTCGACTCGGTATCCGTAAAATAATTGGCAAGGATCATATAAAAAAGTGTTAAGACCAGACGAGTTTCTTGATTATTCTTGAACTGGGGTTAATAACCAGCACCTAGATTCTCTAGCATGTAAGAAAACGATTCAAAGTGGTCCTTGTGATTTTATTGAATATATAATGTTTTGATTTGATTTACAGGTTACGCTAGACATGACGCCTTATTTTCACTCCACTTAAGTAACGCTGTGATTGTTTGTCATCTGAATGTGTTTTCCAGGTGGTGCTAAGGAGAGACATGCGCGAAACGTCCTTACATATTTACAGCCTATATAAAATACCAGAATTATTTATTTCGAAGAATCTAAGTCCACTAGTCCCGGCTACCTCGCCTCACCCCATTAGGACAACCTCTTGCATCGTTTGAAGTACACTCGATGCTTGACAAACTTGGATTTTTACGCGCTTCTGACTACACGGAGAGCTCTCGTATTTTGTGTTCGAGGAACGATGGATTTTCGTATTTTGGCAACATAATAGGCTTGTTTACTACATGAGCTCATTATACAACAGTATTGTGTTTTGGTTAAAACCTTTGTGAATGTTTCGTTTGATTTATCCTCTGTATTTTTATATTTAAATATCATATTAGTAAAACGCAGACCCAAGAATGAGACAGGTAATATATAACTTTGTTTTTTTTCTAAGAAACTTTGCCGTATAAGACAAGAAACATGCACCCTTAACATTGTCTTTGTGATTATTGGACCACTGCATCTGAAGGCGCACATACAAAAAAAAACGTTTGTGTCTCGGAATGCCCGACCAAAGTGAAAACCAATCTAACCAGCGCTGTGAGTTAGAGTGAGAGAGGAGGAACCTGCCTACCGTTGCCGTATGCGTGAGAGAAAGGGAAGCCAGACAGACTGGTGCCATAACGCGTTACGTAACGAAGCGGTTTACCATAAGAAGTTATCACTTTAAAAACTGCTGCGTTACAAATCCGTGATTTTAGTTAAATCATTTTGATCTTAACCGCTCGACCATTTTGCATCAACTGCTTGGCTTAGTAAAAGCAAAAGGTATTAATAAATAAATAAAAATTTATAAATAAATAATCCCGGACATTTCACATAACATCATCTGGCCCCAAAGTAAGCAGAGCTTGTGTTATGGTTACCACATGACTGATATACTACTTATATACGTTTTTTTTTTGTAAACACATACATATTATACATAGAAACACCCAGACCCGAGACAAATACTTGCAGATCATACAAACATTTGTCCCGCGGCGGGAATCGAACCCGCAACCTTCTGCAATTAATCTTTTAATTACCCTATTTTTCTACTGTTAAAAACACACTTTGATGACACTTTCTTGGTACTGACCTAGCAAGTCTCATCAAAGTATGTTTTTCGGTTTGAAAGCACGGGTATTGCGTCGTACTAAAACCGAATGCAAATAGCTGTTCGTCATATGTGATTGACCAATCAGAGAACCAATCAGATTATCGGTACCTGCTGTTTTCTTCATATGAGGCAGTAGCCAACTCTGTTGGTCGAATTAATAGTTACCCCGAAGGCATCTGTTATAGCTTACCTATGTGCGGCCAGCTTTAGTAAATATCATTGAGCGAGAGAGCTGAAACCCAGTAACACCGCGCCTGATATTAATGTTGTACTTAATGTCAAAGTAGTTAGATATGAATTGAAAATTAATACCCCTTTGTACTCCTATTTGACTACGATCCAAATGCCATAATTAACTGAAATTGCCTTCCGAAGCAAGCAATATCACATTTAGGTATTTCAATGTATTACAGTGTTATATTGCAGATGTTGTAGTTTCTTGGTTAGTGCAGTTTGTTTTAGTAAATGTTGAGTTTGTACCGTAAGTCTACATCGTTATCGACGGTCAAATGTCGATTGACTAAGTAATAATAAATTGTAGTTAAAATGTGAATGACATAAGAGGCTTCAAGAAAATATATTATAACAACTATAAGAAAATAATAAGTCTAATACAAAGTTTGGGTAAAAAAACGCATGTTAGTGCCTTACTTAGGGTTAGTAACGCAAAATGCTAATACCTCTTCCAGCTAAGCATTATTCTCTTTAAAATATTTCATGCGCTACTTTTATGTATTCCATGTTCTCCACAAGCATCAAGTCATGTAGCAAATTAAATTCGAGAGTTACTTAAGGGGCTTCTGTCGACATAATTGGCATTTTCTAAAATCATACGAAAGCTTACAAAATCATATTAACATCAAAGAAACATAATATTACGTACAAGAAGAATATGATCCAATAACAAAAAATAATGCGTAAAAAAAGGCATGCTAGTAGTATTAATGGTATAAAGTAAACATGATAGACGAGAAAGTGCACTGAGGTTTTTATTTAATATATTATGAAGAAAGAAATCTGTTTTATTTGCTACAACATAACACACTTTATATATTTAGATACACGTTTATTTTCCTGATTTTCTTAATGCCCTTATTAATGAATCGCTGCGTACCTTAATGTTATAAGTTGGTGGAGAAGTTGTTCTTAAATAATCTATCTTCGTTCAGTGAGTTTAAAATTTACAACCAGTATGAACAGAGGGTTTAAAGGTTTTAAAATTTGCATTGTTGAAACTATGTTTTTATTATAAACTTTACAGATCAGTAGCAAACTCTCCTCAGGTATTTTCTTAATTATTTTTGAGTTATAGCAACTTATAGCAAATATCAGAATATTTCATATTCATTACGTAAAGGTTATAAATTGACTAAATATTTGGCCTGTGTCTGGGTCTAATTGCCTTCTAGGATTGGATGAATGTCAACTTAAGTATAGTGTGAACTAATGTCAAAGAAGTATAGTAGCAGGCCAACATTATGGGAAACCGCATTTTATAATACAGCCTCATATTAAAACCTCGAGCTAAATTAAAACGCGAAACTCGTCCAGTCACGCCCTTGCAAAGTGAAAAAGATAAATGATGGCGAAATGCTCGTTTCGCGTATCACAAAAATAAATTAACCACGACTTCTGTCACAGAATACAGGATAGAAGTGAAACTGTCACATATGCATGACAGGAACGTGACCCCTTGTTTATTTTCTAGTCACAGTCTGCAGAATGCGGCCAGTATTTTTTAGAAGGATAATCAAAAATCTTTAGAAAGTACGCAGTTGTCATCTGTCATCTTATTCTACCAGGCATGGTTCCTAGTATGTACTTTAAATTCAAAAGGACTCTTTGTGTTTTAAATAAAATTTGATTTGAGCAAATTCCTTTTCGAGTAACATATCTACGGATGGTATTAAAATTATCTAAGATTTAAAAGAAACGCAAAACCACTGAATCATTACAAGATTTTATCAGATAAAGTAAAAAGTATTTAGCATTTGTATTAGTTTCATTTGTGTACTTACTAGTACTAACATTACTGTGATTATTTGTAAACTTACGTAAATATAATTATGACTATTCGCATACAAAGACAATGTGACAGAATTTCGTTTTAAAAGGAATTGATTTAAGGACAATTTCAAGACAATTTTTTAACAAAATTGTAATTTGTCATTAACTTAGTAACACCCTAGTAGCTCCCACCCACCCAGTGGTGGAACTTTGGCAGCTGAATAAAGTCGCTGCTGATTTATGAGCTTCTGTTCTGTTGTTTATTTTTATATTTACGCTAAAATAACAAAATTACTTTACAGATCAGGAGGTCACTGTTACCGCATCGATACAAGATACACATTGTTGGTGAACATTTTACTCTATAATAATATGTTTTTTTGCACGCTTATTATCCTAGGGTTTAAAAGTATTATTAAAACTGGTAACATTCAGAACACTGTCGCTGAATTTCCAATTTCGAGCTTCCATCGCTGAATTTCCAATTTCAGATTTCCAAAGAAATCGTGCGAGTGACTAAAACACGTACTTCATAACAAAACTCAAACTCTGATTGAGCATTTTATACAGTTCTGCATGAACTGCTAGCAAAAATCTATGATTACAGCTTTTTTTCACTAATCCATAATTCTCTAAAGTGGTAACAATTTTAGTTAGAACCAACATTTTGACAGTCGTTCAATTGTCAAAAGAAAGTTGTTAATGTGAGAGTAGTCATATAGTCACTTCATAACGTGAAACGAACAGCGACACAAAACAGTCGCTGCTACAAGTCATTTATCAAATGCATCTGTGGCACGAGAAAAACTTCCATCTCGTCACTTACTCAATGATATTGCGATTTTTCTTACCCTCGCGTGACGTTCGCCCTTTTATTCTGTTGCGAACTTGCGAATGGGTAATTTTGGAACGAGTTTTATTTTAGTCAAGTGTAATTTTCTAGGAAGAACATCCTCGCGTCTTGTCGAAAACTGTTGTCGAAAACCAACGTGTGGTTACGTAAATTGATATAATTAGATCAATTTTGCGCTCGTGAATTTCCCCTTTTTTAGGGTTCCAAAGTCCACAAGGAACCCTTGTTTTATAATAACAATATTTATTTGAGCACAATTTAAAAATATACGTTATTATAACTGTTTAAAAACTGGTTCTAAATGTAATAACAATAACATAACTATCATCTGAATGCCTCAGATGCCTATACTAGGCTCAAAGCCTGTCCGTTAGACATCTGTGTCCGATAGACATTAAGAACAGAACATGACATTAATTCATGTTTTAAATAGGTAATTCTATAATAAATAAAAAAAAATAGTTATATACAATACAATTTACAATGGTAACTAATATATAAAAGTGAAAGTGAATGGCTTCTGTTTGTCATGAATTGCATGGTAATACAAGTTACTGGCCCTACAAAGTTATGAAATAAATATTTTTCTTTTCCATTCGTATGAGTCAGTGAACAACGCTTGTGACTAAGTTAATAGGTCTCCGTTATTGCCTAAGAACTTTTTAAAAGTTTACCGTTGGTTGACGTGAAGTCTATTTGATGAACTAACTGATCATTTACTTAGGTTTAGGAAAATCTATTATGGCTTCAACTTTATTGTTAGATGGTATAATACCTTCGATAGTCACTTCATGTCCAAAAAAATTTATGTGCTCCCGACCAAACAAAAACTTCGACAAATTAATCGTTAACCCGAATTCGACTAAGCGTTTCAACAAGACTTGTAAATGCTGTTCGTGCTTACTCTTAAAGCCGCGTATCGACTATTTGATTCACTGGCTACGATAACGTCATAAATGTAACAGAATATGAACTCTGAACTTGGTTCAAAAGTCCCGTTCTCTCGTTCGATTCCTACATCCAATTCCATTTCACTCATCAGTTTCTGTACCTGTCGTGTCTTTGTGACTCTTTGTAAATTGTCATGAGACGTTCCTTTAACGTATCGTATTTGCGGGTAGCCGGCAGGTGGGTTCATTAAAATATCAGTTACCTGCTGAATTACTTCCTATGACAACATCGTGATGACGAGGTTAAACTTCACCCCGTCTAACATCTTTTGAGGTGCAACTATGACTTAGGGTGTAGAAACCAAAGCCTTCGCTTGATCTGCCCAAAACTCAAAAACTCGGGTGTGATGGCAGCCAAATCCATTTTATCCTCCTTCACTTTGTTGATTGTTTTATTATCACTGAATATCTCAAAAATATTGCAGGTACACCAAAGGAACTCTCAGCTGAGTCGCCACCGGAATAAAATTGCGGGGTCACCACTTTACCGTTGATTGACGTGAAGTCTATTTGATGAACTAACTGATCATTTACTTAATATAAGTCTTTTCACTATACTGGGGTTTTAAGTTAAAACACCAAATCAGTGAATAAACGGTAATAATTACTTGCTGTAAGTCCTTCCGCTAAGTTACTTAAATAATTACATTTGAAACCACTGTGCTGAATGCTAGGTAGGTGACGACTGCCGGCTTGCTTATGCATTGCAGAGCACGCAAAGCGTGTCAAGTAAACAGTCGTATTGTGCAACTATGTTGCTACAAAAGCTATGACCGATAGATTAACGTGCCTTAGCACGGATGCGCTCAGATGAAAATGCCACTGACCCTACGAAGCACAGATGCCTACGAAGCACTCAGATGAAAATGCCACCCGTACTGACCTCGCAAATCGTTGCTTAAC
The DNA here is from genome assembly GCA_948098915.1 of Lampropteryx suffumata. Lineage (NCBI taxonomy): Eukaryota > Metazoa > Arthropoda > Insecta > Lepidoptera > Geometridae > Lampropteryx > Lampropteryx suffumata. The sequence goes on from OX402561.1 coordinate 12,660,522, forward strand.
TTCGTTGATCTGTTCGTCTTCTTTTCGTGTCGCAAGTAATTACGAGCCAGCGTGGTAAAGTGTGCCTTAGAGGCTCCTTTCGGACTTTCGTTGTTCTGTTAGGAACGACCAAGGTAGCTTTGCCAAAAACGCTACCTAGGAGTACTTCCTCTACATGTAAAGTGCCCCATCGTGTGGCATATTGTTAGATAGCTCTTTCAAAGATATGACGATGTTTCTTTTACAGTTTTTTGTTTTTTTAATAGAGTCGTCTTACTCCCTCCGTTCTGGCTAAACCACTATTAGTGGTACCTATAAAGTTTCAAAATAGTAGCATGTTCAAATTGGAAATAAAACTATCACGGCTAGTAAGGCATTACTATTATGAGTAACAATTCACAAAGCACCATCTAGCCCCAACCTAATCATGATTTCTATTATGATTACTAGATTACTGATAGAATACTTATATATTTTTAAACACATATTTATGATACTTAAAACACCCAGACATAGAACAAAAAAAATATTCATCACATAATTTTTTATCCTAGGAGGGCATCGAACCTCAACCTACAGCGCAGAAGGCAGAGCTACTACCAACTGAGCTGACAGGCCAGCAGTGTGTGTTCCAATACGCCCTTGGCCAATTTGTTTATGATTGTACCAATAATTATATGAATGGAGTGACCGCCAACATTGGATGTTTTTATTAAGAAAAATAATTATTTTCGCCGCTCCAATCGAGGATGGTTTTCATTTTAATTAAAAGTTACTTTATTTTGTAGCTGGAATGGAAACGTTTGGTTATTAGTGCTGTCATAACCAGAAAAGCCTTTCGGACTCAGGGCAGTGATTGAAAACAGCTATGAAAGCATTGGAAGTTTCATTTTTACCGCGAACAGCGAGATGAGTGAAAAATTGTTTACATAAAGAGTATAGATTTTTTTAATATTAATTTAAATTTATAATTAATCCATCTATATAGCGTAACAAATGATAGGGCCTTCATATTGGAGCCTTTTGGAGTTGAGACCCTGGGCCAGTGGGGAACAGGAGCCCACTGAGTTTTCAAAATTATTTCAGTAGTCTAGTACGTGATCCAAGAGCCAGCTCCTATCTGGCTCAGCGTATTGGCATTGCCATTCAACGTGGCAATGTCGCCAGTGTCTTGGGAACGCTGCTCTCTGTCAGTGATCTGGATGAGTCGAGCTACCTATAGATCGTTTTAAACGGTCCTTAGATAGCTCAACTGTTTCACATGTATTTGTATATTATTCTGTACATATCTCTAATTATTTCTGTAAATAAGCATAACAAATTAGATAAACTTGATTGATGTAATTATTGTTAATAATGCTTGTGTTTAGTGGACAAACTTTGTATGACTCGTGAAGTAAGTTTTTTTTAATTACAACAGTATGTTGCTCCTAAAGTAAGACAGGAAATATTATGGTGTCTTCCTCTTGCTAGTAAAAGGCTGTTATCATATGCTGGTATATTCAATTCTTATAAAGTAGCTACCTACTCAGTACTGACGTTATTATACGACTTCTTCATTGTAATACGGATGTGGTGTTTGAACAACGAAGAGGCTGATTTAACTCTTAAGATGAAGCATCGTGATGATGAATGAAGATGAAGATCCATCTTGCGTGTCTGCTTATACCATAGCGCACCTGCTTATCTCATGGATAAGTTAAAAATCACATCAAGTATGAGGTCTTGTGAACCCCGGTATTGTTCCCAGCATTTTGTTGTCTAAACATTATCTAGACTCATACTGCACTAGTATCGAGTAGACGTTCCTATTTCTTTTGCCAGTGAATAAGGCATATTCTTAGCTTTATGTATAGTATTATGTTATCTGTGGCTTTATTTTGAAATCGTGTATGCGTATCTGAAGCTACCTCTGAAGTCTGCTGACTTATGCTTCTGCATTTCTTACTCTTGGGCCAGGCTGTTATGAATAAATACTATTATATCTAATACCTTTATCAACCGAGCAATTCTTGTATATATAATAAGCTGAATCTCGGAAACGGCTCCAACGGGTTTCGGTTTTCGGCTGCAGGGGGTTTCGGGGGCGATAAATCGATCTAGCTTGGTTTTATTTTTAGAAAACGTCCTTTTATCCGTAGTTTATTGAGAGCAAAGCTCGGTCATCCAGGTACTTCTGATTACGTGATACAGCGTGAAAAAAATTATATTGGTTTTCTCACTATTCAATTTCAACTCGTTTACAACAAACGAAGCACTTACTGCAGCTACTGTATCACTTATTATTTCAACACGGACATAGTGAGAAGACTCAAACGAACCAAGCCGTTTGAGTTAGTTTAGTGTAACAGTGACTGAAAGTGAAAATGACTATACAATATCATAAAGAATACAAGAACAAAGTGTCCTCCCCTTAACTAGAGACCGTCAGAAAAGTGCTTATGGACACATTTTTAGGTATAGTTTACGTTATCAAAATAATTCATAGTTAAATTAATCATGGGCTATTTGGCTAGATTATAAGATTATTGAGAGTATAATTGTACACTAATGTTAAAAAAAAACTTATTATTTCCATATTATGATGTGATGCAATGAGCTCATAATTTTACGATTCGGATGAAAACTTGAATACCCGATAAATACACGTTAACTACAAAAACATTATGAATTCCGATTGCGAATATTGAAAAATTCTATTGAAATTGTGAAGGTCCTTGTACTAACACAATAAATGCAAAAGTGTATGGATGTTTCTGTACATTATGGTATAAATATTTGATACTAGCTACTACGGCTTTGCGCGCGTGATACCTACATAAAATTCCTTGGATGTTTGTTTGTTATAATGAAACTTGCTGTAGATGTGGTATGTGACTTGGAATATAATATAAGTAACTTTTTATGTACCACACGTGCCAAGCTAGTTGTTCATAAATCATCAAAATTAAGCGATTATCAGTGAAGTCATCAGTCGCTTGCAGCGGAGAACTAGACCTAGTTTATAGGTGTTAGCCAATAGCCGTCAATTGGCCTAAGTTATTAGCTTGATTGTTAATAACCAACTTCAAAAAAAGTGGATGGTTCGCAATTCGTTATTTTTTTAATGTTTTAAACCTCATAACTCCTTCATTTATTCAATTTTTTTTTTATAAACCTATTTGCAAAATTCCTTATTTATTTGAAAAGATATACTTTCCAATTCCAAATTCCAATTTCCATTTCCAAACATCGTTCATCGTGCGCTTGCCGAGATCGGACGTGCCCAATAATTGATTCAAAATAATAAACAAAAACTGACTTAGTTTTGACTCAGCAATCGTGCTACGTAATGACAGCGTGTGATTTTAATTATGTTTTGATTTAATATCTAAGTCGAATACATAGTTTCATCATGGACAGCCCTTTTAACAGAAGCAATGAGGTGGCTCGCAGTCCCCCGCCCACACCACCGCCCGCCCCGCACGCCCAACCTATACAGACTTCTCCACCGCGACCTCAACCAAGGTATGAAGAGACCATAACAACCGTGTCTACGTCGGAGATTCAGAAATGGATGGCTTCTATCGAACAGTGCCTTAATGAAGTGTCCACAATTGCTAAAGAGGGAAAACTTTACTCAGAGCAGAAACTGCGTATAAGTAATTTATGTAGAATTTATGTCATGGCTCATCTCAAATGGCAGTTGAATACCAAGCTCTAAAGTCGAAAGCTATACAAATCCAAACTTACGCAAAATTCCTCAATGAAAAGGAAGACTTTTCGGTGTGCCTACAAGACCTGCAAAAAAGCGTTAGAGAATCGTCGCAGCCGACAGCTAAGACCTCTTTTGCCGAAATGGTTAAAAAGAGTACCAATTCTTTTATCCGGCCATCAAATTTGAGCTCTGTTGCAATATATCCCAAGGATAAGCTCAAGACCAGTGATGACACTAAAACGTTGGTACAAAAAATTATCTGCCCCGAGAAGTTAAAGTTGCATGTACGCGGACTTCGAAAGACAAGAAATGGTGGTGTCATCATCAGCACAGACACTAAAGAAGACATCGAGAAGCTTAAAAAATCTGTCCCCCTCACCACAGCTGACCTAACTATTGACGAACCACACAAGCTCAGGCCACGTATTATGATTATTGGAGTTCCGTCAACCATGCAGGAGCAAGAGTTTTATAAGTGCCTTTATGAACAGAATGTGTGCAATAAGGTCACAGATATGACGATAGATGCATTCTTGGCATCTATTAAACTTAGCCATAAATCAGGTAAGAAGGGATCTGAATCTTGCAACTTCATCATTGAGGTCTCAGCTATTCGAAAGTGCCTTATAACCTAAGATCGTGTCTTCGTGAATTGGTCTTCCTGTCCTGTAAGAGACTTCACGTTGGTGACACGGTGTTTCAAATGCCAACAATTCGGGCATGCAACGAAGACATGTAAAGCAGAGGCCTACACTTGCGGACACTGCGGAGAACTAGGTCATCAGTTCAATGAGTGTCCAAAGACAGCGGCACCAGCTCAATGCGCAACCTGCCTTCGCCTCAAAAAGCCCAGTAATCACAAGACAGGTGATTTAGACTGCCCAGCCAAAAAGTTAGCCGAGCAAAGGTACATTAACTCGATTACAACAAACAGTACAAACACATCTTAGCCCCACCACTCACTTTTGCCTTCCAAAAATGCCTGCAAGAGGCAATATTTCCCAAATGTTTAAAAAAAGCTGTTATAGTTTCCATTTATAAATCAGGTAGCAAGACAGACATATCAAATTACAGACCGATATCCTTACTCCCCTCTATTTCAAAAATATTAGAGAAAATAATAAACAATAGATTGGTTCATTATTTAGAAAGTAAGGCTCTTTTGTCTGTTAATCAATTTGGGTTTAGGTCTAAACTGTCTACTGCTGACGCTGTTCGCCAGGTTACTGATTATATCGTGAGGGAACTTGACAGAGGCAATAAGACAATAGGTATATTTCTAGACCTCGCAAAAGCATTTGACACTGTCTCTATCCCTATCTTACTCAACAAGTTAGAAAGGATGGGAATACGAGGCAACCAGCTCAATCTGTTAACCAGCTATTTGAGCGGTCGAAGCCAATGCGTAAAAATAGACGGTGTTGTCAGCTCAGATTTGAAAAATACTTCCTTTGGCGTTCCACAAGGAAGTATATTGGGAAGTACTCTTTTTTTAATTTACATTAATGACTTATGTAACCTACATCTAGCTCGCGGTAAAATTATATCTTATGCTGACGACACTGCTCTACTTTTTTCAGCTAGTACTGACTCGGAAGTTTAGGAATATGCACAACACGGCTTCAATATTGTAAATAACTGGCTTCAAGGGCACCTACTTACACTAAATGCTGATAAAACAAAATACCTAAACTTCATGATGCGGAAATCACAAGCTGCGCAAATAAGTAGAACAATCCATGCACATCAATGTAACCACGTAATTGTCAATAATTTATGTCGCTGCCCCGCTATCTCAAACGCTAGTAATATTAAGTACCTTGGCGTTATAATAGACGAAAATCTATCGTTCAAATCACACATAGAAGTTTTGAGCAAAATAATCCGAAAACTAATATTTGTATTTAAGACGTTAAGATGCATTGCAGATTCAAAGCTAGTTTTGAATGTGTATCTTGCTTTATGTCAAACAATAATTTCGTATTGTATTACGTCATGGGGCGGAACTTTTAAAACTTTTATATTAGCTGCAGCAAGAGCTCAAAGAGCTATCCTAAAGGTAGCCACCTACCGCCCTTTAATCTTTCCTACTTATCTATTATATAAGTCCTGTAAAGTGCTAACAGTTCGACAGCTATTTATACTAAACCTTGCTCTAAGACAACATAAACTCCTCCCTTATTGTGCTGAAAATATTGACAATAGACGTAATGATATTCGTACTTATAGCATCCCACTAAAACATGCTTTCGCCTCTAGATTTTTTGTATTCCTCGGGCCTTTCGTGTATAAAAGACTTAATCGTAAACTAGGCATCTATGCAATGAATTTGACTAATTGTAAAAAGCCCTACAACATGCGTTATTATGTCTATCTTACGAAGAAACTAAGGAGTTGTTGGCTGTAGTAAGATAGGTAATGTTTAAACATTCTACCTACCATTATGTTTAAATTAGGTTTTCGCTTGGTTTGTCTTTTACATGAACTTATGTCACCATTAATATTGTTACCTTGTTTATTTTATTTTATCACATAAGTTTACAGTTTTTTGTTTATTTACATACCTATAAGTTAATATTGTTAGTCCTATCCTGCCCGAGACACAGGTTTTCCTAGTTCGGTCATATTGTAAACAGTTACCTAAGTATAGTTACATAATAAGTATTATACTGTAATAATACATATTATTTTACCTGTTGTAACCCTTAGCTATAAGGTAATGAATAAAGATTTATTTATTTAATTAGTCCCATACAAATTCATCAAAATCAAAAAAATCAAAAAAATATGTCATCCAAGAAAACAAAATGTCGTATTTTGCTTTTCTGTGACTTTCCAGTTGGTATTTACGAATAACAAATAAAAATACAGTAGAGCGTAATTTTTTTTTTTATATATTCAATAAAGTTGGTTTTCTTTTAAGTTTTTATTTTTATTTTCGTAGTCACTTTACTTTTTTAACCTATAAGCGTGACTGAATAGGTAGGTTTTACTATTACACTACACGAAAAGTGGAAAATCAGAAGGGTTGCGTTACTGCTAAATAAAAAATGAGGTCAAAGCGTCGCATGCATTATTGGTCAGGAGCTGCGTCAATGACTTTTGCATAAATAAATGACCGGCCACAGACCCTTTTCAACCCCAGTTCTAACAAATAGAACAATTATCCATCCCTTTTGGGGCAGAACAGAGACGTAGTTAGGGCTCAACCAATTTTTTTTGTATTTATTTCAGTGCCCACAGTAATGAACATAGTTTGTATCGCTTTTAAATCCTGCCCACAATTTACAGAGATAAATTTACCGTGAGATTTAACACCAGATAGATACCCTTTTTTGTAGATATTATCGACTTTACAATTTTTTTGTCGTCTAAAATTACGCCATGCCATGTATTGAATAAAAATGCGGAATTTTTATTAAAAAAACATCTTTTTTAATTTTATTAGGAAAATTTATTCAAAAAGGGAAGAAAATGTACATTTTTACTTATTTAAAAACTGTTAGATACTCTAATTTGGACTTAATTTTTAATAATAATGTACCCTACAGGGTACTTCCCTGTAGTGTACTTCCCGTGAACTCAGAATCTTGAAATTTGGTACGAAGCAACGTCTTATAGCACAGATAAAGGATAAATTGCGAAATCTGTATTTTTTTAGTTACATCATATAATAAAAATATTTTTAATAATTTTAAACTTACTACCCCTTTCCTCATGAACGCGTAGAAGTATTAAATTAAAATTCATATCAAATACTCAAGTTTATAATACCTTTAAGCTGTAACAAAATAAAACTACTAAGTCAACGCAATCAAAAGAAAGAGCAATTTAAGTCACATATTTTCAAACTCACAGCTACTCGCAAGGGAATCAAAACCTAAAGGGTACTTCCAGTCAACCTAGAATCTTGAAATTTGGCATGAAGCAATGTTTTATAGCACATATAAAGGGAAAATTCCAAAAACCTTAAATTTTTAAATATATCACATATTTTAGGGTTCCGTACCTCGAAAGGAAAAAACGGAAACCTTATAGGATCACTCTGTTGTCCGTCTGTCCATCCGTCCGTCTGTCTTCCAAGACCCTTTTTCTCAAGAACGCGTGGAGGTATTAAGCTGAAATTTATATCAAATACTCAAGTCTACTGTCCCTTAAAGCTGTGAAAAAATCAAACTTTCTAAGCCAACGCAATCAATTATCACGCAAATCTGTTATCAACTATCTGTTACGCTGTTGTTTTACCTCAATAAAATAAAATAAAAGAATGATTTCCAAGCTGTACTTTTTTCTCGAGTTACTCATCACTACAGGTTCTGGTGTAAGCTCTCAGGTACTACCCTGGCTATATTTATTATTGATACTCAGAGGTAAGACCTTCCATCGGTGACACAGGTTTGCACCGAACCAATCCCAACGAGTATACGATCAAACTGGCTTTCATTCAGCAGGTAAATTACATTTAATATTGAAAAGAGTTGATTGACTACCGCTGCACTGGGTATTTCAAAGCGTTTGTTCAGTTGTATTTGGTTTTTCAAATCAGTTTTTAATACTTAAATCAAAAAGATTGAATAAAAACATATTTGAAATTGAGCTTGAAATAATCACATGAGAATACATCGTTTTAAATAGGTTTACATAGCTCAACTGTTTCTTGATTCATAGATACGAGTATGTACATAATGATATATACTAATATTATCCATATCCACACAAATATTATGCCGCTACGACAGTAAATAAACAGTAATGTTCTAATAAATAATAAATAAATAAATAATCCCGGACATTTCACACAACATCATCTGGCCCCAAAGTAAGCAGAGCTTGTGTTATGGGTACCACATGACTGATATACTACTTATATACTTTTTATTTTTTTGTAAATACATACATATTATACATAGAAACACCCAGACCCGATACAAATACTTGCAGATCGTACAAACATTTGTCCCGCGGCGGGAATCGAACCCGCAACCTTCTGCGTCTCAGCCGGGTCTTAGCCAACTGCGCCACAGAGGTCGTCTAATATTCTAATGATGTATCTTAAATCTTAAAGTACGTATTTAAAAACAAAAACCTTAAAAAAAATTTAGAATAAGACTGACAGAAAAGTTGAACTAAGTCTCCAGCGAGGTCAATAGGCGTTTTACCACTCGCCGGCACGGCACCGGGCCGGTTGCCGGGAAAGAAAAAATATATGATTATGGCCGGTAAGTGGATAACATGCCATTATGGCGGCGTTGACTTCTAACGGACGCCGGCACAAGGAGGATCTAAATATGACTGCTTGACGAGACCATTTTTACGTGTTGTATAACTGAAGTCGCTTCGGCCCAAAAAAAGCCAAGCGTAGACCGGCACTGTCCCAGTGGAAAATCGGAACTCGGCACCGGCGCCGTTCCGGTGCCATGCCGTGCCGATACCGGTGATAAATAAGTGATAAATCGCCCATTGACTGAAGTTAATTTCAATCTGCGTAACAACAAATTTTGTAAGTTCAACTTTTACAAGGCCCTTAATTTATTAAGATAAGAACGGATGAGTAAATAGAACAAAAATTTTACAGGGCTTTGTGGCACCCTCTTTTAATTCGTTTCTTTGGGTGTTAAATCCAAAAGGGTTTTTTCATTTAAGTTCAAATTTCATAAATATTTAAGGTTAGCAAAGGCTTACTACAGTTAAAATTCAAAAATATTTTATTTCGAATATAACTAATTTACAATTATATAACTTTACAATATTACTTACTTCCTTATAATATATTACTTTACATTTACAATAATAATAATAATGGTTATCTAATGAAGTTGCGTGAGTACTTTTCTTCTTATAATGCCGTCTGTATCGATCAATATTATCAATGTCAATTGGTTTTGTTTTGTTATAATATCGTCACAAAGTCGTAATCGATTGTAATTATTACGACATCGCGGAATAGCTGAGTAGTTTTTTTTTTAGATTCTTCGTCGTACAAAAAAAACTACATAATACTCTTAAAATTAAATTGTCTACACTTGCGCTATGCAGTCACAATTTATTTATTAATATTCCGCTATGATTATTCATTCTCTAAAATTACCTACAAAATATACCTATAAAAAAGCTTAACCTGACTGACTGACTGACTGATTCATCATCGCCGAGCCGAAACCACTGGAGCTAGAAAGCTGATATTTGAAGGGTAGCTTCCTTTTATAGCAAAACCACCCACTAAGGCGGGATTTTTTGAAATTCAATCCCTAAGAGGGTGAACAGGGGTGAAAACGAATGTATGAAACTTTTTAACGCGTGGTGCGATTTGCTTGAAACTTGATTTGAATAATTATAATGCAACGTGTTAAATAAATGGACACGTGTTTAAATATTTTTCAAAATAACCTTATCAAAGGGGGTAAAATGGGGTGTCAAAGTTTGTGTGGGAACTTTTTAACAGATGGTGTGATTTGTATGAAACATGGTTTGGATACTTAAAATGAAAAATAAATGGATACGTATTTCAGGATTTTTCAAAATAATAAAGGAGTCAAATGGGGTGTCAAATATTTGATTGGAAACTTTTTAATGGGTGGTCAGGTGTTTGGTTTAAAACTTGTCAATAAAATTTGGCTACATAAAATTCCTTTCAAAAATTTAGTTAACTTAACAAAACATCCTAATTCCTTGCAAATAAATCCCTTTCCGAAAAATGCGGACAAAGTCGCGAGCAACAGCTAGTATAACATGAAATAATACTAAAAAAACAAATTTGTTACTTCTTAAAATATCAAACGAAGTATTGACAAAGAGAGCAACCGATGTGTCGTCGTTAAAAACCAAGGATGATGTATATGAAAAACACGAACCATAGGACCTAGAAGACAGGAAATGATCTATGTCTATGGGTTGTGATCAGCGCTGGATGCCTTTTCAATAACATACATTTTATAAACTTTATTATTTATTTGCTGTCAACAGGACTTAGTGGTGGTATACAGAATGTTAAATACATGCAAATCCTCTGACAAAAATCTCTTGCTTCGGAGTTACTGCAGGTACAGTCAACTGAAAAACTGAAAAGGTTAATCCGAAAAGCGAGTATTCCTCGAGGCAGCACTTTACTCAACTCCAGCCTGGAGTCTAGGCCATAAATGTACCTACCTTATAGATTATCAGTCTCCTGTTTTCCATTGCTGGGATAGCTGGCCTGTCAATTGTTACAAATAGTGATGTTAAGACGATGCATGCCCTAAGCAAATGATATTTTGTATGGAAAAAAAATACTTTTTTACCGTTATTTAGTAATAATCTGCTCTTGTATTGAAGGAATAATAGTTATAAAAGCTATATGGTATAATTTTATCAAAATCAGTCAAGCTGAAAAATCAACGATAATCTAATTAATAAAACATCGATGATGTTTTCGTGTACTTCGATACCTCGCTGTCTCATTGGAGCGGTGCGTTTATTTGGCCTAAGCATATTATATACAAAATACATCTACTTTCCACTAAAAAATTATTATAGGCTCAAATTTCATTCAATGAAGTCGGTTTTCTTCATAGTTTTTAAAACGTAATTATATATAAGTAATGGTTACTTTTATTTAATTACGAAATAATGTCTCAAATGTTCAATAATCATCATCTTCTTCTAAAGTTGACATCGTTTTAAATTGCAGCTTACACTAATAGGCGGAAAGCAAGCTAATTGAACCATACACCATTAAACTTTTTTCAGTTTTTTTTTTTTGAATGTTTTCTGATTATTTTTTTAATCAGAAAACATTCAAATAAAGAATTCTGATTTAAGCGATGCGATTAAAGCGTCGTGAACACGTGTCAAGGTAATTTGCTCAGGGAGTTGCATTACTATGCCATTTGATACTCATCAAATGGCATAGTAACACGTGAATGTGTGAATTTAATAATATGTAGGTATTCTATCGGAAAGCTTGTCACCATTATATAAATAACATAAGAGACTTTATTCATTAGTCATGTAGTTCTCTTAACACAGGGGCCAGATGATGCTGTGTGATATGTATATTTATTAATAAAACCCAGACACAGAATTACCATTTGTGTGTTCGAACCCTCACTCTACAGCGTAGAAGGCAGAGCTACTACATGCCAGTCATCAATATCACAATGTTTTCTTTCATCGCTTTTCTTGTTCACATCGAGCACAACAATTCTGCAAAAATCATTCAGCGAAGATGCTTAGAGTTTTCACCATAGTCTTATCCATATACCGCTGCTGTAATTTAGCTTTTACATTAATCACACTGATGTTTATGACAAATTCGTTGATGTACGCCTGTTATCAGATTTGAACCCTTGACTTTTGTATTGCGTGGGTTGCAGCCCCTGGGCCAACACCGCTCTGGGTTAGTGATTTATTGATAGCCGACTGTACATGCATACCTACTTGTATATTCTACGAATAACTAAGATAAAATCTCAGCTTTGTTCGCGTCTCAAATAATGTATTTAGGACTTGGATAAATGTAAACAATCCGTGATTTGAATAAGCCTGCGCAACTATCACTAGAGAAGTTCAAAGCGTTGTAAGATTGTACTTTGAGATAGGGTTGAAGGAAAGACGAATTGAGGATGTATTCCTCAAATTAGGTTACCTTTCTTATGCTGAAAGCTTATGTTCAAACTGGTGTTTTCTCTCAAGGCTTCTAGTAAAATAATGTTTAGGAATAATAAACGACTTTGAACGTGTACGAATACTATGTCATGATGTTTACATACTTTCAGTAGGTCGCAGTATTTTTTATGATTTAAACTCACTGTCTCACTTTTTTATTTCTTGTTAAAATAGCTTACATGTGGGTTGGTACAAAAACTACCCCTACCATTTTAATTAAGTTAAACTACATTATTTTAATCTAGTTTTATAAGGTTATTGCTCCTTCTAATAAGTATAGTTTTAAAAATTAAAAATATGGACAAAAAAGCCCATAGTGCAGAGAGGACTGAGGTGCAGTGTCTACATTGGGAATAGATTGGCGGAATAGTGCTAAATATTTGTCCATCCGTTTAATGTTTTGTAATGCATTTCCGCAAGGTCACGCCGAATCAATTATAAATTAGTTTTACTTATCATTGCATAGTCTTTACATCTAATTGATTCTGCAATTGGAATTTAGTATTATAAATTGGAATATTAGGTATTCATAAATGTCCGCTAGTGGCAATCATAACTGAGTACTTCGGTGCTTTTGAGTGCTAGCTGTCTGTTCCGTTAGATCATGACAGTGACCTTTTTACGGCCATAAAACTCTATCACTAAAGTACAAGAACAATTCAGCCTTGGTAAATACAAAAGAACTTTAAAGGTTAATGCGCAATCCGAAGTTTTCCTTTAGAGTTTTTCAAACTGACAATTCAGCAGTTTGAAAAAACACTGACGGAGAAATTCAGCAAGCAAAATTTGTTTAATTCGGCTAGATAGGCGTTTTTACATACAAATCATTTTTTTAAGTACTAGCTGCTGCCCGCGGCTTCACAGGCATGGTGCCTACATAAAAATTAGCCTATGGCCATCTCCAAGGTCCCATCTAACTCTATACCTAAAAACATTAAAATCGCTTCAGCGGTTTAGGCGTGAAAATGTAGCAAACAGACATACAGACAGAGTTACTATAATATAATATAATTATAAGATTTTATAGGATTATAAGTGATTTCATTCCTAAATAAAATTCTAGCTTGGCACCTTATTAGAACCTACAACATTTCGAATTGCAATTTTTCTGCGGTTAAGTGCGCGGTGCTGCGCCCCTCATCGGTGCCAGTGTGGTACAGCTTGGTCTCCACAGGTAATTGTGTTCTAGGGCCGCCGGTAGAATTGTCTGCCACGCAAGTCTCACCGATGTCATTCGTCGAACACTTACCAGCGGCATCGTGTACCAGCTGTTCTTTAACCGAACGGACTGATACGTGATGATGGTAAGAGGCCTGATGGTTTGAGTCTTGTCCCTTGGGAGATGGGCTGCATTTCATCTGTAAGGGCCTTCCGTTACAGCTGGTGCGGCGGCTGATTGTGCCGAAGACCTCAAAAGGCGCAAATAAGCCAGTCAAGTCAAAGAAAGTCAAAGTCAAAAAAAGGCCCGTAGGGAACAGGAGCTCACCGCGTTTTCAAAATTATTTCACGACATCTGGTAAATACATTGCGTGGCCCAAGAGCTAGTTCATATCTAGCTCAGCGTATTAGCATTGCAATTCAATATGGCAATGCCGCCAGTGTCTTGAGAACGTTGCTCTCTGGCAGTAATCTGGATCGTTTTAAACGGTCCTTAGATAGCTCAACTGTTTCACATGTATTTGTTATTATCACTATCTATAGCTTGATTAATAGGTACCAAAGAATTACACTAAGCGTAACTTAAGCTTCCATTTGTAAATGTCAGTGTCATTTTAGCGTACGGAAGCGTGAATATGACTGGCCCCAAACCAGCAACTTTACCTTATTCGTTGTAGTCGGATTCGATCCTATCTTAGGACAAACATTTGCGTAATGAACAAAGGTGTTTGTTCTGTTTTTGAGTGTTATAAATTTCAATAAGTATGTATTTAAATATATATAAAAGTTATACTAATGGTATGGTTGGTATGGTTGGTCATGGTCATATGGTTCCTATAATACAAGCTATGCTTAATTTGGACCTAAATAATGTTGTATCGAGCCATGAATATTTATTTAATTAATGAACACTGAAAAGCACGGGATTTTAATTTCACTGTGTAACGCCAATCCGATAATTAGGTAAGTTTTTTCCGGTGCCAGCGGTAAGGAATTCCGTTAATTTATTCTTCGTGGCTTTTCTTCGTGGTTTCGTATTTATTCTTTGTGGAGTTTATTTCCTTCCGTGTGGTAAGACAATGTAGCACCTACATTGTGGCTTGGCATTGGCATTGTGGCTTTATTGTGTAGGTAATGAATATTTGAATTTTCAATTTACTTAATAACTAACTATACAATGAAATTTAAGAGAGAATCGAAGAAAGACGAGACTTGGTGCTAAACGCACAAAAAGAGCCTTTAAAGTGGACTTTATTCCTTTCAACACACAGGTTCGAAGGAACTAGTGACGCTGATAAGAAGAAGAAGTCGAGAAAACTGTTAATTTTGAGTTATATTTCATAACAAAACTAGATATCTATATTATATAATATTATCTGTCAAAAACTCATGTTAATTTATTTATAAAAAATAATAACGAGATTGTACAGAATAATATACAATAATATAAAATACATGTGCATATAAAAAACAGCTCTTAAAACGATCTATAGATAGCTCAACTAATCCAGACGCTGAGCCAGATATCTGAAAATCTATGTTTGTAATTTTTTTGTTTGAAATACGACCCTAAAATATCTCTTACAATAATTATGTTCCTTAATAATTTTAATTCTAATCAAGATCCTTTAGGAAGTTTTGGAAGCACAAGCACACAGCCTAATATTTTGGACGACAAATTAATTTACATTTAAATTGTTTTGTCCTAAAATTTGCATCACAAAAGAGTCGCGTGAAGCTATACCTACGTTACATGAAGTTGACAGGACTATAAATAAGGCAAGACGAGGGTTTCACACTTGCACAGAATATTATCTTCTTGATTTATTTTTCTCATTTCATAGATACTGATGACTTATGTTAAGCTACAATGAGGTGTACTGAAATGCTTTGTGACCCGGCGCGTTCTTAATCGCTGCGCAAACGAAGACACTTTTTGTTGCCGACACGGCACACCATCACAGGGAACCGTAGTTGCTGTGTCTTGTTGCGGTGATCGGACACAGTCGCCTGTTGCTACTACTGGCCACTAGTACAATTCGTTGCTTATTTTTCTTCAGTACAATTGTAAGGAAATTTGTCAATGTTGCTTGTGTTTTCAACTGATGACTTTTAGTTTCCAGTTGCCGACACGAAACACTTTTAGATCGACAATGAGTATGTGTTAGATGGAAGCAACTGGACACAAAAAATATTTACGTGTGCGCTGGGAGTGGAGGATTTCATACTGGTTCCATAGAAATTAAATATTCATCGGTTGCTTGTATCCGACATGACACAAAAGTGTCCACGTTTGCGCCCTGCTTTAATGTGGCGTTCTACTTTAGACGTAATGTGTACAAAATCTCCAAGCCTCTATTCTATAAACACATATAGCTAGGCGTTTAAAAATGGTCTGTCCTTATTCCTTAAATAAAATAAATAAATAAATAATAAACAAATAAATATTACTGGACAATGCACACAACACCATCTAGCCCCAAACTAAGCATAGCTTGTAATATGGTGATTAGATGACTGATAGAATACTTATATATTTTTAAATACATACATATGATATTTTATAACACCCAGACACAGAACAAACACCTATGTTTTTCACACAAATGTTTATCCTGGGAGGGAATCGAATCCTCAACCTACAGCGCAGAAGGCAGAGCTACTACCAACTGAGCTGACAGGCTAGTCAAATAAAGAGAGCGACAGATTTAAACAATACATCAAATGCATCTAGTGATTATAGTCGCTTGCTACGGCGTAGCTGGTTCGTAGTGGATACTTGTTCGTACGTTTTCTTACTATTGACCATCTTATACTTGCGTACATTTATCTCGATATTTTTGATATAATCATTGTTTTAGTGTAGGTACATTTTGAAAAACAAGTGAGCCGTTTCGGGGTGATTTCGTGGTGATATGTATATGTTGACTCATTTTCTTACTGTGTTGAGTATACATTTGTATATTTTAACTAAAATAAAATAAAATATGCAAACATAATAAATAAAATATTTGACATAAAATAATAATTGTTTTAGTGTTTATATTTTGAAAAATACGGGTTTTACCCACATATTAGTTTGTCGAAGATGTCACCGAAAATGTACACATGAAGATCTTAGTGAAAATGTATGATCGTATACAACATACAAAAGTTTTTAAAGTTAAATTGTTTTATATATATAAATTGAAAGATAGTTTACATAATATTGTCTTTCTAGCACAAGTATTTTTAAAATTAGAAGAAGACCTAATCTTATTTTTAACCGACCTCATCAAAAAGGAGGAGGTTCTCAATTTCGTCGGAATCTTTGTTTTTATGTATGTTCACCAATTAAAATTATTTTTTTGTTTGAAAGGGTATACTTCACAGGTGGACCCATTTAAATTTTATCAAAATCAGTCGAGCTGAAAAATCTACGAAAATCTAATAAAATTTATAATTCGATGATATTTTCGTTCACTTCGATACCTGGCTGTCTCATTGGAGCAGTGCGTTTATTTGGCCTACCTATATTATATATATACAAAATACATCTACTTTCTACTAAATATGTATTATAGGCTTAAATTTCATTCATTGAAGTCGGTTTTCTTTTTAGTTTTTAAAACGTAAATTATTATGAAATATCTTTGCTAATTACAATTTTTTATTTTTATTTTTTCCTTTACGGTTACCATTTCCACTATATTAAAGGCTAGTGCCTAGCAGTATAAATAAAAAAAGTGGACATTAAGGGTACCAATTTTGTAAATATAGTGGTACTTTATGTCGCAAAGTGTGATAAAACTTTCACCAAATTGCGGCAAGTCCGCCATACTAAATAGTATCACGTAGTTTATTAGTCATTAGTTGAGTCAGGTATTTCAATTAACTAATTCCGAAATACGTGTATATCTTAATAATCCAATTAATTACATTGCAATGACGTTGACATTGTAAGATTGAACCTCGCTGTTTTGTTACACTACATGGGTAATAATTGTTGAAGTTTTATTTACATGGTTATTTATTATTACTAATGGTCGCCTACTGGTTGAAATTCAATCATAATTCATTAATAATCAATGTATTTTTTACGCATAAATTAAATAAATATTAGCATTCTGCACTCCTTCTCTATATAAACTATAAGTGTCCGAAATTTCATACTCCTGCGCAATTTTCTTAAAAAGAGGTACTTACAAAGGTTTTCCTTCACGTATTAATATATAGATAATTTTTTTTATATATATGGTTACTTTCGAGATATTAAGCAAATATGTGGGTAGTAGTTTGAAAATAGTACCATAAAGCCATATCTATACATACAGCCATTATATAAATCTTCTGTGCCTGTTTTTTAAATTAAACTTCTGCTAAACGGCTGGACTGATTATGATAAATTTTGTTGTGTTTGTTCAAGTGAATTCGAGAATGGTTTATATTTAAAAAAAAAAAATCTACTTATAACGCGCGGACGATGTTACGAACGGAATAGCTAGTTTTATAGTATAAGTTTAATTTCAGGTCATAATTATTATTTGGTCTTCTTATTTTTTGTTTTAATAGTTATTTTTAACAAGTGTGTAAGTGTAAAGTGCACCTCAGAGGCTCCTTTCGTGCACTTGGCACAAGGCTTGGAACTTTTTAGGTTCTACGACGTGCCAGTTTCCTCACGATGTTTTATTTCACCATTTGAGAGTTCATATATATCACATACATTTTACGAAAAGATAAATCCATTGGTGCACGACAAGATTTGAACCCACGACCTTAAGATCGGAAGGCTACTACTACTTAACCACTAGTGAGCATAGCAAAGAAAACACCGCTTAAATTATAAATCATTTTTTATTTAATACTATTTATATACATTTTCTTTTGTGGTGAGCACGTAAGACTGACCTTCTAAGGTACTAATTTAAGTTTTTAATCCAACATGTACAACAGTTTCCCTAAAACTAAATAACGCTTAATGATAACGAAACAATAATCTAATATTCAGTATGTAAAAAAAATACAGTTTTTTAAGTAGGTACCAAATCATCTCAAATTAAAGAAAATTAAACCAATATAAAAATTAAATTGATAGATATTTTTTATAAATAACTTAATTAAACTAAAGTTAGTAAGTTAAAATACGGTTTGGTGCACGTTCGTAACTAAGATTTCATAACTAGTTATATATCAGGAATTTTTTTCACTGTTATATAAACAGTTATTAAACAAGACTTTTTTTCCATTTTGATAAAGAGAACACAAGACTTTTTTCCAATTTTATAACGAGAACCTCTTAGTCATGTCTTAGCACTGGCGCTTCGGTTCTCGTTATAAAAATGGAAAAGAAAGTCTTGTGTTCTCGTTATCGAAATGGAAAGTGAAATTTAAGTCTTTTTTAATAACTTGTTATAAAACAGCAAAAAAAAAATTTGATTTATAACTAGTTATGAAATCTTAGTTACGAACGTGGACCAAACTAAAAGTACTGGTATTTTTAGGGTCGTACTGCTGATGAAAACTCAAATTTAGATCGAAAACTAAGCAAAAATTTGCCAGTTCTAGTTCTTGATCTGTTCTTGAGCTTTGTTCTAAAATACGAGAAACAACATAACTGCAAGAAATGAGCTGAACGATTTATGCATACTAAGTTAAACTTCTTTATTCATGTTATAGATAAGTGTTAAGTTAGCTTACATTATTATTTACAAGTTGATCACTTAATATTATTTTTACATAATTTTGTATGATATGCTTTATTAACACTAAGTTAAAGTAGAGTATTGAAAACATAGTTATTCTATGGATTTGACATATTGTATTTAGGCCAATTGGTTTAAAAGTAATTAGGAGCACTAGTAAAGTATGTTAATGTAATTATATAAGAAATATGTAAATAAAGGATTTCTCAATCTCAATTCCATCTAGTCATACATCATGATTTATTACATAGCCACAGCTATTTACACTAAAGACCAGTCATCGTGAAATATAATAAACAATATAATACAAAATAAATATAAAAAACATAGCTGTTAATTAGTGTGTCAGGACCTGAAGAAAACTAACGAACTTGGTTTTTTTTTTCTATTTGGTAATATACAAACAAAATTATTATTGCTTGACACTACAATTTTGAAATTGACACTTTTTATAAATAAATACTCTCAGCTTATCATCTTGCATTCCGAATAAAAATAATAAAATTGATTGTCTTATCTAAAGAGATTGAATATAGGGTGCTAAGAAAGTTTTGTACATATGGCAACATTGAGAGCAGCGCAAGAATAGGAAGAGGCATGGCTTGATGGCCGCTGGATCCCGTAGACTCCGCAGTCGGTAGCCAATTGTTGTCGAGGACGGATTGCTCGATAACATTTTGCATCGTATCTGTGAAAAAAAACGCCTACGTCACGTCATACGTCAAATATATTTTTTAAACACACTTGCTCGTAAAGTAGCTCTTATTGCACCGATTTTAGGTTCATAATACATCAAATTTTTATGATTAATATCTAATATCTGCTTATGTAATGTGATTCATATATCTGTGAATAAATAAACTATTTTTAATAGGCTTTTTAGTGGTTTTGCCAGTGCCTTTATTTACACCTGCACGTGCATCGCTAGCGCGTCGCGCGGAAAAATCAAATCTAGTCGATTTCCATAAATACCTATTTGTTAATCTTTTCGTTGTGTACATCACGTAGTGAAGAAAAGCAATACATAGATTTGACCCCGCCTTAATTACTAATCGAGGCACGAAACGCGAGTGATAGCCTGTTGCCACCAAAATTTCGAGGAAATACCTACCGGCCTAAGAAACTTTCATAAAATATGTCTGGTTATTTACTCGCAAGTGTGTTGAAAAACGTCGTATGAAAAGCGTGTGCATTGATCATTACACACTCGGCTCCCTTATCGCCCTTATCTATCGAATAATACCGCCTTGAGTGTAATAATGAACAAAGCACACTTGTAAATATTAAAATGAACCATTTTACATTGCAGACTTCATTCTCAACTTTAAAAGCCGTTTTATAAAGGTTGACTGTTTCATAGAAATGCAAGGTATTATAAAGAATACCGACCTTGGCCGTACGTTGAAACGTCTGGCGTATAAAACTTTTGCTCAGCTGGTTGAAGTGGGACCACAAATCCTGTGGGAATAAAAATCTCATTTAACTTACTTGTTTACTTGCTCAGAGCAATATAGGCAAGACTGCTTTTGATTGAGTTGAACATCAAACATTGTTTGCCGATTGTAGAACAATTATTATTGTTATGTTCTTGTGATTTGCATAGTCCAATCAGCCGAAGTAATAATCAAAATAGTCTGAATAACGATTGGCATTAATATAATAGTCACGCCATGGCCAGCACTATGACTTGCTCGGATGTTTGTAACGTAATAAATTTAAATCAAGTTAAATATTTATATTATAATTTATCTGTAGGTATCTCATAATTGGCTATCGTGAGTAAATGATTGAATAAAAATTCTTTATTGTACACCTCAAAACTATATATAACAATAAGACAATTAGATATATGAAAAATTTTGTACAATGGGCGGTCTTATCACTAAAGAAGGAATTTCTTCCAGACAACTTTTGGACGGAGAGGAGCTTAACTTGATTGTAAAATTGGTCGGGGTGCACTAAATTATGAACTTTAACTTACCTATATAAATAAATAATAAATAAATATTGCTGGATAATGCACACAACACCTTCTAGCCCCAAACTAAGCATAGCTTGTATCATGGTGACTAGATGACTGATAGAATACTTATATATTTTTAAAAACATACTTATTATATTTTATAACACCCAGACATAGAACAAACTCCTATGTTCTTCACACAAATGTTTATCCTGGAAGGGAATCGAACCCTCAACCTAGAACGCAGAAGGCAAAGCTACTACCAACTGAGCTGACAGACAGACAAATGTATGTAGCAAATAAATTCAATAATCTTACAATATCATTATTGATACCTATACAAGTTTATAAAAGCGATACACAAATACAGATAACACATATATAAGTAAATAGTTATAAATATAATTTTACAAAAAACACATATGATGATAATGATGATGAAAAAACTAATGTCATAAAATGATGATTTATGACAATTCAGAGAAAAACCGTATTGCTCCCAACTTTTCAACACGGCTAATGAAGTGGATTATCTTATGGAAACTGGTAACGCATTCTATAAGTAGACAGCTTGGACGGAGAAGGAATTAGCATTGAAGCTATCGTAGCGCTTAGGTATGAGCATACTGCTCCGTCCTTGTCACTCTAATATCAAAGAATAGCGATGGCAACAGATTTAAACAATTCATTGGCTAGTGTGTTATTAGAATATAGACTAGGGGTAAGTAGGTATGGCAATGACTTATCCATACTATCCGTAATATAAAAAAAAATCAAATGTCTTTGTCTGTTTGGTTGTTACATTCGCGGCTAAACGGCTAATGGGATCTTGATTAAATTTGGTCAAAAGATAGATCGTGTCTTGGGGATGGATATTGGTTACTTTTTACGTAAGTACCACGCGTGTAAGGCTGCGGGAGGCAGCTAGTATGAGATAAGAAAAACATCGATCCTCTTATTGATCTAGTTATTTCGAACGAGTGTATTAAAAGGATTAAAGTGCACCGCAGAGGCTCCTTTCGTGCACTTGGCACATTTCTTCGAAACATATGATTAACAGAGATAATTAGTTTAAAACATAACATAGGTACATAATAAAGATTAATAAGTAAACTAAAATTTCAAAACAAGCAGCAAAAGTGCATAGTGCATTACATAATAATGAACTATATGTTCTTGTGATCAGCTAATAATAATTTTGGAGATAAAAGTCCTTCCAAAGGTTCCAAAGGTTCCAAATCTTGACTCCTTTTCACAACAGGACAAGCAGACGTACCGCTCAATACCATCCATACCTTGTCAACCTACCACCTTTACGAACAAAGCTCTTTGCTTCCACATTTATAATGCGTACAACCAAGGATTGGAATGCTTTGCCGTCGTCTGTCTTTCCTGAAAACTACAATTTCGGTCTCTTCAAGTCTCGAGTAAATAGGTATCTTCTAGACCTGCGTGCCCCATCGTCGGCCACATCGTCGCTTAATCAGGCGAGATCGTGGTCAAACGTAGGTTTATCGATGATAAAAAAAACGGTTTTTAACTTACGTGGTGGTGGTTCTGTTGTGGTAGGCGCTGGCGTCGTAGTTGTTGTTGTAGTCGTTGTTGTAGTTGTTGTTGTTGTTGTTGTTGAAGTTGTGGTAATTTTGATTTCTGTTAAAGGAAAAGTCAATGAATAGAGGTGGAAATAGAAATGATCAATGGCAGAAAACCCTGTGAAATCTATCACGAATATTTTGTTGTTGTTGTTTTTAAACAGATGGACAAATATTTAGTACAATTCCGCTAATCTATTCCTAAAGAGCTACCTCCAAAAGAAATTGTACTAAATATTTGTCCATCTGTTTAATGTTTTGTAATGGATTTCCGCAAAGTCACGCCTGAATCAATTATCTATGTTGTTGTTTTTGTTGAAGTTGTGGTAATTTTGATTTCGGTTTAAGGAAAAGTCAATGAATAGAAGTGGAAATAGAAATGATCAAAGGCAGAAAACCTAGTGAAATCTATCACGAAAATTTACGTATCGATACGATCCTTTACGACTGATAGTTTAGAATTTTGATAGGATTTGAACAAAGAAAATATATTGCAAAGATTCTAGTTAATTACATATTTTCACCGCGTCTATTTGCTGGTAATAATTATATATATATATGTTTTTTTTTATTCGTTTAAACTTACAGCTATGTAGGTACATTGTTAATTATGAAATACATAATAGATGCAAGGCATATATTTTACACTTGTAGTATATAGTATAATTGAGATAATTAGTAATTGAAAAACACCTACGTAGTTCCCTAAAAGATTATCTAATAGATAATCATCAACATTAGTATCCGTTATCGCGACAAAGAACAGATAGTTAAATAATCGGAAAAAAATTAAAACTATTGAATTAATAAATAAACGAATAAAAATTATTTATCTTAATTATTCATCTTAAAACGAATTATTAAACAATTTGAAAATAAAGTTCACATGAAATATACATTGGGTTGTTTTATCGCTATAGAATTGATTTCTTCCTGATAACCTATTAATGGAGAGGAGCCGAACTTGAATAATAATGATGGAAATTACACGCAGCCCCAAAGTGAGCAGAGCTTGTGTTATGGGAGCTTGTGTTGTTATTATTTTGTTAATAAATATTATAGAAAAACACATCCAAACCCGAGACATTTTGAGATCATACAAACACATGTACCGCGGCGGGAATCGAAGCGACTGGGACACAGGCGGGCCTTCGCCCACTGGGACATAAAGGTCGTCAAATGGAAGATTGGTCCATACCTGATATACCTGGATATTTTTACAATTCTCTTCGATTATCCATTTGTTCTGTATATAACATTAGCGACCCGCCCCGGCTTCGCACGGGTGCAATGCTGATACTAAATATACTACAGAATGTCTTTATATACACCGTTATCTAAGAGAATAACATAGCCTAAGAGATAGATATATACATATTCATGTAGACCTTTTTAAATTGTTTAATACTGTAGTACATTATTTTGATCTATCTCGTAGGGTTCAGCCAGCGTTTTCAATGTAAGGGCAAACAAAATTGTTTATTTACGACATCACATTAGAAACCTCTAAAGTTATCAGTGTTTCTTTACTATATTATGCATGTTTTATACATATAAACCTTCCTCTTGAATTACTTTATCTATTCAAAAAAACCGCATTAAAATCCGTTGCGTTGTTTTAAAGATCTAAGCATACATAGGGACAGACAGACAGCGGGAGGCGACTTTGTTATATACTATGTAATGATAATGATGTTTTAATAAAAAAACAAATTTTAAATAATGGATTTGGCCATCCAACAAATACGCCAAAATTGGTTTAATCTATTTGACTGGCCTGTCAGCTCAGTTGGTAGTAGCTCTGCCTACTGGACTGTATGTTGAGGGTTCGATTCCCTCTCAGAACAAACATTTGCGTGACGAACATAGTGGTTTGTGTGTTATAGAGTATCATAAGTATTTAATAATATATAAGTATTCAATCAGACATCTGGACACCTTATTACAAAACATTAAATAGATGGACAAATATTTAGTACTATTACGCTAATCTATTCCTAAAGAGTTATACACAATGCAGACGCATGCACCTCCCTCCCGCCCGCAATAGAAAAGTCATGCAAAGCGTTAGTAAAAGGTGAAAACACAATCCACACATGCAACCTCCAAAACAATTTATTTTTGTACTTAGTACTAAATATTTTTCCATCTATTTAATGTTTTATAGTGGATTTTCGCAAAGTCACGCCTGAATCAATTATCTACCTTATTACAAGCTATGCTAAGTTTGCGGATAGATGGTCTTGTGCGTATTGTCCACTAATATTTATTAATTCATTCGTTAACGTGCCTTGTAAAAGATTAATCAACTTGATAAATTCGCACGCATTCCCAGCAATCAGGCAGGACTAGTGAGAAAAGCTATTTTGTATTAGTCACAAGAGTAACATAAACACAAAGGAAATTAGTCCCATTTATCCAACATCCCTCAAGGGTCAGCTCTCCGTACAGCCGGGGCCTTCCGCTCGACCGTTCTACTGTTACTACTTAGATATTGTAGTTGCATTGTGTAGATTGTGTAATGTGTCATGTTATGACTGGATCCTAATGGTTATATTAGTTCATATTGGGATTATTGTATGAGCATGATTATTATTTATGCAAGTTATTCCTATTGTATTTGTATTTTTAGGATTCCGTATCTCACTAGGATTTGTCTGCATGTCTGCCTGTCTGCTTATCTGCCTATCTGCTTATATGCCCATCTGCATGTCTGCTTGTCTGCCTGTCTGCCTGTCCATCTGTATGGCGAAACCCTTTTTCTCAGAAACGCGTGATCTACGGTATCTTTGAACTATATAAACAAATCTAGTTCAGAAGTTAATGCAATAAAAAATACGGTCTGAATACGGCCATTTATGCAACAGATTTTGACACATGTCAGCAAATCAAAACCTTGGGTATTTCCCGTTTATCTAAAATCATGAAATTCGGTAAGAAGCAAGGAAAAAATTCATAGTGCAACCTTCGCAGTTTACTGATTTCTTAAAACAGCGGTTTGGCCGGTAAAAGGGAGGCAGGGGACACTGACGTTTACCAAAAACTGCCACTTCCAAGCTATTATCGTAATTTATCAAACGAATAGGTATCCGTATAGAAAACTATTCAAGAAAACTCTTAATATCTTCAATCATCCAACAATATGCTCACCCTATAGTGGAGCAGTTAAATAAAAATAAAAATAAAAATAAAAACAACCCTACATTACATGTACGGGGTATTCTTAAAAACATTTATAGATTTATTTTCTCTATAGAGGCCAGTAATTAGCAAATGTCATCACAATAAAACGATTAGTCCGTAAGTAAGAACGCTGATTAATGCTGTACAGACAGACATACGGAAATAGCGAAGTCATAAAGGTTCTTTGTGGGGTTCGGAACCCTAAAATTAGGCTTAATGACACATGAAGAAACATGCATTGGATTTATACAAATTTTCGTATTATCAACTCACCGTAGAGTCGAAGTGTTCCTTCAGCTTTGCCCATAGTGTTTGTAGCGACACATGTGTAAGTGCCGGCGTCTTCAGAACTAAACTCTGTTATGACTAGAACAGACCGCATTTGGTACTGGGATATCCGTCCTTCTGAGATTTCGTGTTTACCTCTGAAAACGTTATTAGATTAGAAAACGAAACTTTTAAATGAATCAAAGTAAATTAATTAAATTATCTAGATCTGATTTTTATTATATAAAATTGTGATAAAGGCTCATTATCTCGAAGGATAGTGACACCTAAGGTGTCAAAATAGGAGATGGGAGATGGGAGATACAAACAAACTAGACATACTTATCTAATTTGCTATATGCATAATGTCTGGTTTAGATGTAAAACTTTATTACGAAATCGTGCCTGTTTGCGAAATTATTACTGACTAAAACAACTACCTAATATTCAATTTCTAACATTGGTGGAATTATACCGTTATTTTAGTATAGTGCGCTATAAAAGAAAAGTGGCTTAATTAGAGAATTCTACATTTATCTCATTGAACCAGTTTATAGTTATAGCAACGTTCTATAGAACTAGTCTCGTACAATAAAACCGTTCAACCAGTGAACCGGTCGATTTCATTGGAGCATTAGTAGCGATAATCGACATTTCCCTCCAAAACTTTATTATTATAACTCCCCATCGAGGAGGATTCAACTCAGAATGAAATTAATAGAGTGATCATCTAAATCGGCACCGCGGTTAAACGAATTTGATGCTTCATAAACTTGAAAATACCTTCGAGTTTAGGCGCTACTTGCACCAACGAGTTTCTAGTTATTTAAGTGACAACATCAAATCGTGCAGAAACCTTAAGTTGAATATGACTAATTTGAGAAGGTTGAAACCAGTATAGGTGCAAGTGGTCCCAACTAAATATCAGTCATAAAACAAAAGCTGCAATCTCTGGGTTATTGGAATACGTTTTGGCGATTTTATCGTGTTTCCACCGCGTTAAATAATTGGAAATGTAATTTGTATTAACGTGATTTCGTTTCTGTTTGATCATGCTAAACAAATTATATACCTTTTTACTCTGCTATTAAAGCCACAGTATTTATAAAAACTAGCTTACCCAGATAAAATCATTTCTTCTCCACTCTTCAGCCAGTAGTTGATGGCTTGTGGATAGGCTTCCACGAAGCATTCTAGTTTAGTGTGTCCACTAGTGGGTACACCTATTACTTTTGTAGCTACTAATATTGTAGGCGCAACTGTTGACAAAATAAATCAACATGATTATACGACTCATTAGTGTGTGACCAACCACAGTGCGGCAATCGTGCGTGACAAGCGATTGGTCGCACAATCATTTCTGGGTATGTCTTACTAATAGCACTGCAGAACTGTGTCTTGAGAACACCGCGCTTTGCTACCGCTCACTTGCCGTGCTATGTTTGGACACACCTTAGCCTACAGACTTGCTTCATAAAGTAAATTGGTTGCAAATAAAGTGTTCTAACACAAGAACAAGAACTAACAAAACAAAGACAAGTGTGACACCAATCAATTCGCAGTGAGCCCGCATCGGGGATTACGTCCACCCTATTCAAGGGGAAACCTGACTCAGCAATGGGATCGTATAAAGCCCTGTCCCCTCAAAATCAGCAATCTTCAAAATATACGAAAGTAATATTTTACATACGGGCAAACTAAATTATCATTGTTGTATCATAGTTTGTATGAGTTATAATAAATAATTCTGGAAATTTCACACCATCATCATCTGATCCCAAATCAAGCAGACCTTGTGTAATGGGTACCACATGACTGATATAATACTTATATGCTTTTTTCTTATTAATAGATAGATGATAGATAATTAGATGATTTATTTATTAATATTACTGCACCACAGAGGTCGTCAAGTTATAAACCAATTTGCCTTAGTGGGATCATAGGTTGCCCAAAGTCATTTGTCATAGCCCAATAACTATTTATAGCTATAACTGTTTACTTAACGTGTCCTATGAAGCATATAATCAAATACTCAATATGCACTAGTAGACACTCGTTCAAATGATTTCCACGCTGAAAATAGACTGAATAAGCAAACTACGACATCATCGACCGTTATAACACTGTCGCCGCGACGGAGAAAACCACAACTTATCGGAGAACAAGTTTCAAGTAGATTGCTAGGCTGTCTGAAAGCTTGAAGTACGTATTGGCCAAACTCTGTCTTGAGGCGTTCGGATGGACTTGTCGTAAATTGTTTTAAAGTTGAATTTATTGATCAGGAAATGCTTGAGAGTCTTTAACTCTGACCCTTCTCTCATTACTAAACCACGAGTGTGAACCATCTCATCGTGAGCTCTGTTATCAAGACTCACAATAATGAATTACCTACATAGGTACTACTGTAATACTAAATATATATAATTAATTGATTGGTATTACATACGTTTGATTTTAATCTCAGTTTCTATTCTTATTACAGCATGTCTTACAATCAATACTTATCAACCTTTCGTATTACCAATTCATAAATAGTAACTGAAAGCTTTTCGTATCACCATTTTGAAAGTAACGGAATTTCATAATCGCCCAGGAAGTCACCAGAGCTTTGCTTCGCGGATTATATTATTAGGGTACGTACCATATCAAAATAATGTGCATAACATAGTACAGCTTTTGTTTTCTTAATCTAAGAAGCTATCTACGTACGGTGGGTGTTTGTGTGTATGTGTGTGTGTGTGTGTTTGTGAGAAAGAGAGAGATTTGTATAGTGGTGTGTGATAGATATTGTAGATGTATACAGTTGAATGAATGTGTCCCTTAGCCTTGAGACATAATTTTAGGTACTGTCTTGGGATCTATTTAGATAGATAGATTAAAAAATATTTGATACAACAGACACACATACAATTTACATAGATATACAATTTCAAACATAAGTAGGTACTTAGAAATAACTTAGTGTAGGTAAATTTGTGCTTAGAAAATTGCTGAAGGTGTGTGTGTGTGTGTGCTTGTGTTTTGTGTTTTGGTACTTCAATGCACGTAGTGTAATAGTGTGTATAGGTAGGTGTGTGTGTTGTGTGATCTGATGCGTGATGAGTGTAACTATTAAGAACTAGTTGAATCTATAATAAAATTATAATATAAAAACTTTTTTCTATCAACATACCCGAAATACGATATCAAATAAAATAAAAAGGTTATTGCAACATTTACAGTGCTGCGAATCATCAGAATTAACAAGTTTGTGTAAATATTTACATTGTCCCAATAACATTTCCACTTCCGGCCGGATTGGGACGAACATTAGGATTCATTTAGTATGGTTGATTCAGTATTGGTTTAGTAAGCATAGCGCAGACAGAATTTAAAAATCGCATTAATCATACTCACAATTTACACTTAGCATTATCCTTTTGCTCACTGAAGGGGGCACATCGTTGGACGCGATGCAGAGGTAAGCCCCCATTTGTCTTCGTTCCACCTTTGTTAGGTTCAGCATTTGTCCCATGTACATATCCACTTGAAACAATTGATAAAACAAAGTCAATAAAGATACTATCCTACTAATATCTTCTCCCTCATCTAATCTCATCTAATATCTCCTCATCTAATATCTTATTTGATCTCTATCTTTCATTATGGATATAAGTGTTTGGTTTAATTACGTTTCAATTTCTGGATTGATTAGGGTGAAGATGTAAATATACAGTGATCTAGAATAGTCTATAGGTTACTTTTTACGTAGATACCAAGCGTGGGAAGCTGCGTGTAAAAACTAGTATGAAATACAAACATGTGGAGTAGACAATTGGTCAGCATTCATATAAAATGTTAAGTTACATTAAAACATAATATACACACTAAGATGCTCTTTGCTGTGGGTACCTGATAAATTACTTTGACTGGCTTGTCAGCTCAGTTGGTAGTAGCACTACCTTCTGCGCTGTAGATTGTGGGTTCGATTATCTCCCAGGATAAACATTTTTGTGGTGAACATAGGTGTTGGTCTGTCTAGGTATCATATGCATTTATGTATTTAAAAATATTTAAGTATTCTATCAGTCATCTAGTCACCATAATACAAGCTATGCTTAGTTTGGGACTAGATGGTGTTGTGTGCATTGTCCAGCAATATTTATTTATTTAAAAATATATAAATGCTGGCTGCTGCCCGCGATTTCGCACGCGTGGTACCTACACAAAAAGTAGCCTATGTCCTTCTCCAAAGTTCCATCTATCTCCACACCAAAATTCATCAAAATCGGTTTAACAGTTTTGGCGTATATATGTGACAGACAGACAGAGTTACTTTCGCATTTATAATATTAGTAGGGGTTCTCTCAGTCATCTGGTCACCTTAATACAAGCTATGCTTAATTTAAAACGCTTAATGCTAATAAGTGGGGTAGGTCCACTAATATTCATTTATTTATTAAACCATAAAACCTAAGTATCTATTACAACACTTAGATCCAAAACATGGAGAATCATGAAACAGTTTGTCGTTGTGAAAATTGTAATTTTATGTTGCTTGGTTTAATATACTTTATTTAATCAATATACAAATACAACACAAAACTGCTGCGCTTCCTCGCAGTTTTGCATGCGCTTCACGTCGGTTCGAGTGTAACTTAACAAAATATAATAAGTCTCGGAAGTTGGAATTCACAAAGAACTGATTTTCAAACTTTTCAAGTATACCAAACTTTTCTTTTCTTTACAGAATTTACGCTAAAGTTTTGACAATCTGTAACGTACTATAAAAACTCATCTAGATTCTTGTTCACAAACAAAACAAATAAGTCGAAACTCGAAATAATACGGTAGCTGATTAAATATTTGAATCTTATTAACAAAATTTTAGTACATGACCTTAATTGAAAATTGTGTAAAGATGATTAGAGCTTGTTGATTTTGCACATCATAGGTGAAAATAGGTGCATCTGTATAATGTAGACGGGGTCTATCTATAGCAAAAGTTAGCTTGTAGATATGTATGTAGGTACTACATATTTCATTATAAGCACTATTTTGTTAAAAATGCTCAAAGAGCATGTCATAAGTATCGACGAGCCTTTACGTGCCACTCCGTAGCTACCGTAAATCGAAGCTGTCACAAGCATTTATAAAAAGCCACACAGTCCCAGTTTCCCCAATTTCATCCCCGGTTACAAACAATTATTTTATGAATATTCATATCCGAGTCTGGAGAGATAGGCGTGGTACACCTATTCATTCTGACGTAGCGTTGTGAAATACTGACTCTTGCCAATTATGCCAAGAATTGATAACTTACAAATAATATTTAGTCTCTACCTTTGTTATATTGATTCAATTAAAGCTTGTACCGTGGGACATAGAGAATTGACAGAATACCTATACCTACTTTACAACATTTTGAAATTTAAACATTGAAAAAAACCTAGACACTTGAAGCATTAATTAGTGCTATGAACTACGGTATTTGATGTTATATCCTTGTTCTACTCACGATACTTTAGTAGGTAAAAGTACGTTAGATATCATACCCAAAATACAATAAAACACGCCAGATTATATACATATATACGCGTAATAAAACGACTTCCAGGAGGTTGCCCGACACTTGCAAAACGATAGAAAGAGCCTCATGGAAGCGCCTCGACATTGGAAAGGCTAAGGTACTTATAATTTAATCGATCTGATTAGAAACATAAAAATGTAACTTTTTCAACTTAAACATTGATTGTTCTTAACTCTCGATGAAAAAATATCCGAGAGAGGCAAATTGAAAAACAACGTTGAGAAGGTAGGTTATACCTACGTTATACCTACTTACGTACTATCTAACTAATAACAGCAGATGATAAATTTGCACCTATCCTTAGTAAATCTAGCGATTTAAGATATTAATTTTAATAAAATACCTATTCTGTACCTATATCTACTAAGGCAAAAAACTATTGTTATTAATTTGTAATTGATTATTTTTATCTGCGTCATTATGTTATTAGTACGCCATAAGTAAAGTGAAGGAATGAAAGGAACCCTGCGGGTAAGTCAGCTGTAATCATATTGACCATAATCACGCCCTGTAGATACCGAAACTAATCTTAGAAGCTGGGATATTGTTCTGGGCTTACTACAACTTACTGTATCTTAAATTTATTTCAGGGCCTACGTCTCATAATTAAAAAGATCCGCTCGACACTGTTAAAAAACAGATTGCATCTGCTTATGCGGGTTAGCAAATAAATAGTAAGATGTTACCTTTTTTAAGCTCTCCCATCTCATTCCTAAGTTGTATATTTGTGCCGTCTTCTCTCCTCCAGAGTATCCGAGGAAGTGGCCGGCCCTCCGCTTTGCAAGACAGACTTGCGTCTTGTCCCTCTTGCGACACGAGGTCGCTGCTTGTTCCTTCGTCAACTATATTAGGAGGTACTGTGAACAAATAAATACAAATCTAATATAAATAAAATATAATATAATATATAAAAAATCTAGTATAAGACTGGTGCTGACTTTATAACAGTTATTTTTAAAGTCAAAGTCAAAAGTCAAAACATATTTTATTCAATACAATCACAAGGATCACTTTAAAACATCTTACATACTAGGTGAATTTACGTGCCAAGAAACTCGTCCTGGTCCTAGCGCTTTTTTACATAAACCATCTTATAACAACTTTAACTACATATATAAGAGAGTTTATACATTTCAAATGTGTCAAATAAAGTTTTTGAAACTTGAGCGATCAGAACACATTATTATAAATATTTACGGGTATTTATCGCGTTTATTTACCTATTTTTCCCGACGTTTCGACAGGTTTACACTCTGTCGTGGTCACGGGATGACTAGGTAAATAAACGCGATAAATACCCGTAAATATTTATATCAAATGTGTCAGTTAACTGTCTGAGGGCAGAGCAACATGAAGCCATTCTTATCAATAATATAGTCATTTATATTATAATATAATATATTATACTAAAAAAATTATAACATACGTAGAAAATATACGTGAGGACAAACATCAACTTCCAATCGTAATCGTAATCCACAAAAGTAGTGCATATTAAAAAGTTGTACCGATGTATTTACGCCCGCTCACACATTACCCACGATTATTGACGACCTCTGTAGCGCAGTGGGCTAAGGTCCACCTGAAACGCAGAAGGTTGCCGGTTCGATTCCCGCCGCGGGACAAATGTTTGTATTATCTACAAGTATTTGTCTCGGGTCTGGTAGTTTCTATGTGTATAATATGTATGTATTTACAAAAAAAAAACAATATGTATAAGTAGTATATCAGTCATGTGGTACCCATAACACAAGCTCTGCTTACTTTGGGGCCAGATGCTGTGTGACATGTCCGAGATTATTTATTTATTTTTTATTTTATATTTATTGAATACGAAAATAATATAGCTTTTATGACTGTTTTGAGTTTGAAAGTTTTTGTAGCAATGATCAATATGAAGATCATTGCTATGATCTCTGAGGGGCACTTTAATCCTTTCACCACACTGGTTAGAAATAACTAGTGACACGATAAGAAGAAGAAGAAGAAGAAAAAGTTAAGATTTGATATACTCTTTAGCAATGATTACCTACATAATTTTATAATTGCTCATATGCTGCTTATCAAAAATACCAAGATCAAAGATCAGAAGCAAGTTAACAGAATTAATTTGAATAAAGTCAATGATGTTTAAGTTCATACAATGGAAAATACTAAATGCGAAAAGGTGGAAAATCTCGTAATTTATGTACCGGGTATTGTTTCCTAACCGAATAAAACCAGATAAAATTATAGGAACCTATACATTCATGCTCATAAATAATTTATGCTGGGTTTTCATAATACAAAAGATCGGAGCTCTTAATGAAAAATAAAAACGGTCGAACTTTGAAAGAATGGAAAAGAATTCCCACCATGAAAATGAACAGATATGGTAAAATTCCTAAGAATTCCTTTTTTCATTTTTCCATACAAAATTATTTATATTTCATTTAGATAATACAAATTGACAACCCTAGTTTATCAACAATGTTTCCAAGCACGTTACTTACCTACATAAGCGTTATTTACCGCACAAGTGTATTGCTTTACTAAGAAAGGTAAGTGTAGATAGTGTAGAACCTTTTTTTATAAAAATCATCGAGTTCACGTGAACATCATGGTACATTTTATTGTTCACGTAAGTATCGGGAATTGTTCCCTCTTAAGATAACATACTAGTTCCGAGACACCCTGTAGAAACTCCATAAAACGAGATAAATCATATTAAGCCAAACTATAGAGAGCGGTCTATCGTTGAATGAATTTTAGTAAATACTAGCTTCTGCCCGTGACTTCGTACGCATAGTAAATACATAAAAAGTAGCCTATGTCCGTTCCTATGATACAATATATATCCAAACCAAATTAGATTGATGCAGAAAAAAAAAGTACTGTTTATTCTATCGCTACCCAACTTAACAGGATAACCCGCTAGGCTAATCTGAAGGTTTCCTATATAATTTCATCCAAATCGGTCCAGCCGTTTCGGGGTCTTTAGGGAACATACGAATTCGTAATATTTTTGGTTTATAAAGAAGTGTTTATGATCAAGGATTAAAGTTTAAATAGGGCATTATCACTTCTTTACAAACCAAAAATTATTTAAAAATATAATTTTCACTCAAAACGGGATATTTACCATGATATATGAGTTTTTCTGCTTCTCGATATTTCGGCACAGTTGCATGCGCCATGATCACGAGATAAACAAGTGAAAATTATGTGCAAAACCATGATAGTTTTAAAAGTTATATTTAAAAATAGTAAATAATTATAATAATAATATTAAACTTCACAGGATGACCCGCTAGTCCAATCTGAGAATTTCCTAAAAAAATCATCAAATTCGGTCCAGCCGTTTCGGAGTCTATAGGAAATATACACACATCGCCTTTTATAGATATAGATTAGGCACGTAATTTTAAAACTCAATATCACGAGGCCACAGGTCGTGCATATATTTGCAATTTATTTAGGGTTTAATCCTCACCCCTAAAAGTAATGAAAACGATATATTTGACATGGTGGGATCATCGGCATATAAAATATAAGCTTTTAAACACATTCTGTAAAGCACACAGATTCATTAAACAGCGTGATTGGACTACATAGAAACATCTATACAATCTACACAAAGTTTAAAAGCTAAGCTTAATAAAAAGGATAATACTCAACTGGCTCAAAAATTTTGATTATGAGGATATAGAGAATATGCTCAAAGAATTTCGTTCTTAGGAATATAATTCATCATCATCATCATCATAACAGCCTTTATGAAGTCCACTGCTGAACATAGGCCTCCCCAATAGATTCCGAGGAAGAACGATTTTTAGCCCTCTCCATCCACCGACTTCCTCCGATCTTTGAAATGTCGTCAGTCCATCGGGTGGGGGGTCGTCTTACGCTTCGTTTTCCTGTTCTTGGTCGCCATTTGAGAACTTTTATGCCCCAACGGTTATCAGTTCTGCGAGCTATAAGGCCTGCCTATTGCCACTTTAACTTGCAAATTTTGAGTGCTATGTTGGTGACTTCGGTTCTTCTACGGATTTCCTCGTTGTGGATTTTATCACGTAGTGAAACACCCAACATGGCTCTCTCCATAGCACGTTGCGCGACTCGGAATATAATCAAAGAAGATAAATTGTTTTTCTTATGTTTAAAATTATAGGATTTTGAATAAACACTAAACACCTATTTAAATATGAAATAATATTACAGTATTATTTTTATAAGGACATAATAATAAATTTAAAATCATAGGCCATTACAATATTCATATCATAACACGGAGAGCATTTCATTTTTTTTTTACAATTTTAGTTTTGGATTTTATTAATTTAGTTCGACATAATAACTAATAGGAGAAGCCACTGGCTCCTGAAACACAGTTTTTACTAGTTCGGGAGCCTATGGATCATTATAGATCTGTAACATTGTTTTATGTCAATAAATTTATTTTTGTTTCTTTGTTTGTAAGCCATTTTACAGGAAAACACAGGCCTTAGTAGCTTCAAAAATAGTCCTACCAACAAAACTTACTTTCCCCCAAAACCCGACAAAGCATCTTTCATCAAAACACCTTCCGACGCATATACTGTCACTGCCACACACCATTATGCTAACAAAACACTCCAAGTAGGGTTGCCCAGTAAAACCTCAGGAAAACCGGGGAAATGTAGTTTTCTAAACTAATTTTCCCTGTACATTTTGATAAACACAGGCTTTACTCACGTATTATACGTATTATTATAGATACCTCATCCGCAGTGCGAACCGTGAACTCGAACGGCAACGAGCGGACCGCGGATCAAACTCACCCTGATGAAGATTCTTTAGATGAATCGAAACAGTGTCGGTCGGTGCCTTCATCGACAAAATAATACGTGAGTAAAGCCCGTGTTTATCAAAATGTATAATACAACGAAAGTTTTGAAAGTGAAATAACTTTCCCTGAGTTCGTTGCCACAACTGAGTTGCCCACAACTGAGACTTCAATATTTAGCTTTGTGATAGAGCTCGCGCGGGGATTTCTCCGCATTGTATTTACTAGCACAGTAATTTTGCTGGTGAGCAAGTAACACTACACAACACACACATCAACTTCCGGAGCAAAACGCTCCGGAAGGTGATGATATAACCACAATAAAAATTGCAGCTAAAATTTACTACATATTATCTAAGGCAAGATTCAAAAATGAAAACATACGCTATGATTACGTTTAGGTATCTGAATCTATACCTATAAAAGAGCTTAACCTGACTGACTGATTCATCATCGTCGAGCCAAAACCGCAGAAGCTATAAAGCTGAAATTTGGAAGGTAGCTTCCTTTTATAGAAAAACCACCCACTAAGGCGGGGTTTTTTGAAATTAAACCCTTAAGAGGGTGAAAAGGGGTGAAAACGAATGTATGGAACTTCTTAACGCGTGGTGCGATTTGCTTGAAACTTGATATGAATAAATAAAATTCAAAAAAATGGACAACTGTTTCAGGAATTTTTAAAATAACACTAACAAAGGGATAAAATCGGATGTCAAAGTTTTGTATGGGAACTTTTTAACGGGTGGTGTGATTTCTTAGAAAATTGGTTTGGATACTTAAAATGCAAAATAAATGAAAACGTGTTTCAGGATTTTTCAAAATAACTTTCATAAAGGAGTAAAATGGGGTGTGAATATTGAAAACTAGCAATAAAATTTGGCAACAATTGTTTAAAAAAAAAATGCGGACGAAGTCGCTAGCAACAGGTCTGATTCTGATTTTTAAATAATCTGATCTGATTATTTAATAATCAGAAAAATAATAATGTCCGACATGGAGCTTATGTTTATGGATACAACGACTGATAATTAAATATTTTTCTTTGTAAATACATACAAATGTTTGTATTACTTTAGGATCATACAAACATGTGTCTCGTGGCTGTATTATAATACTATAATACTAGATACTAATATACTTTTATTATGTAAATACAGATAAAATAGAATATATTAAATAAAAACTTGTCATACGAAAGATCATACAAACATTTGTCCCGCAGGGGGAATCGAACCCGCAACCTTCTGCGTCTCAGGTATTGGACTACTGCACAGAGGTCGTCATTATGTCATATGAGTAACCTGTCATTTAATGTCATAATTTTAACAAGAAGCGTAACCTCACGCGTAGTTTGTCTCTGAATCTTGGCATATGACTAGTCTCCACTAAAACATAATTTTTTGAAGTGATAACTTCTTATGGAAGGTTAAACCACTTCGTTACGTAACGCGTTACGGCTCCAGTCTGCCTGACTTCCCTTTCTCTCACGCATACGGCAGCGGTAGGCAGGCTCCTCCTCTCTCACTCTAACCCACAGCGCTAGTTAGATTAGTTTAAGTTATCACTTATGTCGGGCGTCCCGACACGCACACCTTTTTTTTACATATTCTTGTGCAAACATGAATAAACTCTCAGCCTAACTTTATTAATACGTCAGACTGTTTATTCAAAAAGCAGGCGCATGGTAACCCTCAAGGTTTAATGATAAAATGAAATAACATTTAGCGTAAATCAGCAAAGTTTCATGCAATATCTGCCTCACGAAGGAAATGTGCCGACTGTAAATCACAAGAGAAGGCCGGGGAACAAAACACTCAATGCAGTAATGGAACGTGATGGCACGTAGCCATTACCAGACGTAGAGGGCATCTAGAGTAACAAGGCATCCTAGCCCGATTTATATAGTTCTAGCAGCATCGATTCAGTAGCGTAGTAGGGTAGTAGGGTCCAATGCTGAATTGCTACTAGAATAATGTAAATAAGTACTCGCATGCAATGGGCACCCGAATATCCAGATAAATGACTAAACAATTTAGAGTATAAATTGTTACGTAATTCAAAATAAAACAGTCTACATTTTAGACGATCACCATCATTGAATCCAACGACAGTCAAGAAAAACTAGCGGAACTCTCCATGACAACGTTGGCAATGTGTTATTCTTCATTATTCCTGCATCCGATGGTTTTTTTTTAACAAACTTAGAAATCCTTTTTTTAAAAGGAAAAGGTTGTATTTTTTTTATTTTCAATAATGTCTGTTTACTTTTTAATTACGTAATTATTAGACATTTCTTTCTATTATAAAGCCAGACTTAAGGACGTGTAATTCATTTGACTACCCTTTGTATATATAATGAGTTCATACTTTCATAATATTTATTCCGCTCTATAGCTTGTTTATTAACACTCTGAAAACCCCATTTTGTTTTGAGGTTGGAATCCAGATTGTTTTAATTGAAGGAAACAGATTAGTGGAACGTGCTGGATTAAAAAGTGTTTAATTGTATGGATTACATTTATTAAAACTTTTAAAACTTATTTATATGTAAGCTCTCTTTGGTCATCATTAGACAACACAATACAATTAATAAATATTCTCAAAAATATAAGTAAACTATTCTTATGCTTTTGTAGACGTCTATTAATTAAATGACCGCACTAAACGTTTCTCAACTTATTAGAACTGTTAGGAACGATAAGGTCCCTAAGCTGTGGCACGAGCGGTACGTTATATCAACTTATTACGTGCTTCAGGGAGTCCCAGCATCTCAGAAAGCCCGCGGGACCTTTCAAGACATTATGAAATCTGCTTTGAAACACTGACGTTTTAGATTTACTATGCTTACCGGTTTTAAACATAATTTTATGATTAATCTAGCCCATCATGAGAACATTATAATATTGCATTGGTTTATAGCAATGGTATAGCAATGTATCTCTAACATGCTAACAGCAAAATCGTACGCGTATGTTTAGAACCTTTTTTATTTTTGGACAGAATGCTTTTCTGTGCATCTTAAGAACATCTCATAAGTTTAATCCCCTCTTCTAACCTCTTCGGGAATCTTGCAAGTTTTTTAAGACAAAAAGTAGCCTATGTTTTTTTCCTGAATGCAATACATCTTCTTACCAAATTTCATCAAGATCCGTTCAGCCGTTTAGCCGTGAAAACGTAACAAACAGACAGACAGAGACACTATCGCATTTATAATATTAGTATAGATCACATCTTAAACATCATTTTGAAAGATTCATTTTGAATCCTCTTCCTATACCTGTTCCTTTTTCGTTTCTGAACTAAATTGATTTCCATCGCTATATGGTTATAGTAGCTAAAGAAAGCTCGGCTTATCGCCAAGTAGGTCGACAGTGTGCCGAGTTGGTATTAGTTAGTATATCGACTTAGTACATTATACTTACATAATAATAATTTTGACGACCTCTGTTGCACGGTGGACTAAGGTCCGGCTGAGACGCAGAAGGTTGCGAGTTCGATTCTCGCCGAGGGAGAAAGGTTTGCATGATGTGTAAGTATTTACCAAAAAAGTATATAAGTAGTATAATATTCAAGTGGTACCACACAAGCTCGGCTTACTTTAGGGTCAGATGACGCTGTGTGAAATGTCCGGCATTATTTATTTATTTGAGTAGTTTGTTTTTTGTTTATTCTCTAAACATTAACAAGTATTGGTTGCTGACTAGACTAAATTAACCCTACGTTTGTAATGGGTTTCCAAAACCTATTATATCCCTTCTCCATTTGGTCGAGACGTTTTCCTCATGACTCATGATTACGGCCATCTGAAGATGGATAGAACAAATAAATGGGTTTAATTGGCATATTTATGTAGGTAAAAAATAAAATAAGATTTACTAAGACTATAAAGAGAATGTATTTCATAAATTATTTTTTAATACATACGAGATTTCGAACTGTCAACTATTTTGATGAACTTAAACTGTAAGTTTAAAGGAAGGTCGACAATTAACATTACCTAAAACAGTCGGCAAAGCCGTACTGTGTAACTGTTTGAACAATATTTTTGAGTTCACTCTCATATGAGTACATTTTTGACAAACATATATAATGTTTGACGACCTCTGTGTCGCAGTGGACGAAAGCCTGCCTGAGGCGCTGAAGGTTGCGGGTTCAATTCCCGCCGCGGGACAAATGTTTGTATGATCTGCAAATATTTGTCTCGGTGTTTCTATGTATAATATGTATGTATTTACAAAAAAAAATGTATATAAGTAGGTATATCAGTCATGTGGACCCATAACATAAGCTCTGCTTACTTTGGGGCCAAATGATGTTGTGTGAAATGTCCGGGATTATTTATTTATTTATTTATTAATGTGTTATGCCGGATTGGGCAAGAGTATCTTCTAGCTTTAACTAGCATAGGTTATTTTAGCGAACTGCAAAATAACAGATTTTTTAGGTAGAGGACGTCTTCCGAAACATGAATTCAATATAAAAGTAAGTACCTTCCACACGGTTCTACGTGATAATAATTCCAAGTGTATTTACGAGCGGTAGAGAAGGTTCGAAAACTACCTTGTGGTAACGAACATAATAACTTTAGTCTCTACATGTAAACAATCTTCAAGACAAGCAGATCGAAATTCTGAATTTAATAAAGTTCTTTTATAGAATGGCTACTACGTGATCGTGAAGTGGAAAAGTTTCAAAGCGGTTTTCTAGAAAGGTCAGTGACATATTATTATACCCTTTTAGCTTTATTTCTAACCAGTAATTCCAGGAATTGTTAATTAATAGCCTTTTTCTTCCGGCGAACGATCAAAGAAAGTTCTACAAATTAATTTATGTCAAGAAAAATCTCGTCTGATCTTGAAACGGGTTTTTAATCTTACTAAATAATTAACCCTTTTTTTGGATTCATTTTCGAAACATTTTTGTTTGTTCTTATTTTTTACCTACATAATTTTACAGAATTATTTTTTTTGTACAATTTTTTGATCCGTTGGTCAGCTTTTTAGTATGCGATTATTATTTATGTGTTATAAGTTAACTTCAAACTGCACAGCACATACAATTTCGTGTGTAGAATTGAATATAGGATAGGAGAAATTATTTAGTTTTGGTAGAAACATTTTACTCATTAAGACGATCCTCTGACCAAATGATTTTGACGCGTAGTTAAAACGACGTCCACTTTAGAAGATGATTAGTATTGAATATTTTAAACATCATTTTTATAATTATATAACTAACAACTACTTTAAAAACAATTTGAAACGAGGAAGTAGGAGGCAAAATGTTGAAAATATATATCGTATATCTTTTATAACTATTATTATCTTATTTAACGAGCAGATAGTCACTAAATAGCGCCAAAATAATTAAAAATACTTCAATAAAATAACTATTTTTTCCAAACAAAGATTATTTGCTGAGGGCTACTTATTTACTACTTATTTAATACTTATTTTAACCGTTTTCGTAACTATTAAATCAATGTTTCTTCGAGCACGCTAAAACTTCCTTCCTGCCAAAAGATGATAAAATATTTGAACTGAAAAATCGAGGTCATGCAGCCTGATACTGAACGAGCAAATAGAAAACTTCGCCTTCTCTCCTCAATGCATCATGTCTGCTCTAATGGTCGTAGCTTAGACGCGCGCTGCTTTTATGTACGGATGTATAATTTGAAACCTGTAAAAAATTATATGTATCGTTCGAGAACAATACGGCAAATTTATGAATCATTTCAGAATTTGACTATATAAACATGTCAAACATACACCCTACACTCCAAATCACAAGATCTAGAGACCAGAAACATTTAAGGAATCTTATTTTGGATTGTAGAGATGTAATAAGAAATCGAAATTCAACCTTGTAGTTAATGGGGTTGAATTTTATTGAATTATGACGTGACAGGGTTATATCTGACGTGACATTCCGCTATTAAAGTCCAATGAGTTCTTATTAACTAAGGTGTCAAAGATTTCAAAAGGTCTCCTCGTTAAAACTATTTTGAATTCATCCCTCCTAGGTATTAGCCAAACTCTATACAAGCCCCGAGTCAACCGACTTTAAATATGTTCATTGACTTACCTAATACATCAACACATCCTATTTGCTTCTTCATTGTACTAGTGTTGATCTGGCACATGTAGCATCCCCGGTCCTCGACCTTCAGAGGTCGTATGTGAAGTTGCCAAGACCGAGGCGAATCGTTGGAAACCGCGTACCGGGAACTGTGGGTCACGAGCCGCGTGTGGAGAGTTAAAATTGTCTGATCGTCCGCTCTGATCCATGCTACCTGTAAAAAAGTTACCAATTTTACAACTTATAATCTACTATCTGCTGCCCGCGGCTTCATATGCGTTGTACCAAGATCCTTTACCAAATTTCATCAAGATCTGTTCAGCAGTGAGCCGTGAAAAATTAAGAAATAGATAGACAAATAAACAAACAGACAGAGACACTTTCGAATTAAATATTAGAAATATAAAATCATTTTTTTTAATCATCTTGGACTCAATGTCCGTTTTGCGTGTATTTATGGACTGTTAGATCTGGCAGGTTCTAGTAGAGAGCTAATATCAAAAACTTCTTGAGAACCGACTGAGGACAGATGGTACATTTAACCAGACTAAGTTTGAGTAGTTTTAATTCATTTTAATACTCAGTTTCACTTCAGTTTCTACTGTTTGTAACAAAGCAACCACAGTAAAAGTGCATTTAAATTTTGCTCAAAGAGCACTAAGATTAATTTTAAACTCTGTAGTGGCTACGGACTAATATAAAGTACTGGCTGTCCCGTTCGCAACTTCAGCCGTTTTAAAAGAAAAAGAAAAATTTATCTAGTTAACTAATTTTAAATCTAAACCATTTTCGAATCCGCTTGAACACACACAAAAAAATCATCGAAATCCTTAATATTACACAAAAATACAGACCTACGTTTACTTTTTATGCCTCAAAAAGATATTAAAATCTCTTAACTTATTTATATTATTGTACGACTATTTATTTGCAAATATCTTACTTGGAGGTTATTAAGGAAAAAGTCCAAATAATATGATGTAGACTTTTCGTAAATTCTATAAGGAAATACTAATAAAAAAATCAAATAAAAACGTTACACAAAGTCACTTCGCAGAACCTTGCTCTAATGATAATATCGTAAAAGAAAAAGTAAATTCGAGAGATCTTGAAATCAAGTGAAATTACGTTAAATCTTAAACGTACCGAATAAAGAATTTAGGACGTTCCAAAAAAAGTGAATTATTGCCGTCCTTTTGCGCTCATTCAGCTTACTTTAACTCAATATTGGGTGCGAGCTTGAGTGTGGATTATTCTGAAACTGATTTAGAGCGGCATGAAGTTTCCTCTATCAATAACGAATCAATCGTAAACGTGTCGTCTCCAACAACTGATATAAGGATTCCAATGAAATATGGTATTGAATAAATTTCAACAACCTTTAATTTCCTTTTTCCATCTACCCCTTATAACATCACCCAAAAATCCAAAAACCATCGATCCATCTTTTTTCCAATTCCCTTCTATCATCCAGCTGTCATTATGGCCCAACATGCAGAGTTGTCCTCCGAGAATTCTCGCGCGGACAGAGACTTTTTGGAAACCTCTTTTCAATATTGATATCAACAGTCAAAGTTAAAGTAAAAAAAAAGATATTCAATACAATCACAAGGATCACTTTGAAGAAACGTCTTACATACTAGGTGAATTTAGGTGCCAATTCGTCCCAAGCACAAGAAAAACTGGCAAGAAACTTGTCCTGGTCTTAGTGTTTTTTCGCATGATCCACCTTATAACCAGCTTAACTACGAAAATTGAATACAAGAGAGTTTATACATTTCAAATGTGTAATTTAACTGTCTAAGAGCAGATCAACATGAGGCCATACATTCTATCCTAGAGTTAATTCAACTAAAATAGATCAAACTTTACACCCGGCCATTCTGATAAACGGTACAGTTGTAAATCTTCACTGCCAAACTTGTTCTATCTTATAGCACGTGGCTTGAATTTTGTATATTGTGTCTATGGCCACAGCAAGCCTTGCTAGCGAGTCAACAGCATCAAACTATCAGCCAACATCGACGTCTACAAGAAAAGCGTACAAGCGTACGATAATTTCTTGAAATATGCATCAACATACTTCACGCTTCTAGTTTTCTTGTGAGTGGGGTGTTTCCGTTCCGTTGTTTTGCCTCATAATATGTTTCTTGAGTCCAACAAAACTTTGACACGAGCAAACATTTAATGAGTTAAAAATAATTAATTATGTCTTGTTTAAAGTAGATTTGAACGATTCATCATTTACGAATACGTTTGATTAAACGTTTGAATTACACGATAGTTTCTTATGGTTTGTAGTATAAATAAAATAAAATAAATAAATAATCCCGGGCATTTCACAGACAATCAT
Organism: Lampropteryx suffumata; assembly: GCA_948098915.1. Taxonomy (NCBI): domain Eukaryota; kingdom Metazoa; phylum Arthropoda; class Insecta; order Lepidoptera; family Geometridae; genus Lampropteryx; species Lampropteryx suffumata. Next base: position 12,705,492 of record OX402561.1, read on the forward strand.
CTAGCCCCAAAGTAAGCAGAGCCTGTGTTATGGTACCACATGACTAATACACTATTATATGTACTTTGTTTTGTAAATACATACATATTGTACATAGAAACCCCCAAATCCGTCACGGGAATGGAACCCGCAATATTCTGCGTCTAAACCGGGCCTTCGCCCTATGTGTCCTAGAGATCAGAATAATTATATAAATATTATGAAATTAACCCAATGTTTAACTGGCTCACAGAAAACCCAGTCTTTTCAACCGACTTCAAAAAAGGAGGAGGTTCACAATTCGACTGTTTGTTTTTAATTTTTTTTATGTTTATTACCTCATAACTCCGTCATTTATGAACCAATTAAAAAAATCTGATTTCATGTGATTTCCCTTTCTTTTCTTCCCGATTGGTCGCATATAAATTTTATAAAAATCGGTTCAGGAGTTAGGTTTTGAAATCTAAAAAACTGAAAAAAATATGTTCTCTACTTGGATGGAACAAAATTTTGATATTATTCTCTTTTATACATGAAGTCGGTTGTCTTTTTAGTTTTTAAAACGTAATTATGCCCTTTAATTATATCGATTGATGAGACTATTAATAGGCATGGAACGAAATGGTAATCATCAAAATGTATTTTTAGCTATCTAGTACAAGCCCTGATACCCTTACCGAGAACTGATTTAAATATTTGGGGGCGTTATTTAGAACAAGTGTTCCAACAGCTGGGCCTGAATCAAACTATTGTTAGATGCTGGCCGTTCTTGAATGAATTATCAAACAACACATTTCTTTTTCTGGGTCGTATAAGGTATCATAAATATGTATTTAAAAATATACAAGTATTCTTTAAATAATCTGGTCTATAAATAATACAAGGAATGATACGTTTGGGGCTAAAAGGTTTAAAAAAAAGGCTTATTCCCAGAGGTCCACGACTTCATTGTTTTCAATAAAAATAGGTTGATACTTTGATTCCCAACGGGTCCACGACATTTTGAATTTAATAATATTTCCTTTCCCAACGGGTCCCTGAAATTGTTAGGTACAGTAAGTAATAAAAGTAACTAAGAACTTACGGAAATTAAGAATCTAATTTCGATTAGATAAGGTAAATATTTGTTTCTTTATGAAATAAAAGACAATAGATAAATAAATCAGGACTTTCTTTGTATATAAAAAATATTAAAGAACTCACTTAAGTCATTAAAAGTTAAATTAAATAATACCAATCTAATATAAATATACTTAAACATTACCAATCACAGTTTCAGCATAATCACAAAAAATCACCTAAAGTATTAAACTTCAAGGTAAATAATATGAACCTTAAACTAAATAGACTTAAATATTAAAAATCACTGTTTTAGAACGACAATCAACAGTCTAAAATAAAAAAATACATATACTTATAACGCAACAATGCGCCATGATAGCATTTTCTAGTATGTTTATGATGATAAACTTACTGATTGTTTGTGGAAACCAACCTTGCAAACTATATTTATTTTATGCAGTTTTTGGTAAAAGCCCGAATAGAACAGGCATTATATTCGTTTCTCTCTTGGTGCTTACAACATCAGCGTGCATTGAGTGTATTTGGTAGAATAGTGACGAACAACTGTGAAATGTGCCGTCCATGAGGAAGACCTCTCTCTCTTGAATTAATTTTATACTGGCTTTTGATGAGAAAATTATTATTCGTTCTTTCTTGTGGTCAAACAACACGAAGTCTCTAAATTCTGCAGAAATTTCCACGTCTTCTCTATGCTTGAAATATATTTTCGTAACGTTGAGACTCTTGTTTCTCGTTCTGTAAAATGAACTTTTCATACCTACTATTAAAAGTGGGAGTATCATTACCAGCCTCTACATGTTCTTTTAATGCCTCTTTTGAAAAGGTTTGTTGAACATGACAGATGCAGCGTGTGGGTTTTTAGACTAAGACTCACTAACGAATGAAATTCTCTCTTGTATTTTTTATACTGACTGTACATTAGTTAAATCTCATGGACCTATTGGGAGTTAATGTAAGAATATTTCAAGTTCTATAAATATTTTTCATGGATCCGTCGGGAAACTTAAAACAATAGAACCATGGACCTCTAGGATTAAGCCAAAAAAAATGTTGTGCGTTATGCAATGGTTATATAGTTCCTTTGGTAGTTTGCGTTCATACATGTTTAGGCTGTTTAAGCTGCCGCTAAAATTCATTTACTTTAGTACATGTAGCTACCAAGTGAATATGTTTTTAGTAATAGTTCTAGCAATAGAGAAGGAAAATTAAAACAAGCCCGGCTCGGTGCTAGCCGTTATGCACCTGCAACTGAACCGACATCGACACTGCATAAACTGATTCGTCTTTCCTGTGGGTCCTGTCGACAAGTTCGAGAGCTTACATTAAGGCTTACCTAAGTGCACGAAAAGAGCCTCTGAGGCGCACTTTAATCTTTTCACCACACATTGTCAATAACTAGTGACACGATAAGAAGAAGAAGAAGAATAGTTTAAAGCGGAACTTATCGTAACTGAAAATTTAGCAAATAATATATTCTATAGAAGACCCTTTACGGGCTGAAAAAATATAAAATCATAAAAAGTTAATCTAAAACAAAAAAAAAGTATTGCGTAATTTTTTTCTACAATGGACGTGTGTAAAATTTCAATAGGTACGTAACATACGAGCACATATAAAAATTGTGATATGAACAGAAAACATGCTCAAACATAAAAAATGAAAGCCCTCAATTTGTTCATTAAAATATTTCGTAGGTAACTTTTATTTTAGCGATGGAAAGTGCCTCAGGCAAGTAAGCATTACGCAAATTCAAAAGCGAGCCTGCGATTTCTCTGCATGATAAATGGGTTGGCAATCGGCTTACAGGATTTTTAAAGAATTAATATTGATGGCGTTTTACTCACGATTGATGGATATCGAAATTCAAAGTACTTACCTATCGAGATAATCAGTTTGGTTTATTATTCATAGGCGTTACGTTTAATTCACATGTTAGTAAAAAAACATTGTCTAAAAGTAAGACAATACCAAAATTTCGTTATTTTATTTATACCTAACTGGTTCACAGTCATGACTTTTGAGCCATTGAAACTTGTAGGAATCCCACAAGTCCTGCTTTTGTCTTATTTTCGGACATAAAAAAGGTATTTCGCCATGTACGAACACTTTGAATGTAGTACATGATACGTCGTGCCTAGTACGCATTAAATATAGAGCTATCTCTCCACATCCTAACCCTCAGAGAGCGTAGAAAATGTATTGGCGCACAAGCAACATATGGTATTTGGATTGCTCGTGTCTTCCATCCACATACCATATTTATGGTCTTTGGACTGTGAACCTTTTTCTGAATAGTGTCTTGTACCTACCTCATATTATGATTTAAATTCAATCTGAATTATTAGGATCTTATGTTATGCTATTAATAACGTACAAGAAAAAACTGCATAAAAATTATTTGCATAAACCCGTTTTAAAGTTGCAGAGAATTAACCTGACTATATTTCCCTAAGGTCGGAGTTCAGCCACGGATCGTCGAATACCGCGTACCTGTCTACACTATTACGAAGTAACGTGATCAGCTTTTTCCTCCACAAAGAGATCGCCTGTGCTTGCAAATTCTCTCCCATGAGCTAACAGCACTGACTTGCCGAGCTCATCATAATTTTAATCCCTCTCCATGTCATGTAGCTACGTTTGAGTAATAGAACAGCGCTGATTCAAAACTAAATTTTACGACATTAAATAAACAACTCAGTCTTGCCAATATTTTCGAATAAAACTGTTACAAGCTACACAGTGATTAACGCACATCATAAAAGGATTATATATACATGATAAAAAAAAATCTAGGAGTGTAAAAATAAATAAACAGTGAATTATCAAAACAGTGTCAAATAATATAAAACCTACATGTAAATCAAAGAAGCGGCAGTCAAGAGAGTCGAGCGATTGATTTGGCGCGTTCCAAAACCCACGGGCTCTGCAAGGGTTTTGAAGACTTAACTAAAGCTTCGGATGTGGAAACAGTTTCTATTTTATAAAGAGTTTTATTTGATAAATAATTATATAAACGGTCTCTAGACGGCCCGAAGATAACTCCTATTTATGTCGCGCAAATTCATTATCTGTTTAGAGAGATTTTATGTTTTTAAACATAAAAATAAATGTAGATGAACACCGATGTAGATACGAAACCCAAGAATGACATTCAATAAACTAGCTATCGTGTTGATAATTTTATTTTGCAAGCTTAGCTAATATTTCGTAATATACAAATCATCTTATTTTGTTAACAACAAGTTCTAAATTAGCGTTCTTTTTATATGACGTTTTAAAATACTAATTGTATCGCATATTATTTCCTTGGATTTTCTGCATTTTATTCAGCACCAAATTACACGACTACTAAACTAGGCTAAAAATACGACTCACAAGTTACTTTAGTGAATTTAAGAACTGTCATTTGATAGCTAATATTTCGTAATATACAAATCATCTTATTTTGTTAACAACAAGTTCTAAATTAGCGTTCTTTTTATAAGACGTTTTAAAATACTAATTGTATCGCATATTATTTCCTTGGATTTTCCGCATTTTATTCAGCACCAAATTACACGACTACTAAACTAGGCTAAAAATACGACTCACAAGTTACTTTAGTGAATTTAAGAACTGTCATTTGAAATAATGTGAGTGAACATTAGCAAACTCTAATAGAAAAACTCTGTAAAATTAGTTTAGAAAAGTATTATAGTAGTATGAAGCAAAACTTATCGTCTAACGTAACGTGTTAAGTAGGTTCAAAACCATATTATATCATTTGTTCACGCTTACACTAATTCAATCTGTACGTGAAGAAAATAAAATAATTCTACTCGACAAAATCTGTGGCTAAACAACAGAAGCACCTCCAATAACTGATAGTGAATCCAATAAAATACGTATTGTATAGATTACAGTACACACCTAGTCGCGTCAATTTGAAACGCGATGTATTTCGAAATAAATATGAATTATTACAGGATTCATGGTGGAAAGAGAAATCGGGAGATCGTAATGAGATAACGCCTCGGAGAGATGCAAATGAATTTGACGGATGGATGGGCGCGGGACGGCCGCGCCGGAGATCCGAACAAATTGAAGTAAACGACAAAATTTCCTCCTTCATTTGCGAAAATACATCTGATTTTTTACAGCGCACTTATTGTTATTACCGAGATTTCTCTTTGGGAAAGTAACGGAAACATTTTGTACCTAAATTTTAAATGACACGGAATATACATTTTTAACGGAATAATATATTTTTTTTCATATATTTTTGTTAACGTAATTTGTAACTATTTACTTTCCATATCAATATCAAATGTGAAATAATTGAACAGTTTATGTATTTTTTAAACGTAACTTCAAACAATACTTCCTCTTAAAAAGTTTTACTGCTTCGTCATTTGAATTAAAAAATAATTTAAGTTCTTTCATCAGCTTATCCATCCAATTCCTCTTAATTAAAATGTTTCTGGGTCGATTGCTCGATAATCGCTTGACCTGCTAAGTAATTTGGTGGGTTACTCAATCTCTTGATAAAAATAATTTCGCGTTTTTAAAGATTAAGCCGAAAAACTAAGCCGTAGGCTAATTGCGGTGGAGCAGTATTTTGAAGATATTTTTATTTAAACTCCTGATAATTTTGCCATATTTAACAGCAACTGAAACTTATTCAAGACTGTTGTATTAATAACATCGATATGTACTTCGTCTACAATTTAAGACCATGTGGTATTTAACAAATATACCAAATATCATCCGAGCTACTTCTCCATTTTATTAAAAACATTCAGTTTACATTTATTTTTAGAAATATTTACATCGGTGAAACGTGGAGACCGAAGAATATAATAGATCGCTCAGGGAGATTAAAAAGAGAATAAAGAAAAGCAAGGAATTCGGGGAATTTTATTCACTTTCTTTTGTAGAATATTTTTTGTCGGTTTTCCTTGTATTCGTGTGATCAATCCAATATTTTGATATTGAGGAAACGTTGCCTAGCCTCGGGAGGTTACCACACTTCAGGCGGATAATGTGACATGCTGTTTGATGTTTTAAATATGTATACTTACAATAATGTTTTATGTCCGTTATATTGAGTACATCAAACAGCTATTACTGAATTTACAACGAATTATCGGAAAAAAATGCCTAAACTGATAATATAGATGTTTGATTAGATGTCTAAACTAATAGTTCGCCCCGAATACGAATACGATTGACGACCTCTGTGGCGTAGTGGGCTAAGGTCCAGCTGAGACGCAGAAGGTGGCGGGGTCGGGTCGATTCCGCGCGACAAATGTTTGTATGATCTGCAAGTATTTGTCTCGGGTCTGGGTGTTTCTATGTATAATATGTATGTATTTACAAAATAAAAGTATATAAGTAGTATATCAGTCATGCGGTACCCATAACATAAGCTCTGCTTACTTTGGGGATAGATTATGCTGTGTAAAATGTTCGTGATTATTTATTATTTATTTATAATAAAGATTTTGCGATGTCCTGTCCTTGTCGTTCCAAAAGTATGCAACTAGCTAGCTTTCCAAATACATATATACAACATAAAATGTACTTATAAATGAATGCTTTCCATAGGTAAATGCGAGCTGATTCAAATGAGCTCAAGCACGAGTGATTGACAATAAATTCACTAAGAAGTTCCATAAAATAGCTCCTGACTAATACATTACAGTATTAAAAAAGTAATAAAAATAATCTGATCTATTTAACTGAATAGACCGTGATAGCGATAACTGGTAAGATTCTTAAACCTTATGGTTATTTTATGGAATGGTGTTGGTTAAGCTTTAGCATTTTGTAATACGTGTAAGGTGAAGTTAACAAGGAGTTAAAAAAAAAGCCAAACCAAGTTATGACTGGCCTCTGAATCAAAAAGATCAAGCCAGAATAAAAACCTCTAAGTTTGACAGTTTTGCTAGACCAAGCTTTAACGGCCTAGTCTAGTAAATATAATAAATATTCTTAAAAATTCGTATTGTATTTTTCCAGATCCTAAAAGGGTCGCCCCAGCAAGGGCCGCTCGTCAGCATGGCCGTGATAGCGTCTATGAAATTAAATGAAACCAAAACCGAACAGAAAACAACATAAACACAAACATTTTGTGATTCATTGATTAAATTACGATATTATCAAAATAGTTCTAATAATTATTCTTAATAATTGTTTTTCAATTTATTTTAATCATGGTATAGAATTAAATTAATTAGTAAAAACGAACCGGAAGTATGATGATTACAACAAGATTTATTTATTACGATAAGTTTATTTACATTATAGAATTACTGAAATTATATTTCATTCACTATCGAATATTTAGTCTATTACTGTATTTTTTTACAATAAATTAAAAATAATTAAACTGTAAAAAGAACGCCACTGATAGTAGGAAGCTATGGTGACGTCACAAGACTGTCATGGCGCTCTTTCGTAGATACCGTGTAAATAGGCTTGCATGTAATGAGAACGCTCACTTTAAGATTGTAACTCAAAGTACTAACAGCTACCAATATAGACAAGTGTTTCACGATGTCAGATCGTTTTCGTATAAGGTCTCCGAGTCCACCCCCTCCTACATACATTCTAAAAATAGAATAATTATTTTTGGAATAAACAAAGCATTTTCATTTTTCACTTTTGACGACCTTTGTGGCGCGGTAGGCTAAGGTCCGGCTGAGACGGAGAAGGTTGCGGGTTCGATTCCCGCCGCGGGACAATCGTTTGTATGATCTGCATGTATTTGTCTCGAGTCTAGGTGTTTCTATGTATAATATGTATGTATATACAAATAAAAGTATTTAAGTAGTATTTCATGTGGTACCTACCCATAACACAAGCTCTGCTTACTTTGGGGCCAGATAATGCTGAGTGAAATGTCCGGCGCTATTATTATTATTACGATATTCACTTGACTTATTTGAATAACTTTATTTTCTTTCCTCCCTTTTAGAACCCCATATCTTAACACCTTGTCTAATTCGGTTGAATAAATTACAACTCATTTCTTAATTTAAATCTATCGACGTTGCATATTTGATGCAGATCGGATCAACGGCTCGATAGTTATCGTCAAACAAACAAACATACAAATATACATACAGCAAATTCTCCCATGTTGCCACTGAGATCTTCACTCGCTTCGCTTGCTCGATCAATAATTTAAGGTATAGTAAGTTTAGAACTATGAACCAGTATACAATTATAACCCTAGTCAACACTTTCAATTTATTTAAGATTGAGCATGTAGCCACGATCATAAGAAACAAGGCAAATGTACACGTAAGGGTTAATACCCGGTTTATGGTGTTAGTAGTTTAACCCTTATTTCCTCAGACCCATTTTCGACATACTCGTAATATCTCATGAAAAATAGCGATGAAACTTTCTTGTTATATATACTGCCAAACGTCCATTAAGTTTCATTTCTGTTTAGTTTTTTGGTAAGGGTAAGTCTAATGTCATTACCGGTTGATCGATCGCTTCGAAAGGAAAGAAGCTCGTTTGTCATGAAAAGGGCCCTAAATGTCTCTGAATTCGAAGGTTATTTACCGGCCACTTGAGAAAAACAGATGAATGGAACATGTTAACGAAATGTTTTCGATTGGTTGAAATTAAAAATATTTTTGCTGTTTTCACCTTATTATTTAGGAGTATCAAATCCTTTTTATAAAGAAATATATTAAGTATTTTTTGACGTGATAACGACTTGGAAATCGATGAACGCAGGCTGCACGCACGAGAAATTGTCACGTTCCGCCTGCGCCGAGCGTGCAAGCGGAACAAGCGAGAGAGAGGCACAATCAGCCTAAGCATTCGGCTTGTGACGTATCTTAATAGGTTAAAAGTATGCAATTTTTCATCTATGTTTTCTTATGACGTTATCACGTAAAATGACTTTACAGACAACCATTTTTTTTAAAGATTGCAGAAAAACGTCCATGTGCTGCCATTTGTATACGTTTCACGCTTCTACGTTTGTCACATTTTGCTATAAATAGTTTATAATATCGGAGCCAAAGTTGTAATATAATTTTATGTCATAGATCACCAACTTGGGTCCTGTCATCCGAAGGTTTCCGTAAATAATGGGTTTTCTACAACCCGCCTTTACTACCAAAACTTCATCGCCCCAGTTGATAACAACATTGTAGTTCTGAGAAAATTTAATTCCACAAGTTGCAAACTACTTTCAGCGCTTATGTTCTCAAGTGAGCATATTTCATTAAAGTTTTAAGAGAGCAACGTCTTTAACGTCTTCAAGTAAAATTGTAGTGACCTCAAAGATGAGTTTGCTAACCAAGCTCCGGTTGGTAAGTGGCACCAGATAACAGAGCCGATTCAAGCTCTCAAGAAGGGAAAACTTAGCTTATCTCTTCAAAGGTTTCATTATCTTGGAGAGGGAATATAAAACAAGTTTAGCTATGTGCTTAGGCGCTTCCGCTATACTTTATTTTGCGCTTAGAAGCTGAAGCTCGTTGAAAACACTATGATTTATTCTGCAACGCTGGCTTAAGCCGGCGTGGAACCACAAGATAGTTCCAGGAGTGCAAGGCATTAGCTTAAAGTGTTTGCATCATTTTCATTAATGCTTCAGCTTACTTTGACAACTTTCGAGCGGATATAACTAACAATTTCGTGTTTCCGCTGTTTGTTTCATAGTTACATACTTTGTACGCCACGGGTATTCCAGAATACATCGAAAGGAAAAGAAAAAAGCTTCTGAGGCGTACTTTAACCCATTCGACAAACTGGTTCGAAATAACGAGTGATACGAGAAGAAAAAGAAGAAACCATCATCAATATATTTTGTTTAAAATTCACTGTTAGGCCCCAAAGCGGGCCGTGGCAAAGTTCTATATCCTTTTATATTCCTGTACATCCGAGATTGCGGCCTAAATCTGTGTTTTCCATGAGCAAGTCTTGCATGTATGTTTGAAGTCACATAATACCATGCGCTTCAAGTTCAAACCGAACTATTTGCCCACAGTTTGTGCAGGTCTAGTTTCCACTTCAAATCAAAGAGAGATTATCGTCGACTGTTCAAATACGAATACTAAAGTTCTTTGGGCACATAACCCAAAATGAAGACTGAATGAAGCGCCTTGTAGTCCAAGCTAGAAAGGAGGGCAAGAGATGTCGTGGCCGCTCTCCGACCAGATAGATCTGATACCAGGGTAAATCTGATTAAATCTCTAACCAAATCCACGATGACTGACTGCTCCCACAATGCCTCCAATAGAGCCGAATGGAGACACATATCAAGAGCCGGCATTCATCAAGACCCACTCATAACCACTACCACTCTGCCAAGAGGTCCCGACTGAGAAGAGTTTCCACTATTTAACCTGCATTCTTACATGCATGTGGCTAGAGTCCGCTCAATATGAGAAGATACATTGATCATTTCAGGTAAATAAATATTGGTGGACGTTTCGCTCAAGATCCTCTAGCTACTAAACTAAGCAAAGCTTATATTGTGGGAACAAGGTAACAGATATAATACTTGTATACCTTTTAATGACATACTTGTGATATGTTATAGCACCTAGGCACAACACGAACATTTATAGTCATCACACAAACGGTACCCACCACAATGCTACCAACTGAGCTGTTAGTAATTTATTATTTTAACGTAAGTAGGTATATTTATAATAGGTACCTATGTATTTGTGATGTCACCCTACCCAGGCCCTGACTGAAAACCAGAAAACCAGCGTTGCTTTGCATGGTATCCTATACCTTGTAAGGCAGCATTATGCTGACTTCAGGACCTGTTTGGCTTCACATGCGGAGCGGTACTAGCTGGGCCAATGAATGACCTTCCCTAATTATGTAGTTGGGGATAGTCTGTTCTGGTTGTTTGTTTTAAGATAATTTTATTTGTACCTATCTTCAATGTAAACAATTTATGTTATCTTAGGTTATCATTGTACCTCTCTACTGTTTTGCTCTGTGCTGTCAAATAAACTCTATTTTCGTTCTTTCTTTCTTTCTTTCTTTTTTATTTTATGTTCTTCTGTCATTGACATATGCCTCTAATCAAAGAGTCACTAATTCATATCGTGTCACTAGTTATTTTGAACAAGTGCGGTGAAAGGATAAAAGTGCGCCTCAAAAGCTCCTATCGTGCACTTGGTATATGTCTTTGAACTTTTTAGGTTGTACGACATGCCCGTTTCCTCACGATGTTATAGTCTCTACATCCACAATTATGTTATTGTAATATTAAAAAAAAAATGTTATAATTATGTAACATACACCTAACCCATAATCCTGTACTGTAAGTCATCGTACAGTCTGACGTGACGGTTTTGAGAAGAGCATGGTTTTGAGGCTTCACTTTGGTTGTTCGCTTAACGCCCTCTATATATTTATTTGGTCTGAGATAGAAACCGATCGTACGTAATACTAATCCATCTTGTCAAAAGTGTTTCATGTTACAATCAATATTTTGTTCAATCAATATGTTAGTCTACTACTAACATTTAACATAAAGATAACATCCGTTATTGGCAGACAAAACGGTCTACCCTCTTTCCCAGTTTTTTATTGCAATATTACTTGTAACACCGGATTCACTGTCACTAACAACTCGATTACGACACACAAAACTCACGGTATCTGGATGCATAGCTGGTAACTCACTTTTTTGGGTTCCACACATCCTCACCACAGGATTCCAGGCACCAGATAATTGAAAACCGCCTTCTCGATTCAAGATTCTGTGTTTGGTAATCTCTATTGCCTCTTGTACCCATCTTGTTATGTAAAAACTCACATATCATGGTAAATATCCCGTTTTGAGTGAAAATTATGTTCAAAACCATGATAGTTTCAAATGATATACAAACCAAAAAAATTAAATGATGCTTATTGTGTAAAAAGTTCCATAATAAAGCATAAAAGTTTAAGTGAAAATATATTAGATATTTAAACTTTTCTTCCGTTTAAGATTTAACTTACACGCTCGGTTGCAGAGAGTAGGCGTATTCAAAATTATACGTGTGTTTTCAATTAATAGTTCTATTATGTTTGACCGTTGGGTTCAGTCTATTGAATACGAATTTAAATAGACATATTAAAATAGTGTAGGAGATAGGAATTTATTAACGGAGAACAAATAAATAAATTATAAGCAAAAACTTTGTACCCCTTTTTACGAAAATTGCGCGGACGGAGTAGTATGAAAATTCGAACACTTATAGTTTATATAGAGAAGGGGTCTAGAATGCTTAGATTTTATATCCCTTTTATGTCTTTCTCGTAAAAGTATTATTTTTAGAGACAGGTAAAGCAGGCACCTGCCTGCTTTACCTGTCCCTACCCATTCAATGCATTTAAAAGTAATTAATTATCAGAAATAAATTCGTTTTGTTATTAATGAGTGTACATTTTTTATGGATATGTTATAAAGCTTTGCGTCTTCAGAAGTACCTAAACATATTTTTTTCCGTAATTTGTACGCGTCTAGGGTAGACACAGAAAACTGAAATTACAATCGCGTTAAAATACATTTGTTTCCAAAATAAAATAATATATTATATAGTTTCATAAATAATATAGTTTATTAATAATAATAATAATAATGCCGGACATTTCACACAGCATCATCGTCCTTAAAATAAAACCTAAATAAAAGGTCGTCCTTAAAATACAACCTTAATAAAACCGATTATAGATACTCACAAAGTAAATTTTTTTCAAGCATTTAGTTTACTTTCAAATTACTAATTAAACAAAAATTCACTATTTATTTATTTATTCAATAAAAAAATCACAAGGACCACTTTGAATCGTCTTCTTACATGCTAGTGAATCTTACAATCAAACATGTATTTAACAAAATAAAATGTATTGAGGTACCTAACTAAATTTTAGAAATGTGTGTAAAAATGCGTACTTTTGCGAACGTGGCTTTTATCAGATGTGAAAGTGATAACGTTATACGTAATCATGGCATTGTCTCGCATTCTCTTAGAGCAGTAATATATTCATGATTCGTTATTTCACATAACAGTAATAAAAAAAATATTTTTAAAAAGGAATCGAAGATGGTACGAATCGAAGTAATGTTGTTACAAGGTTAAAATAAAACGTTACCGAAACATGCCTTCTGTGGGCCAAGGCCCTGCTGAGAAGCAGAAGGTTGCGGATTCGATTCCCGCCATAGGACAAATGTTTATATGATCTGCATTTGTCTCGGGTCTGGGTGTTTCTATGTATAATATGTATGTATATATAAAAAAGTATATATGTAATGAGGATCATTAAAAATTACTCAGTACCCGCAACTGACTGTAATAACGGGTTGGTAATTTTCGCTGAACCATATAACACTTCGAGTGAGGATTTCTACGTGGAACTAATCCCAGATCAGTTGCCGAGTGCTGCTTGGAGACTGGTGATGGAGACGACAGCAATGGTCATCAAATTATTGGGAGTTAATCCCCTTGCTAACAGAATAGCTGGCAATAGAGAAGGAAAACTTGAAACAAGTCCGGCTCGGTGCCAGCCGTTATGCACCTGCAACTGAACCGGCACCGCATGTACTGATTTGTCTTTCCCGCGGGTCTTGTTAGCAAGGTCGAGAGGTTAGTGTGGGTACCTGGGAATGCATTCATCAGACAGAATCCTAGGCAGAGTGACGCCAGTGGAGAGGAAACTTGGAAACTTCTTCCACCTCAGCTTGCTGGAGTGGATCCATGAACGAAAGTTTTCAATTACAATTAACTGCTCTGTAACTTTACTGACGCCACCTAAATCATCTTCAAAACAGATGAATGATGATGATATAAGTAGTAAGTGGTGCCCATAACACAAGCTCTGCTTACTAGAGGCCAGCTGACGCTGTGTGAAATATCCGGCATTATTTATTTATTTCTTTTATACAGATGCAGATCAGACAAAGTTGTAGGTATTTTTGTCACAAAGTGAACAAATCATAATAAATAAATTTTATAAACAAATATGTAATATGTTATAAACAAACAGTATTAACTAATATGAATAATAAGCTTTATTTACATGAGTCTGAAGGTCTGAAAACCTCTTTATATTAGTTCACAGTAAGTAACAATACCCTTTAGCAAATATGAGTTCGAAATTCCCAAAGTTAGTTTTGAGATATAAACTAGTTAGAAATCGGACATTGATATAGGATTGCGGTTAAGCTCTGCGGTTATCACCTAGATAGGTTACTTGCTTGCTCAGAAATTAAGCCGTATGCTGAGTGTAAACTTTGTATAACATTTCGGTTTGATGCTCATACCAGCTGTTAAAATATAATACAAATATATATATATATACTAGCTGTTAACCCGGTACGCGTATGCTTAGAAACTTTATTTTTATTTTTGTAAGGAATGCATTCTGTGCATTTAAAGAACATTTTATAAGTTTAATCCCCTATTTTACCCTCTTCGGGGATGATTTTGCAAAAACGTTGAAACACGTATTTCTTTATTTCTTACCAAAAGCCTAAACATGAATTTTCAGATCCCTTACTTAAGAAAATTTAAGTAGGCCAAACAAACTTTCATCCCCTATTTTACTCTCTTCAATGTTGTTTTTTGAGACAAAAAGTAGTCTATCTTGTTTTTACGAATTCAATACATCTTTTTACCAAATTTCATCAAGATACGTTCAGACGTTTAGCCACGAAAACAGATAGACAGAGACACTTTCGCATTTATAATAGTATGAATATATGTATAAATATATTAAGAACTGATAACAGATGCAGTTCTCATGGCAATGGCGAACAAGGACAGGAAAACGAAGCGTAGGACGACCCCCCCACCCGATGGACTGATGACATTGTAAAGATCGCGGGAAATCGGTGGATGGAGAGGGTTCAAAATCGTTCTAGCAGGAAAACTATTGGGGACGCCTATGTTCAGCAGTGGATTTCTAGGGGCTGATATGATGATGATATTTTTTTACCAAATATAGATAAAGAAGATACAATTTACTAGTGGTCCCCGTACTAGGGCTAGCCTGTATCACGAATGGCCAATTTACAAAAATAGTACCACTAAATAAATAAATAATGCCGGGATTTTCACACAGCGTCATCTGGCCCCAATGTAAGCAGAGCTTGTTTTATGGGTACCACATGACCGAAATAATACTATTTTAGTTTTTTTTGTAAATAAATACATATTATACATATAAACACCCAGATCTGAGAAAAATACAAGATCATACAAAGATTTGTCCCGCGGCGGAAGTTGAACCCGCAACTGCGTCTCAGCCGGACCTTAGTCCACAAAACACAAACAACAATTAATGAGTAGTAGAATAAATGTGTATAGATACTTAAAGAAAGGATTTTGCCGACCTCGGGATGTTTTTTCTGTATATAATATGTATGTATTTGCAAAAATAAAAAAGTGTATAAGTTGTATATCATCAGGGGTTTGTGTGAAATGTCCGGAAAAAAAATTAACAAAAAATATTACTCAACCGTTATATTGTTTTAATTCAATTCAGTAGATATTTTAGGTAACATCTTAACAGTTTAGTTACAATACGATAATTTCTTATTTTTATATATTTCATTGTTTGCCAATACAATAAATATGTAGTTATTTTCAAAATATGGTTGTGGTATGGTACGGAAAAGTTACGAAGCGGTAGATGAGCATGTTATGAAGAGGGGTAAATGTAATTATCGAGAAGAATGATACATATTAATGAGAAGGTATATAATTACGTTTTACTAAAAAGATAACCGTCATTGAATATAATTTGAGCCCATAAAAATACAACCGAATTGGGAACCTCCTCCTTTTTTTGAAGTCAGTTAACACCACTGGAAAGTCACAAAAATGCAAAATATCGAAATTTCTTTAACATGGATGACATAATATATTTTAGCCAGCTATGTGCTATTTGCAGCTTACATCTATTTTGATTAAAAAAACAAACTACTGAACTGATTTCATTAAATTTTTATGGGACCAGTCGGGATGTTAAGACCCGACGAGTTTCTTGCCGTATTCTTCTTGAACTGGGGTTAGGAAGAACCGGCACCTGGATTCACTAGCATGTAAGAAGACGATCCAAAGTGGTCCTTGGGGTCAAAGTGGATTTAATTGAATAAAGAAAGTTTTTGTATTTGATGTATATTATTTCACATTTTTTTTAAATCGGTTCATAATTGACGCCGTTTTGAGGAAACAAATATAAAAAGAACAACCGAATTGAGAAACTTCTTCGGCTGTTCGCTTAATAAGTCACTTAATAAGTAATACGAGTATGTAAGTAAAGACATATAAATTATGTGGAAGATGACATGGATAAGAAAGGAGTGAAAACTGAAATTTCAGCTGATAGGGGAGAGTGGAAGAGATAGCATGTAGTCCTCATAAATTTCAAATTCAAAAATGTTTATTCAATACAAGCATCACTTTGAAATGTCTTACATACTAGGTTAATTTAGGTGCCAATTCCTTCTAACCCAAATCCGAGAAGAACTTGCATAAAATTCGTCGTAGTCCTAGCGCTTTTTGGTATGATCCTTCTTATAACGAGCTTAACTACTAAAAAAGCTATCTCCATCCACCGATTTCCCGCAATTTTTTCTATGTCATCAGTCCATCGGGTGGAGGGTCGTCCTACGCTTCGTTTTTCTGTCCTTGGTCGCCATTCGAGAACTTTTATTCCCCAACGGTTATCAGTTCTACGAGCTATGCCTGCCTGCCCTAGGCCTGCCCCTTGCCATTTCAACTTGCTAATTTTAAGTGCTATGTCGCTGACTTTAGTTTTTCTACGGATTTACTCTTTGCGGATTTATCACGTAGTGAAACACCCAACATAGCTCTCTCCATAGCACGTTACGCGACTCAAAAATACTCCGGCTTGTTGTACAATAGTTTAATTGTAAATCCGTCATTTAACTGTCTAAGGGCTGAGCAAAATGAGGTCTCATTCTTATCAAATATATAGTAATTTATACGCTTCCTTCACAAAACTAACCTTTATGTAAGAATAAAGTGGAACAGAGACATGATGAGAGGAATACTAAATTACGATTGTGAGATTGTAGAGGCATGCAATATACCTTATCCCCTGCATTTTGTGGTCCGTTCCGGTGCCTGTGGAACACATGGTCTACCGCGCTCGATGTATTTTTGGTAAACCAGCCACAGGCATAAAACGCACTTTAAAATACATTCATTACGTTTCATTATTTTTGAACCGAGATGTGTATTAATAATACTAGCTTCTGCCCAGGGCTTCGACTATTCAATAGTAATTTTTAATCTGAGATAAGTAAGATTGTTATGAATCAAAAATCGGTGCCCACAGCAAATTCAATTTTGTATGGAAAAAAATGGTCTTTTTTTATCGCATTTTAGTGGCTATATGCTCGTTATTTGAAGATATAAGCGTTATAAAAGAAGTAAAGAATGTATTTTTAATATTTTGCCTCGTACTTCCTCGTTAAAATAACTTAGTTATAAAATTTATGAATAAATGTTCAAAATATTTAATAATCATCATTAGTAAGCTACTTAAAACATTTTTCTAAATTCCTTATTCGAATGTTTTCCTGTAAAAAATCGCGATTTGAGCGCCGCAAATACCCGTCAAAATCATATGATCAAGGAGTCTCCTTAATAATATTTAACCACAATGAACAGACTTTGCAGTTTGTATTAACATGTTGTATAGAGAGAGTGCTTTAGATCCGGCTTTTGCATTGAATATCGCAGAACAGAATATAACGTAAGTATTTTATTATGTAAAATTCAGAGATATTAAATATTCAGTAACAAAAGCTTGCCATGGCACGCACGTTCCATCCCTAAAAGCAAACACATGTTATCCGTGTACACGAGACAATAACTTCAGCGGAGTCATTCAAGAGTATTGAACACAGTAGGTAGGTACGCCATTGTTCTTTTATTTATATTATGATATTTTTTATAAACTCGCATTTTCTTTTATGAAGTTTGGAGAATAATAATGATTATGAATCTGTTTTAATAAAGAAACAATGCTTAAACAGTGAGTTAAGCGGCATGTCACTCGCACAATATTGCTATTAGTGTTGTGCAAGTGAGAGGACATAGTACGCCAATTAAATTAGTTTGTACAATGAAAATTAACGTAGAAAATTAATAAAATAAAAAAACTTGTAGTATTATGAAATCAGCAAAATGCTCTGCATGCCGTCTCCAAGAATGATGATGTACGCGAAAATACAACATAATAATGTTGCATTCTCAAATGGAATTTTGTAGGGTTCCGTACCTCAAAGGGAAAAAATGATCCCCTATGATCCACTATGATCACATCATTGTCCGTCTGTCTGTCTGTATGCCAAAACCCTTATTTTCAGAAACGCGTGGATTTATCAAGGTTTTAAGTCAACGCATTCAAAATATACGGCTTGAATACTTTTATCTATGCTGAATATAGTGACGGTCGCCAGTTAATCAAAACCTATAGGATACTTACCGTTGACCTAGAATCATGAAATTTGACAAGAAGCAAGGCCTCACAGTGCAAACAACGAAAACATCCAAAAATAATGAATTCATAGTTTAATTAAATGAAAATAAAAATTAGCAATTTGAAACTTACATTGCAGTACTGTATATCATAAGAACATTTCTTTAACTACATAATTAATTGTCCTTCAACTTAGTGGTTTAAAAGTTTGTGACGTTGTGACAGTGTAATTACCCTGACTTGGACGGATGGTACATCATGGTTATTCTACATAACCATGAAAAAAGTTTTTCGAATTAAGTAATCGTTTGATAAATGTGATTCTTTATCAGTTTAGATGTTTGATGTCAATTATATGATGGTGTTGAATTGGTTTAGGACCTGACCATGAGTCACCCCTAACCATACTGACTTCGGAAGCCTTTACTGTGGGAGGTCACATGCGTTTGACCAATTTATTTTTTAATTATATTATAATACCTTACCTTATAGTCTCCTATGTCAGACACAGAGCAGGTCAGCACAGCTTCTCGTCCCAAAGCCACGGTGACATTCTCGATCGGCCCCAGGAAGTCTGGCTCAGCGTCTCGAAGAGAAGCGGTGGGCCCCACCCGGCTAAGAGGCGACGTGGTTTGATGCCGCATACTATTCTTTACTACTGCAAAAGAAATCTCAAATGTAGTTATGGGAGCTCCTGTCACTTATGAGCACCGTAGAAAAGAAGTCTTTCTCTACAGAATAAATGTAAATGAAAAGGATCAGCTAATTCGACTTAATTTCGGAATAAAAACATATGCATAAGAGGCTGGTAAATACATTCCCATAATCATAAATATGTAATTATATATACGGCAGTTATAAGAATAATAATAAGAAAGAATAAGTTTTATATTTTTGCGTGCCCGAATATCTACGAGTCCCGAAGCCACAAAAGTACACGAAAAACATTTATTCTTTTCAATTTAACTAAAAACTATTTTTTAAAGCTCTACCGCTTTTCCGGACACTGCTAACTGGGCATATAAAGTAGTAATTTATGTCACATTGTCGACCCCAGTCAAGTGCGAGCGGTCCCAACCCTAGCCTATTCAAATTAGAGCTGTATGTGTCCGCTTTATTCTCTCTATCGGGGTCGTAACCAGAGAGGATTTAGTGGTGAAATCCTTCATGAAATCTTGTCATCGTCCTATTCTTGATTGCAAATACTATTAACTAATACAGAATTTACAATTTGAGTATAGATAAACCTGGTTTAGCGCATCTTTACAAGCAGTTTATGTTTGTAATATTTTGCCTGGCTTATATATCCTTTAGATTTTTACGCGCTTCCCAATGTTTAAAGGTTAACATGACTCTACTGACTGATCATTTTAGAGCAATATTTATGGAAACTTTTTTCTTCTTATAAGAGCTGTGCTCGTGTCAATGAATGATAGAGTAGTAGAGATAGAGACTCATGTAGATGATTCGTAAACTTCCGTAAAACGTATTTGAGCCAAATTAAGAAGGTAGCAGACGTGTCGTTAGAGGAAATCAATAAAAATCAACTTTTTTGACCGAATGCCTAATTTGGACCTATTTCCGTTAGACGTCATTTAAAGATAACTTGTCATTTTTCTTTTAATGCAAATACTTATTTAAATAAAACTACGCAAAGATCTCACGGAACAATAACCCTAGTTGCAACCCTGCCCCTATTTCATAACTTGGAATGTGATTTCGGACGCACGATTAAACGAAAGATATGTAAAACGCGAGTAGAAAAATGAAATTTTGCCTTCGAATGCGAACTTGGTAAGTTTTAGAGCGTAACAAACATCACTTCTAGTTGGGACAGTAAAATGTTGGTTTTGTATAACACGACTGTTTTGTAAACGCCCTTTGTTTGAGCCGTTTGGGGGTGGCCAAATTGGTATTTTATATGACTGCCCTTACGTGGGTTACGCAATGTGATTCTAATTTTGCTATGTGGCAGGGCTACTGGGTTACTTTTTTAATAGTCTGATAATTCAACGATAACTTAATGACATAGACATAGACTTAAAATACACTTAAAATTGTAATTTTGATTTTACACAATAATTTGCAAGATTTGTCGATTGGCAAACTAATAAACGTAATTTAGCAAAATTTGTCTCCTAAAGGATTTTATAGAATATCAGGTTATTTAGATGACAAAAAAGTTTAGGACGAATCTGCTCTAAATCGAATCGGCATCCTTAAAAAATTAGCAAGGATCGACCCTACGAGTTTTATGCCGGATTCTTCTTAAACTGGGAATAGCAAGAAGCTGCACCTGGATTCACATGATATATAAAACATATATCATGACGACCTCTGTGGCGCAATGGGTTAAGATCCGGCTGAGACACAGAAGGTTGCGGGTTCGATTCCCGCCGCGGGACAAATGTTTGTATGATCTGCAAGTATTTGTCTCGGGTCTGGGTGTTTCTATGTATAAGATGCTCTGCATACTTTGCGGCCAGATGATGCTGTGTAAAATATCTGGGATTATATATTTTTTTAAGATGATTTTATTGTTTTTTTTTTATTTTATTGAATAAAAATAATTTTGTTTCTATGAAAACATAACTGCAACATCAAGCTCTATACAAAATAAGCTTATCCTAGTTAAGAAAAATCAGGTCAATCCAACACATTTTAAACTAGAATTAGCGTTTTATTTTCTACCATGCCACTGAATTCAAAACATAATAAACGGCCGAGTGCGTATTATTAAAACCATTTTATTAAGTCTCTCTGAAATATTACCTACTTGGATATCACGCTAAACAATACTACGGAGGGTGAAAAAAGGCTAAAAGGAAAACTCGAACATTGTTGGTAATATCATTTTTGCCACGGAGCTACCGTTTCACGGCATTACGTTTATTTACTGTATAAACATCTTAGAAGATCGCTCGCTTACTTCAGATTATGCTTTAGGAAAAACCTTGGATGGTTTACGGCTTGTGTCTGAATAATATATTTACGATAACATAAGTTTCTACTCATGTTGAGGGTCCAAACGAAAGCGTGTCCATTTCTAAAAGCATCTATTAAATACACAAAAGTTGCTAAACGTCAATGTTCTGCGTTGAATGCTTATTGATGTGGCGTCTATAGAGGATATAGAACGCAGTTTAAATCCTCATAATGCAAAAACAGTTTCGAAAACTCTTGCAAAGTTACGATGCCCATGAGCCCACATACTCGTAATAGTAGAAAATTAACGATTGAATTCATTCCTTCTGAAATTTCTTCACAACTTTTTGGGATAGTTTACATAAGGAAAACAAACTCTATACTAAACTAACTAGCTACCTTCGTACCTTCCTTTTTCTTTTTATAAATTGTTGACCCTTTTTATCGTCATCGACCGAGACCGTTTCCGTGTGGGGCAAAGTGCGCGGGCCCAGTTTGGTAGAATCTAATCTTACCTCTGATTGCTGAGCGTTTCTCACAATTTTTACGATGCCGTTACCACAGATGAAATAATAGTAAGCGGGTAATTGTAAGTTGGTCGTCTCACTGTTCCACTGCTGATTGTGTGGACTAAGACTACATGGTTATTACTATTAATCTGTTACGTGAGATGGTTTAGTATTGTAATCCACATGAGCTGCCGGCCGATCCAGAGAAGGTTAGTAGACCGCTCAAAGGTATATTTTTCGTTAATATGTACGACTCACAGCTTTATCAATCCTTTAAAGCTCGGAAGTACCGATTTAGAATCACTTGCGATCATTCACCCCAAAGATGGCAAACATTTCTGCAAATTATGCCATATTGATTGACAGATTCATTAAATTTACATTTACGACGAATAATATTGAACCTAATATCACCACGATAAAGCCTATTTTCACTGACAGCCAATGTGCAGTGATGCAGACCTACCTATTGCCATTACGACAAGCCCTGGAATGTGCCAACTAAATCCGACGGAACTCGTCGAATTAAGGGTTTTGTTCGATTTATTAGGGTACAGGTAATTGTTGGGTTGACGCTTTTGAGCTGTTACGATGGCGATAGGTAAATCTGATAAAATGCACGGATTATGCGTCGAATAAACGACTTTTAGTCGCTGCTGCTTACGGGTTCACTTCCATTTGATTTATGGTTAATATTTGGCAGGATTTTATGCTTTTAAATCTTTTATAACTAGGTTCGTTTTCATGTTGTTATTTGGAATCTTGCACTAACAAGCGCTCATTAAACATGTTTTGTAAAAAATACTGTGTTTTAAGTACCATCAAAACACACAGTAAATATGTAATACAAACATGTCTTCCCAATCTAAAACCTCTACGTAATTATTTATACCATAATTATTTTCAGCCCAAATCCTCTGTGTCCGTGTTCTTTGTGTATGAAATGAAAATCGCGTCGCTTATACGGAATCTTACCCTAATTCAATAGAAAGCTGCTCTCAACATAAATCCTTATTTCACAACAAAACAAAATAAAATAAGAGATGCTTTCTACCCGTCGCCGTGGGGTTATAAAATCTATCAGCAGACCGTTTAACCTACTTCTTAGTGAGACATTCCAAAACACCGAGAAAATATTTAACGGCATCGCAATGAATAGCTGCGGTCTCGGGCAAACACCACCATCAATCAACGGATAAGCCTTCACTACTTGGGACGTATGTTGAAGAAATAGTAGTGCTAGGACACACTCTAAATTGGACGATAAATAAAGACTACACGGAAGCGGGTAAGGTAGGCTGCATGTGGTTTTCAAGAACTTGTGATGTAACGGTTGCGGGGTTTTACTAGAATCATTGTTGTGATTATGATGATTTTTTACTAAAATACATTTTACTTTATAAGTTTTTTACATTTACCATCCGCTGTACTCCATAACGATCAGCTGAAAATCATCAAAAATGGCACAGAACTCGCATCTGACTGTAAAATCGGGTTAGTATTTTTCGCTGAACTGAATAACTCTTCGAATGAGGATTTCTACGTGGAACTGATCTCAGATGAGTGCTTGCATACTGATGATGGAGACGACTGCGATAGTCGTCACATTATAAGGGACTAACCCCCAACTAACAGATGAGCTAGCAACAGAGAAGGAAAAATTGAAACAAACCCGCTCGGTGCCAGCCGTTATGCAGCTGCAACCGAACCGACACTGCATGTACTGACTCGTCTCGTCTGCGGGCCTTGTCGGCAAGGTCGAGAGCTTAGTGTGGGTACCTGGGAAGGCCTGCGCTATTAAACAAAATTGTGGTGGCAGAGTGGTGTCAGTGGAAAGGAAACTTCACCCACCTCAGCTTGCTGGAGTGAATCCATGAACGAAAGTTTTAAATTACAAATAACTGCTCTGTAACTTGACTGATGCCACCTACTCGTAAATCATCTTCAACAGATGAACAGGCCAATGATGATGATGTTGTGACTGTCGATCGCATCGATGTAAAATACTGTTATTACGAGCAAGTGGCTATAATGAAAGGTTCTTAGAGCATTTGATTGCTCATGTTAGGATGCAAATCTCTTTTTGGATCTTACTAACGTAACCTAACATATTTAATAAATAACAACATTGCAGCAAACTGATTAACAGTTACTAGACACTGAAGTGGTAGGAGCCACTCTTTTATTTCATACTGGAGTGGTAGCTTCATACCAAATATTCTAATCGTGGATTTTTCCTGTCGGTAAAATATCTGGGCAACACTAGCTCAGTTATCTTCAAAGAGCCACTTCACTAAATATAAACGAGTTGGGAGTAATCTTGCCGAGGTTTCAAGCTAAATTAGATCTAGGTGTCTAGCTTTGTCACCCAAGAAACCAATCACGAATAGAGACTATCTTAGTTCTATCTAGTATAATCTAGGGGTTATTCCAAAACTACTCCATTCTTTTGTTCAAAAAAGATAAGAATGTCATACATTCATTCTCAAACTACTCCAACAAGTTATTTCTTATAAGTTTTGTTTATAAAAATATTACATTTAAGTTTCATCCTACTCCGCAGGTAGCTGAAATTATTCTCCAAGTACTCCAGTGTTTAATCATCATAATTCCCAAACTACTCCATTGAAAACATCGAAATATTATTATTTTAATATTTTAGTTTCATTCTACTCCATGAAATGTTGAAGAGGTACAGTAAGCCACAGTAAGCATATTTTAATCATTGTAAAATAATATTCCCATTTACGTTTGTGGTAAATGGAGTAAAAATCTTAAATAAATAGGTATGAAAGAGACCATGCCTTTTATCGCGCTTATACAAGTATGACCTTACGCCAAGTTCTCAAAACCCAAGCATTTTTTATTATATACAAAGCAGCTCAGACCAATGATCACAATGGACAGAGCCATAAAATTAGGCCGTTTTGCCAATCGGGTTCTGGGAGCCGGTTGAAAGTATTTATTATCTATGCAAAAAAGTGCAATTCAAATGCCCTTTTTGTAATGAGATTAGTTGGTCAGATGACTTCACGGGAATAACAATAAAGTTAAAAATGTAAGCGAAAGTAAAGTGAGTGAGTGAAAAAAATGTTTAATGACAATCCTGACTAAAGTGGAGACCCTGAATCAAGTTCTGGAGTCCCGGAATTTCATTTTGTTGATGGACGAAGTGAGTACCTACTTTAGTATTTTTTTATACCTACTGTCGTTTGACTACAACAGATACTAGCTGAGGCTGCAACACTGACGTATTTTTGTTTTTTAAACGTGACAATATAGGGTAGGTATAAATTTTTCGTTTTCGTTAAATTAGTAGTAATACTAACTAACACGTTCTTTCTTCTACCTAATTTAGCCCTTTACTGATTCTAATTTTGCACATGTTTGAAAGCTACAATCTTTTATCTTATTTCTTTAAGTGTCCAGAGGAAGGCCACCAAGATACCACAGGCTCTGCGTCGGAAAAATTATGAGGATAGATTGCTCTCACTACACTTTACTACACTTGAAGATAGACGCCTTCGAGGAGATCTTATTGAGACTTATAAGATTATGACCTTATAAGTACAACTTGCCAAATATTCATGACATCTTGAGAAGAAAAGATGATCAGAGACCGTCACGTGGGCACCAGTTAAAACTCATTCGTGACCCTGCCCGCTTACTTGCCTCTTATCACTTCTTTAGCAACAGAGTGGTCCACAATTGTAATGCACTACCATATAACGTTGTGACTGCTACCTCAGTCAATGCGTTTAAAAACAAGCTCGACAACTGGCTACGAACTAAAAAATCAGTGCTCAAAAAGATTAATCAATAATTAAAGACTATTTCAACACTGTGTGATATAGACATATCAGCTATAGCTGCTCGTCTATCATCAATAAATAAATAAATAATCATTCCGTTACAATGATGTTGATTGTTACATAATTATATTTATTTTCAGAAGGAAAAAATCAAAAATCTGGTTCGGGCCCGGTACCGATTTTATTTATACCACACTAGTGATGGATCTCAAATGTGGAAATGTATGCTGTATATATGTATATATAATAAACTGTTCTGCAAAGTTAAAAATATCAGGGAAGAGGATTTTGCGAGAAGATAACCATACATGTACGTTACAAAGTGCAATTGTTGAAGAATTCAAAGAAGAGTGCATGCGTAGAGCACAAAACGATATCACTGCGATACCAAAGATATATGAAGATATAACTGTGTAGAGAACGCGATTCTGTTCAAAAGTGTAAAATCTATGATGTATCGTGCAAGAAATTCAGAATTAAATGTTTCAAAAACAACATTTAAAAACCAGATGAAGTAGAGATTCGAACTACATTTGAAGACTTTTTGTTATTTCGTGACAACAGCTCGGGAATAATTCGATAATAAATAATATAACTCGAATCTTCGCACCTCAGATTATAGCTGACTGTACGTCAGCTATCTTTTGGAGTAGGACGATACATAAAATTAATCAATAATATACTTATGATAAATTCGTGGAGTTGTTTGAGAATGAATGTACGGCGTATTTAATTTTTTAAACCTGAACACTGGAGTACTTTGAGAACATTATTTACATGCTTTTAGAGTAAAATGAAACAATTTTTTTTGTATTTTTTTGTCGTGGAGCTGTTTGGGAAAAATCTTGGAGTACTTAGGGAATAAGCCTAATCTAGTACGCTTGCCTATTATACCCAAATTAGACATACAATTCTATTCCATGGCTGTACCAGTAGGAAACCGACGGCTATGTTACTTCTGTACAAGCCTGTATCATCCTAAATTATAAGATCGATAATATTGTGTATGCTAACCCACCTAAATTGAAAACACAACTCACCGGAGACTAAGCCTTGATTAAAAATCAACATGACAACCCAAATTATGTCAACCCTCACAAATTGAACAGACTCATAATTAAGTAGGTATACCTACGAGAAGGTAAACGGTCCTCGGAGAAGGCGGCTCTGAATGGCCCATTATTCGATGAACGGGCCATCTATCACGAAAGCTTTCTGTAATCAACCCACACTTTATACCTCGAGTGATATGACCGAAAAACGCCAACTTTCGCATTCAAAGTCTTACAAACCGCTGACCCGCAGTCTTGAAAGCCTATCAGATAACGCTTGGTTTTTATTCGATCGAAAGATTTAAAGTCTGTGTGTATCGAGCCGCAAAATTGAAAGAAATTGTAGTCGTTTTGTAGAGATTAAGTTTTAGAGCTCGATGAATTGCTTTAAAATGGGATAAGTTTATAACTTATTCAACTGTTACCTCTACGAAACCAAAATACGTTTCTGTGTGTGTCCACTGCTGTTCGTAGAACTGTCACTCACTTGTCAGCTTCGATGCGCCTCCAGATTACTTGTGGCAGAGATGTGGGACCTTTACTTAGTTGGCTTGTAGAGGAGACAGTAGCGCTAATCAATATGTACGAAATTAGACTACTTGCTTACTTGGCTACGGTTTCACAATTAGTCGCTCAAAACCTTTTCGACTACAAAGGTCTTTGATTATTAATGCATTTGAAAAGTTCAATTCACACTGTATCAGAAAGCTTAACGGCACACGCTTTCCTCTTCGTTTAATTTCTCTTACCAACTTTTTCGTACATGTTCAATGTGTTAAAGTCAAATTCAAAAGATATTTTTTTCAATACAAACACAAGGATCACTTTGAAACGTCTTACATACGAGTACCTACTAGGTGAATTTATGTGCCAATTCCTCCTTACCCAAGCCCGAGAAGAACTGGCAAAAAATCTCGTCCTGGTCCTTGCGCTTTTTTGCATGATCCATCTTATAACTACCTTAACTACGAGAAACGAATACAAGAGAGTTTATATGTACATTACATGTCTTGGTTAACTGTCTGAGGACAGAGCAATATGAGGACATGCATTCGTATCAGTGGTAAAGTAATTTATATTATAATACGCTTTTTTCAAAAGACTATCCTCTATGTGTAGGAACGTACACATAAATCAGTTTATGATATTTAACTACCAATTTTCAATAATTCAGACACGTTCATACATATTTAATACATATTTCGTACTTTTCCAAAATATCAAGTACGTTTGATCTAGGTTTGATTAGATATTATAACCAAATGATAATAAAAGACTTGTTGCTGAACTACTCCAAGTACAACACAGTTGCGTTTTTAGGCAGTTTTCGGTTTTCAGTACCAAGCAACCAAGTGTTGGAATAACATTCCCCCGCCACTTCGACTTTTAAAATCTAAATTTCCCTTTAATAAACGAATTAAACGAATTTTAATTGATCAGCCAAAATCCAGGTTGCTTGGTACGGATGCCCCTTTTACATGTTAGTATTTATTTATTTTATGTAAGTCATTTATTTATTATATATATATCTTCGTTAGATCTTATATTTTTCTCAGCATCTAAGTGGCAAAAATGCCACTTAGATGCTGAGTCGGGGCCAATTTGCTGCTGTAGCACATACCTAAGCATTATAATTAGTAACATCTGCCTTTTTTATTTTTTCATGTATTCTGTGTGTTGTGTGCTAAGAAGCAAATAAATGTCTGTCTAAGTTCAGAAAACTCATAACCCGCGGATACAGTTTTTGTAGACTAGACTTCTGAAAATAGTATTGGGTGAAATATTTTGTTATGCATGAATCCTAAGTAAACAGTGTGTGAAAACAACGAAACGTTGAAGCTACAGTACATGTTTAAAATTATCTCGCAGTCGCATTCCGTTGGCCCTGGAGAAGAAAAAAGTCAAACTGAAACAATGTAATTAACTGAACTGCATGCATTTTATCAAAGAAGTTAATACATACATACAATGCAATTCCTTTGTGAGACGATAGGCATTAATCTTAACGTATCTATTCAGACATTGCATTTTCACATGACCAAATACGACTGCTGATTTCACAGATAAATTTTACGAACAAAAGCGACTAGTCCAAAAACATAGGAAACTTTCGATAAAAACAAGAAAGAGAGTAAACAAGTTTATGTGAACTATGGTGTAAATGTCAGTCTTATGAATTGGGATATAAATCACGTACGTTCTAGCTCGGCTCACCATATTACGTGTTGGGAAAAATAATGATGGAGATTGGTATTTTATTATGAAGCATGGTAGCTAGAACAGCCTTTTTCAAATGAATTGGAAACGTCCAAAGTGTGAACTAAAATAAAACCAAAATAACTAAAATAAAACCGCTGCGACGCAGCGTCGATTGGAATTGGTAAGATGAAATGAACCAGTGTGATGATAGTAAATAGTGAAAACTAATAAACACTAGAGCTAAAATAATCGGACATGATCTGAAGTACTTATATTCGATGGAATTTAAAAATAAACAAGTGCGAAAGTGTACATTACTTAGATAACTAAGTGCCTACTTTTCTCACTAACATGATTTTTGTACTATCGATTACTATAACTCGTTCAATCAGGGCCACCGCACATCGTTCAACCGCAACAGTTACAACAATATATTATCTGATACACGTATAAATTAACAGTTTTCAGAATGTATACCTTATTTGTGCTATTATACCTTGACTCTTGCCAAATTTCATCATTCTAGATCAGCGGGAAGTAATGGGTTTTGATTTACTGGCGAGTGTCGAAATATGCGGCATAAATGACAACTTTTTGGTCCTAACTTTTTGGTTGCGGATTACAGCTCTGAGGGGCAGGTGAAATTTTTATTTGATATTAATTCAAATAAAGATCTCACAATTTGTGTGGCATTCTCCAGCTGGGGTCACTCTTATAGGGACACTTGGCTTTAACACTTGTACACGTGGTATCAAATAACACCTCCGCCGTAATTCTCCGGGCAAACCAAATATACAAATACCATCCTATACAAATAACGACTGCAATTACAGCGAGTATTCGACATTAAGTTGATAGAGGCTTTACCATATCACAGCTCAAGGAGTACAACTGGCACACTCAGCATAACTCCACTCCAATAAGCTCCATATTTCCATGTTTCTCACTCATCTAAAAACTCTTCTGTGACTCATGTTCGGACTCTTTTTTGCTAAAAGCAGAAGCTAGCTGTTCTATTATTCCACGGCTAATCTGACCAGTGTCGTAAAATTAAGTACCTTTTACCAGAAGATCATTTCGTGAAATCTTAACGCGACAATGGTCCTAATTCTGTAGTTTCGCCAGACGAGCTAAAATTTTTTAAATACGAACGACCTTTTTTTTGCTGTAACCAAAGTCTAAATTAGAATAACATTATTAAATGACCGCTCTAAAATAAGTTACCCCTCGACTCTAAATGCAGGCAATCATCGCACTTTACGCGCGCTACCGATGAGTACGTATGCATACGATCCCACTTGCGTAAGTACCGTGGACTTGCAACTAAGGCGATCATTCCACTCGGGTTTATCTGTAGCTTTTGTGTTAGACTTGATTTTTTTACCGACTTTATCAAAAAGGAGGAGGTTCTCAATTCGTCGGAATCTTTTTTTTTAATTTATGTTCACCGATTACTCGAAAACGGCTGAACCGATTTAGAAAATTATTTTTTTGTTCGAAAGGGTAGGTGGTCCATTTTATCAAAATCGGTCGAGCTGAAAAATCAAGTCGAGCTGAAAAATCAAGTTGAGCTAAAAATTGTATACATCGATGATGTTTTCATGTACTTCAATACCCCGCTGTCTCATTGGAGCGGTGCGTTTATTTGGCCTACCCATATTATATATATACAAAATACATCTACTTTCCACTAAAAATGTATTATACGCTCAAATTTCATTCAATGAAGTCGGTTTCTTTTTAGTTTTTAAAACGTAATTATTTAAGATTTTAATCCACACCTCATTACGTGATGAATAAAATGCGCAAAAATACGACAATCACAAGTCAATAAAAATACTACTCTAAATTGAACTTTGTTGCCAGTTAAATAAGGCTTTTTGTATTTTAGGAAAGTCAAATAAAGTCAAAGTCAAAGGATATTTTATTCAATACAATTCAATGCAAAAATCACTTTGAAACGTCTTACATAGTAGGTGAATGTATATGCTATTCGTCCTAACCTAAGCCCGAGAAGAACTGACAAGAAATTCGTCCTGGTCCTAGCGCTATTTTACATGATCCATCTTATAACTACCTTAACTACGAAAAACTAAAACAAGAGAGTTCAAATACATTTCAAATGTGTCGGTTAACTGTCTGAGGGCAAAGCATCATGAGGCTATGCATTCTTATCTTTTCAGTTAGTCCTGCAAAACTACAGAATCAGTACCAATGTTCAGGTACATGACAATGAGCTAGCTACGCAGACTCAGCTGTACCATGACGATGTACGGTTCATCCGTCTCGCTTTACTACTGATCGCGTGCGTTCATTACAGCAACTATGCCCCCGCAGCTGATATATGGCCCTCATTGTCGCGAACTAACAACAGTCCATTCTGCTAACGACCCGCCTCTGACCCCGCGGTGTTTGGAACCCACAAAGAAGCTTTACTGGCCATATAATGAGGTTCAGTTTTGCAAAATATCGTCTGAGTTACCATCATCAGTAGGAAAACATATTTGAAGAAGCCTCTACTTCTTCATTAAACGCAATGACCAACGAGGTTTACCACATAAATCACTGATTAAAATGTTCAGCTTTCAACGACGGCTTTAAATTATTTCGGTCTATTGGATTGGATGATAGCTGGATAATAATCGCACTGACATTATAGCTTTCGAAAAACCCATTCAAGCAAGACTAACTGATTTACCTAAATTTGTAAAACCACTGTATACATAGATACGATTTATAAAATCAATAGTGATGTAGCTAAAAAGATATATTTGACAAGATCGAGGTTTCTCAAAGTTTCGACTACTTTCGCATTGTTTGTCTCTACGGTACGTTATTGTGACATTATAAGCATGAGCAAAATACGCGAGCTTTTATAAACAAAACACGGTCATAATTCATTATTTTTATGACGCTTGCACAATTAACACCTCGCACGAACTAACAATAAAATCGGCAAATCCCTGGAACGTAATAAAGACGCCTAAATGGCTCGCTAGGATTATGAAACAATACCGTCCCATAAATAACCTATTTCATTACTGCATCGATAGAAACAGTAACAATAGCTAATATCTCGGGGGAATGACAATAACCTGGGGCAAGGCGGGGTCAGGGGAATGACATGATAATCTAATTCCCTGCACATCTGCGATGCAACAGAGGAGGGAGTGTGATATACAGAGAATACGCACGGATGCCTGTGATAATAGGTTCGATACAGTAAAGCGACAGGCAGGGTCGTACCTAAGTGACACGTTCTATGATCATTTCTTTAAACGTCCTCATCGAAGTAATTATGACCTTTACGTGCTTTGACTTTAAATTTGTTAAACTAGTTCTGCGTTTGTCATTTCGTCAGCTTCCTATATGGTATCCCCACCGAATACATGGTAGGTACCGAATTGAAAAATTTAACTGATAGATTTTATGATCTATCAGTATTTTATGATCAAAGTAATGCCCGTAGTGATAATGCTTAACTATTAACTATATCTACACTAAAACTAACTAAAACCGTTGAGTGAGTAAGTACGTAGGCCATGCTAGGTACATGGCATAGCGGCTAACGAAACTTGATGAATTTTCTTTACCCATTGTTACTTATTACACAATATATTATCAAAAACCGTTTAGTACATGCTTTTAAGGTATTTAAAAAACAATTTGATAACAATAACACTTGACATCCGAAGCTATATTTCCCAAATGACTGGGAAATATTCCACCGCCCTTTCTGCCTGGGATCACAAAAAACCGATATAATTGGTGCTAAACATTATAGTATTTGATGAAATATCAAATTCTCCATCTAGTCCCGACACTTTAATAGGTTAGAGATATTATTGACAGGTAAAAAAAACACACCAGATTATCTTTATATTAATACCTGAAGCAAAAACTTTGTACCCCTTTTACGAAAATTGCGCGGACGCAGGAGTATGAAATTTCGCACACTTATAGTTTATATAGAGAAGAAGTGAAGAGTGCTATTTTTTTTATGAATGTATAAATAAATTATTAATTAATTGTGGTCTAATTTCGACCAGTGGGCGACCACTAGTAAACATAAATTCGCGGTAAACGGACGACCATCTGGAGGTCGGCCGACATTCGAGGACCAATAAAAAGAGCCTATTGGAGGCGCCTCGACATCGGGTGTAATAATCATATAAATTTTCATTGTATGGAACGTTGAAGTAATAACAGTATTGACTGGCTCTTTTAAAATACAAAAAAAAACCATGTTACTCTACTTAAGGTTTAGTTTTGTATTAAATAAACATATTTCTGACTCGGACTTTGACTTACAATCAGATGGTTACCAAATGAACGTGTAGTCTCAAGAGATAAGTTCCTAGGTACGGCCCTGGCACCAGGGAAGCTCAGGGACGTTGGAGGTGATTTATTACGCGCTAAACGGATTGACTGTTGAACTGCAGATTCGCTGTATCAATTCTCTAATGGCTCCGCTATCTAGTTTGTAATTTTAGAAGCGCTTTAAGGCATTCCAATTATGGAAGTTACTTTATACATCAGCGAAGTTGTAGATGAGAAAATAGTTTTGATGAGAAACCTGTACTCGTACATTTAGAGAAATTAAAACTGCGGCAAAAACGGGTCAGTCTGAGTCCGCTCATTGCACCTTACGCTTGAAATTAATATACGTTTCAAATATTGTTTTACCTTAGAAACTTGGTGTCTTGGTTTGTTGTACTTGGTTAGTTATCGTGAGTATCGCAGCAATTCTTAGTTTTTTTTTAAATAAAATATAGCCCATCTTATTCGCTTTCCATAGGAATTTTAAAATCGGTTATATTATGTTTGAGTGTATCTATTTACAAACAAAAAATGAATAAAGTCCACTCTATAATATCTATTGAGTTTAGATATTTAAATAAAATGGCAGCATGTATCATAATTCGTTTTTTTCTAATAGATATAATTTTACGGTTTCGAAGTCCAATAAGAAACCCATGTAGTTTTACTATGTCTGTCTGTCTATTTCTCTCTGTCTCCCATGTCTGTCTGTTCACCTGTCTGTTCGATCCTAATCGAAGCTGTAGCTTGTAAACTTTTAGTTTTATCGTAATGAAATTTTGGTAAAACATTATTAGTAACTCCTACAAGATGAAATAAGATGTTTGTGAAAGTGTAATAATATTTATAAGTGGTGTTGTTTTTTTATATTTTTCTAGTTGATCGTGATCCATATCGTTGAATATGATTTTTATTATAGATGATAGATATTACGAGGTTTTAAAAACAGTTTTTGATACAGATATTTGTTCGTATCACGTATACCTTTGAAGTCGTAACTTTTGATAGAGACGTGTATATTTTGCTAGTTAAATGGTATTGATATTATTATTAATAATAAACTTTTACAACTACAACAATTTCTACTAAATATAGCGTACCTTTTGAATTTATTTTTAACGTTTCGGTTATGTTGCAATACTAGTGACCGCGGGCTTAGGGAAGTTTAAAAAAATACTGTATTGAATTAGTTTGAATCCTGACAACTACTTATTCTCATTCTTATTCTTCGAAAGCCTTAACCGTGCGTGGTCACGTGCGCTTAGCCAATATATTTAAAGCTGGTCTGATACTCTCTGTGTCATAAATATTCTTCACAAAATCACAAAGAACGTTACATTCGAGTAGGTAACAAAGTATGTCGAACTTTTTCCAGTCTTGGTAAAAGTTATAGCGCGAAGAAAATTATTAAGTTCTTAACTTACTTTGTAATATTTTATGCCGTTTATTATCAAGGCTTAGAAAAGGCTAAATGTTTGAGTTCTTAAATAATTTGAAAAACTTGTAAGAACTTTTCTTTTGTTTCTTTGTAATAGGTTTCAAGGTAATAAATTATTTGTACTAATTAAATAGTTTTTTTCATTAGAGCATTGGGATGGGCTTTAGGCATAGTTAACAGTTTCTTTGATTGAGATTATGTCATTATCTAATTTTCAAAAAGTTTTACTTAATAATTCTCTCAAAATACAACAAAGGAAGACATCTTATTCTGAAGTCAAAAAACGCATTCATCTCACGAATTCGTTTTTTTAATGGAAATTTGTACAAATTGAACATGAGCTAAAAAGGTTTGACATGCTCAAACCTCAATTATACCAACACTTCAAATCTGTAGTCATTCGGAAGCGAGGATAACTTTTAAATTGAACCGTGGAGTAAACTCCGAGGGTTGTTTTTAATAATAAAACACACGTAAGTTTCGATTCGATTACTTTGTTTAAAAGTAGGTTACATGGATCAACAAAGTGTTTTTAATTAGACTCAATTATGTAATCAATATTTTGCCCGCAGCATCGCTCACGTGGTACCTACAGAAAAAGTATCCTATATAATTTCAGGACGTAGACTACATAAACAACTAAAGAAACAATAAACAATAAACATACGAACATCCAGACATCTTCGCAAACTTTCACATATACAAAATTAGTTACCTCTTAGTTACCTTAGTTTAAATTAGTAAGTTTCATTTATTATCATTGACATAGTGGCCTCCTCATTGGCCTACTTAAAACATTCTTAACTTTGAATGTCCATTATATAGGTACCTACAAATATTACAAATGCAATAAAAGTGTTATTAGGGCATATTATAAAAAAAACATATTATTTAGATGACAAAAATGCTTGGGATGAATCTGTTCTCACTCGACTCGCCATTCGTAACGAAATTGGAAAGGGTCATACAAAAAAGGGTTAAGACTAGATGAGTTTCTTGCTGGATTCTTCTAGAACTGGGATTAGAAGGAACCAGCACCTAGATTCACTAGGACGTAAGAAGAAGGTTCAAAGTGGTCAAATTCAAATTACTTCCTGACATAATATTTATATTTGACTAGCTGATGCCTGTGGCTTGCACGCGTGATACCTACATAAAATGTAGCCTATTTCCTTCTCCGAAGTCCCATATATCTCTATACCAAAATTCATCAAAATCAGTTTAGCGGTTTAGGCGTGAAAACGTCACAAACAGACAGACAGACAGACAGACAGACGGAGTTACTTTCGCATTTATAATATTAGGTGTTGTAATGTAAGTCATTGTCACCTGTCAAAACTAAATGTCATTATAGAAATAGAAGCTGTCATTAATAGTTCGTAACAATGTATTGTTGTCTAAAATAAATATTAATATCTTCCAATCAATTCTTTAATATGAAACGCCCACTGCATCCTATCAAGAACAATAAAAATAAACATAAGATTGTTCCACCATATCACGATCGTATTTGGTGTTCCCCGTTTATACTAAAATCAGGTCATTAAACATAAGCAGCTATTTAAACATCAACTATGGAGTCCCTTTCTAAAGCCACATGTAAAAACACTCCAAAAATAGCCACTTGCGCTGTGGTACAAGGGCGCTGACGACCATGCACATGTGCATTTTAAAATAGAGATGTGACATTTTATCGTAAGGTTTTATATAACAAAGGCGATGGAATAATGGATGTTATAAAAGATTCAATGAGAAAGAGTTTTGGCAAATTGCTAAAGACAATGACGAATGGTAGATTTTGTGGGGAATTTCACTCATCCTTCCGATCCTAAGGGTTTAAAACCAGTTGTGGATCAATGGACTTTTCTGATCGAAAAAGTTATGTGTGTTATACCCGGTTATAGTCGGTAAAGAAAAACATGGAAACTGGCATGTCGTAAAACTTTAAAAATTCGAAGATATGTGCCAAGAGCACGAAGAGCCACTGAGGCGCACTTTAATCTTTACTAGACTAGTTTAAAATAACTAGTGAGACGATAAAAAATGAAAAAGCTGTAGTAGATTAACATGATGGTTTAAAAAAATGGTTATGGTCACCATCACATCCGATAATAATTATTTGTTTGCTAAGTTCCCTAAAGAAACAAACTTCACAAATGGTAGAAAGGACGCACAATCTATTTTATCGAGTAAAAAACCAAATAACGTGTTACATAAATATACTAGAGCAAACCTTTCAGTTTGAATTATAATTTAATCGACTCGGTAACTTAAAGTGATGCAGCATAAATGAAACTCGATAAAAAATGCAAGCTGAAATCTCATCACTATACCTACTCAGGGCGTCGCGTGCCGCCCGGAGGGAGACGCGAAATGTGCAAACAATTAGAAGGAGCTCTTTTTTGCGCTCCCAAGGGGTGGCCCACAATGGCACTTTATGTCAACGACAGCTCTCCTCTATTTAAACGCCGCAATTCTATCCTCCATACATCTGTTACTTTCACACCATCTATAAATTACAGTTTAATCATCGAACAAAGCAAAAGGAAAATCACAATTTACTTTTTCAAACAATATTTTAGTAGGTTCTACGCAAATAAAGGGTGACGGCCGTAAATCTACTCGAAAGATTCTTTTGATAACGCTCCTTTGTAAACGTTGTACAACCGAAGTCCCATTTTTCTCCTAAATACATAAGCACTGGCAATCGGAAAACTCAGCGCGAGATCCACTCTCTGCGTGAACCTATTCGATCTCATGCATTTAAATTCAGAATTAGTGAAAAGCCTTGCCCGCAGACCGACTTTTTGCCGAAGGTAAGCAAGCTCGGATTTTTCTCTAATGCCGCTTTCATTGAAAACGTGATTGATTTAATGGTATTTTG
This sequence comes from Lampropteryx suffumata, assembly GCA_948098915.1. Lineage (NCBI taxonomy): Eukaryota > Metazoa > Arthropoda > Insecta > Lepidoptera > Geometridae > Lampropteryx > Lampropteryx suffumata. Next base: position 12,743,165 of record OX402561.1, read on the forward strand.
CATGCGATAAAGAAACATTTTAAAAGGCAAAAGTCACTTTGATAAACGCGAATACCCGGGAAAAAGTATCACCTCGCGCGGCTGGAGTTGCCGCTGATAATTTTTGTTTTTTTGCTCTTTGTTCGAGGGCGGTCTCAGGTAACAATCAGCACACCTTTCCGGTTCACAAAGGGCGCGGGCGCGACAACATAAATAATCTATCCGAAGACAAGTCGCCCCATCTCTTGCAGGCAGAAAAATGTATCAGGGACATAAAAGAATGGTGGGGGTACAGTTCGTTACGTTTTGTCGGTCCCTAGGGCGCCGCTCGCCGTGCGGCTGGTCGGCTCTGCTTGAACATGAATGTTTTATGCTTGCGTCACAATTCAGATTTGTATCCACTACTTGTGTCGGTTTACGGCCTACTGTTGTCCCACGTTGGGCAATAAAGGGGTGTGTTTATTGTTTTCGTGTCTCTGTTTCAAGGTTTCGCCCACTTTGCTATGATAGTTACGATCTCAAATTATTCTGCTCGTGAAATAACAAATACTAAAGTGAATACCATCTTGGTACCATCATAACATTTAATAAGATCTCTGGAGGTAGATTATGAAGTTGCTTACGTTAGTAAAAGTATTACTTGTTTTACCTACAATAACTACGTGGTGTTATTACGGATTTTGGTAATTATTGTAGCTTCACGAAAAACCAACTGAATTACTCGTCACTTAGGTAAGTTGATTATTCCAACCGAACAGACGTCCGATCTTCAATATAAAGATTAAAACCTATTTTACCATATAGTTACTAACATGAAACCTACAAATTTACTTCAATTTTAGTCACGTAAATTACTTTTTGGCGAATAGTACGCAGTTACTATTCGCCAAATACTCGTATCGGTATAATTATTATTATTGTGAGTTAATTGATCTTTTAGTTAAAGGAGACCCTGAATAACTAGTATGATTAAAATCCTTTGCTGGTTAAATTATTGTTTACGTTTAATTTTGTTAATTAGGATACAGTTTTGATTAAGAAAACCACGATGGGTCACCTTAATCCTTACCTCTAACCAAAGTGTGTGTCCGAGACATAGTGTTGGTCAAGGTTTAGGTCATCCCAGGTGTAGGTCAATGGTGAATTCTGCTAAATGGTATATTCCTTATATAGGTCTTCTGATAAATAGAAGAGACGAGTTTCTTGCCAATTCTTCTCGGGCTTGGGTTAGGATGAATTGGCACCTAAATTCACCTAGTATGTAAGACGTTTCAAAGTGATCCTTGTGATTGTATTGAATAAATCATCTTTTGACTTTGACTATACCAAATATTTATGAAATGAAACCGCGAGAGTCTTATTGAGAGAAATATTAAAATAAATTAATAAATAAATAAACCCGGACATTTCACACAACATCATTTGGCCCCGTAGTAAGCAGAGCTTGTGTTTTGGGTACCACATGACTGATAGGTATACTATTTATATCCTTTTTTTTTAAATACTTCCTTATTATACATAGAAACACCCAGACCCGAGACAAATCATTGCAGATCATACAAACATTAGTTCCGCGGCGGGAATCCAACCTGCAACCTTTGCGTCTCAGCCGGACCTAAGCCCACTGCGCTACAGAGGTCGTTATACTCGTAATACTCTCACAATATATAAATATTATATATATTGCGTGATCCGAGAGCTAGGATTAGCGAATTAGCTTTGCCATTCTACGTTGCAATGCCGCTAGTGTATTGTAAACGCTGCCTTCTGGCAGGGATCTGGATCAGTTGAGTTATCTATAGATTGTATAAAACGCTCCATAGATAGCTCAACTTTTTACATATATTTTATATTATTGTATATTATTCTGTTCATTTCTGTAATAACTTTTGTATATCAAATATTAGATACTAATAAAAATAGAGATAGGTTCCAGCAAAATACTGATCTTCATGGAATCAATACTAGGACAGAAACAAACTTATAGGGTTTCGACTAAAAAAAGTAAATAGAAAGGAGGATTTAAGGAGAAAACGGTCACGGTCACGGACAGTCTTAAAATATGTTAAAATTGACTCTTGATTCCTTTATTGATTTGTTTTTCCAGGAGTTTCAACAGTTTTAATCAACACCTCTTTAAAAGATAACTAACTTGCGCTAAACCACGTCAATTACATGTCAATATAATAAATTAACGAAGTGTTTTTTAAAAGTGCTACTCTAACTTAAACTTTGGTTCAATGAACATTAGGTCTTACTTACGAGTCTTAAGAAATTTTGCTAGTCTGGCAAAACTGCAGAATCAGAGTCATTGTTTCTTACAAACCAAAAGCCCCAAGTACTTACGTCAGTGATAGTAGAATTATAGAGTAGATAGTAGGCTCAAATATAAGGTAGGTTTATTCAGATGACACGTTTCATCTTGTGATATTTCCCCTTGTTTTTGCAGACACAAGTTTATATGAATAACGCAGAACATTTCGCGGTCGTGAAACCTGCGGTATTTGCGATATAAAGAAAACTTTTACCTTTTATTTTTCCACCAACACGGCGGCTCGGCACATAAAACAATGTCGATAGTTATTAGCGAGGTTGCTATTTTGGGTTGTTTATACAGTTCAAGTGTTCGATTGTTTCAAGTAGAATTAGGTACACCTTAATTAATTGAAGTGTATTAAGATGCTGTTCAACCTGGCAATGCTGCCAGTGTCTTGCGTCCATCATCATCATCATTCAGCCGGATTGCACCTACTGCTGGGTGTTACTGCCACTCTTTCTTATCAAGTCTTATACAGTGGTCCCAACAATTCGAATTCCAGGCGGGTGGTCTGGCTTTTAGCCTTTATAGCTCTTTTTAAACGATTCGTAGGTAGCTCAACTACTGTACATTGTATTCTGTATATTTTCTTAAAAATTGTTTATTTTCCTATATAACTTTAATCCCTCGGGATTTCTGAGAAAAGCTAATTTAAATTTCTTTAAACTGCAAGGGCAACTGATCGCCTGCTGCATATTTGAAGCAGTTATTGGATACCGTAATATTAATGAACCATCAATCTAGTTATGTTGACATCAGGTTTGTTATCGCGTTGAGAAGGTTATTATGTTATTAATTTGGAAAGAAAGTAAACAAGGTTTAAAAAGAAAGAGAGAACATAAACGATTATTTGACACGCACCAAAAGAGAAAGAAATAAAGAAATAAGTAGAATAGAATAGAATAGAAAATACTTTGTTGCACACCACAAATACATTAGACTGTTATAAGAAACAATGTTTAGCTACACGGTAGTACAATGGACGGTCTTATCGCTAGATAGCGATCTCTGCCAGACAACCTTTGGATGGATAGAAATCAACATAGCTGAATATGGTGAATAAGTACATATATTAAAAAAAAAATATAATACACTAAAAGCGAGTAAACAATTAGTATAATCAGTCCTTCCCTGAGAGAGTGGTCAGACAGGTCAGGTCTCAACTTATTGCTACTCCCATACATAGTACGGATGCAGCTATGGTTTTCAGACTGGGTAAGCAGGTTGACATCACGGCCGAGACAAACATAACAATAAATGTCTTACTTGTCTTCCTTATGTCTTACTTGTCTTACTAAACGCACCTCAACATGAACTCTGACTAAACACTACTTAAGATTCGCCCTGTCACTATTTGTCACTATCTTACAAAAAGGGATGGTACTGTTTTAAACAGTGATTAACCTTTTACAGAACATACTAGCTGCTGCCCACGGCTTCGCACGCGTAGTACCTACCTAAAAAGTAGCCTATGTCCTTTTCCAAGGCCCCATGTATCTCTATACCAAAATTCATCAAAATCGGCTCAGCGGTTTAGGCGTGAAAACGTAACAGACAGACATACAGAGTTCCTTTCGCATTTATATAGTAGGGATTTTCCACTACTATATAATATTCCACTGGCTAATTAAAGAATTCCCATTGACAAGCAACTAATTAGAAATATAATTGAATAAATGCGAGTAACTTGAACCGTCTAAACAAGACTTAGATAGGAGGAAGATTAAAGGTAAATATCGGCGGGAAAAATAATTGGCCCTCAGAATTAGGCCGTATTTCTCAGTGATAGCTTTACGTGTAATAAATCACTCATTACTAGGAAACACATAAATAAACAGAGGCTCACAAGATTTTAGATATAGAAAAGACGTAATAAAACATCCGACATAATGTATCAATATAGTTGTGACATCAATAATTCCCCATGTATATACACTATGTATATCCAGTACCTAACAAAAAGAACCTTGATACCACTCAGACAATATATACAGAAATGTGTATGAGTATATCCAATTTCCAAAACCTTCGGAAGTCTGAACAGTCCACGACGATTTTTAAACCACTTTCATAAAGTTTTCTGAGAAAATTCATAACTTTGTTTCTCGAAACTTTACGATTTCGTTGAAGTAGCTACCTACAGTCTTGCACTTGCGAACTTTTTCGCTTACCTAGTATTTTTATTTTTACAAGCAATAATAGTACTCTATCTGAACGTTTGGTCTCATAAGAAAAGCTAAGAGGTTTCTGTCTAAGGTCCTTTCTAGACATGTCTTCTAATAACCACAACGCGGCGTTGTAGATATGAATTGATACAACCATAATTTCAGTCAAAGTAACTTGTAGTTATAACATGTTTGTCTATTAGTTAATATCATGACATGTTTATATGACAGTTAAAATCAAAACAAAATTGAAAATTAAAAACAAAAGTCAAAATTAATAACAAAATTGAAAGATTTAGCGTAATTACGTAAACTAAAAAGGTTATAATATCCGGTGTTGTATTGAGTTTTTTCGTTATAATAGCTTGGTTTGAAAGGTGTGTATCTAGTTTGGCCTTAAGAGTATTTTATCTAAGAATTCAAGTAATTTCGTCTGAGAGCAGACGATTCTCATGAAAGATATTATTTGTCTTGAGACAGCTTGATACAACATCTCGTGAACTTTGCAGTCTGAATTTACTATTTACACATGCATTGCACTGGCATTTCATTTGGGTTGAATCATGATTTTACTACGTTATACCTCCAAAAGTGCAACCTTCTCATTTTCTTTTATGTTTTTCTTGAAAGTCCTTACTTATTTTTACTGATTGAGTTTGCGAATAGATTCAGGAAGAAAGTTATTCTGCAAAATTGTGGAAAATTTTTGCGTACCTTTCAAATAACATAATTATATTTGATAACTACATACAGATTGTCAATTCTATCGATAATCAGTTTATTATAACATAATGCTTCATCGATCAAATAAATCAATAGAAAGAGTGTTCACTTTACTTTAGACACCTTATTATAACTATATAATATCATATGACTTTACGTTCAACATCAACTTAACTACCTCGAGCAATAAATATATGTTAATTTAAAGTTGTTAGTTTGAAGACACTCGTACAGTCGGCTGTTACTATAAGAAATACATCACCATCATCATTATCACCAGCCCATAGCAGTCTACTGCTGTACATAGGCCTCCCCTAATGAGCGCCATTGTGCCCTGTCTTCAGTTCGACGCATCCAGCTTCTGCCGGCAGCCTTTCGCAGATCGTCACTCCACCTTGCCGGAGGGCGTCCTACACTACGTTTGCCGAGCTGCGGTCTCCACTCAAGAACTCGTTTACCCCAACGGTTATCAGTTCTTCTGCAGATATGGCCAGCTCACTGCCACTTCAGCTTACTAAGTCTCTGAGCTATGTCGACAACTTTAGTTCTATGTCGGATAGTCTCGTTTCGGATTCTATCCTTCAAAGAAACCCCGAGCAAAGTTCCATAGCTAAGAAATACAAGGCTAGCAAAATCATTCATCCTCGACATACCTTCCGTGACAGGTTTCTAGTAACTAGACCCAGTGCAGTGACATCGTATTAAGGTACAGCCCTGGATTTGTTGAGAGTGACGGGAGTCAGAAAGCGGTAAGGTTTTTAGGATTAATAAACCACTTTAAAAATATGGAACACGAGTTAAGCACTGAATGATCCTCAGTGTAACAACTGCTATGATATAAAATGGAGTTTTATAATATCAGCCAACTGTACGTAACATTGAATACAAGCGGAATTACCTTTTGTGCTCTCGACAACGCAGTCTATCCTCCAGAGAAGCACAGCCGCGTACAGTGTAAGCAACATCTTGCTACCGCGAGAGCAATATAACTCACATTTATGGGCCATACTCATATCTACCCGAATCGTCGGCAATGCCGTCTTTTATAAGCGGAACTGGCAACATCACAACACTTTGTTGTTCCAGACGGCTGCTCCCGACACTAAGCGGTATGCGACATTATCGCGCCAATTTTTTTATTGCGATTTTATTCTGGGCAATAAAAGCGGAGGGTAATTCATTGACACGGCTTCTTGTTTTACCTGGAACAAAGGGAATGATATTTGTTATACAATTCTCGTCACTTTATTTGCACATACAGGGTTTTTACTGTTAGTTTTGTATATTGCGATAGTTATTCATATTCATTGCTGAAAAGGAATATGTTTGTATCAGTATGAAGTTAACATTTGTAAAAATAATATGTTTTATATTTAGAATATATTATAATGAGAACTTAATTAGTTAGTAAGTATAAATAAATCAATAATAAATCAATATTGACGAGCTTTGCACACACCACCGTCAAGCCCCAAACTAAGCATGGTTATGGTGACCAGATGACTGGTAAAATGCTTATATATTTTTAAATACATACTTATGATACTTTGTAACACCCAGACACAGAACAAACATATATGTTCATCGCACAAATGTTTGTCCTAGGAGGGTATCGAACCTTCAACATACAGTGCAGAAGGCACAGCTACTACCAACTGAGATGAGAGGCCAGTATGTGACGGAATAGACTGCTTAAATGTTTTTAGGCTATGGCATAACTCCTGTTTAATAATAATCTACATAATATAACAAATTAAGCATAACACAGATGACTGATAGAATACTCATAATAGACTGATAAAAATAATATACATACTTATGATACTTTTTAACACCCAGATACGATATAAGTTGAAATGCTGCGAAAAACACAAGTATTTATCTTGGTAACTATGTAACAGTTTACATAATAACTCTTCAAACGCTCAAAATTTCTTGTGAACGTTAAATAACAACAATCCCTTCTATAAAAGTCAAAGCCCTTATATCCAACTTATTGTGTCCATATAAACATTTTCTTTTACTTGTCCGTCGGTCTGTAGTCCCAGGAATCTCGGCTTTCAGCCGTCATTTGAGGTGGAATCCCATTACGGGAATGGCAACGCTACTTGCGTGAACAATTTCATTTTGTTCTTAGAGTAACAATGTATTGTAGATGTATATTTCCCTGCGGATTAAATTAGGCTTAGCTGCTTAAGAAACTAAATTGTATTTTTTTATGTTGTGGTATTAAATCTGTAACAAAAGTAGCTGTTCAGTAATTTGTTTTGAAATATATATATATATATATATATATATATATATATACTTAGCCACTGTAGCCACTGCCTAATGACAGGCGAATCGTTACGGGATAAATGTTTTCTAATATTTGTCTTGGGGTCTGGGTGTTTTTCTGTGTAATATGTATGTATTTACAAAAAAATTTATATCTGTCACGTGGTTCTCATAACACAAGCTCTGCTTACTTTGGGGCTGGATGATGCTGTGTGAATAAACCAGAAGTATTTAATATAAATCGCAAGTTTAATTGCAACATGCATATTTAATTAGGCTCAATTGTCTCTATTTAGATGCAAGAACAAGTACTTTCCGTTGAAGACTCGCTTTGTGTACAAAAGTTCTCGTACTTTGCTATTATCCTTTGATATGTCAAAAAGAAAAAACACGGATGTCTCGTCAGCAACTAATGGTCTCTTGAATCGTCTTTTCGCCGAGGTTGTCGTGTTTTTTGTTGACTTCGCCAGGTTGAAATATTGAAGCTCTTAAAAGGGCTTTGTGGCAAAATAGTTCAGTACGTCTCGCAGATGCTTTTGTATTCATGAAAAACTAAACAAAAATCCCAAAAAAATACTGACAGGAATAATTTCTATCGAGATTATCTTGGTTCATCATGTTTTATTCAAAAACCTCTATTTGGATTTGTGAAAAGTTTCTTCATTATAATTCTTCTGGAAGTAGGGCACATAATTCAGTGATCGAATGTCCAATGGTAGACTGGAGCCGTAAGTGGCAATCGTTTGCCGTCGCACCGTGAATGGAATGGGCAAGGAAAATGGCTACGTTACACCAAAAATACCTACTTAACTTACCGCTATTGAGCTATTCATCTGGTAGTAGAATAAAGGCTCTAACATACTAACATATTACTTTTTATACTTGGAAAATGGGTAGACATCAAAAAACCCGGTCGAACTGTACGTAAAACATATCAAATCAAATCAAAATCAAAAATCTTTTTGTTTTAGTTACATATACGTAGGTAATGTTTCTTACGTTAAAGGACGTAATGTTGAAGAATGTTTTTTATAGTCAGTGGATATAAATACATATTACGAGAATAAAAAAAATATATGTCTTTATATGTCGAAATATCTTTAGAATTTGAGATTATGTCTACCAAGCCAGTAATCCTTAGAAAGAAAGAAAAAGAAAGAAAGTCGAAATTTTGTTTGTTTTTTTTTTTAGTAGGTTACCTCTCAAACTGCTACCTAATCAGATGTACTGTTTATAGCTATTTTTCCTCGACAAAGTACTATGCCGAACTTAAGCCAAACTCTTTGTTGATATAAAATTTCACAAAAAATGAAATACCATTCGATTCTGGCTCCTGAGACACCGATCAAGTTGATTGCATATATTTTTCCGCTCATTGCTTTCCTTATTTCGTTCGTATTCTTTAACAAATATTTTATTTGAAACTCTTTGATCATGCTACAAAGGAAAAATACTTGACTTTTACGGTAAATGAAACAAGAGGCAGTTGATGAAGGTTGTAGAGTTTTTATTGGAACGAGGAATGACCACATTGTTAATTAACATTTCAAGGAGAGAAAAACTGGCTAGTATACGATCTGATGTGTTCTGATTATTAGTATGCCAAATGTAACAAAAAAGCATTTCATTTAATCGAAAATATTAAATATGATGTCTAGCTCGATGTTTCAGCCATGCGTTAAGCTCACCCGCCGGGCGCCACCCTGTACGGAACTGCCTGCAGCTGTCTTCGCACCCACGACTCGGAACTGACAGCTACCTAATTGATCATTCTTTATTTATAGCTGTTTATCGCTTTTAAGGATTTACTATAAACTAACATTTATAACAGGAGCAACGTACATATTGCTCTTTATAAGAGCATGACTACTGTAAAATCTGTGTGCTAAGAGAAAAGTGCTGTAATGACATTAAACTTAAAATAAATTAATGATTGGAGATTAAGAATGATAAATTATTTCAAAGCGTCTGGTATTACATAGCGTGACCTGAGAGCTGGCTTCTATCTGGCTCAGCGTATTAGCGTAAACCACCCACTAAGGCGGGATTTTTTGAAATTCGACCCCTCAGAGGGTAAAAAGGGGTGAAAACTAATGTATGAAACTTTTTAACGCGCGGTACGATTTGCTTGAAACATGATTATGAATAAATAAAATGCAAAGTAAATGGACACGTGTTTCAGTATTTTTCAAAATACAAACCTAACAGAGGGGTATTATAGGGTGTCAAAGTTTGTATGGGAACTTTTTAACGGATAGTGTGATTTCTAAGAAACTTAGTTTGGATACTTAAAATGCAAAATAAATGGACATGTATTTCAGGATTTTTCAAAATAACTCTCATAAAGTCGTAAAATGGGGTGTGAATGTTTGTATGGAAACTTTTTAATGGGTGGTGGGTGTGATTGGTTTGAAACTAAAAATTCAATTTGGCAAGGAGATAAATTGCGTCCTGGGGAAGGATTTAAGCTACAATTTTTTTTAAAAAATGTGGACAAAGTCACGAGCTAGTAGTTTATATAATAATTTATGTTTAAATTGTGCTCAATTAATGTTATTATTATATAGAGAAGAAGTGCAGAATGCTAATCTTTTTTTAAAATTATGCATAAAAAATACAATAATTGGGCGATTAGGGCGACCACTAGTATCTTTAAATATATAAAAAAATATCTGTCTATTATATCAGTCTCAACCAGTGTTATAAACAATTTGAACCATCCGTCGCGTCACGTCGGTCGGTCGCTCGTCGGCGTCAAATATGGTGGTTCTAAAAATGTAACGACCCCCTATTTATGTGAGAAATTCAAAGACTAACAGATTCCAATAGAAGAAAAGGGATATTTGTGTCATCACATAATTTTAATCCTAACAAAACAAATATGATGGATGTGCACATGTTCCGGGGATAAATATTTACACTCACTAATTGTTTCGTGGGATTATATAATATTTGTTTAAAAGTTGCTACTGGGATACAGTCTGCGAAGAGAGAGCTAGAGCTGTAGTCACATTTATGTCAATAGCTTAAGGTATAACATTCAAGGATTCTCAATTACGAGTAGCATTAAGCAGGCTTTCATAATAATCTTGGATTTTAACGACATTAACAGCAGCTAAGATTTCAAACTAAAGACAAAATTTTATTTTGAATAGACTGGATATAACTTTTAAAGTTATTTCTAATTCGGTTCATTAGGTTTATTCGGCTTAGAATTTCTATATTCAAAAGTATCTATAGTAGTTTTACCTATAGTATATACGCTAGAACTGCAAACTCTGCACTTCTTCTTCTTATCGTTTACTAGTTATTTTGAACCAGTGTGGTGAAAGGATTAAAGTGCACCTCAGAGGCTCCTTTCGTGCTCTTGACAAATGTCTTCGAACTTCTCATTATGTTTTCCCCTTTGCTGTTTGAGAGTACTCGTATAGCGCTAATATAATTTCAACCAGAAAATTCATTGGACAAAAATCCTGGGTTTGAATGCACTATCTTAGGATTGGAAGGCCTGCACCACTAGACCACAAGTGCACTAGTTATTGCAAACTAGTGTGATATGAAAGCATTAAAGTGCATCTAATTACAAAAGGCGAATAAGAAATCCATGACGCGGCGCGTGAAACAAGTAACATTATAGGAATAAAAAGAAACGCAGCGTTCCCAAGGGAGCTATTCTGGTGCCGGCTGGATATTCTTAGTTAATTAACTCTTTATGTCTAGGGACATCTGTTTACAGCGAGCTACTAAATTTAAAACGACCGCATGGTTCAGATACTTTTGTGATGGATAAAGGTATTTGTAACTGAGATGTTATTTAAGAGTATTTGCTACATCAAGATCTCGTGAAATAATTGTGTGTGAATTATAACTGGTTTACTGCTGAGCTTTGGTTTTGTAGTCGTGAGTTTCAACCTAGACGTACACTTATTAAATTTTACTTTCGAAAAATATATCTGCACAATGCCAGCAGTCTCAAACGGTGACGGAAAACATCGTGAAGAAACCGGCATATCCTATAACCTAAAAAATCGAAGGTCTGTGTCATTAGTACAGACATAACACACACAGTACCTAGATAGGTACTTAGATTATAAAAAAAAATTAAACTGTTCTACGAGTTTGTAATGCACATTATTTTGTAATAGTAGGTATGCTATAATGTAATTCGCGGAGCGGGGCTCTGGTGACCTTTACTAGGTTTTATTACACAACCTATCTCAGGCACCAGTCTCTCGTAAAACAGGTGATAGGACATGTCCTTTCAATTATTGTAGCATTAACTGTTGTACACCTTTTTTGAGAGAAAATAAACTTTATATTATTATTGTTATTAGTTAGTATTTCTTTATGTGGCGTTGGGCTTTCAATCTACCACGTACAGAATACTAATGTGGCAAATATAATGTTGGGACGTGCCTTTGACTTACTCACTTAGACATCATCAAATTATTATGTAGCTGTAGATCTGAGGAGGTATCTACCGAGCCCGAGTACAATCGTGAGTATATTTTTAGTTTTTTGTTACAACATATTTTTAAATTTCTAGGTAACTATATATTTAAGCGATTTGTAAATACCTTACCTGTTCCACTGAATTTGAATTATCGAAAATATAAAGATCGATATGTAACTACGTCGAACTCCTCACCGCGGACGATGCCGCTATGAATCACTTTTCCGTGAAATTAGTATCGGAAGGGCATTCCCTCGCTATAAATATTGCAGATCTTGATTCTCGTAGATTATTAACTTCTGTCCCTTCACCGACCGTTATAAAAGAACTTATACTCATTTATTTACGCCCTATTTTGGGTTCCCTAGATAAAAGGTACAAAGAGATCCCTTTGATGAAACTACGGCGTCAGTCAGTCTCTATAAATCACAGCTGCTTAATGCCCTGGTTTCTAAAAATGCGGTGACCATCATATGATGACACACACGACACAAACGTTATTTTATGGATGCCGTATCGATAACCTTACGCTTATACCTAGAAAAAAATAACATCAAAGCAAAACAATTTTCATTACCATGAGTACTTCTTTCATGTGATTCAGTTGCAAACTCTGGTGACGGAATTAATAGGAGATAGACTTTTAAGCTCGCTACTTTGAATTAACGCAGAACATTTAAAGCACAAGCAATACACGCACTTGTTTAGTATGTTATGCTGTATCTCTTTCTAATAATCTTGCTGTTACGATTGACCTGCTGTCTTGCTACGCTTACGTGCGTCTATTGAAATCTATTGAAGCGTCTTTTGAACTGTCTCAAACTTATAATTACAACATACTTCTTGATGTGACTACTTCTCGGACTATCTACCTCGCATACGGACTTCTTCTTAAAGAAACTACTTTGCAAAGTATCTACTTTAATTGTAATGTAACGTGCATCGGTCAGCTTCAATATATTCGAGACTAAGGGATCAATAGTGAATCTCTTGCGTCACCCTATGCTTTGGAAATCGCTAGCCGATCGCACGGTCAAACATCTACGTGCGCAGAAGTTTAATAATCTTACCAACAGCCAGTGTTGGAATGAAACTTGCCCCTACCACAAGGTCTTACTTTTTGCCCCTAGTTTTGATATTTTCGAATCGGAAGCAAGTCCGTTGAAAATTCGGCCTTCTTTACCGTCCTTTGGACTATAAAGGAGGCAGACACCATGCTGCCTATGGTCCAATTGGCATGACGCTGCAGGCTTGTCTATTTTGCAGTTCATCCGTATACACTACACACAATCAATTTAAACTGCCCAATCGGCTGCGATGTTCAGTTAAAGCCATGGCAAAGTAACTGACAATATAGATCTTGACTTAACTTTGATTCAACTGATTGACGTTTACGCTACCGCCATACACAGTTCAATCGGCATGATCCAATCGGCTTGATCAAGGCAAAATAATTAAAATTCGATTGTGCCGTCAATTATAACTGTCATGCTAATTCATGTCCACACCACCATCAGTTCTACTTGATCCAATGGGCAGCGTCATGCCAATTGGAAGATAGGCAGCATGGTGTACATACTGCCACCAATTTATCTATTCAGGTGGCCAAAGAACGAACTAAAAAACTCTCATAGAAAATTTAATCTAAATGACATTTCCAATAGACAGAGGCGCCACCCATATCGGAACAAATAAGTTCGTTGCTCTATATGGCCTCTTTAATACCAATCCGTGGAAGGAAGTTCGACAAAAATCGTAGATGCATGCATAAAACAAATGTCATTTGTTGGCATTTGTTTTTGAAGTTTGCAGATAAATTTCATCTTATTTTTTGTACGCGATAATCACATAAATAACCTCCCTACGCATTAAGGGCTAATTATATTGACTTTTGATTCCCTAGCGACTCTATAACATGGAAAATGATGTTAGTCCCAATATATTCATCTAAGTTTACTCCTTTCAATTCAATATTGGTTTTATTTACAAATACAACAAACAATTTCGGAAGGGTTCTACGATTCTCTTTAATATTCCGGATAGTCGGGCTTGTACTTACAAATCATGAATCAATACTCCTTTGAGAAAACTGAAACCCTTTACCAGTTTTTTCCTGGGTTCTAGAAGGTTTTCAAGAACAGACAATAAAAATTAATCTCATTAAATAAAACATCATAAATGTTTAGTTTTTAATAAGATCATTATTTTAATACCTACAAGCTTGTAAAAAAATAAAAACTCATGACTGTAACCTCCAGGCTTTGTAAAGATCTCTTCAGATACTTAGATCTTTATGAGTATCAAAGAGTTATCAAAGTATTAGTATAATTAGTATTAGTATAATAATCTGTTTCAAGGAAAATATAATCTAAAGCCGGACAACTATAAGAAAAAATTCAACAAAATTAGTTTATATCCCAACGCAAAAGATTTTTGCTCCACATAAAAATCTAAACCCAATTTGCCCAAGAAGATAAAAACTGGGATATTTTTTCTATGAATGTATTAGATTTTGTTGTTTATTCAATTTTTGGGGACGAAACATGCCTTTTAAATTGCATTGTGTTTTTCTTGTGTCTCTATCTCGAAACGGAACACTTTCAAGTTACGACCAAATATTGCTTGCCTTAACGCCAAATTAACCAATATTTTGTATACTTACTTATTTAATTCCAGTGTTCTAATTGCCCACAAGCACATTGCAATAACAATATAAACTTATTACCGAAAACCAATGACAGTAATTAAAATAAAATGAATTCGGATTTCAATTACCGAGTATTTACCAAACAACAAGGCCGAGGGAATGTATACGGGGATTGATGTAATTACCAAGCTCTGTCACGGGTTACTGACGGTCTCCTGTGGCTTTATGATAAAAATATATATTGTTGCTCTTGTGCTATGTACTGCAATACAGTTTGGAATATAATGCTGCTGATTGGCGGCTGTCTCTTGGGCCACAACTGCTCTATCACTAGAGATTCGTCTGGATCAATAACATAATAAATTGACCAAGCCCATGTGACCACGCACTTCTGAAGGTGAAGGCAGTCAGTCCGAAGTCAGTAAGGAAAGACAAGTGGTTAGGTCCCAAACAAATTCAAAATAATCTAATCAATATTAATGAATTTCATATCTCTTTTACTACTAAAGCCAGGGTAATTACTCGTATTCTTGTAATTTCAGCATTATGCTACAGTATTGAAATTCAAGTACCCCAAATAGTGGTTTAGCAAGAAGGATATCTTTGAAAGACCTAAGCAACTGTATGTTACACGATGGGGTAGAAATGTAAAAATAAATCAACCTCACTTTACATACATATCACTTTACATTTTTTTCAATGTTATTATTTAATAACATGTAAAACATGTAACATGTGACAGACACTATAGGATCCTTGTGAACTTCGGCAATTATTTATGATGTATATCGATTATTTATATCTTCGACAGATCTTCTAAAAATGAAGATTTTTAATACAGTTTTTTGATACAGATGTTCGTTTGATATTAAGATTTGAAGTAACCATTATTGATAGAGGTCAGTATCCCACCTACCCGCTAAACCGCTATTTGAGGAAACCGGAAATATTTCCAAAATAATTGAATATAATGATGAAGTTACAAGGATAATTATCACTGCCAGTACTTGACTTGATTTTGAGCCTGATTTGTAAACATAAAAAAAATCTTAATCTCCAATCCAAGAATATATTTTTTATGTTTTGCTTTCAGATGGTGTTGAATTAGTTAGCGACCTGATAACTAATCATTCTTACCATTACTGACTTTGGAAGCCTTTATTGTGCATGGTCAGACGCGCTCTTAATCCATTTAATATAATGAGGATATTATACATATTTGAGCCTTTTGGAGTTGAGACCCTGGGCTCGAGGGAAACAGGAAACAACCGCGTTTTCAAAATGATCTCACGGCGTCTGGTAGATACATAGCATGACCCAAGAGCTGGCTCAGCGTATTAGCATTGCCATTCAACGTGGCAACGCCGCCAGTGTCTTGGGAACGCTGCCCTCTAGCAGTAATCTGGATCTGTTGAGCTATCTATCTGGATAGATCGTTTTAAACGATCCTTAGATAGCTCAACTGTTTCACATGTATTTTATATTATTGTATATTAGTCTACATTTTCTGTACAGCATGGGGAATTGAATCCGCGCTAAGACCTAAAATAATAAAAAACCTCACGTCTAGCTACCACACCATCAGTGCCCACCAATCTAAATTACTAACTATGTACAGGCTAGTATTATCGTTCGGTAGCTTACCTACTTCATGAAGTCGAGGGGCTCTTAGGTGGATATTATGAAATTCTCGAGTAAGCTTACCTGAAGTAGGGATCTACTTAGTTTACCCTTTCTTAAGATTTCACAATAGACCAAGGCTTTAACGGTACCCATAGCATTATTTCTCACGCAGTCGAATCGTCAATGCCGAGTCGAATCGTCAATCGTAAATTTTTAGGACTCCGAAGTTCACAAAGAACCCTTATTTAACTATGTCCGTCCACCTGGCTGTCTGTCTATCTGTCTGTCCGCCCTTAATCTTGCTCTTGCTGACAGGCTGTTGACATCGGCGTGGCTAGTAGTTTTTATTTTCCTATTTGTTTTAAAATAGGTACTAAAATATTCATGACAGGCTCTGAATAAATATGTCCTCTTGACCCCAATAGTGAAACGAAACGTGTGCTTACGGCACAAAGGGTTTTTCTCAAAGGAGCATTGACATAAATGCCATGATTTGTAGTCAAGTCCAACTTTCCGAAATTTTAAAGCAAGTGGAATATATTATTTTATCGCAGAACCCTTCTGTTGTATTTGTAAACCACACGCAGATTGAATAAAAACTCTGATGAATAAATTGATGTCAGACATGTGTGATATGTGGGCAGCATGACTTTAACTGTAAATTTTAAATTACTGAAACTTTTACGAAGCAACAAACTCTTCTGAATTAATTAGTTTTTCTCGAGGTTTTTCATGTTTTATTGGGCAATTTTAGCGCATTTCTTTTTTAATTGTGACGTGTTAGCACAAATGTAGACAATTTAAAATCAATCGTATTACTTTTAATGTGATTTGTACGACAAGGAGTCTAAAAAGTCGAATAATTAAAAATGCAAAAAAAAACTAAAATATTATAACTAAATAATAAATAAAAAACACTTGACAATGACAAAATTATCATCAAGACAAATGTCATTATAGGCTGAAGAAGAAGAAGGCAGGAACTAAAATTAAGAGAAATAGCTTGCTGAATCGGGTTATCATCGATAGCAACTATGATAAATGACGCAGTGTATATAATCTAAAACATGTTAGACTCGTGACCAAACCTAAGATATTTAATATTAATCTGTATATTTCTATTTATAACGTTTATATTATATACTAGCCTCACTGGTTTCATGTAGACCCGGATATGTGCTTACGCTACAAATAAAGTAACCTTGAATAACAGCAGCTTGAATGGAAAGCAAAACCATCGGTATGCTCGCTGTTCGCTCATAAACGTCGGTGTATAATACTCGTAATATCTCATATCTCTCCAGCCCTTCTCACAAGTTTCCCTTCCCAAGTTTCATACAATAAATATGCTGTGGAGTATTTAGGTACATACGTTATCGCGCCGACATAATTGAAAAACTTCTGACAGGGGTTAAACCGTACCGCCAAATGTTTAGCCAGGTGGCGCTTTAAGTATGCGAGCTATTTTTGCTTCAAGAAGAATCTGAGAGTAAGGACTAATCCTACAAGCATGTGGAAGTTTGAATGTTTGCTTGTTATTCAATCACGCCGTAACAGGTTAAGCCGTTTTGCATAATTTTAGATGCTGGAGGGTCATTTACGATGGAGTCGTATGAGGGGTTTCAATCCATCTTGATGATTGGGGTTCCAGACAATGTTTCTGTAAATAGCTAGGAAATGAAACTAGGAAAGGAAATAGTGTAATTTCACGCTTTCCTAAGTCAAAATATTCTGACAAACAGAAGATATATTTTGTGTCTGAAAAGAAGTCGTCAATGACCTAAAATACAAACTTTTAAAACTATCATGGTTTTGAACATAGTTTTCACTCAAAACGGGATATTTACCTTGATGTGTGAGTTTTACTACTTTCTGATATGTCACGATCACGATATAAACTCTCGCAACTGTGCTGAAATATCGGGAAGCGGTAAAACTCACATATCATGATAAATATCCCGTTTTGAGTAAATATTATATGAATTACAAAAATAATTCTTAAATCCTCAATAATAAAAGTAAAAAATCAGGACTAGAATAAAAATAACAATATATGATGAGTTTTACCTCTTTCTATTCTATTTGAAATGACAGCCCTTGCGACGATGCTACGTGCCAAACACAGTTCCGAGTCAAGAAGTTTCCAGTCAGCAAAAAATGAAGATTTTTCGGGAAAATTGGATTCTCCGAACTACCTGTTTGCTACCGAACCAAAATGGTTACGATGTTAAGTAACACTCGTTCTGTAATGATATAAATTGTAATACGTGTTCAAATGAACTCTAAACTATGTTTCTGGTACACCAGTGATTTAATTCGCGTATATCCAAACCACACTATTCTGTAGTGTAGGGAATTAGAGGCGTTCGCACTAGTGGTAAAACCGCGTTGAAAAATACATCAGCGTGAGTTTAGTCGCTAATGAGTGCTAGGACTAAGTCCAATTTCACGCAAAACCATATACATCGAAAATAACCTTCAAACCCTTATTGTTTCGCCATGTCCGTCTGTATGTTGTCGGTCTGTCCGCCCCTTATCAGATCTTATGCTCGTAGATCACCAAAAAATTACACACTAATACATATCGCACATAGTGGATCATATAAGGTAATGAAATAAAATATTTTTAGGGTTACATGTAGGTAGATTTTAAGGATTCCGTACCTCAAAAAGATAAAATAAACTTTTATAGGATCACATCGTTGTCCGTCTGTCAGTCTGTCTGTATGTTTAGACCCTTTGTCACAAGAACGCGTGGATGATTAAAGCTGTAATTAATATCAAATACTATGATCTCCTGTCGCTTAAAACTTTTTAAACATTAAAAACCTTTTAAAAAACCTCTACTTTACTTCCCGAAATTTGAAGTATGAAATTTGGCAAAAAGCAAGGTCTTACAGCACAAGTACAAGAAGGAATCCGAAAACCGTTAATTTGTACATAATCACGTTAAAAATATTTTTTATTTTGCGATCACAAGCATCGGTGTTTTAATAGTTTATGACGGTACAATTAGACTTTTAATAGCCGATTTAAAAAAAACCCGATTTTTATAAAGTAAGTAACCTAAGTACGGTACCCTCTCAAGAGCGAGTTTTGCGTTTAACATATTTTTCTTAATTTGCTACCGCATCGCCTAGCATATTTTTGGATGGATATTTTTAGATAATACGCGGGTTCTAGCTCAAAATTTTGTTACAAATATTATATTGATAAATATAATAAGAAGTTTTATTTATGACGACCTCTGTGGGCCAAGGTCCGACTGAGATGCAGGAGGTTGTGGGTCCGTTTCCATTCGCGGGACAAATGTTTGTATGATCTACAATGATTTGTCTTGGGTCTGGGTGTCTCTATGTATAATATGTATGTATTTACAAAAAAAGTATAGAAGTTGTATATCAGTCGTATACACAAGCTTAGCTTACTTTGAGGCAAGATGATGCTGTGTGAAATGTCCGCCATATTTTGTTGTATATAATTATTATTATGATTAGAGTCCAGTGTCTCCTCCCCCCCGTTTCTAGTATATTTTTTTTAAAGAAAAACTATCGCAGCTATTAAGGCATCACCAATTATGGTTAACACCCTGTTTTGTAAACCTAAAACCAAGTAATGAAAGCTCCAGGCAATACTCTTTTATTTTTCTAACTAGATGGTGTTAAATTAGTTTTGGACTTGACCACTAGTAATTTTTATCCATACTGTCTTTGGAATCTTTACTGAGCGTAGTTGGTTATCCTAATACAAAGTATATTGATAGTCATTTGATATATTTATGTACATAGGTCCATGCATACTTATCAACTGATTTCCGAACTTCACTGAAGTAAATCGTATCGCTCAGCCAGAATTGTAAAGTTGGAAAACTTTACTTCTTTCCCCGATCCTTTCAAAGATTCAGAATGAATTCTGAAGTAATCATCCAATCGAAGCATTTTGTAGAGGAAGTTTAACTTCTCGTGAAATCCCAATAACAGTCCAATTGATTTCTTTGGAACAATTACTAGCGACAACAGCGTTTTATATACATAGTTGGTTGTTCTTGTAAAATTATTTTATATGAGTACTGCAAATGATAGCTTCAGTGAGCTCTTGCTGCTTCGGAGACCACGTCAAACTGATTGACGCGTCAGTTGCGTTGTTATTAGGGTTCCAAAGACCACAAGGTTCATCTACCATCTACTGTAAACAAAATGTAAGTCCTGATTCGAGACAAGATGTCCGTGATATCAACACTGGAATCAGCGGAAGACCAGCGCTGTCACATAGTAAAATGCGACAGCGTTATGCTGAGCTGAGTACCGTTTCACCACCACATGTACCTTGGAAACTAGGATACTAGGAAATTCATTTATTGTTTATTTTTGAAATTGTTGTTAACTTACAATTTTTTTTATTGTATGTTTTGAGTAGTGGACTTAATAAATGTGTTCTATTATGTGTTTTATTCTATTTCGCTATGCCTGTCCGTCTGTCTGTCTGTCCGCCCCTAATCTTGCACGCAGGCAATTAGTTTTATTGTAATGAAACTTTGCACGGTAAAACGTTAATAAGGGTTTTTGCACTCTATATATATAAAGTGGGTTGTTTTTTATTTTATTTCACTATCCCCATCGTGAAGATATTGGTCTTTTAAAGATATTACGAGATAACTTAATCAGTTTATCGATACAATTATGCGTTTGATAAATTATATAAATAAATAAATAATGCCGGACATTTCACACAGCATCATCTGGCCTTAAAGTAGAGCTTGTGTTATGGGTACCACATGACTGCTATACTACTTATATACTTTTTGAAGTGAAAACTTCTTTTAGCGCGGTACGCATATTTTTAGATGAGGTAAAACCTCTGGATTCGCGACACCGTTACCGAGACGCAGCCGGCTGCCGCGCTCGCCCCATTTGATTAAAAACCTTAATTCCCATGTTTACAGTCTACTTTTGTATGGAGAAGTTTACTGAGTTAGATTCTTTGATATAGACGCAGCCGGCTGTCGCGCTCGCCCCATTTGATTATAAACCTTAATTCACACGTTTACAGTCTACTTTTGTATGGAGAAGTTTACTGAGTTAGGTTCTTTGAAATATTATCTACATTCTGAACAAAAAATATTGCATCATCTGTGTTCGTTAAGTATTTGATTGGCAGTCGCCATAATTACGGATTTTAAAGTGATTTATTACTAAACTCCAACGCGCCAAAATATGTTTTCACTTCTGTCGGCACTCCCGGAGTGCAACCCGATTTTTTTAATTGTAAATACATACATATTATACATAGAAACACCCAGACCCGAAACAAATACTTGCAGATCATACAAACATTTGTCCCGCTGCGGGAATCGAACCCGCAACCTTTTGCATCTCAACCGGGTCTTGACCTACTTTACCACAGAAGTTGTAAAATTATGCTTTGAAGTGGCCATTTTAAATCAATTGGGTATATACGATGATGTTAGTGAAGACTTTAGAAGATCTTTAGTAACTGACTGTTAGTAAATGTAAAAAAAATCTAATATAAATTTAAGCAATTTTCTTTGCTATGCTAGTTATTGTTAAGTGTTGAATTTGCTTGAAGCATGACCACTATTCATTCTTATCCTTATTTACTTTGGAATCCTTTACTGTACGCTTGGTAATTTTATTATAATTTATTAATTTATTTCGAAAAACAATCAGACAACGTAACTTATCAACAAAATCACTAAAATACAACACAATCCTGTGAAGTTTCCACCATTAAGTAAAGCTAAACAAATACGAAGAGAAAGTAGACACACTGAAAACAAGATTAAAAAAAATACTGATCTAAACATTAGACAAGCTATTTAAAGATAGAAGTTATAATATCAAAAGTCTAGCACGCAATGCGTATTAATCCACGGCGAATTATTTAAGCTAGTCTGTGGAACATGGAATCAAACCTAGGTGCACTTACTATTGGAAAACTTCATACATACTACATTTAGAGTAGACTTAAAACAGCGCGGTTCAAAGCACGTGGATTAATTCTCTAGTGTGAGCGTAAGACCATGGCCTGGCGAAATACAAAATTTCCATAGTTCTATCCATAGAGGTTTTGAAGGTTTACGATGAAGTATGAGAAGGTTTCCTACTTCTACCCTATAAATCTCGCAATCTTAGTTGATTTTTGTTTGTTTATGTGTTTTGTATAAATGTGTATGTGTTTGTTTAAGATTCCCCTTGGGGCCTATTTTTAGTCTGTTTCCGCTTATGTGTTCTCTTTTGTTTTGTGTGTGCTAAATAAATGTTTTTCTTTCTTTCTTTCTTTCTTTCTTTCTCAATCAGTACGGCGATTATGGAACTCTAATTACAATCAATGTCTATCAGTAATGATTGAAATTACGCTGAAAACTGATAGACATTGATTGTAATTAGAGTTCCATTATCGCCCTACTGGTTAATCTCTTTATATATTTATAGCAATTTCCAAAACGTTACGTCGGCGCGTTTTTTTCCTGTGGCGCCATCTAGTATTTAAATAAACCTATATAATGCATATCATAGAATGATAGTACAAATTCATAGCACCTATTATTTCAAATCATCTTAAAAAATCTTAACAGTTAGTTAAGATATTTTGCATCTCTTATATGTGATGACTGTTTGGCAGTTGTTTTCTATAAAACATCCATATCTATTTCTAAAGTTATTAATTCGAATGTTATTTGTTGTTCAAATATTCCTCTGTCTGTTTGTTTGTGACCTTTCCAAGGTTAAGCGACTGAACGGGTCTTGATGAAATTTGCACGGAAATATGTTGTATTATGTAGGTACTCGTGCGAAGCCGCACAAAAATGCTTTTTATTAACAGTATATTATAAATAAATATGTTTTCTTGCTAGTTACCTATTTATATGAACCATTCGACACACATATCTCATTTTATGGTTAGACAAAAATAAACTATCATTTTGAACTTTTCTCTGATATTTTGCTTGAAGTTTTTTTACTACGTCCGTCAATAAATGTAAACCCATTTTAAAACATAAACGAACGGCGCTACCGCTGTTTTAAGACTTATTTAGTGGAGACAAGACTTGACAAGAAAATCAACATGTCATTAGTAAAATACGACTATACGATACTCTATACGACGATATTGACGACCTCTGTGGCGCAGTGGGCTAACGCCCGGCTGAGACGTTGTGGGTTGCGGGTTCGATTTCCGCCGCGGGGCAAATTTTTGTATGATCTGCAAGTATTTGTTTCGGGTTTGAGTGTTTCTATTTATAATATGTATGTAAATACAAAAAAAAACGTATATAAGTAGTGTATCGGTCATGTGGTACCCATATCACAAGCTCTGCTTACTTTGGGGCTAGATGATGCTGTGTCCGGGATAATTTTATTTATTTATTCAATTTTGTATATCTATAAAACATTAAACTTACCATAAAACAGTAACCTAACAAAGAAATCGTTTCATCACTTTAATGTAAATCATACATAAGTACATAGGTACTTTGTAGTATATAAGGTACCTATTATGAGAATATGTTCATTTTGTAACTACTTTTGAACCTAATATATCTGCCCAAAATGTTGTAGCAGCCTAAAATATTTATTTTTTAAATATCCCAGATACCCTAAGTTGTAAATTTAATTAAAACGTAACTGAAATCCTCATTTTAAACAACGACATCGTAAACTTTAATCAAATGTTTACCTGAGCTTAGTGTTACATAAAACAACAAACTTGCCCTAATGAAAAACAATAAATAAACTTACTTCGTCACTGTCCTCAAAGCTTTTACCAAACTTTATTTCACTATAAAACATCCAACACATCCATTATACAACACTTTCAGAGATATTTTTTTAGTAACACACTTTCAGTTAGGGAGAGTTTGAATTTCGAGTCACGCGTCGTAGTTCGCACGATCGCGCCGCGACACGTCCCAGCCTCCACACGATCTGGATACATCTAAAAAATCAGAGTCCTGGAAGCTCATGCTATGCCGTCTAACGTCAAAGTCGGACGTTGAGCTCAAACATCTAAACCAAAGGAAATAAGACCTTAACTCGAGGATACAAAGTTGAGATCAATAGTTGGGGTTACGTCGTATTTGTGTTGGGGAGTCGGAAGATAGGGGAAGAGGCACAGATGCTGCGCGCATGCGATTCAGACGCGCAGCCCACAGCTCAAATTCGTTTGGCTGTGTTGGTAAGACCAACGTTACCTACATTGTTTGAGTATGTGGCAGACACTTTTGTTGTGGACACTGGAGCTGGGCGCGATAACCGCCGGCTTACAATTGGCCGTGATTAATACATGTATGGACCCACTATTTGTTGTCCTGAACTGAAAATGCATGGGATATGTTATCTGCATTGCTACAACTGGGTTTGGATTTTTTCGTTGGTTTCCTTTTAATTAACATTACTGGTGTTTGAAATCGTTTACCTAAATTAGTAGACCTCCGTGGTTGTATCTTCTATAATATAAAAATGAATCGCTGAATATGTTGCTAAGCGCAAATTTAAAGAGCAGCTGAACCGATTTCGTTAATTCTATTTTTAGAATATTCCTTAAAGTACGAGGATGGTTTTTATGGAGAGAAACATTTTAATTTTAAATAATTTAAAAATTGCCTGAAAAAGTCTAAAATCAACACTTTTTTATACTCCCATACAATCGATTCGTAATAATACTTAAAAGTCAATTTGAACTTTAATACCATACCATAAAGTTTAAGTGTTAGTGGAGAGGTTCCGGGAAGGCAAAACAATTGAGTTAGTATCGTATAAATATTAATGTCAATATTTGTCAATATTTATACGATGGTAAATATAAATCTTCTGGGCGTGTGTTTGTAATTAAACTCCTCCTAAAGGGCTGGACCGATTTTGATGATTTTTTTTGTGTGTGGTTGATGATTTTTTTTGGTGTGTGGTTTTGAGAATGGTTAAGATTTACAATTAGATTTTGTTTTATTTGTATTTCTTTTCAAAACGAACGGACGAAGTCGTGAACGGGACAGCTAGTTGATTAATAATAAACAAGTGGAACACGCCTCTACTAAATTTTCATAGCAAACATTTTGAAGTACCGTTGTTATTAAATCGGGATAAAAAGTCATATTCCATACTACAATCTACATATATATTATGTATATAATCTACATAACTTCAATGACATCTTGGTGTTAAATATTTTAGTAAATAATCCATACTTTATTTATCTGCTCCACTGTAAAAACACATCCAGGTTTGGTTGGCAAAGCAAATTAACACGTTTTGATGGATAAATGTTTTTACTGGATCAGCGAAACGCGTTTTTCATCTCTGTAAAAGAGTCCATAATACCTAGCTTATACAATACAACTACGTAAAAAGGTACTACACCGTAAATAAAAAATAATCTGGAAAAAACTAGCCGCGTAGCTGTTCCAGTGTGAACAAGCAGAGGTAGATAAGATTATAAAATCTATGTGTTACAAGTTATAACTAAATCCTGGCACGCTCTCAGAGAGTAAAAACAAATATTATTGAAATGAAAATCTGTATCGATTCCAATTGGTGAAATGGATATCCACGAGTTAAAGCCGAAAGACTAACACGTTTTCCATATTTGCATATTTTAACTTTTTTATACGCTTTATATTAGCTTCACTTGTATGTATGTTTGTATGTTTGTAACCGACTCCTTAGGGTGCGATTTTGACCCACTTTAAACGGCCAGATTGTATTAAAATTTTGCACACCTGTCAAATACCGATGACAATGCAATAATTGGAAAAAAAATTCAAAAAAAAAATATATCCATTATCCTAAAACTAAAAAGTAGAAAATAAATAATAGTTTAAAAAACTAAAAACCACGCTTTATATAGAAAACCAAACTAAAAAATAGAAATTATATTTTAATAAATGTCAGTAATAAAAAAAAATGTTTTATTTAAAATAAAGCGTGGGGTTTTTAAGATATTATCGAAATGATAATCCTTCTTCTCATATCTGTCAATGAAAAATTTATAACTATTGACACCATGCACCCCACGCTTTTTTTAAATTAAATTTTTTTTTCTTACTTACATTTATTAAAATTTATTTTCTATTTTTTAGTTTGGTTTTCTATATAAAGCGTGTTTTTTAGTTTTTTTAAACTATTATTTATTTTTTGCGGTTTTTTTAGGTGGTCTTGTGATTATGAACCTCGTACATGTTGCTATTCAAGCAAGAGCAATAAGTTCGTAATGGGGCAAATGAAATTATTTAGTCACATTTGTTCTAGTAATGGCGGACAATGTAACTAATAACTCCTTATATTCTCTTTTGTTCCATCAATGATGCTGGAAATGGGACTAATAGGAATGGTCGTTCCTAGTACTTATTCTGTAGCTTTAGATGACTAATGCAGATAAGATCCCATATCATGGAATATTAAAGAACAGGTTTTGGTTACCTTGTAACTGCTACATATATGGTCTAAGCGTGATTGGAGCGTAGATCATTTTGAGAAAACAAGTACATTGCGTGCGGTGCACGCTTTTTCTTCATCTTCTTCTTTTGATGACTCCCCACTACTTGAAGTTAGCCGTTAGCTCATTGAATCAATCTCTGCTTTGCGCGAAGCGAAAGAGTTGTTCGACGCTGGCAACTTTCATCCACTCACGGATGTTTCACATGTTTCACAACCACGATTTTTTCTTTATTCTAACATGTCGTTTACCGTTATCCGGTAACCAAATGCTTTAGCTTGAATGATGTGCAATAATGGGCAAGGTAAGGGTAATTTGCCCATTATAATGAGCTGAAGGAGTTGTTATCTTTCGTGCCTTAACACGTGACAAAGATACGCAACATTCCTTGAGCTTGGTCGTCTATATCAGTTCGCGAATAATGCTTATGTCTTGGAGAACCTTAAAATTTGAAACTTTCTTCGTCCAGCTAATGTGGAGCATCCTACGGTACCACATCTTGAAGGTTTTGAGACGATTCAGGGTATCAGCTTTAAGGGTCTAAGCCTCGTACCGTATAACACTACATAGCAATAGAGCATCCTCACTCTGAGCTTCGTAGAAAGTTTGCGGCTGCACAAAACATTATGCATTTTCTTGAATAGTGCTCGGGCGATTTCATTCCGGGTACGGATTTCTTGATAACTGACCCTTTCTTCAATCACCCAAGCACCAAGGTATCTGTATTACCAAACGCGCTCAAGATCTAACCCTGGCACTTTTATTTCAGGTTTTTGTCACCGCGTGCAACAAGAAACATTGTTTTGGACACATACATATTTAACCCTGCCCTCAAATTGCACTTAGGTACTCGTTGTTCAGATTATTTTGCAAATAAGCAACGTGTCATCAGCGTACCTTGAATTGTTAACTGGTTTGCCGACTTTTAGATCTTCTCGAGCTTCTGAGTACAAATTGAAACGGGTGACAAAATACATCTGCCGTGCAGTTCAATAGTGACTCCACGGCAAATGTCTACTTGGTCAGTTTCCAAATGTTCAACTCTTTTTTATTTTCGCTGTTTCTGAGATCATTGCCATCTAAGCCGATGTCCATCAAACGTTCGATAAGTAGAATAGGAGGTCCCATCCCAGAACGGAAACCGAACTGACTTTCTTCGAGTTGTTTGTCACACTTAGGCCCTGTTATTAGTAATAGATAAGAATACTTTTAGTTTGTGGCTCATCATTCTAATACCTATTAGGAGTTCTCTTTTATTTTAGCCTTCTTTGGAAGTGTGGCGAAGGTCAATTTCAACTAATCCTCGGGTAGAGCCATCCATTTTTCTTTATTCTGCAATATATTTGTTCTATTTGTACTATTTATGTGTGCTTGAGTAACAAATAAATGAGTGTCTGTGTATATGTCTACTGAAATTGCTGCTTCCGAACTCCAGGTCACGATAACTACGTCATTATGACAAGACTTGCCTCTTCCGCTTGTTATGCCGATTCTGTTGCCTGCGAAGCAAGCAGCGCTATTTTTGTAGCAAGCAAAGCTAACTTATGCATCATATAAACATTACATTATATAAATACATTATATTTTACACTATCACATTTTATTATAAAGTCACAGCTAAGCCGTTTTCAAATAAATTTGGTAATTGTTCCTTATGATTTGTTTAACTAGTCAATTAATCTTATTGCCATCTAATTTTGAAGGTCTTAAAACCACCTATATTGTGAATATAAATAATTGAATACTTGTGTCAGTATTATTTTTTTAGAAAGCCTATCTACAGCTTACCACGTGTGTACTGACTATGTAGTTTTTTTTTCAGTGTTTTTACCCCACTTACCCACCGTCCACGTCCCTGAGACCATCTGGGTGAACCGTTGAAAGTATTTTTTACAACGGCTCACCTTTGTTCACCTGGGTGATCCTTGGGAAATATTTAGTTTCTACCGTCCACCTTGTTATCAAAACTCTTCAGATTTTAAGTGCATAGAGATTATTTAGGTTACAGGTTAACAACTGGACAGAGTTATGTATCTAGACAGACGAACTATATTCTTCTGGCGCTTCGGCGGCCGCTGTCGCGGCACGCTCGCTTCGCTTGATCGCCTTGCGCGTTGTTTTCTATACTCTAACATAACCTTACCAAATGGTTTCGATCTGATTAATTTCTGAGGTGTACCATCACCAATATAAAGTTAGGCGCGTTCAAATTTAATCTGAGAGGTGAGCCGTTGTAATAAAATCTTTCAACGGTTCACCCAGATGATCTCAAGGAGGTGGACGGTGGGTAAGCACCTGTTTTTTTACAGCACGTTACGCCAAATGTTGGCAGCATTTTTGGTTTAATGTTAAATAATGGTTATTTCAAGGGTATATTTGTTTTGTACGAATAGGTTTGCAGTTTTTGAAAATAATAATTATTAGATGGTACTGCACTTTTAACTTCCTTCTGCCTGACCTAAGCGCTGTATGTAGATACGTCTATTTATCAGTATTTATAGAGCTTGGTTTGATAAAAGGTAACAAAGACGTTATACCTTGCCAACCAGTACGTGGAGACATACTTAGTATCTGTATCGACGCTGCAACATGCCTGAATCGATGATGCACCATACCTAAGCAGCATCACGTATGAATTAATGATCTGTAATATTTTTTTTGCCATTATAATGATACGTACAGAACTACGAGAATATTTAACAAAGTCAGTGACTGGATCTGGTCTATCTGTCGAGCAAAGCAAGCTCTAACCATCCACAAAGTGCTACCAAATTGCCACTTACCTACCTAAAAGTAGCTGGCAAGCAAAGGGCGCCTCAATTTTTTTAGTTAACTTGCGAAAGTGGCTTTATCATACCTACATACCGATAGGCTCCCTATTGTTAGGTAGGTATGATAAAGCTCTTTTTAATCAAACAAACAAGCGAACTTTTTAAACGTTTTAAGGGAAAGCAAAGCTAACTGCTCATAAACCTACTGGCGAGCTACGCGAGCCGCTTATTTTACCTAGCTAGAGAAGCGTACTCATCGCACTGTCACATCATATTTCACACTAACACATATTAATTTGTATGTTTATTAGTCAATCACATTGTGACAGCAAAACTGATTTCAAAGGAATATGGTATTTGGTACGCGTGATGATGTTTCATCACTTGTACTTAATTTTTTTGCTGTTAAACGTTTTGTTCTGAATTTAAATAATTCAATACGTGTGTCAGTTACTTTTTGCTAGAAAGCCTGTCTACAGCTTACTATACGTACCTACTTTGTAAATTTATTTTTCTTACAGCATTTATATACCTACACGTTACGCCATCGGTTGGCAACTTTGAAAATGCTAAAAAAAATTATGAACGTTATTGAAGAGAAAGTTTTATATATTTTCGAATGAACAGTTTTATAGTTATCGAAAACTGTCTCTAAGAAGAATCTACTCTACTCTAAGAAGCTACTCTCACTCTCAACAACATTCCACCATTCCAAAGGCGGTATTTCCACTCCGTGCGTTGATACATAGCGAGCTGCACATGCTTGAATGGATGATGCGCCTACTTAAGCTGCATCACGTATGAATTGATATCAAGTCAAAGCTAAAGTCAAAAGATATTTTATTAAATACAATCACAAGGATCACTTTGAAACATATTACTTATTAGGTGCCGATTCCTCCTAACCCAAGCCCTAAAAGAACTGGCAAGAAACTCGTCGCTAGGATCAGCGCTCTTTTTGCATGATCCATCTTATAACTACTTTAACTACAAAAAACTAACACAAGAGAGTTTATACATTTCAAATGTGTCAGTTAACTGTCTGAGTGCAGAGTAACATAAAGCCATGCATTCCTATCAATAATATAGTAATTTATATAATAATACGCATTCATCAAAAGACTACCCTTTATGTATGCTTTGATGCTCTGTAGCGATTGTGTTGAAGTTATAATGATAGATAGAATCAGTACTAAATATTTTATACAGCCATCGGCTCTATTACAATGGTATTACAGCTATTTGAAACCATAAAATAAAACAAAAACACAAATTATAAATCATGTTCTTATATTGTAACCGAAATATAAAAAGGGACGGGATCCTCCCGGCAGCGGTGGGATAGGACTTGGATATATAGTCTCGCAGCTTGATTGGCAGCTCTCGTGATGTGTGATGTCATCGTTCTGTTCTAATAGTAGCAAGAGCTGTAGATCATGGTGATCGTATGATGGATTATATGAGGTTCAACTATCGCGTTCATGCAGGTACTAAAACTGGGGCCTTCAATGTTTGAAAAACAGATAGCGTTTTTTTGTGTTCCGGGTTATCACTTTCATTTTCAGGAATATCACTCAGGCTAACTTTTGGGCTTTTTATGTAAGGAGCCGTCTTTTAGGGAGTTCTCTAACATTCCATGAATAATTATTTCTTCTAGAAACAGAGATTCCGTACGATGCCTTGTCCTGATATCCGGAAAGTCGAAGGCGTTGGTCGCTACTTAAGCAAATCATCACGTACTCTACTATACATTTTTCACTCTCGCATCAGTTCAAGCTGCCGTCTCTGCATTGAAAATTTTGGGACTGTTTATATTATCTTCTAAGATTTATTTTGCCATGTCGAAAAGGTTTGCAAATCGGTGAAAATATTCTACTAAAATTATTAATGCGTTAGTTTGTGTAGATGTTTGTTTGTAATCATGTTTTTTTTATTAATTAGGGTTCCGAAGTCCTACAATGAAGTCCTTAAAATTTCGCTTTGTCCGGCTGTCTGTCTGTATGTCTATTCGCCCTCAATCAGATTACTGATACCCTCCTATATGTGCTTAAAGTTAGTTTTTTCTTTTTATATTTCCCTATACCATAGTGTGGCATATCGTTGGATAGATCTTTAAAATATATGAAGATGTTTGTTAAACAGTTTTTCGAATGTTTTGTTTGAAAACCTTCTCTGTTGTGGACATACACATTTGGCCATGGTCCATTCCTCAATGTCATGTCTGTCGTAAAAATCCATTCTAAGAAGTTGAAAATATCTATAAGATTTGTTTATTTTAATAATTCCAGATAAAAATGTTGAGCTTACTTATTTAGAAATATTCAGAGTACCTACAGTTAACTATAAACCATGCGATTAGTTTAAACACTTTTGGTTTAATACTACGTTCTGCTTAAATTATGGTAACCCGGTTTTATCTATTTAAGCCACTGAGGTCCAACATTGTTTAATTCATTGTTCAGCGTCTTCATGTTTTACAAACGACTAAGTACAAAAGTCATTAAACCAAAAGAATTGCAAAAGAAAGAGCACCTTAATCTGACAAAACTAACAACTTCGTACAAAAAATTACCCCTGATAAACAATGGATCTTTTGTATATCATTGCAATCAATTAACTGATAGTATATAGGGTTTAATATTGATATTATAGCCATTGCTATATAAATTTGTATGTTTTTTGTCTGGAACTTTTGCTGGTCTGTCGAATAGCCGCCGAAACTGTATCCATCAAGGCAAGTATTTTATTTGCCTTAGGTATGTAAAAAAACGCAATACACACGAGTTGTAGTTGAGAGTGACGCTCGACGAATCCCGCTTAGGCTTAAAAAATCACCAGCTTGGTGTGGCGCCTAACATCAAACGACTGGACGTCAACTTCATACAGGTCATCGATTTTTATAAAACCAAAGTTTAATTGAACCGAACAAAAAACCCATGCGACAAACCCTACATTTTTGCCCTCGCGTTCACTTTATGATAGTAGTTGATTTCAACGGAGCCATGAACTTTAACTACAAATCCGGCCTTTTTTTGTTCAATCAAGTTTTATTTTTCCAAGCCGGGTTTAGTCAAACATTTAAATTCTTTGATGCTTTATTTTGACTAGTTTCGGCGCGTAGCTTTGATTACATAGTTAAAAGTTAAAGTGTAAGATTAATATATACAAACAAACACGAATCGATGTTATTAAGATTGCATACTAATAACTGCAACGTCTAATTCTAGAAGCAACTGAATAAGTTGTCATGAAGACAAACAATTTTTTTATAAAGGGAAAGCGGATATAAGGACTATGCGATGACCGCGCCGAATAATATTTAATCGGTTCAGTAGTCAAATCAAAATAGCTGGAAAAAATATGCCATCCAAGTAAACAAAATTTCGTATTTTGCTTTCCTGTGACTTTTCTGTGGTGTTTAAAAATATAATTAGTACTTAAAAGCGAAAATAGTTTTATTTTCGACCGTCTTCAAAAAAAGGAGGAGATTCTGAAATACGTTGTATTTTTTTATATTCAATGAAGTCTTGTGTTGTTTAGTTTTTGATACTTAAGTTAAACAAACTCTTCAGTAAAATTTTGTCAACCGTTTTCTTCGACATAATTATTTCGGCATGGTTGCCTTGGCTATATGCACTATCACAGTTGACATCTTTACATCTATCTATATCAACGCAGGTGGTATATTACGGTGATATACCACCAGCCCATGCTGTAAAGAAAACTTGTAAAACGCCACACTCACGTAGTATATAAAATAAGTTTTGACGTCTTTTCAACGCACGCCGGCTACATACTATGATAGCATATTAGATATATGTATTTTATCCTACCAACACATCTCTTCTTCTCAGTCCCCTGGCGCTCAAAGGACTGAGAAGAAGGCAGCGTGGTCAGAGTGGTTGTGGTTATGAGTGGGTCCTGATAAATGCTATGCGTCACCATTCGGCTCTATTGGAGGCGTTGTGGGAGCAGTCGGTCATCGTGGATTTGGTGAGAGATTTTATTAGATCTCCCCATCTGGTCGGAGAGCGGCCACGACATCTCTTGCCCTACATTCTGCCTTTGACTACAAGATGCTCCATTAAGTCTTCATTTCGGGTTATGTGCCCAAAGAACTTCAGTATTCGTATTTGAACAGTCGACGATAATCTCTCTTTGATGTGAAGTTCCTTTAGGATCGATACATTGGTGCGAGAGGCTGTCCACGGAATTCTCAGCAGACGTCTCCAGCACCACATCTCCGTCTCAGCTCCATAGAGAAAAATTTGAAAGACGAGACTTCGCATTAGGCGTACCTTTGTAGTTAGTTTACCATCACATAAATAGCTCTAAATTATCATCTCAATGTGTTAATTAATTTTTTTTTACCTGTCATTGTCATCCCGACAGGAGAAAAACTCCTATCCAAGTCTTGTTTAGACGGTTCAAGTTACTCGCATTTATTCAATTATATTTTGTTCACATTTTTTTAATTAGTTATTTAAATCAGATTGTATTAGATATTATTAAGGGTTGTTTGTCTGTGGGTAATCTTCAATTAGCCAGTAGGGATAATATATTGCTAGTGGCTCTGCAGCAGTAGACCTCGCGAACGTTTTCCGAAATGGCTCAAATATTAAGTTTCAATCACCACATCCCAGTCATTAAAAAAAAATCCAAAAACTGAATCGACAAATAAGTTCTATACAGTTATAGAACCTGCTCACAAAATTTCACAAGGATCGGTTGAGAAATGCGACCTGTAGAGGAGAACATCCAGACAGACGCTGGCCAGACAGACAGACAGACATTGCGCTTCGCGCTCGCTCGTTTAATAATTTATTCATAACGTTAATCTGTTTGTAATATATTCAAATATTTATGCATCGTTCTTATGCATTAACCGCCTTACTTATAAACGTCTCTCAACTTCTGCCAAAAGTTAATCAGTGTTTAAAAAAGTGACATCCGTTTTTGTAAATTAGTGACAAATAGTGACAGGGCGAATCTTAAGCAGTGTTTAGTCACTGTTTAAGTTGCGAGGCGTTTATAAGTACATGTTCTTGTTTTATTGTGTAATCTTGGCCAAGTTTTAATCAATTTGTTCATCATTATTGGCCTCAGTTCATCTGTTGAAGATGATTTAGTTGGCGTCAGTCAAGTTACAGAGCAGTTATTTGTAATTGAAAACATTCGTACATGGATCCACTCCAGCAAGCTGAGGTTCGTGAAGTTTCCTCTCCAATGACGCCACTCTACCTGGGGTTATGTTGATAGCGCAGGCTTTCTCAGGTACCCACACTACTAGGTACTACACTAGCTGTACCGTACGCGAATAAGATCGCGCGTTTTAAAAAAAAAAAAAATATTTAAAAAATATCTTATTGTAAATTTAAACCTTTCTCGAATCCACTTGAATACATGCAAAAAAATCATTAAAATCGGTCCATCTGTTTAGGAGAAGTTTAAGTACAAACACACGCACGGAAGATTTATACATATAACTAGCTGACCCGGCCACGCGTTGCTGTAGCTCAGTAGTTCTAATACGTTGAACCCATATACGATAACCTCTAAAATTATCAGTGTTTCTCTACTATTTTATGCATGTATTATACATATAAACCTTTCTCTTGAATCACTCCATCTATTAAAAAAACCGCATCAAAATCCGTTGCGTAGTTTTAAAGATCTAAGCATACAACGGGACAGACAGACAGCGGAAAGCGACTCTGTTTTATACTATGTAATTATGAAGATTATTTAAACTGAAAACTATTTTATGAATTGTGACACCGGTAATATCCATTTTTGTGATAGTACTTTATTAATCAGGTCCTTTGACCTTTATCCTTAGATCAATTTGTTAGTTCTTAGCATATGTGATTATGTTGCTTTGTGAACAACGAGGAATTGAGAAAATTCAAGACCATCAGCCCGCGATGACCTTTAGAATAGACAAATGACGAGCGACTGACTTAGTGATATTATAATAAAAAAAACACTTGACATTGGCAAAATTGTCATAGTAAGATGACTGATGCTATTGAAGGAAGATAAGCTTATATGATAGACCCTGATTCTTAGTTTGTCATTTAATGAAGTAATACTTCTAAATTAATTATTTTTTCTCGTGTTATTGAATGTTTTATTCAGTAATCTAAACGGATTTTTAATCAATAAATTTTAACTTCATAGCTCAAGTATGGACAATTGAATTATAAGAGTATCATGGTGAAATGTGATTTGTACGACGAGAAATCTCTGGAAAGTTCTAGACGGCCATTCCGCGATGACGTTTAGAATAGACAAATGACGATCGACAATTGACTAAGACCTTTTAATCAAACAATCACTAGACAGTTGACACTGGCAAAATTATTACTTTTATGACATATGCCAATAACGAAGAAGAAGATATACCCTTAAAATACCGTTCATTACATAAACCTACTCTATCTATAGACTTTGCGGCTCGTTAAGCCGTTGTGTTGGGATTACCATGATTGTTACACAAACATGCATACGATTTGCAACTGTAAATATTAAGCAATCAGAATCGATAGCAGCTCTGTCCATAGAGATGTTTTCACACGGTTTTACAAGCGATGTAGCTTATTGACTGAATAACTTATCGGAAATGTATGGATTGGTCAAACGCGTGTCGGAAAACGTACAGTGAAGGCTTTCAAAGTTAGTAAGGATATGAATGACTAGTGTTCATGCCACAAACAAATTCAACTAGATAGATAGATAGATAAAGAAGATTTTCTTACAGAAGTAGATGAAATACGGGACCTGGGTGTTTTACAGGACTCAAACCTGTCCTTTGACAAACACATCGACAATGTTTCCACCAGAGCAAATAAAGCATTAGGTTTTGTCATGAGAGTTAGCTCACAGTTGTCCTGCATAAATAGGTAGTAAAAATATTATATTGTGCCTATGTGCGTAGTATCCTCGAGTACTGTGCTCAGGTGTGGAACCCACAGTATGATATTTATATAAAAAGAATGGAGTCCATCCAACGACGATTTTTAAGATTTTTACAATATAAGTCTAAGTGCCATGATGTTGACTACGCCGCTAGATGTAGAAGATGCAGCTAGGTGTAGGAGACACCACATGTTGCCACTACTAAAGAGACGTAAAATGGATGATATAATCCTTCCTTCTATAGCGCAAAGTAAAATTGACTCCCCACAACTACTTCAAAATGTAAATTTGAAAATCCCAAACAGATCAGTTAGACTTCCTTGTCCCCTAGCAGTGCTATTTAGTTCAACTAATTATAGACAAAATTCATACTTTAGCAAAGCAGTAATCTTCTATATAATAAAAATCTATTGCTGTTCGTTAGTCTCGCTAAAACTCGAGAACGGCTGGACTGATTAAGCTGATTTTGGTAAACGGTGAGAAAATTGGTGGCATTGCAACGCATGCCGGGTACAGCTAGTCGCATATAACAACCTGGCTGGCATCTCTGAACTTGACTTATTCAACAGTAAACCACCCAAAGTAAAAAAAGTCTTAGCGGAACGCTAGTTTAGCATGTCTTAACTCTTCTTACGATAATTTTGTTATTTTCTGTTTAACTGTTATTTTATTTTATTTAGGTGTAAACAATTTTATTATTTTTTTTAGCTTTTAAGACTCTAGTTGCGAAAACTATTAATTGGTATTTAGTTATATATTTAGTTCATAGTATTAGTATTATGACATAGTTTGTTTTCCTAAGAATATAAAAAAAATCTATTTATTGGTATACCACACGGAAAATTATAAAAACAATTATTTTACAATAAAATGCGGCCATGCGGCCATAAAACAATGGGCGGCCTTTTCGCGGCGATCTCTGTCAGGCAACCTGGATGGACTGGACTATAAATAAAAAAGAAGGGGCGGGGTATGTTGTTGTGGTGTTTATATATAAATAAAATAAATAAATAATACCTGACATTTCACACAGCATCATCTGGCCCCAGGCAGACCCGAGACAAATACTTGCAGATCATACAAAAAATTGTCCCGCGGCGGGAATCGAACCCGAAACCTTCTGCGTCTCAGTCGCGCCTTGGCCCACTGCGCCACAGAGGTCGTAAAGAGGTTTTTATTACATAACTTTACTAATACACATAAACATACAAAGTTTCATTACGATACTATTTCTGAATAGGAGCGGACATGCATTATAATATCGAACCACTTTATAAAGCATTTACGATAAAACCAATAGCCTGCCAGCAAGAGTAAGATTAGGGCCGGACAGACAGACAGATGGACAGACAGGCAGACAGACTGACATAGCAAAACCATAAGTGTTCCTTATGGATTTCAAAACCCTAAAAACCGCAGCGTGGTATTGGTACAGTGTTTTCTACTTTCCAAGTAAAGCCGCGAAAGAAAGCTACTAGATTATACATTTGTATCATCCTTGTCATCACTCTACATTAGAAATCTCTAAATACAATTTGAACACTTCTCCGTCGACTGTAATGTTTACAAATGGTTAAAACATAAATCAGTATTTCGCATAATCTCAGCTCTTTGTATTTTTTGTCCCTTCTTAGCTTTACTTAGGGTATGAGCAAGGAAATTATGATGATTTCATTTTTACTAGACCCAGTTTGCGTAAACGATACTTGTGTTGCAAAAATGGTGTGAACAATCCATTATCCATTATTGTCTTAAGATGTTCAAAGTAAAATTCAAGCCTGTAATGTTCAGAAACAAATTGTACATCCCTAAGTAATGACTAGAAAAAGTAAATAGATCTTTTATAATGAATTTAACGCTTCTATAATAAACTTCCTGAAAATGCAACTAAACTAGCAATTATGAAATTTAAAGCATACATAAAGGGTAGTTTTGCGAAGAAAGCGTATTAAAATATAAATAACTATATTGTTCATTTTAATAAACACGGGCTTAACTCACGTATTATTTTGTCGATGGAGGCACCGACACTGTTTTGATTCATATAGAGAATCTTCATCAGGTTGAGTTTGATCCGCGGTCCGCTCGTTGCCGCTTGAGTTCACGGTTCGCACATTCGAACCGTGAACTCGAGCGGCAACGAATCAAACTCACCCTGATGAAGATTCTCTACTCTCTATTACTCTTGAATCGAAACAGTATCGGTGCCTCCATTGACAAAATAATACCTGAGGAAAAAGCCCGTGTTTATCAAAATGTATAGTACAACTAACGAAAGTTTTGAAAGTACTTTATTATTGACGCATCGCCTCATGTTGCTCTAACCTCTGACAGTTAATTGACAGATTTGCGATGTATAACCTTGTATTCGTTTTTCGTAATTAAGCTAGTTAAAAGAAGGAAACAGAAAAGCGCGAGGACCAGGACGAGTTTCTTGTTAATTCTTCTCGGGCTTGGGTTAGGAGGAATTGGTACATATATTCACCTAATATGTAAGACGTTTCAATGTAATCCTTGGGATTGACGTGTATAGAAACATACTTGAGTTTGTGTTTCTGAGTTTGCTAATCGACTATTAGATAGTTGTCGATACTTGACTTATCTAGTATCGAAAACCGCTCATAAAACTATTATGTATTAGTTAAAGTCAAAAGTCAAAATATACTTATTCAATACAATCACAAGGATCACTTTGACACCTCTTACATAACTAGGTGAATTTAGGTGCCAATTCATCCTAACCCAAGCTCGAGGAAAACTGGCAGAAAAAATAATTATTATTATATTATGCGACTAGTTCCTGATATGATGCATGCAAGTATCTTCTTCTTCTTATCGTGTCACTACTTATTTCAAACCAGTGTGGTGAAAGAATAAAAGTGAGTCTCAGGGGCTCCTTCCAGAGGAACTTTTTTGTTTCTACGACATGCCGATTTCCTCAAAATGATTATCTTTTGATTTCTTTAACTGGTCTAGAGCACATACATTTTTCAAACATAAGAAATCCATTGGTTCACGAGCGAATTCGGACACACTATCATAGTATATAATATATTCAGGTAAGTGCCGATATATATCTATTGTGTGGTGGTTTCGGTTAAGGTAGTTATCTTCCTTACCTATTTATTTGTTGAAGAAGTAAACCCTGTCAACCCCATTCGGAGCGATCTGTCCTCAGGTGGATTTAACGGCTTCGATTATCCGTTTACAAAAGTCCCAAGCTCAATTCTCACCAAACTTGTTTAATTAAAGTTTTCGCACTCTTTTTTCCTTTAGGCGGGGAAATAATTCCTTGTTTGGGAACAGGGGATTGTATAGAGTAGCGATTTGATTGTTTTTATTTTACCTAACTGTAGAGTTCGGTAAATCTTTTTTCTCATTTTTTTATGTAAATATGTTTTGTGTTTCTATTTTTAACGCATTAGATGTGATGCGTATATGTAATGTTGAAATAATGTGTAAATAAACTATATAATTTATTTACTGAAATAAATACAAAAATGTACAGAATAATATATATATATATATATATAAAGAGGATGTATGCATGCTCCCATAGACTCTGAAACGGCTGAAACGCCGTTACGCCGTACCAGACGCCGGGAAATAATTTTGAATACGCGGTATATAAATTAAATTGAACTGTAGGGTGAATTTTAGAACTGTTTGTTTTCAGAAGAAATACTTTTGTAGTCAGAGTGTAAGTTTTTTAATTACGTAATAGTTTTAAAACTAAAAATTACGACTTCACGAAAAAAAGCAAAATATCAAAATGTTGTTTCATCTAAGTGAACGACATATTTTTTTTAATTTTTTTTTATTTAAAAACCTAATTACTGAACCAATTTTTATGTAATTTATATGGGACTAATGAGAAGTATATCCTCTCACATGAATCAGATTTTTTCAAATCGGTTTATAAATGACGGAGTTATGAGGTAACAAACATACAAATTTAGATAAAACACAGTCGAATTGAGTACCTCCTCCTTTTTTGAAGTGGTAAAAAATTGAAATAATTTATTGATATCCGTTATGTACAAATAATGAATCTAGATTACATTGATTAAGTAGATAATTGTCAATTAGGTATCTACATGAATTCAACTGATAAGGTCGTTAACGGAATTAGATGTTATCATCAAAACAAACATCGCATTTCAAATGATTATTAAACAAATAAATACAAGGAAATGTTATATCTTTTTGTAACGATCTATTTCCTTATGGATTCACTAACGACACGCATTTCTTGAAATACAAAATGACGTAAGTATGATATGACAGAAAAACAAAATAAAAAAATAGTTACATAAAAAATATAAAATGAATACCTACATACAACAATCCTACAAATGTTTAAAATTACTACTTTTTGCAAAAAATCAAGTGTATGTTTAGGCAAATCTAAATGACTTCGAGTCCTTAATACATTTTTGGGTTTTACGCCGATTGAAGACAAGTCAATTGGGACTATTGAAACTGTGAATTTCAAGAATGTGGCGTTTGGATATGGATTCAATATCCAAACGCCACATTCTGGAAATTCCATTATATTTATTTTTATTATTATATATCGTGTTATACGTTTTAATTTATTCCCAAAGGTTCGGTTGCAACAACCGTGATTGTGGGTTGACTCCCAGTGATAGATAGATAGATACAGAAGACACTTTATTGGACACAAAAAGAACGCAGAAGAAATAATGGAAATAATCCAAAACCGAATATCCGAATTAATAAAACAATATTTTCACTGGTCGAAAAAGTTTATATGTACATAGAATAGATTAGAATAGAATATATCTTTATTGTACACCTTATATAATACACAATATTACAATTAAATGAAAGTAAAAGTATTTATGTGGTACAATGGGCGGCCATATAGCTTGAGAGCGATCTTTTCCTGACAACCTTTGGATGGAAAGGATCGTATTAAGTTGAGTGGACGGCGCGCCGTACATTAAACTAATTATAAATTATATAAATAAATAAATATGTAACTATATACTACACTTAAATACATAAAAACTTACAAACTAAAGTGATGTGAGAAATTGATGGTATACCAAGTTTTAATATTTTTGTACAAACATGGAGTGTATATTATATTATCTTATATTATTTTGTTATATCAAAATAATATTAGATAATATAATATACACTCCACCGTGATTTACATATCAATGTATTCCCGATGTTATGTTGCAGCAACCGTGGTAGTGGGTTGACTCCCGGTGAGACTTGTTAAATACTAAAACAATCTCTTATCTTAAGACGAGACAATCTAAATCGAACGTCACATGGTAAGTTCGTTTGACAAATATATAATAATAATAATTAATCCCGTACTGTTCACACAGCGTCTGGCCCCAAAGTAAGCAGAGCTTGTTTTATGGGTACCACATGACTGATACACTACTTATATACTTTTTTTTGTAAATACTTACATATTCTACATAGAAACTACATACATCTACATCTACATAGACCTGAGACAAATACTTGCAGATCATACAAATATTGGCCCCACGTCGGATATTGAACCCACAACCTTCTGCCACTAGTTTTATAGTACCTAAGTATTTACCAATTTGTTACCTTAATTGTATGGCTATGGAAGAGAGGGATCTTCTAACACAAGTATTCTTTACTTAAAAGAAGATCTCAACCTTAGTAATTTATATTGTAAACATGTTACAGAAATAAATAATTTTTTATTTCTTTTTTCTGTTTCTGCGTCTTAGCTGGATCTTAGCCCACTGCGCTACAGAGGTCTTCAATATTCTCAGGGATTTTTTATAAAATATAGAAAAATATATATATACGCTCCACACCAGCTGATGTCCACAACACGTTAGTCCAAGTTTTTGTAGGCACTCAGTATTTGCTTTCGGGATTCGAGTTAAAGTTCCAATATGGCGGAAAGTATTCTTGCATTCGCATGCTCCTGGAACATCCGGGAATAAGTTTCGCTGCGATCAGATTGTAAACTTTGTCTTTGGGACTCTATTGAGAGTCCGGTTTGTTCAAGACCTTAAGGTTAATTTACATCGGGTGGGTCACTGCACTAAACGTCGTCGGTTGTTAGGGGTTCCGTAATTTAAAAAAAACAAAAAATATCTTCATAGGTTCACTTTGTTGTGTCTGTATGACAAGACTATTTTTCTCAGGACTGCGTGAAGGTATTATGTTAAAAATTCAAATACTTAGGTCTGCAGTCTCTTGAAACTGTTGAAAAATGAATTTCTAAGTCAACGTTATAACAAATTACGGCCTGAATACAGTGTGGCCATTTAGCCATTAGTCTAGCCATTAAATCAAAATCTATAGATCAAATAAATCGATGACCTCTGTGGCGCAGTGGGCCAAGCTCTGGATGAGACTCAGAAGGTTGCCGGTTCGATTCCTGCCGGGGGGCAAACCTTTGTGTAATCTGCAAGTATTTGTTTCTGACCTAGGCGTTTCTATGTATAATAATATGTATGTATTAACAAATAGAAAAAAACATAGACATTGACATATACAGACATTTATTTGCTTCTTAGTACACAACACACAAAATACAAGAAAAAAAAAAGCACATGGTACTAATAATGGTTAATATGTCAAATAATAACGTTATGTAAAATTGGTACAATTATGCTTATGCATACACATACCGTGTATGTGTTTGCTACAGCAGCAAATTGGCCCCGACTCAGCATGATGTCTATTCGCAATAGACGCTGTTTTTCAGACCATCGCTGTCACAAGACCCTGTGAGAATATAAAGCATAGTTGAGAAGTTAAAAATAAATTCTATTTAATATAAGTGTACAAAATAATACGAAAATATAAGATTAAATAAATGAATTAGATAAAAAAACTAATACAAACATGTTAAAAGC
The DNA here is from genome assembly GCA_948098915.1 of Lampropteryx suffumata. NCBI lineage: Eukaryota > Metazoa > Arthropoda > Insecta > Lepidoptera > Geometridae > Lampropteryx > Lampropteryx suffumata. The sequence goes on from OX402561.1 coordinate 12,786,383, forward strand.
TTTTTTCCGCCATCAAATGCGGATAACCCAATTTTAAACCTTACCCAATGCGTGTTATATGGACATCAAAAATATAAAAAAATACAATATTAGATAAATAAACACATATATAAAACGAAAAAAAAAATACGAATCAAGAAATGATTCATGTTTTTTTACATTAAAGAACTTTCAAAATTATTATACATAATTTAAAAAAATTGCTTACAAAATTATAACCCCGGGCTCGGTAAACATCTCTGATCTCTAGTTGCTTGAATTTATGAGGATTTTTATAAACTTGAAGAAAAAATTGCTAACTAACCAATTGTTAAAGTTGAAGTATATCTTACTAGCTTCTGCCTGTGAATTGGCTCGTGTTCTACGGAAATACAAAGTAGCCTGGTAAAAATAACGCGCCCAGCGTTCAACGCTCCATTCAACGTGTCGCCTGTGTCTTGGGAACGCTGCCCTCGTGCAGTGCTATGGATCTGGCTGTTGAGCTATCTATAGATCGTTTTAAACGGTCCTTAGACAGTTCAACTGCTTCACATGTATTTCATATATTATTATTATATGTATATAATTTATCATATTTCTGTAATTATAAGTAGCCTTATAATTATTTACACACAGTTTCCAAATTAAAAATATGTCCATATATATACATTTTGATAAACACGGGTTTAACTCATGTATTATTTTGTCGATGGAGGCACCGACACTTATCGCACGCACTGAGTGCGAACCGTGAACTCGAGCGGCAACGAGCGGACCGCGGATCAAAGACACCCTGATGAAGATTCTCTAGCTACATGAATCGAAACAGTGTCGGTGCCTCCATCATCATTATCACCATCATAGTTGGCCATTGTTCATCTGTTGAAGATGATTAAGGTGGCGTCAGTAAAGTTAGAGAGCAGTTATTTGTAATTGAAAACTTTCGTTCATGGAGTGGTTCATCCACTCCAGCAATGAGGTGGGTGAAGTTTGCTCTCTACGCCTGTTTGATAGCGCAGGCCTTCCCAGGTACTCACACTAACCTCTCGACCGTGCCTCCATCGACAAAATAATACATGAGTAAAACCCGTGTTTATCAAAATGTATTATACAACTCACTAATGTTCTAGTATAGCTCAACTGTTTCCCATGTATTTTATATTATTTTGTACATTTCTGTAATTATTATAATATTTAGAAAGTGAAATGTTCAAATCTCTTTAGTCATCATTGCATGAATGAGTTAAAAATTTAATTAGAATACGAAGTAAGAACGCGTTGTCTGTTATTCTGTACATTATCCGCTCCTCGTATCAAATCAACTGTTACAACGCCGCGTATCGTTCCTGCAGAGAATCCGCTAACTGTAGCCTGGCACATTTCCAGTGTTTAATAATTTCGTATACACATACTGTCTGCTATGTTTTAAGCGTACGTGACTGTAGCGTGACTTATTTCCGCAAAAGCGTTAGAGTGAATGGAAACTAAGCAAAAGGTATTTGTCTAGAGCCCCAGGTCACCAAAACAAATATGATATGGAGTTTTTCTGTTTTCTTGCTGCTGTTACTATTTTGAAAATATTTTAGGATGAGTCTGACATCTTTCAAAAATGGCCACTTCAAGGCTGTTTGATAATATTTATATCTATAGGGAAAAACTGATCAAGAAACCTCCTAATATTTTTCAAAGTCCTATCCAACTCATGACACAAGATGGGGTAGGTAGTAAAATAAAAAAAAAATAAAAAAAAAGCAATAGCTCTGATGCAGACAGACAGACAGACAAACGGACGGACGGACATAACGAAACCATAATTAGATGCCATAATCGAAACGAAATTAGTTAGTGTCATACAAAAACACAAAATAACCTGATTTGTAAAGAATGTTGGTGCAAGTACAAATCCGTGGTTTTGGGTCTTAGTTTTATAAGTATGTCTGTGTTGTGATTCAGTCAGTTATTTATTTAGGGTTAGCAACAGATTAGATTAAAAATTTTGTTCTTCAAAATTAAATGTTGTTCCGCTCCAGGCGTGTATTAACCAACTTTGGCTCTCTAACTTCTTTGCGCTATATATTTTCGATTACAAGTTGTGATAAGAGATTTTCGAGTTACCGAAGTTTCTGAACGCTTTTGGTGTCACTGAACTCAGATGGAACGCAGAGTCATATCTAGGATTGACTGGGTATAGGAAACTAGTTTTTGATGTTGTAAAGTATATAACATACCTGTATGTAATGTAATATGTAACATGTAACATACCTACTTACGAGCACAAAACGTATCTTTTTAAAAGCGCTAAATATTTAGCGATTAACTCGACACCCAAGTGATGGCGTCGTGCGATAATCAAACTGTTTCTTTCATAATTATATACTAAGTCAATCGACTTTGACGACCTCTGTGGCACAGTGGGCTAAGGTCCGGCTGAGACGCAGAAGGTTGCGGGTTCGATACCCGCTGCGGGACAAATGTTTGTATGATCTGCAAGTATATGTCTCGGGTCTAGGTGTTTCTATGTATAATGTATGTATTTACAAAAAAAAGTGTTTAAGTAGTATATCAGTCATGTGGTACCCATAACACAAGCTCTGCTTACTTTGTGGCCAGATGATGCTGTGTGAAATGTCCGGGATTATTTATTGATTATACAATTACGAAAAAACAGTTACGACCTGTAGCACAGTGGGCCAAGTTCCGGCTGGGATGCAGAAGGTTGCGGGTTCGATTCGCGTCGTTTGACAAATGTTTGAATGATCTGCAAGTATTTGTCTTAGTTCTATGTCTTGTATATATTCGTATGTAGTGTATGTCCAAAAAAAAACATGTTAGTATTATATCAGTCATGTGATTCCCATAACACAAGCTCTGCTTACATTAAGGCCAAATGAAATGAAATTATTTATTTGAAATGAAATGAAATGAAATGATTTATTTGCGTGAAATGTGGTACACAGAGAACTTAAATATATAATTAGATTCACACATTTCGCTAGGAAACCCAGCATGCAAAAATTAAGAAGGTACATATAATAATTTAATTAAAGATTACATTTTTAAACAAATTAAATAAACATTAATATAATGATTACAATCTCGAATAATTAAATTTAGGTATGAATTACATAATAGTTTTTACCTTAGCAAACGGAACAAATGATAAAATAATGATAAAAATCATAGCAAATGATGCTGTGTGAAATGTCTGGCATTATTTAGTTAATTAATTTAATTTCTCATAGCTTGTATAAATATATTCCTTATTTATTATTGTATTTGTGTTGAGTGTGATATCAACGGTGTGTCAGCTCAGTTGGTAGACTCTCCCTTCTGCGCTGTAGGTTGAGGTTTGATTCTCTCCCAGGACAAACATTTTGTGTCAAGAAAGAAGGTGGTTGTTCTGTGTCTGGGTCTATATAGTATATTTTGTGTGTATTTAAAAATATATAAGTATTCTATCAGTCATCTGGTCACAATAATACAAGCTATGCTTAGTTTGGGGTTAGGTGGTGTTGTGTACATTGTCCACCAATATTTATTAATTATTATTATGTTCCGTTATTAGCTGTGGTATTCCTTTATTTTCTTCATTCAGAACAGAATACTTCACTTAACTTTAGTACTTGGCCTACTTTATATAAGCCCGCTTAACATAGAAATAAGTCTGTCAATCATCGAGGAAACTCGTGCCTTTTGACTTCAAAGTCGATTCTTCGTTTGTCATTTCATAAAGAAACATAACTCTGCTAATTTAATATTTCTTACTCGTTTTATAGCATGTTTTATTTAGTAACCTTAGCAGAATTTTAATGAATAAGTTGTGACTTCATGGGACAAGTATGAACAATTGAATTAACTGTGTATTATGGTGCAATGTGTTTTGAACGACGAGGAATCCCAAGAACATTTTAGACGGTCATTCTGCCGAACTTCTAGAATTGACTAAACAAAAATAAACACTTGACACTGGCAAAATTGACATTATTATGTCACATGCCATAAACGAAGAAGAGGAAGAAGAAGAAAACTTCAAAGTCTTAGGATTGATATAAGTTAGTGCACCGGTGATATCCATTAAATGGAGCCCACCGCGTTTTCAAAACTATTCCACGGCGTCTGGTGGATACATTGCGTGACCCAAGAGCTGGCTCATATCTGGCTCAGCGTGTTGTGCATTGGAGTCTCGGGAACGCGGCAGTGATCTGGATCAGTTGAGCTATCTATAGATTGTTTTAAACGGTCCATACATAGCTCAACGGCTAACATGTATTTTATAGTATTGTGTACATATCTGTTATTATTTATGTAAATTATTTATACTTATATTATACATTCTTATATGTTTTCTTTGTTCTTGGCAGAGTCTTTGGCGTTTGGGCGAACGCCCGCCTGAGACGCAGTAGGTTGCGGGTTCGATTCTCACCGCGGGATGAATGTCTTTCGACACAAGCTCTTAGTAGGTCTTAACTATGTAGGTACTATACTATCGGTGCCAGCTGTTATGCACCTGGAACCGAACCGACACCGCATGGACTGACTCGGGTACTGTCGGCAAGGTCGAGACCGAGAGGTTAGAGTGGGTACCTGGGAAGGCCTGCGCTATCAAACAGAATCCCAGGCAGAGTGGCGTCAGTGGAGTGGAAAGTTCACCCACCTCAGCTTGCTGGAGTGTATCCATGAACGAAAATGTTTAATTACAAATAACTGCTCTGTAACTTGACTGACGCCACCTAAATCATTTCAATTCAATTCAATTCAATTTATTCATACATACCATTAATAACATAACAAAACATCAACCAAAGCGTTAAAAATAAATTAGTCAAGATTATTTACAGAATTTCATCAATTGTAATTGTAATGTCAAAATGTATTTAAAAGTCAATAATTACATATAATTTTAAGAAATTATATCGACATAAGATTATAAGGTGACGTCAATCTACGCCAGGTTCGAAACTTATACTAGACTTCCTAGCGTACATTTCAAACATCCTCTTACACTCGTGCATCAAGCCAGTCAGTGAGTGGATCACACGAATAGATCACATTGTGGAGCCCCGGTGTGGACGTATTCGAGCAGAGAGAGCACACGCTCCGCGGGGCTCTGGCAGCAGTTTCATCTTCAACAGATGAATTAAGGCCAATGATGATGATGATACTAAACATGGATTATACCTACAGCTGTAAAACAGCTCAATACAATTTTATTGTCAAAATGTTTTTCATCCTTGTTTCCGTCATATCACTATCATACAAAACACATTGAATGTAGGAATTGGGAAATAAAAAAACTAATCCAGCATGAGATACATTGCTGCTCTATGTTGTACAGTAAACAAATAAGGTCTAGATTGGTTTTCAACCTTATTATCCTTACAATACGTGTCGAAATTCATGAGCTTTTTAGCTTTACTGTAGTAATAATATTTTACGTTTCATTTGTCTTATGAGAAAAATGAAACGGTTAACGCACCATCAATGAAATGCGAACGTGGTCCCTTTGTGTCTGTAATTGCTCATCCACAAAATTGACAATAAAATGAATAAAATATACCTTTAAATGCCTTTAGAAATGTATGTAGGACAGGGCAAGCATGTGTATTCTAAGTTTGAGTTTGTACATTTTCGATAATTTATCGAATTGCTCGCGAATAATGCCTCTGACTCTGTTATTTCGCTAGACTAACTTATATATCGAAAAATACGAACGACTTCATTTTGCCCATAAGTCTGAAGCAGAGAAACATTTTAAATAAAACGCTTCTTAGATTTACTAATTTGACATTACATTGCCGTGATTTAGCTAATTTTAGACGCAATACAGAAAAAAAGTAATAATAATAATAATAATAATTATAATAATAATAATACCGGACATTCCACACAGCATCATCTGGCCCAAAAGTAAGCAGAGCTTGTGTTATGGGTACCACATGACTGATATACTACTTATATATTATTTTTTTGTAAATACATACATATTATACATAGAAATACCCAGACCTGAGACAAATACTTGCAGATCATACAAACATTTGTCCCGTGGCGGGAATCGAACCCGCAACCTTTTGCGTCTCAGCCGGACCTAAGCCCACTGATCACAGAGGTAACATAACATAATTGTGAAACAGTCATATAAAACTGTAAGTAACTCTAATTTCTGCCTCTGAGGAGCACTTTAATCGTTTCACCACACTAGTCTAAATAACTAGTGACACGATTAGAAGAATACTACTATATCATCATTTTAATATGTTAAAAGAAAATCGACTTCATTGGCTACAATTTCAGACCATAAAATTATTTTATTTCGTCTTTGAGTAATCGGTTAACATTCATAAAAAAAATGATTCGACTAATTGAGAACCTTCTCCTTTTTTGAAGTCGGTTAAAAATATGTGCCAACAATATCTAGTATTATAGTCTGAGCACTCCGTAACTCAAATTCAAATTAATGATTTTTTTTTATTCAATACTATCACAAGGATCACTTTGAAACGTCTTACATACTAGGTGAGTTTAGGTGTCGATTCCTCCTAACTCTAGTACGAGAAGAATTGGCAAGAAACTCGTCCTGGTCCTAGTGCTTTTTTGTTTGATCCTTCTTATATTTTGCTTAAACTACGAAAAACTTAAGGGTAGTTTATACATTACAAATCTATGAGTTTACTGCGTGAGGACAGAGCAACATGAGGCCATGCATTCTTATCAACAATATAGTATTTTATATTATAATACGCTCTCTTCACAAGACTACCTTTTATGTAAGCTTAAAATTTCTTAATTGATATATTAGTAGCTTTGTAAGTGTACTGTCGATCTTGGCTTAAAAAAATTATTGCTACACAACACTATCTAGCCCCAAACTAAGCATAGCTTGTATTATGATAAGATGATAGATAAAATAATTTTAAATATATGCTTGTGATACTTTATAGCACCCACAGAACAAACTTCTATGTTCTTCACACAAATGTTTATCATGAGAGGGAATCGAACCCTCAACCTACAGCGCAGAAGGCAGAGCTACTATCAACTGAGCTGATAGGCCATTTATTGATATGAAAAATAATTTCGGCATTACATAAAGTACAGAGCTGGTTATCACATTACTACTATTAATTGCTTAGATCTGTATCAGCCGCTGATAACTTTGTGTTCAATCAGAATTCTATCAATATCAGATAAAAATCTAGTACGGAAATATGTAAACAAACATTTTTTGTTCTACATAAAAATACATTTATTTACAGAAATAATAAAAACTGATATAATTAATTGCTTATAGATAAATCTGTAAGTATCGCGACTTTGTGAAACTTACAAGTTACAACTAACAAAGCAAGCCTAAAATCATAGACGACCTCTTTGGTGCAGTGGGCCAAGGCTCGGCGGATATGCAGAAGGTCGCGGGTTAGGTTCCCGCAGCGGGACCAATGTTTGTATGATCTGCATGTATTTGTCTCGGGTCTTGGTGTTTCTATGTACACAAAAAAATTTGGTACCTATAACACAAACTCTTCGTACTTTTGGGCCATCTGATGTTGTGTATGATGTCTAGCATTATTTATTTTATTATTTTAAAGATTAATAATAGTGATGCATAATAGTGATGCCTTTTAATTAATTATAATAATAATAATAATAATAATACCGGACATTTCACACAGCATCATCTGGCCCCAAAGTAAGCAAAGCTTGTGTTATGGGTACCACATGACTAATATACTACTTATATACTTTTTTTTTTTTTTAAATACATACATATTATACTTAGAAACACCCAGACCCGAGACAAATACTTGCAGATCATACAAACATTTGTCCCGCGGCGGGAATCGAACCCGCAACCTTTTGCGTCTCAGCCGGACCTAAGCCCACTGCGCCACAGAGGTCGTCTATGATTTTAGGCTTGCTTTGTTAGTTGTAACTTGTAAGTTTCACAAAGCCGTTGAATATAATTAATCTGATGATATGGATATATTTATTTCTAGTTTGGCAAAGTTTTCAGATTCTGTACACAGTATACATGTGTATACAAGTTTGTAGTGTATATGTAGGTACTATGTCACTCCATTGTCGTAATAATAAAAAAACTTTGGACCTTTTTTAAAATCACGTTATTATCAGAAATCAGTTTAAAAGTCCATAAATCGCAACTCATATTTTTATTGGCATTACACTGACAAGGATAAACTATCAAAGCTACATTAGCAAATTGTTTGATTGTGTAAAAGACACTCACATAGTGTCTCTTTTTAATAACTAACTGTTTTGAACTATACAATTTAAAATGTTAGTAAACTTGTAAATAATGGACAAAAGGACACGACGCGACGAAAGGTCCAGTTTAATTTCAAAAGCTATTATATGACACATCAGAAATTGTACCACCAGTTGGTAGTTAAAGTTTTTGGTAAAAGGTGATAACGTAAGCTTCTATTTGAGTTTGTTATAATAGGTAAGTAAGAATTATGATTTAGTTCAAAACAAGGTTTTAATACTGGATGTTTTGAAATGGATGGCTTTGTTAGGCCCATAATTACAAGTGTTATTGCTTGAAACTCGTGCGCTACATACCTATACGCGCTAGTTTTATTAGTGTTGCTTATATTAACTTTATGTGTAGCCGGGGCTGAATGGTTCCCTTATCGGGTTAAATTTACATAATACCTACATGCCAGTTTATAGTGGTAATAACAATGGTATATAGAAGCGCAACTCTTTCAAAAACTCCGGAGAGACATATTGTTATAGCATCTAAGCTGCGTTCGGTTAGTACATACATAAAAAGTAGCCTATGTCCATTCCTAAGATACAATCTAGGAATCCACACCAAACTTGATTGATGCAAAAAAAAAATTGTATTGATACTAAACTTGACAGGATCATCCGCTAGGCCAATCTCAAGAATTCGTAAAAATTTCACCAGAATCGGTCCAGCAGTTTCGGAGTCTAGGGAACATACATACATACATACACACATCGCCTTTTATATACGACGTATATAGTCTATGTTCTCTATATATATATATTTAAATTCTTTTACATTAGAATGACAGAGACAGACCACGCAACCTAATATTGTAATTATAGGATAGAAGGTTAGAAGTTAACGGATAATCATCACGTTTTACCTTTTAATTCGTTCCATGATTCAACGCTGACTTAGCCCGCGACTACGGCTATTACTACATACCGAAACTTCGGGGAATAAACCAATAATAAACTACTAAAATAATATGAATTCTATATATACAATAATTACCTAAGTATTACTGCTCAACAATGAGAGATTAGTATGAGATATGAAAACATTGTATTGAAAATCTATACAGGTCCAATAAAACCTCATATCAAATCAAAAGTTTTATTTCTGAAGTTTTATACATGACAATTCATTTTGTTTGTAAAAATGTAGGTAAGTAACTGAACACAATATGAAAATTTTAAACATAGCGAGAGATGATCTACCAGTAAATCATATTTAGATTTTCTAGTGATCACCCTCTGTTTAAAATGTCTCCATAAGGGAGAGGTACAGCTCCGGAACTGTTTTAGGTATGTGTCGGAACTGCCCCATATTCTGCTACCATAGTCTGGGCAAACATATCTGATTCACTGCAAAAACATGGCAGCCTCAACAACATCCTCAATGTATGATTATATTGAATGCGCAGATTATCATAGCTTTTGGCAACTAATTTTAACACGAACATAGTGCCAGGAGATTCACTTCTATTTTTATACCCATTATGTCAACGAGGAGCGCTTTTGATATTGCGGCAGATTATCGTGGTATAAGCCGACGTCTTTGCCAAGCTCAATGAGGTTCTACGTGACACAGAGACAAAAGATATTGGTAGGATGGACAGGCCTGCCTCCATAATATTCTTATACGTACCTACGTATATAATAATAAAACGAATAAAACGTAAGACTTAATACATTATAAATTATATCTTCCTAGATATAATGTATTAAATATATCGTTTTATTCAGCGAAATGTTGGTAGATAAGATTTATATGATTATAAGTACTTACCTTAATTTAATGCAAGCTTATTTTAGAATGTCAGAAAAAGTTTAGTTAGCAGATATAACTTATCAACTTTATCTAACTTACTCGTATTTTGTCCAATAATTATCTGAAGGCCTTTCCATCGGAGAAAAGTCCTTATGAGTGTAGTTTCAGAGAAAATTTGCTTGACAATGCTGTGATGGAACAACATTTTTGAAAATGTGTAACTTAGTAATGAGTGTTTGTCTCAGTATTAGAGTTTTAAAAAACCTTTTCGATGCGGTTTAGCGACATCATTGTTAACAAATTTACATCTATGTGCTCGCGTTCTCAAGGAGAATAGACAATGGTTTTATTTGTATGTTATTGTAGCATTGTATAGATAACGTTGTCGTCACATCCAATCGAAGCCAAGTCACGATAGTACTGATAAATAGCATAATTGCAAATGGTACTAGTAAAAAATGACTCGCGATACTCCAATTGTGAGGCCCTACCCCAAACTAGGCCAAGTTTTCTTTTTGTAATTTACGCAAACATAAGCGCCTGTAATTATTTTTAACACATGAATTTGAACAAAATCGGTTTACTATTTTAGTGTTTTATCATATATGTGTAAGGAACACTATTCCTTGATGCCATTCCTATCATTATACAATGCTCATGATGTAATACCTATCTACCCACATTTTATTTTTATTTTTATTTTCTTTAATTATTTTTAGTTCTTAATTTTGTTTAAAGGCACTAAGCATGTACGCATGTATTTACTTTGTAATCTTTAATTGCCTACGTACCTAAACTGTAACTGTACCTAACATAAGATATGGAAGAGCGAGACCATCTAACACAAGTATATTTCTACTTAAATGATGGTCTCAACACTTATGAAATTGTTAAAAACTGTTACAGAAATAAAAACATTTTGTATTTTTGTATTTGTATTTTGTAAACACTGAGAGAATTGTTCTTTCAAGAGTGCCTAGAACTGCCTAATATAAAAAAAGTTCTTTTGCAATGTGTGGACAAATATTTAATAAAATTCCTGCCGAAATAAAGGACTTACCAATAAGGCTTTTTGTAAAAAAAAATTGTAGCTTTATGACAGAACTTTTTACAATGTTAATGAATTTCTTGGAAACTAATGAATATAATTGATTAATGCTAAAATAGAATACTATAATTTAATGTAATGTTATATAGTTTAATTTAATGTTTTGAAAACAAAAATGTTCATGCCAATGTTCTTTGGTAAAATATGTGAGCATACTGTGTATGACTATCTGTTATCTACCATATTTCTTGCAAATAAATTATTTCTATTTCTATATTAAATCAAAACAGCTGGTAAAAATATGTTACCCATGTTAACGAAATTTCAATTATTTGGCTTTCCTGTGACTTTCCAGTGGTGTTTTCGAATTTCAAACAAGGATAATGTATAAAATGCGTATAACAAAAACTTTTTTAACCGACATCGAAGAAGATTTCGTATATTTGATGTCCTAAGTTACTTATAATGGCCTCAAATTTAATTTATAGAAGTCGGTTTTGTTTTTAGTTTTTAATTTATTTAATTACTAGCTGACCCGTGCCCACTGGGCGGTTACAAGATAACAAAAAATATTAAAGTAGAGAAAGAAAGAAAGAAAGCATTTATTATGTCCAACACTCAAAATACAAAAGATAAAATATAGAATAGGAATAAAAAAAATAAAGTACCAATATCGCTATTATAAAAAAAAATAGCTATTCAAATTATTGTAATAATTACAGAGATTAACAAAGTTACGGATAAATATTGATAGGTGGCTCTGTAGCTTCGGCCGCCCCGTTCCCGTTCCCGTTGTTTTTCTGGAATAAAAAGTAGCTTATATCCTAATCCAAGCTACTAACTATGTTAATTTTAAGTTTCATTCAAATTGGTCCAGCGGTTCTTGAGTTATAAGTGGTGTAACTAACACGACTTTCTTATATATATATATAGATTGTTAAAAGTTAAATACGTAGAAACTGTTAAAGTCGTGGGATTTCCAGACACAATATGTCGTCCACAATTCGCTGCGGCATTTGCGATGCCCTAAGGTATTTCGAAACTAAGGTGATTTAATATTGCTTAGGTGTAAATCCAATGTCGCTTTAACAGCTTTGCAGCTTCTTGGTAGTTGTTTTAGGGATCGGGTTATGGAAGCACTCATTACAATATTCATAATAACTAGTGGTCGCCCATTGGTCGTAATTGGACCATCATTCATTAACAATTAATGTATTTTTTATGCATAATTTAAAAAAAAATAGTATTCTGCACTCATACTCTATATAAACTACAAATAAGCGAAATTTCATACTCCTCCGTCCGCGCAATTTTCGTAAAAATGGGTACAAAGTTTTTGCTTCACGTATTATTACAATATTAATAATAATATTATAACAATAATGTCCATTGATATTTTAATAAATATTAGTGGACAATCAACACAACACGACCTAGCCTCAAACTAATTAATCACCATTTTTAAATAAGTAACGGGACTACGAGCAATCAAACACTGTGCATGAAATATTTACTTTCAGAGTAGGTCTAAGCACTTTAACTAAGGAGTGGTCAAACGCTTACACTCTATCCTATAATTTCATAATTCGCTAGAGTGACTTTAAATTTTGCTTTGTCTCTGTCATTCTAATGTTAAAGAATAGAGATGACAAGATATTTAAACAACATATTAGTAGGTGTATTTATATGATAGAATCTTGATCTGTACCACATTTTACAAAAGTAAAGTCTATAATTTTGTTTGTCATTTTGCGAGTCCATACTCGCATAAATAGTGCATACATACTTACGTATTATACATATAGACGATCTCTGTGCCACAGCGAGCCGAAGACCTGCTGAAACGCAAATAGTTGCGGGTTTCTTTCCCGCCTCGGGACAAATCTTTGTATGATCTTCAAATATTTGTCTCAGGTCTAGGTGTTTCTTTGTGTAATATGTATGTTTTTATAAAAAAAATGTATGTAAGTAGTATATCAGTCATGTGGTACCCATAACACAAGCTCCGCTTATTTTGGGGCCAGGTGATGCTGTGTGAAATGTCCAGCATTATTATTATTATTATATATTTCTGCGTCTCAGCCAGCTGCAGCGTCTCAGCGTCGGCCTTGGCCCTCTGCGCCACATAGGTCTTCAATGATTCACAGAGGTTCTGTTCACCACAGCGGCAACTTTAGCTCCCTGTCTTGTACAGCTGCTGCATAGAGATTGGATTATATACTGAGACCCTTGAAGTGAGCAAAATTTCACCTCTGTTAAAGGGAAAAGGAAAACGTGAAGACATCGACGGTTCAATCATCGACCGGTTACTATAATCCCCGGCGATAAGTACCGATTGTCTATTAAATAATTAAACGCACTCTCCGCTTAACTACTCTATTTTTGAGTATTATTAGAAACGCGCAGCCATTGTAGATAGAAAGTCGTTCTGGATTTTGGATTTGGTTTAATTGTCTAATTATGTTTAAATAAGAAATTACAATTGTTGTCTGTAATTATAGAATGGTTTATTTCTAGTATTTTTTCATTACAAAATGGTGTACGTTGTGTACCACAGTTGCTGCCGTCACGCAGGCATCACGGATGATCATCGTCGCAGTGGCAAATATGCCACTATGAAATTATTCTGAGTGGTAACCTTTTTCGCTATCATAATATTTAATAATTATATTTTATTATTTCGTAACCTTTTAATTTTAATTTTTGGATTCTTCGTTTGTCATTTCCTGAAGTAACATAGCACTTCAAAAATAATTATTTATTTCTCGTGCTACTGCATGTTTTATTCAGTAATCTTAGCGGATTTTTTATGAATAAATCGTAACTTCGTAGCACAATTGAATTATACGTGTATTATGGTTTAATGTGATTTGAACGATGAGGAATCCCGAGAAAGTTCTGACGGCCATTCCGCGATGACGTTTAGAAAACACAAATGACGATCGTCTATTTGACGGACTATATTATCAAACAATCACTTGACACTGGCAAAATTGACATCATTATGACACATGCCATTAACGAAGAAGAATTTGACGAAGAGTAACTTTTGGTGTCACAAAATATATATTTTTACTATTAATATATATTACTCTTCTTACTAAGTACTTGACGGCTATAGGTCGGAATGGTGTACGCATACCGGTGTGGCTGCTCGACTATGTCACTAACTCGTACGGTTACCCGACGTGTACTGCAAACTTGCGAGGGGAGGCGGCAAGTTGTAGTTCTGTGCTTTGACTGGTCGACAGCATTCGACGTCGTCGATCACTGCGCCGATCACGTCCATTCAGTAAAGTGCATTCCCTTCAAACGGACCTTCTTCGAAACCGTTACCAAATGGTAATGGGTGATGAAGGTGTGACAAGGTCTAATCCTTTAGGCGTATCCTTTTATTGATGGGTGTCGTAAATGCTCTTTTCACTGCTTCTGATCGATCTATAATAATATACGAAAATGCTTTTCTCGTGGGGAACCATGCAAGGATGATGCAAGGAACCATCATCTATTTGCACAGTGTTCCATGGTAACATGAATTGTCATGAAATAGTCGGGAATTTGCAAATTAGTAAATCATCTGCCTTGAAAAAATGCCTACAAACTATTAATCACATCATATTCAAACAGAAATTTGAGAAAATACTTTCCATTGCCTTGACTCTGTGCATGTTACAATCAGTTATAGAGTTGCGAAGACCTTGACATTTCGGAGCCCCTGCCAAATTTTATAACATATCAGTAAATCATTTGATGTTGACAATTGTAAATTTCTTTATTTTATCAATAACTTTCCATCAAAAATTTTACATTTTATTTTCATATACTAAGACCAACTTCTTACATCGAATACTTATGTACTTATGTATATTAAAAATAAGCTTGCCTAGCCTATAAGCTATTCAAATTTTTACCGCCGAAATGGCTTTCTGTTCTGTTTTTGTCATTTTATTGTGTTGTTTCGTTTTGTGTTTAAAGTTTTCAGTACTTAGTTCAAATTGGTGGATACTTGGGTAGCAAAGTACTTGGTTCATTCTGTAGCCTAAATTGTATCCTTCTTACTCTTAATTTTAGTTTTGATCTTGTTTTGTTTTTATGTACAATTTGTTAAGTTGAATTTTTTGTTTTTAGCGTACGCTGTGGTGTCCTATAGATAGTTCATCATATCAGCCTTTAAGTAGTCCACCGCTGAACATAGGCCTCCCTAATAGATTTCCAGGAAAAACGAATTTGAGCCCTCTCCATCCATCGACTTCCTTGTGATAGTCAATGACAAATATGATAAAAATATGACAAAACCTTGGGATGAATCTGGTCCAACTCGAGTCTCCATCCGTTACAAAATTACCAAGGATCGTACAAAAAAGCGTTGGTTTACAAAAAAGATTAGACAAGTTGGTTGCTGGATTCTTCTAGAACTAGGGTTAGGAGGAACAAGTGTATTTATGTTTCTCTTTAATTCTAATAATCTAGCATTAAGTCGCTATATTATTTAGATATTGTTAAATCTATAACCGACATGACATTTACATAACATTCTAAGACAGACATGGTGTTCATAGAAGATTTCTAATAAAGATATCTTACGCATGTCATTCTTATAGACTTAGTCCTAAATAAGATCTCAAACATACCTTATTCAGTCCTGACATTCAGCTGGATTTGATTGCTACAACATCGCAGTGCGTCTCTTATGATCACGGATTATGCAAAGCAAATAATGTGATTATGTGATATGGGCTAACTCTATTGTCATATAGACGACAGGGTATGTAATACTATGTTTGGTCTAGCGAGCCATATTATGGCTGATGCAAGAAAATAATATTGATATTTTCATATTTAGTTAGGATCGCCGTCATTGATATACCCATATATAAACATTTACCACGATTCTCGTTTTTATTTCTATCTGCATCATAAAAACCACAAAAAATATTCCTAATCAGTTCCCAAAAGGATGTTATCAAGTAAATAATCAGCAATGTATGTTACAAAAATACTGCTAGGGAGACGTATAAAAAAGGCGTTCGCGGTGAATAGTGTCAGTTTAAGTCAAGCAGTCTTGATTGCATATAGTACTTACAAACATGAAAGGTAAATAATTGTTATAAGCTTAACAACAAATATTATATTATTTCCGAATATATTGAACTTTTCGTTTAATTGTACCATTGCTGAATTTTGTACATCAATATATAATTATTTATTTACAGGTACAGCAATCCTTTTCTTCTGCGTGGCACTAGCTGCTGCCAAGCCCAGGGAAAATGACATAGATGAGGACATTTATGTCTCAGCCGACCCTGAGACTGTTTGCGCTCAAGAAGACTCCGAAGGAGTCCTGGTCGGCAGCATTAAATACTGCAACCGTTTCTACAAATGCAATTTTGGAAGCCCGGTATCTTTCGACTGCCCTAAGGGACTAGTGTACAACTTCAAGAAGGAGTATTGTGATTGGCCATCTAATGTAAACTGTGGTGATAAAATTATCGCTGAAATCGATGAATATGTGAGCGAAGAGGTTACACCATGGACCCCGGATTTCGGACACAGCGACCCCAGCCTGGCACCCGAAATCTGCGCTGCCAAGTATTCTGAAGGTGTACTAGTCGCTCACGAGTACTGCAACCAGTACTACAAGTGCGTCCACAGTGTGCCCATCACTCGGCCCTGCCCTGAGGGACTCCTCTACCACTCTCAGATTGAAAGGTGCGACTGGCCCTATAACGTCGAATGCGGAGACAGGATCTACGCCATCAACGCCTAAAATGGTTTGTTACAAGTCCCTAGTTAATATTTTTGCAATAACTACCGATACCTTATAATATTTCAAATGAAAGTGAAAAATTTGTATATTGGTAAAAATTGTTTCATGTAAAGTTCATTTTGATTGCATAGTGTCCAAAATCCTGTAGGTGATTCAATAAAAGACTCATATACATAATCTTTTTGTTATTTCTAAAACTCATTAGGAAAAGACATGAAGGCATAATAATGTAGGTAGGTAAATATGTCATTCAAAAATCATTGCAAACGAACATACTACAAGTATTCCCAAAGTTCCGGTAGCATTACTACGTTTCATGTCAATATGTTGAGCCTGGTAAGTAGGTAAATAAATGTTTAGATAGCATATATAACGCAACAGTTTTCAGTCTTGATTCAAGTATTTTCAGTTGCATATGCATGTGTTATTCTGAAGGGAACTATATTTTATGTCACATGCTGACTATAGGGCTGTTCTAGAATTAGTTGTGACCCGAAAGGGTTTTAAACTTCTGTTGTTGGCAGTGGAAAACTTTTGTTTTACACTAGCATTCGATCATTTTCTAAAGGTTTTCTCAAAGAAATTGCTTTAATACTTTTTCGATGGAAACATACCTATTGGTGAAATGTTGTCAACCTTAAATCATAACAAATGTGTAAATAAATTTATGTAACGGTTTGTAATTTTTTTTTTATTTAATCGATAATGCATGACCCCTCACCGCACAAGATCGTTGGAAATTTGGTGCTCTCTGACATCCACTGTAGTCATCAAACCTTACGCCTACAGAGTGGGGTTTAATTAGGTTACAATTAGAAATATTTCAGTGAATTCTGCAACTGATATTAATAGGTTGGTAGTAAATAGGTATACCTAGATATACATCGTAGCTACATAGCGCTGATTTTGAATTTGCCCTTCTCGGATAGTTCATCGAGATTTGAGAAACATTTTGTGTCCTTCTTAGTACATATCCGTAGTAAAGCTCGTACCGTATATTCAAATTCAAATTCAAATATTTTTATTTCGGACAACATAGATCCATAGCAAATAATAATATGACAAAAGAGAGTTAGTAATATAAAAGATACAAAGTAAAAAAAGAAGCTGACGCTGGTTCACAGGGCGTTCACCAGAGTAACGAGCAGTTTTCTGGGATCACCCTGCATACCAATTATGCCCACATCACATTTGCCACATATTAAGATGCTAGAATGAATCATATCATTACATAGTATAAAACAAAGTCTCCTCCCGCTGTCTGTCTGTCCCGTTGTATGCTTAGATCATTAAAACTATGCAACCGATTTAGATGCGGTTTTTTTAAATATATAAAGTAATTCAAGAGAAAGGTTTATTATATATAAAACATGCATAATATAGCAGAGAAACACTGATAATTTAAAGGTTTCCGATGTGGTGTCGTAAATAAACACATTTTTTGAGCTTAAATTGCAAACGCTGGCTGAACCCTACGAGATAGATCAAAATAATGTACTACAGTATTGTACACCTTCAAAAGGTCTACAATAAAGTCTATGATGGTATATGGCTATCTCTTAAGGATAACCATTCTGTAGTATAATTAGTATCATCATTGCACCCGTGCGAAGCCGGGGCGGGTCGCTAGTAAAATATAAAAGAAATATTTTTTTTGTTGTAAAACAACCACATGAATAGCTTCACTTGCACCCACTCTCAGTTTGACTCCTATATCGAATCCAAGGCCAAGACTGCTGCCATGAAGCTTGGCATCCTCAACAAACAGATACTTCACACCTGGAAAGCTTTCCACCTTATTTGAAGCTCAATTCCGGTCGGGTATGGGGTATTGCTGCCATCTATGGCATGGTTTAGCCAAACACCAGCTGGCTGCTTTGGGCTCGATCGAGCGTAGGGTATTGAGGGTGATAGGTGAGGAGCTAAACGATGAGACTAAGTTCCAGAGTCTCGAGCACCGCCGTAAAGTTGCTTGCTTTCGTCCTTTTATAGAATACATTTCGGAGAATGTGCCCAGGAATTGCATAATCTAGTTCCACCATCTCCTTTTCACATGAGGACATACAGATGTACCGCTCAGTACTACCCATATCTTATCAGTCTACCACCCTTACGAACAAAGAGTTTTGATTCCACATTTATAATGCGTACAGCCAAGGACCAAGGAGCCAAGGAGTGGAAGCCACATTTATGATGCGTTTTTTTTATTTGTTTATGTAAAAACTAGACAAAAAAACAATCTTAACTAAGCAGAAGATGTAGTTACATAATACTAATGGCATTTGATATAAGATGTATGTAGATATTTCGATCAAGTCTTTGGTGTGCCAAGAACGTATTTTATTATGGGCTAGTTTTAGTAGATGACCTAGTAAGACTAGACCATAATAAAAAACTGCGTTAAACTGTACTTCGTTAAAGTTTGGTGAACTATTTATGGTGCAGTCATATTAATTATAATATGAAAACTCATATACACCTTCATATAGGTGTTCTCAAAGTTGTCTTAAAAGTCTCATAATAAAAATTGTAGAGCATACAATTTGCTACAAATTTTGTAAGAACTAATTGAAAACGCCCCATTGCACTCCTTTATATATGTTATTTGTTATGTATTTAAGATATACAAAAACTAGTTACAGAGTTTCAAACAAATCGCATCACGCGTTAATTAGTCCTCGTATACATTTCCTTATTATGTATGTACGAACCAAGAAGCGGTCAACAGCTAGATATTTTATAAGTGCGTAGTGTTCCCACTGCTGAGACCATATAGTATTTGATATTTATCAAGCCCTAGATACATCTATACAGAATAAAATAGCTGTATATAGATGAGACTAGGCAAAGATAGATGAGTAATTCATACGCATGAGGCGTATTTATTCCACATCTATCCTTGTCTAGCCTCATCTATACTATATACAGCTATTTTATAAGCTTGTAGCTTCTACCCGCAGCTTAACTCGCGTAGTAAAAAGTAGCCGATCTGTAATTCCGTTCAGCCATTTTTTCGTGATTGAATAACAAACAAACCTCTACACATATAAAGGGTCTTCCAATAGGCACGTCCGAACTTTGACAGTTGGTAGCGGCCATCTTGTTGAAGCTACATCTGTCAAATTGGTTGTAATTTATTCATTCTGTTTTGCCAAATCATCATGAATAGCTATAGCATTCAACAACACGTTCAAGCAACGCACCGCGCGCTTCGCCGATTTTACGGTCGCCATAATCGTCATACCGAGAAGACTATTCATCGTGTGGTGGATAAATTTGAGTCCACTGGTGCGGTAAATGATCGACCAACACCAGTACGTCAACGAAACGCAAGGTCTGCCAAAAACATCGCCGCTGTCCGTGAGAGTGTGCAGGAGAATCCGAGGCAGTCGATTTCGCGTCGCTCACAAGAACTCGGCCTTTCACAGACCACAACTTGGCGAATTTTGCGTCGTGACTTGGGCCTGCACCCGTATAAAATTCAACTCACCCAGGAATTGAAGATAAACGACCATAGACAACGACGTGTGTTCGCTGAATGGGCACTGGAGCTGATTTATGCGCAAAAGTCATGGAAAATTGGATATCTCGCATGCGCTCCACCCAGAGAAGCCGTGGCGGACATTTGAATGATGTCATATTCCACACATAAAGGCATCACTACATCTTTCAAATAAATAAATAATTTAGATAATATATCACACACACTTTGTTTTATTTAAATTTAAATATAGGACACGCTTAATGAAAGACCCTATATATTCATATTTATAATAATAGGTATATTCGAAATTGGCGTTCTAAAGTACTGGCCATTTGATGTGTATTTTTTAATGGTTGGCTGAGAATTTTAATTTTAAGGACGTATTAACAAATATCAATGGTTTTTGGGTACCATTTAATGAACCAGGAACCACAAATGTAGAGATAACATGGTATAAAACTAAAGATAATATATTCATTTCTAAAAATAGCGAATAAAAACTGGACAGTCCTATACAACATTTTCACATAAATATGTTTTTACCATTGCAAGAAACGCTAAAAATATCAAAAAATGGTGTCTGGATAGGTACATAAATAGCTAAATCTGCTGCATATTTTTACATGAAAATAATAACAAAGTGTGGCCTATACAGTCTTCTATCCGTCTTGCTTATTTTTTTGTACCCAAATAAATTACTTTTTAATTTATGACAAAGAATAGACAATAAAAAACGCACTATAATTTCTCCATACATTTTTCAAACAGAGCGCATTGCTAGTTTGCTACCTACTCTGTAACATTTTGTTTGTTCGCCATTCCGCGCTCAGACGCGCTTATGGAAGCACGGGTGTATCGCATTTTTGCAAATAGTTAGAGCGACAAAGTTCTAAATTAGGACTGTGCATGTTGTGTTGGCTGGATAAAGTTGATACTTTTTTGGACCGAAATAAAAGTAAGTATGTACTACCTACCTACTATAAGTGCATCTACTTTGCTTTGATTTGGAAAAGCAGTGTTCTATAAAAAAGTGATAACTACATAGCACTTTTTTTGGTTATAGTTTATCACTTTTTTATGGAAAATCGATATGAATATTATTACTATCGGGGTTTTTGAGGGTGCTGATTATGAATATGATATTCATTTTGGAATTCAAGATGGCGGATATAACTTTTTTATGGGAAATCAATATGCATATTACTATCAGGGTTTTTGAGGGTGCTGATTACGAATATGATATTCATTTTGGAATTCAAGTTGGCGGATATTAATTTTTTATGTAAAATCAATATGCATATAACGATCGGGGTTTTTGAGGGTGCTGGTTACGAATATGATATTCATTTGGAAATCAAGATGGCGGATATATCTTTTTTATGGAAAATCAATATGCATATTACCATCGGGGTTTTTTAAAGGGTGCTGATTACGGATATAACATTCAGTTTGGAATCCAAGATGGCGGTTATCACTTTTTTATGGAAAATCAGTATGCATATTACTATCGTGGATTTTGAGGGTGCTTATGTCGAATATGATATTCATTTTGGAATCCAAGATGGCGGTTATCACTTTTTTTTAATGGAAAATCAATACTAATGCGAGTGTGGTGATTACAAAGGGTAGTGATGGAAAATAATGTTTTGTTTTTATCATAGATGCCACGAATTCGGAAATTTGGACATAAAACCAGAAAACTTTCAAAAGGAAGAAATAAAACTAATGCAGTTTTGTTAGTATTCCTTATTCCAAGAAATTATCTTTTTTTTCCATCAGGAATTAGGAAATTAGGTAATTTAATGAATGAATTTTTGTGAACAGAGAAAGCAGCCAAGAAGTTTCCGTAGACGATGAGCAGCATGAAATTCCAATCGTAAATCTTTTTTACAATTATTATTAGTTATTTTGTTTTATTATACTTATATTGTCTTTTTTTACTTC
This sequence comes from Lampropteryx suffumata, assembly GCA_948098915.1. NCBI lineage: Eukaryota > Metazoa > Arthropoda > Insecta > Lepidoptera > Geometridae > Lampropteryx > Lampropteryx suffumata. The sequence goes on from OX402561.1 coordinate 12,808,635, forward strand.
AGGATCAGGAATGTGCAGGAAAAGAATATAGACCGAGAGGGAAAAGAATCATTGAAATGAATTACCTATTTGAGCAGCTAATCCATATAGGTAGCCACACTTCTCTTTTTAATTGCGGCGTGAAGTATCTTAGCATACTTGATGAAAAAAGATCTGGCCTTCATTCTAAATTTAAACATCATTGAAAAATGTGTGGTGAAAAGTTTCAGCTTGAAACGGTGCGCAAAGTCCAGGGTAGAATGAATATAAATGAGGAAGTTGTAGCAGGAATTATATCTACTGGTGCAGGATACACCCAGCTTAATACTGTTCTTGCCCATGCTGACATCCCACAAATACCTCTGCGGCTGTATGAAACAACGCACAATCAAATTTGCCAATGGTGGGAAAAAACAGCGAAACATTGTATGGCTGAGGCTGGGAAAGAAGAGATTGAAGAAGCGAAACGTATTGGAAATGTTTCATCCCAAGAAACGCCGATGATAGCAGTAATAGCAAACGCATGTTGGAGTAAACGTTCATACGGTACAAACTATAATGCTTCTTCTGGCGCTGCGGCAATTATTGGCCAGCACAGTAAACAAGTTCTTTACTGTGGCGTGAAAAACAAATACTGTGCCACATGCTTCCGATCAACGAACAAAGAAATAAAGCCACCAGATCATACATGCTTCAAGAACTTTAGTGGTCCTTCGACTGCGATGGAAGCTGCTATAATAACCGAAGGTTTTAAACTTTCCTTGCCTGATCATGGACTTATTTATTCTCATTTGATTGATGATGGGGACGCCAGTACATACGCTTGCATTAGGAATGCTCGACCTTATCCAGAAATAACAGTCGGTAAAGTAGAATGCAAGAACCACCTGCTGCGGAATTATTGCAAAGCTCTCCTAGAACTTTCAACCAACACAGTATACCACATACAAGCGTGAAAACTTGTAAAAAAAATATATTTGCGGTTACGTTGGGGAGTTGACTCCTGTATAAAACACTGGCCCAATCAAAAAATCCCTTTCACGGAATTTGAAAATATAAAAGAAGACATACAAAATGAGCCATATCATATATTTGGTGACCACAGCAACTGTCCATCATATTTCTGCACCGATAGCCTAAAAAATCTAACAATGATAATTTTGTCCAAGAATTGCAAGCTTATGGAATTTTCCAAAAAATAATAGATTTGGCCCATAGACTTTCCTTGCATTCCTACAGTTTTGCGTATAATGTAACTAACAACTTGTTTGGACTGGTGACGGCAAAATAAAATATGAATTCGTAAAAAAGAGACGACCAGTTCTGGAAGGAAAACATTTAGGGGCATTTAGTAAAATTCTACAATAACTGTTAACTTCCTGAACTTGCTGACCCTCGTTATTCGAGGTCTATGGATCTTCGAGATCACAGCTCACACACAAGCAAAAACATCTTAACAGAAAAAAAAATGCATAAAAACATTATTTTATGTAAATTATATAAAAAAAAATATATACTACATAACCCTGAAGTTTGGTTTATTAATAAATAAATAAATATTACAGGACATTAATTTCATAAAGTGCCATCTACCCGCAAACTAAGCTAGAGCTTGGATTATGGGAACTAGATTACGGATAAAATACTTATATACTTTTATTTTGTAAATATGTATATACTTATGATACATATAACATCCAAACACAAAACAAACATCTATGTTAGGTATTGCACAAATGTTTGCCCTGGGTGGGAATCGAACCCACAACCTACAGCGCAGAAGGCAGAGTTACTAGCAACTGAGCTGTGTGGCGTGTTTATTGTGTATTGGTTTATTATTAGTAATAAAATAATATAAAAACGTATTTCATTTCTTTACCTACTTAACCTTCAAGTATCAAGATTTGTTAGTTAATGTATATGACGAGAGCTGGTTCGGAATTGGGCGATCAGGTAGTTCAGACATAGCCGAAATAATAAATCACGCTATTTTAAGATTGTACACACCTTTGTTATTAAATCAAAATTACAACTTTGAGTATCTATCGCGGGATCACTTTGATTTTAACCGATTTAGAATGGAAACGCGGTGAGTTCAGCACAAAGTAGACAAGACAACCGTTCTTCTCGAAAGTCCAAAAAATAATGTCCCCTGGTTTGGTCTATGAAACGCTTTCCATAGACCAAACCAAACGGCGAATGTACGAACGAATGTACGACCAAACGAACGAGTGAATCGATCACAGTTCACAGAACAAACGAAGCGACAATGCGCCCTCTGTCTACTTTGCACCGACTTCATCCAAGTGAATTACTTGACGTTTCCAAATCAATAGCCGAGAGATGGCGCTTAAAACTAAATGGAAATAACATCAACAGATGGCGCTTAAATCTCAAAATTAAAATAAATCGACACACGGTTAAAGACACTTAACACTAGAGGGGTAGGCCAGGCCATGTTTACAACACTCCAACACCGACTCTCCGACACGGCCATCCTGATATCACACGCCCTCGTGTGACGTACCTTAAACAAAAACAAAAACTTCGCAAAGTAACTCGCTTGATTTCCCGGACAACAATAGCAAAAATTTTAAAATCATTCGGGTAAATAGAAACATTAGCAGTTTAGAATAATCCAGTTAAAAAATCTAAATTTATCATTTTCATTACTAACAAAACATTAAAACAAAAAAAAAAACAAAAACAAGGTCTCAAGGACAGCTTCCGTATACACATAGCTCAGTTGCTTCTAACCAGCAACTCTTGGACAGCCGTCATCTGGCTTCCGTATACACATCGCACAGTTGCTTCCAACCAGCAACTCTTGGACAGCCGCCATCTGGCTTCCGTATACACATAGCACAGTTGCTCCCAACCAGCAACTCTTGGACAGCCGCCATCTGGCTTCCGTATACACAATTCAGTCACTTCCATCCAGTAACACTTGGATAGCCTCCATCTGGCTTCCGTATGCACACACCTATTCAGACACCAGTCCAGTCTTCATTCAGACCACAAACCATTAAATTTACTAGCAAAACATTATTTTAAAAGTGAACATTCTGCACCCGAATCGTAGTTAAAAGTAAACAACTCACCGGGGTTTTGCAAGGCTCCTGTTTGCGCATTGCCGATGCATAAGTCAACACGTTTCTCCTTGGTCGGCCCGGGTCCAGCAGCATTGTTGTCCCTCGCTTTCCGCTGCGGGCAATCAGACGCGTAGTGCCCCTGTTGACGGCAATTGAAGCAGGTGATCCTATCAGCACTTCCTGTAGTTTGGTGGCTCGTACTCTGGTTGCTATTGGATTTAAACTGGTCTTTATACTTCTTGGTATTGACACGGCATTGCTTTATTTTGTGGCCCAATTTACCACAGTTGAAGCATTCGAGGGTATTTGTGGGCCCATTCATTCTGTTTCTTTTTATGTCGGGTTCTTCACGTTCGTTACGGGGTGGTGCATTCCGTTTGAGAAATGAAACAGCTTTTAGTTCATTTTGTAGGTCATTCCGGGTTTTGATATCGGTTGTGATTGATAATCTCTGTACACGTGGCTCAAAGGATGACACATGCGCCAATACGGTTGCAATCGCTATCTGCTCTATAGATAATCCATTCCATCTTGACATTATTGATGACATGAGGGTAGCAGCATAAGCAGCCAAGCACTCGGTACCTTTTGGCTTCTTTGCGTTCAAGCTAATAAGAAAAGAAGCTGCAGTCTCCGGGCAGTCGTACCTTGCAACGAAAAGTTCCTTGAAATTGGCCCAGGTCATGCCGGGGAACGATATGGATGACAGCCAGGTGGAAGCTTCACGCTTTAGTGCGCGGCTCAAGGCAATCATAAGGGACGGTCCATGTTTGTGTTCGCTGGTTACACACATGTCCGCGGTTGTCACCCAGGCCCGGGCGTCAATATCACATTTTTGTGGGTCAAAATCAGGAAAACGGACACCACTAACCTGCGTCGGAGCTTTCATTGCTTTTATTATTTCCAAAAAACGATGATTTTGCTGTTCCAACCACCATTTCCATTTTTCATCTTGTTTGTCGCATTCGCCATCAACACGTGTGTCTTGATTTTGAATGTCACTCGATTCATGTTCATGTGGGTCGTTTAGGTTGCATCCCACTTCTGATGACGAGAGCTGGTTCGGAATTGGGCGATCAGGTAGTTCAGACATAGCCGAAATAATAAATCACGCTATTTTAAGATTGTACACACCTTTGTTATTAAATCAAAATTACAACTTTGAGTATCTATCGCGGGATCACTTTGATTTTAACCGATTTAGAATGGAAACGCGGTGAGTTCAGCACAAAGTAGACAAGACAACCGTTCTTCTCGAAAGTCCAAAAAATAATGTCCCCTGGTTTGGTCTATGGAAAGCGTTCCATAGACCAAACCCAAACGGCGAATGTACGAACGAATGTACGACCAAACGAACGAGTGAATCGATCACAGTTCACAGATCAAACGAAGCGACAATGCGCCCTCTGTCTACTTTGCACCGACTTCATCCAAGTGAATTACTTGACGTTTCCAAATCAATAGCCGAGAGATGGCGCTTAAAACTAAATGGAAATAACATCAACAGATGGCGCTTAAATCTCAAAATTAAAATAAATCGACACACGGTTAAAGACACTTAACACTAGAGGGGTAGGCCAGGCCATGTTTACAACACTCCAACACCGACTCTCCGACATATAAAATAGAGCGTAAGGCGGCTTCAATGTGTGCGTTGGCACTTTGCTGTAGTGTGCTGGCGCAGAAAGCTAAATTTGAGAGTGTCAAAAATGTAATCACGTCCAGTTTTTTAAAATTCTGTCGTTTAGTTCTGCCCGCTGTAGGAAAAAAAGCACTAGTGGCAAATTTTATGAAATTGAGTTACATACATTCCCAGGCGCAGCAAAAAAAAAATGATTTTTCTGTCTAGGAATATTGGCGATATTTCTCATAGGAGACAAGTTAGACAAGCACAAGTGCATTACATTTTCTCAAAAGTACTTCCTGTTTGATAATAAAAAATAATTATCAGACGCAGAAAACTACTTAAGTAACCACATATGATTTGAACGAAATTATCGACTTCTATTCTGAAAACGCAAAACATTGAATACTTAACATAATAAACACAGATGTGAACAAATGCTTTCATTTTGTAGTGCTAAAAACAAATTACAATAACTTTCAGAAACTAAATAAGAATATTAACGTAGCTATGGTTTTTCTGATTCGTACGTGTAATATACCTATGCTTTTTTTGCTTAGTAGCCAACGTAATAATATGAACTTGATTTGTTTTTCAATACATTTGTATGCCAAATGTACCAAATAGCGAAATTACAAATCTTACCAAACTAGGCAAACCCCGATTAAGAAAAAAACGAAGTACCACAGTAAAAGAAATGGTGGAGGAGAAAATTGAACATCAGAAATCTAAACACCAAGTACTTAATACCAGGATGCATCGTTGTCGCAAACGTTGCTCTGAAGGTATTCAGATCGTAAGTCGTAAGTTCAGTCGTCGTCGCGAAGACGTAAACAGAAATATTTGGTGTATGACATGGCGTCAACAGAAGGTTTTTATCGCTGTACGTGTAGCGTCCAAAGTACCGACACGTATAAAGAAACAAGACGCCATAAGTTGTTAAATAAAAAAAAAACTTTGGAATTTACATTCAATAAAGCAGGAAAATTAAAGGCAGTTTGCAAGGAATTCTTTTTGAACACTTTGGGGTATAAAAAAGACAACAAATCTGTTATTAACATGGCCCCTTATAACTAAAAGAGGACGCTGCTCTTATTAATAAAAGAGGAACAAATCCAAAAAAGAAAATAGACCGAAATATAGTGGAACTCATCAACAGTTACAATCCGGCCATATCTCATTATTGTCGTGAACATGCACTGAATCCAGGCTATTTACCTTCCGATCTAACTCCGCAAAATGTGCATGACGATTTCTGCGAAATAAATGATAAAATTTAATCCCATGATCTTTACAGAGAGACTATCAAAAGCTTCAATATTTCATTTGCCAAACTCGGGCATGAGGAGTGTGATCGTTGCGAATCCTATAAAATACATAACCCGGATTATAAAAGAATACGACACTTCAAATGCAGTACTTGTAAAGAACATGACCAACATTTAGACAAAACTGTAAGCGCTCGAAATGCCTACAAGTCCTCCAGAAGTGATGATGAGACAGTATGTTATTCAGCGGACTTACAAAAGGTAATTATGTTACCAAGAATGGAATCCTAGTCTGTCATATTTTGCCCACGCATAATTGCTTTTAACGAAAGTTTTGCCCCTGTTGGACCTAGAAAGAACCTCCATTCGTAGTATTATGGCACGAGAGAGTGTCAGGTAAGACATTGTGAGTTCGTTCAGAATGTTTTTCATGGAAATCAGAGACATAAATTGATAATTGCACTTGATAAAATGAAAATTGGCCTCTTCTCATTGTTTTGATAAACTCAGGAGAGCTATGTACTAAAACCATTATTTTAAATTCAATTATTACCAATTATTTATTAAACAAGAAAATCGAAATTAAACCATTACATTAAATTATTTCGGACTCGGACACACTTTTATATGTGCAGATAGTTTTCATCACCAAATGGAACTTTCGATTAAAATAATTGTAAAGTTATACGATTTCAGAGATTTCAAAACTGCAGTAGAAAAGCAAACAGTGTCGACGTCAATGATCTCAATGAATGAATGATATGATAGTCGGAGATTTTTTAACTTTTGAAGACTGGCTTCTAGGAAAATTAGCATAGCATAGCAGACCGCGCCCTTATCTGAGCGATATGGTTCATGTGAAATTTACAAAAGAAGATTAAAAGATTAATTATAAAACATCGTTTGAAGGTGAAAACATTGAACTTTATTAAACCAAGTATTTTAAAGAATGGCTTCCCTTTGTCGAAGTTTAAAGAGGAAACCAGAGGAATTACTTCTAATCGGAAATGTGCTATCATTCAACGTCTAGCAAAACTTCCAAATTTTGAGAAGATCTTATCTAAGAAAATTTCTGTAAGGGCTGCAAAAGGGCCATTTGTGGAGAGCAAACCGTTTCTATGTGTAATAAATAACGGGTCCGTCTAACTAAGGAACAAATTTAGTTATTTGACTACCTATTAAATAACTGACTGACTGCTAATTATGTTCGTTTTTTAAATAAATGAAGCTGATTGAATTTTTACTGAAGTTCTATTTTGTAGTCTGAGAAACGAAAGGTTAGTAACAACGTTACTAGAAAATATGGTTAGTAAGCTAGGGTTAAAGTGAGCAAAATTTACCTCTGTTCAAGGAAAAAGGCAAACGTGAAAACATCGACGGGTATCGACCTGTTTCAATAATCCCCGCCATCGCCAATGTTTTCGAAAACGGGATAAGTACTCGTCTTCCTCTCGCCTAAGCTGCAGTTATTACGCTATTACGGCATCAAAGGTCAAGCACACTCACTTCTGACAAGCCTTCTTCGAAACCGTTACCAAATGGTAGTGGGTAATGGAAGTGAGACTGAGATGCAAAAACGTGCTGTGAGAGCGATTGCAGGAGTGGCGCGGGAAACGTCAGCCAGACCCTATTTCATCTCACTTAGGATACTCACACAACCTTCGATTTTAATTCTTCAGGTTGCAATGTATGTGAGGAAAAACTTCGTTTGGGACGCGTGAAGGTGGGCATGCATGTGTATATAACACCCGTGGCGCCAGCAAGCTCGCCACGATAACCCACAGGCTTGCTAAATCGGACCGGCTCACCCACATCTTGGGACCTGCCGTTTGTAACCGTCTGCCGGAGCATACTGTACAAACACCCAGCCTTAAATCGTTCAAAGTAAACTTAAGTCATGGCTCGTCGACAGGGCGTTTAGCCCGGTCAATTTAGACATCCGAGGGTACAATAATTCGCACCCAGCTCAAAAATTAGTTGGATTGTTCAAAATACTATAAAAAATCAATTTATTTCAAAACTTAGATTACTGCAGTTGTGCTTTTGCTCCTACAAAGGGCAGAATTATTGATTAGTGTTTTCATTTCGTATGAATCTTTTAGTCAGCCAGGTCACGTTAAAAAATCGCATAATTATGGAATACTAGCAATGATGTGCAAACGACGCGCAACGTCTACGATATAAACGTAACGGACATTACAAACGAACACACGGCCCGTTATTTGTTAAGTTATTCTTCCGTTCTAAAAATTTTTATGTGATAATTAATAAATCTCGTAACTATTTAAGTTAAACGTGTATAGCTGTTCAAAATAAAGAAATAAATAATATATAAATAATACTTTTTTTATTCGTATAATATGTATGTATTCATACATATTATACATATAAACACCTAGACCCGAGACAGTTACTTGTAGATTATACTTTGCAACATTTTAGCAGCCCGCCCTATTGGCTGTACCAAGAGGAAGGACTAACCTCCTGAATAAGGCACCTCTAACGTTTTTCAATCAAACGCTCAATCTAGTAGCAGAGAGACACAATCTTTATTACTGCTCCCTGAGCGAATGTCATTTATTCATACTCTGTTATTTATTCTATGCTATTATAATTAGATTTGACATTGTGTAACATTTGTCCCGTGGTGGGAAGCGATCCCGCAAACCTTCTGTGTCTCAATGCGAATAACAGAAAATGATGATTCTGTTACTCTGATTATTCTAAGACAGATGTGATTTTCATTGAGCTGGATTTGCTTGCAACAACATCGCAGTGCGTCTCTCATGATCACTAGTTGTGCAACGCTAGCAAATAATGTGTTGGTGGGATAGAATGTTACTCTATTGTCATGTATATATTATTATAATGTCATATATACCATGACTTACCATGACTTGGTTTATCTTTCGTACAAATTCGTTCTCCTAAAACCAAGCCTAAAATAACTCTGCAGCGAAATTTTAGTTGCATAGATCTGGATAAACTCCAAAATGATGCAGACGCTATTGACTGATCCCAATTTACTGAAGAATTTTCTGTTGAGTAGAAGTAATTAACTATGTGATTACTTATTTATTTGACAAACATGCGCCACTTAGACCAATCAAGTTAAAGCACTTACCAGCTCCATGGATAACAGCTGAAATCAGAACAAATAGTTGGTAGCGAAGGCTAACTTCAAATGTAGGTACACGGAATACAACGGCGTACCCAAACGCATACAAAAAAAAACATTCAAATCGGTCAAGCCGTTTAGGAGAAGTTCAGTGACATACACACGTACAACAAAGCAACAACAAAAGATTTATAATTATAAGAGATGAAAACACTACCCAATAAGCAAATTACTGAATTAAAAATTTTAAATTTCATTCAATTGAAATTAGAATTTTTAGCCAACCATTGCAAAAATACATATCAAATTTATCATTATAAATCTGAATATTTGTGTGGATGTTTATTTGTTATTCAATCACGCACAAATGGCTGAACCAAGGACGGAATTACAGATAGATAGATGCTACGAGACACGGATACCGCAGATTCTCAAGACGAAAGTCTACAATCAGTGCGTGTTGGCAGTGATGACATATGGAACTGAGACTTGGTTCCCGCCTCGGGACAAATGTTTGTATGATCTTTAAATATTTGTCTTGGTTCTGGGTATTTCTAAGTAATAAAAGAATGTATTTACGAAAAATGAGTATAAGTAGTATATCAGTCATGTGGCACCCATAACACAACCTCTGCTTACTTTAGGGCCAGATGATGCTGTGTGGAATGTCCGGCATTATCTGGCATTATTTATCTATACCTATAAAAGAGCTTAACCTCGCCGAGCCGAAACCGCTGAAGCTAAAAAGCTGAATTTGGGAAGTTAGCTTCTTTTATAGCAAAAACACCTTTTAAGGCGGTATTTTTTAAAATTCAACCCCTAAAGAGGCCCTCGTAATTAATTTAAAAAATGATAAAAATATGAGAAAATTTACGTTTTCCTTTAATTAAACCTAGCATTAAGTAGCAAAACTAAATTTATAAATTGTTTAATCCATTATCGACATGACATAAACAAATAAAATGATTATTCTGTAATTCTGATTATTTTTACGCATGTCATCATATTTTATAGACTTAGCCCAAAATATAACACACCATTTTTAGTCCTGACATACAGCTGGATTTGGTTGCTACAACATCGCAGTGCGTCTCTTATGATCACTTGCTATGCAACGCTAGCAAATAATGTAATTATTTGATAGAAGGTAACTCTATTGTCATATATACGACAGAGTATGTAATGCTATGTTTAGTCTAGAGCCATATTATGGCTCATGCAAGAAAATAATATTGATATTCTCATATTTTATTAGGATCGCCGTCATTGAAATACCTATATATAAACTTTTACCATAACTCTTGTTTTTATTTCTATCTGCATCATGCATCATAAAAACCTCAAAAAAATATTCCTAATCAGTTCCTAAAAGGATGTTATCAAGTAGATAATCAGTAAAGTATGTCACAAAAATACTGCAAGGGAGGAGTATAAAAAGGCGTTCGCGGTGAATAGTGCCAGGTTAAGTCGAGCAGTCTTGATTGCATATAGTACTAACAAACATGAAAGGTAAATAATTGTATAAACTAAATAAAATATATTATATATTTTTCGAATATATTGAACTTTTCGTTTAATTGTACCATTGCTGAATTGTGTACATCAATATTTATTTATTTATTTACAGGTACGGCAATCCTTTTCTTCTGCGTGGCACTAGCTGCTGCCAAGCCCAGGGAAAATGACATAGATGAGGACATTTATGTCTCAGCCGACCCTGAGACTGTTTGCGCTCAAGAAGACTCCGAAGGAGTCCTGGTCGGCAGCATTAAATACTGCAACCGTTTCTACAAATGCAATTTTGGAAGCCCGGTATCTTTCGACTGCCCTAAGGGACTAGTGTACAACTTCAAGAAGGAGTATTGTGATTGGCCATCTAATGTAAACTGTGGTGATAAAATTATCGCTGAAATCGATGAATATGTGAGCGAAGAGGTTACACCATGGACCCCGGATTTCGGACACAGCGACCCCAGCCTGGCACCCGAAATCTGCGCTGCCAAGTATTCTGAAGGTGTACTAGTCGCTCACGAGTACTGCAACCAGTACTACATGTGCGTCCACAGTGTGCCCATCACTCGGCCCTGCCCTGAGGGACTCCTCTACCACTCTCAGATTGAAAGGTGCGACTGGCCCTATAACGTCGAATGCGGAGACAGGATCTACGCCATCAACGCCTAAAATGGTTTGTTACAAGTCCCTAGTTAATATTTTTGCAATAACTACCGATACCTTATAATATTTCAAATGAAAGTGAAAAATTTGTATATTGGTAAAAATTGTTTCATGTAAAGTTCATTTTGATTGCATAGTGTCCAAAATCCTGTAGGTGATTCAATAAAAGACTCATATACATAATCTTTTTGTTATTTCTGAAACTCATTAGGAAAAGACATGAAGGCATAATAATGTAGGTAGGTAAATATGTCATTCAAAAATCATTGCAAACGAACATACTACAAGTATTCCCAAAGTGCTAGGATAAGTACGACTAAGTTTACTCATTTTTTTAACCGACGAAAAGAAGGAGGTTCTAAAACCAACGCGTATATTTTTTTTTTGTATGACCACGCATAACTTTTTCCGCATAACGTTGTCCGATTTTGATAATTCTTTTTTGAATGGAAAGGGAAGTTGGTCCCATATAAATTTGGAAAAATCCAAGCGTAAGGGTGGGAAAACAGGGGATAATTGATTGTTCACTCACTGATTGTAATGTATGAAAGCTAAAGTAAGGTAGTTAGCCATTTTAGTGGTAATCAAAAATTAAGATTGTAGTAATAAGTAGATTATAGACACAAAAAATATTAAATAAAACTTTGTAACAAAAAAAATAAACCGACGAAAAAACTGAAAAGCAATTTAATAAACATTTTGTTATATAACCCTAATAACTAAGTTCCTAACTTAATGTTTATACATTTAAGTAATTTTGAGTCGCTAATCAAGCAAATTAATTAAATAACGTTAAGTGTGATGCGCGGCGGCGTTCACGAAGTTAATGGCACCTCAAAATTACTTGGGTATATTTACATTAGTTTATTAAGGTTAAATAAAAAATGATTATTATATTTTGCTTTTCAGTTTTTTCGACGGTTTAACTTTTTTGTTGAAAAGTTTTATTAATTCTCCTATATTTCTAATTGAATTATACCCACCCTACTCTGTAGGAGTAAGGTTTGGTGAGTACGTTGAATGTCTGAGAGCGCCAAATTTCCAACGATCTTGTACAGTATGGGGTTATGCATTATCGATTAAATTAAAGAAATAAAATGAAAAATCGTTTATTTCCTTAATAGATAACCATCTATTAAGGCAATAAACGATTACGACACAAAATCAATAAATATTTTAAATAATATCTTAAATTGCTAAGCTTATTAAGGTCAAGATGCAAATTCACCATCTGCTATTAATGGGTAGGTAGTAGATAAGTATACCTAGGAATATTTTTTTATTGTAAAAGAAAACACATGAATAGCTTCACTTACACGGACTCAGTTTGACTCCTATATCGAGTCCAAGGCCAACTGATGTCATGAAGCTTTGCATCCTTAACAAACAGATGCGATACTTCACACCTGGAAAGTCTTCCACCTTATTTAAAACTCAAGTCCCGTCGGGTATGCAGTATTGCTGCCATCTATGGCATGGTTTAATTTAGCTAAACACCAGCTGGCTGTTTTGAAATAGAAATAGAAAAAGTTTTTATTTGCAACAACTCAGACAAAAATACAATAAAAATAAAAAATACAAAATTAATGGTTGCCGCAAAATGGACCCTAAGTCAGCATATGCGGATTGCAGTGTCAACAATCGGCGCTGGTCTTCCGTTAGGACCAATTCTTTTTAGCAGACATTTTTGAGCGGACTTTGGGCTCGATTAAGCGTAGAGCGTTGAGGGTGATAGGTGAGTGAGTGAGTAACTTAGTCTCATCGTTTAGCTCAAACGATGAGACTAAGTTCCAGTCTCGAGCACCGCCGTAAAGTTGCTTGCTTTCGTCCTATTATAGAATACATTTCAGAGAATTTGCCCTGGAATTGCATGATCTAATTCCACCATCTCCTTATTATATCAAAGCATGCAGATGTACCGCACAATAGCATCCATACCTTGTCAGTCTACCGCCCTTACGAACAAAACTTATTGATTACACAATTATAACGCGTACAGCCAAGGATTGGAATGCTAGGTCTGTACACATGTTGACAATCAGATAAAAGTAGTTGCTTTATCTGATTGCTTTAAAGAAATATCTCATTAAAGATTCTGACATAATTGACTGTATGAGTTTAGAAATTCAATTCAATTCAATAAATCTTTATTCAGTAAAATCACAAGAAATTAATATAATAATAATAATACCGGACATTTCACACAGCATCATCTGGCCCCAAAGTAAGCAGAGCTTGTGTTATGGGTACCACATAACTGATATACTACTTAAATACGTTACTTTTTTTGTAAATACATACATAACATACATAAAAACACCCAGACCTGAGACCTAACAATTATGACAGTGCCTTGTCAGTATATATATAATAATTTAATGTATGTGCACAAAAATGTTCATTTATTAAAAAAAAATGCGATAATCATAGTATTAACACTAGAAATAAAGATAAACTCGCTGTTCCCACTGTTAGGCTCGCTAAAGTTAATAAGTCTTATTGGCAAATTTAAAAACGTAATTTAACAGAAACTGTATTTTAAAGCATATTATAATATATCTGATTATTTAGATGACAAAAATGTTTGGGATGAATCTGCTCCAACTCGACTCGGCATCCGTAACAAAATTGTCAAGGATCATACGAAAAAGTGTTAAGACCAGATCAGATTCTTGCCGGATTCTTCTTGAACTGGGGTTAGGAGGAACCGGCACCTAGATTCACTAGCATGTAAGAAGACGATTCAAAGTGGTCCTTGTGATTTTATTGAATAAAGAATGTTTTCATTTGATTTGTTTATAATAACCTAGCATTAAATAGCATTACTATATTTTAAAATTGTTTAATCCATAACCGTCATGACATTTACAAATAAAATTATTATTCTGTAATCTGATTATTCTAAGAGAGACGTGGTTTTCATAGAGGATCTCTAATAAAGACATCTTACACATGTCATCTTATCTTATAGACTTAGCCCCGAAAAATATATTTTTCAGTCCTAATATTGAGCTGGATTTGCTTGCTACAGTATCACAGTTCGTCTCTCATGAACACTGGTTGTGCAACGCTAGCAAATAACGTGTCAATGGAGTAGAAGGTAACTCTATTGTCATTTATATATTACTAGCTGTTGCTCGCGACTTTTCCTCGTGAATATCACTTATCGCGGTTGGATAAATATTTTTACTATGTCCTACCTTGAGGCTTAAGCTAACTCTATATTATATTTCGTCAAAGTCAATTCAGTAATTTAGCCGTGAAATCGTTGTAAATAGATAGACAGGCAGAGTTACTGCGCGTGTTAGATTCAACAGGTTCTACTGATTCTAAAAGTTATGAAAGCCAGAAATATACCCTAATTTGAACTACCTAGGTATCTATTTTCATTAAAAAGTTACTAGAAATCCTAATAGGGTAGGTAGCTATTGTGGAGAGTAAAGAAAAGAAACACAGCTCAACAAAGGAATACTTCTAATATATTCTACACAACCTGGTTTATATTATTATAACACATGTTATGAACAAGTAGAAACACATTAAACTTGTAAGGTTAATATTACACAACATTTAATTTAAGTATGAACAGTAAATAGGTAGTACTTAGCTTTTAGTTCTGTCTGGTTCGGCTGCTGATCAAAAAGAGGCCGTTCCCCAGCTTTACAATCTTATTTATAAGCTACGAAAACAGAAAATCTACTTCTACCGTCTCGTCCGGCTCAAAACACTTTTAGCGCGAACGTTTGAAACAAAAATGTATTTGGCTTCTTATATTCTAAAATATGTTTTCAAGACAAAACAATTATAATCATAAATTATTAACAATTGTAAAAGTAATGTAATAACATATATATGTGTTACAAAATTAAGTATTTAGGTAACAATAAATAAATATCGAAGCTTAGAGTAAGTTATATTATAGGTATGCTAATGATTTTATTACATATGTGAAAAATAACAACGAAATAGGTATCTTTATTCAGAAAACTATTTTAAGACATAGTTTTCACTTGCGTTTTCCCACGATTTTTCATATTAATCTATTACGCGCGTGAACCCGAACATACGAGTACCTATTTTGTAGCGGTGTTATTTTAAAAATATGATATCTCCTAAGATGTTGATTGAATTCAAGTGATGTCGAAGACAATTTTGTTCACAATTAAATGCTTGTGATTAATAACATATTTATTTGGATATGGATTAATATAATGTTGATAAAACTCCATCGCAAATAATGCATTAATTTTGAACAAATTAAATTACCATAAAAAAGGTTATAGTGACCCAATCTTAAAAGATAGACATATGATGTCGCTGTCTTTTTTTAGAACTTAAGAAGAACAGTACATATTTTTTGCGTTTTTACTTATACAGTTTACGCATCGCACGCAACGGAAGCTTTCACAAAGGAATATTTTTTCCCGTTTTTGCAACATTTGCCGTTGATGCTTCGCTCCTATTAGTGATGTTATAAAGCCGAAGCCTTCCTCGATAAATGAACAATCCAACACAAAAATATTTTTTCCATTCAAAATAGTAGTTCCTGAGATTAGCAAGCTGTCTCTGTGGGCGCGCATCTCCTCAATGAGCATCATCAAACTGCGGCTCTCGTCAAGTGCATCATGGCTTGCTGTCGGAAAAATTATACATCAAGAAATAGAAAAGACAGAAACACTTTTGTGGGATATTTTTTACACATTATGTATTTCACGGACTACAAGCTTGTTTTTACATTTATTGAAGGCCCACCGCCTGTACGACGCTGAGAGAGAGTAAGGCTCGTCAATTTTGATCTTTCTTTACTCTGATTGATTGGAAATTTAAATTATTTATGAAGATAAATAGTTCAACAACTTAAGTTATAAATAACCTTAAAGGTAGATACTTTGGTCCACTTTGGGCGGTCTTACTGGTCCTTCTTTACTAAGTGCGTCAGCGCACTCATGCCAAAGGCGAATCGACATAGCCCGTCCTTCTTTAGATCGAAGTCTACCGAGGGCTAATTCTTTATTGGCCTCGGCCAACTCCATCAACAACTGAAGTTGCTGTTGGGTGGTGGTACGGCGTCCACCATCCATTTTATCTGAAAAACAAAGCTGGGCAAATTATTACATAATACAATATCATGGACGATCAGTATCTTGTAACCACTAAGTTTTCTTCTCTAATAAGTACACTTATTGTTTTTATCTCCATTAGAATGGCCTGATGGTATGACTCTTGTCCCTTGGGAGATGGGTGGGCCATTAGTGTCTTAGTCTTAGTCAGGATCAGGATCTTAGTCGTATTTTGGATTGGAGTAGGGCTTATGGTCTTAACATTAAGCCCACAAAAATGGTATCCAGAATTGACTGGTCCAGCCTACTTCATTTTGATGGAGTTTACATATAGTAGAGTGAGACAGTAAAAAATGTAGGTGTTCTCATGGACAAAAATCTTTAATAGGAACAACAGTTAGCCGAAGTCAGCCGTTACAAGTTTGCCTCAACCAGTTCTATTCGAAGACTGCGAACCTTCCAATTGCCACTAAAATTTCCCTCGCACAGACGTTACTTCTTCCTATACTAGACAATGCTGATGCCTGCTACTTAGATTTGACTAAACAGCAACTTAAGAAACTTAAACGTCTTCAAAATCGTTTCATTCGATTTATATTTGGGTTGCGCAAGTTTGACCATGTCTCCGAAATTTCAAAAAAAGCATCAGCATTTATCAATATTGTATTATGTATTATTTTATATTTTTTTATATTTGGTATTGCCGTATTTCACTTTCATATTATTTTTATCATTTATTTATTTATTATTAATTTATTATTTATTAATTAGTACGAACATAAGTTAAATAAATTATAAGGTTATGAAATCATAAATTACATTTGTTATTTTTATCACTCCATATTTAGCTATATTTATTTCTATACATCCCAAGGTTGTCTGGCAGAGATAGCTATCTAGCGATAAGACCCCCCTTGTACTACCGTGTAGCTAAAAATTTTTTTCTAATAATTGTCCAATGTATTTGTATTGTGCCTGTGCAATAAATTATTTTCAATCTTTTATCTATATACGACAGGGTATGTAATACTATGTTTAGTCTAGCAAACCATATCATGGCTCATGCAATATTTTCGTATTTAATTAGGATCGCCGTCATCGAAATACATACACAAACTTTTATCATATCTCTCGTTTTTATTTCTATCTGCATCATAAAAACCTAAAAACAATATTCCTAATCAGTTTCTAATAAGATTTTATCAAGTAGATAATCATAATGTTACAAAAATACTGCAAAGGAGGAGTATAAAAAGAGCGTTTGCGGTGAAAAGTGTTAGTTTAAGTCAAACAGTCTTGATTGCATATTGTACTAACAACATGAAAGGTACATAATTGTTATAAACTTAATAACAAAAACTTTTATTTCAAATAAATTAAACATTTTGTATAATTGTACCATTGCTGAATTTTATACATCAACATTTATTTAATTATTTACAGGTACAGCAATCCTTTTCTTCTGCGTGGCACTAGCTGCTGCTAAGCCCAGGGAAGAAGACACAGATGAGGACAACTATGTCTCAGCCGACCCTAAGACTGTTTGCGCTCAAGAAGACTCCGAATCAACCCTGATCGGTAGCATCAAATACTGCAACCGTTTCTACAAATGCCATATTGGAAGCCCTGTAGTTTTCGACTGCCCTATAGGACTAGTATACAACCCTAAGAAGGAGTATTGCGATTGGCTATCTAATGTAAACTGTGGTGATAAAATTATCGCTGAAATCAAGGACGTTGAAAGTGAAGACGTTACAACATGGGCCCCGGAACATGGACACAGCGACCCCAGCTTGGCTCCCGAAATCTGCGCTGCCGAGAATTCCGAAGGTGTTCTGGTCGCTCACGAGTACTGCAACCAGTACTACAAGTGCATCCACAGTGTGCCCTTAGTTCGGCCCTGCCCTGAGGGACTCCTCTACCACTCTGAGATTGAAGGGTGCGACTGGCCCAAGAACGTTGAATGCGGAGACAGGATCTACGCCATCAACGCCTAAAAATGGTTTTATACAAGTCCCTAGTCAATATTTTTACAATTACTACCGATTCCTAATCTTATTTCAATTGTAGGTAAATATTTGTGTATTGGTAAAATTTGTTTCAAGTTAACTTCATTTTGATTGCATAGTGTTAAAATTTTAAATTTTAAAAAATTATGTGGGTGATTCAATTAAAGACTCATATACATAACCTTTTTGTTATTTCACAAACTCATTACGAAAATACATGAAGGCATAATAATGTAGGTACGTAATTATATAATTCAAAAATCATTGGAAATTATCTAGATTATACAGCAAGGTATTCCCAATATGCTGACGGCTTTGCCACGTTGAATGTCAATGCGTTGAGCCTGGTAAGTAGATAAATAATGGTTTAGGTAGGACGGATAACATACTTAACGCAACACGTCTGGTTCCCAAGTATTTCCCGTTGTATATACGTAAGTATTAATATGGAACTACCTTCTGGTCCAACCGTACCGTACTGATCCTTCCGATCCTAAGGTCGTGAGTTCGGATCTAGTTGTGCACCAATGGATTTTTCTGATTTTATTTTAGTATTCTCAAACGGTTTTACAAAAAACTTCGTGAGAAAATTGAGAAAGTGCACGAAAGAAGCCTCTGACAAACACTTTTATCCATTCACCACACTAGTTCGAAATAACTAGTGACACGATATGAAGAAAACTTATTATATTGACCGATGACTAGAATGTCTAAATCAAAATATGTGACCGTAATAGTGTTTTCGAGCTCTTCGTAACTCAAATCAAAATTTATGAATTAGTTTTTTTTTATTCAATGCAATTACAAAGATCACATTGAAATGTTTTAGATAATAGGTGAGTTTAGGTTTAGGTGCCAATTCCTCCTAATAAAATCCCGAGAAGAATTGGCAAGAAACTCATCCTGTTTCTTACGCTTTTTTTATGATCCATCTTATATAATGCTTAAATACGAAAAGCAGTAGTTTATACAATTACACTAAAACACTGTTTTTGAAAAAAAAAATAGAAAATTCAACCAATAAAATGAATGCTACTTGGAAATTCATAAATAATTAAACAGAAAATAGACAGTTCAAATTAAATATATTTAGTTAATTTTGACAAAGGAACAGGAGGTTGCATTTTATATGCATTTGAAAGTTTTTTCTTAGATATACCAAAACATGTGACCAAATCGTTACTCTTCAGCCTCCAGAGCTTCCGTTCTATTAGAATCGAATGTTGCTAAATGTAAGAATGAGTTCAGTTTTAGCTATACTAACGAGGCCAGTATTATAAAAGCATTCAAGTTAATTAATATAAAATACAAGATCTACAAAGGTGTTGGTGTCATTATCTTAGATATTACACCATGTTTAGCCAATATTTTAAATAGATGTATTGACGAGGGAGTTTTTCCCTCAACTCATTCCTATGTTTATGTCCGGAAGTGATAGTGATCATTCTGAATCAGTTATTATTTCACTTTAATGTTTACGGTCTGCCACATAGTAATGAATACGGATTTACAATAAGGAGGTTTATCTTAAAGCGCTCTTAAAGCATATATGTATTTGACGCTTGGGAGAAGTCCTGTATGCACATGGACGTGCATCCTGTATACATATGGATCACAGAATGGCAAAGATATTATGGCATGAAAAACCGGTCTTATCTATTCAATAGAGTCCAGAAAGTTGACGTGGGGGACAAGTCTATACTAGGTTTTTTTTGTAGTATACGGTAACGATTTACCTTTTTTTGAAAAAGGTATTTGTGATATAATTTTATTTGCTGACGATACGTCTTTAATTTTTAAAGTTGATGGAGGTAAAACCAGTATTTATCATTTATAATTAACCAGTAAATGAATCCTTATGGTTAGTTATTAACTGGTTCACTCTAAATAATCTTTTACTACGCCAAAATTCATAGCCCAACCAACATTGATATGCAATGAATCTTGTAGATTCCACGATTTTCTTAAGTCTTAATATTGATGCAAAACTACAGTGGGAACCAAAAATTGAAATACTTGCACTTGATAGGCTTATTTCCTCTGCATATGCAGTTCGTGCGATACGGTGGCTTACTGATGAAGCTACAGCTAGACTAGTTTATTTCAGCTACCTCCATAGTGTTATGTCAAATACCATCATTGTCTGGGGTTAAGCAACTGATATTGAAAAAAAATGTGTGATTCTAAAAAGGACAATACATGCCATTCATAAAATAAGACCGTAAGAGTATTGAAATATTCTAAGAAACCAATATTCTCACAATAGCTTCAAAATATATAGGTATTAGAAAATTTTTTATACACCCATAAAAATAGTGACGGGTTTCAGCAAAATAGTGACCTTCATAGAATCAGACTAGTAACTTGGAACAAAAACAAATTATACATTCCTAGGTTTCGACTAGAAAAAATAGATAATTATTTTATTGGAAACACGGTGCACTTCTATATTAAGATTCCTGAAAATGCAACTAAATTAACTATTAAGAAGTTTAAAGACATGAAGAGCTTACATAATGGGTAGTCTATTGAAAATAGCGTATTAATATGAATTACTATATTATAAATACCATTTTATGGCCTCATCTTGCTCTGCCCTCAGACAGTTAAACGACACATTTTAAATGTTTCGTTAAAATGATAACATTATTAACTACTAAGGAAATGTACTACAGAAATGATGTAATACGGCATCGAAAATAATCACATAAGTAGGTACAGTCCCCTTTGTTGTGATAGCGTTTCTCAAAGTTTCATTACTCTTGAAGTGAGCACGTGACGTGAAAATTGATCCCTGCCTTTATAATTCTAGTAATCTGTGATAGGCTTTATATTTAACTTTATTTACAGATAAATCGCTAAGGCCATCTTCATTTAAAGAGGCTTATGTAATTTACAAAATACTCCGTATCGAAGCGTATGTTTGCTCCGCAAATTTTGCTGCCTTGCAGTTTTAAGGGTGCCGCTACAATTCCAACAATTACAAGAACCACTCTCAATGTCAATCGTAGCCCTCAAGGTATTTAAAATATGGTTGAAATCTAAACGTGCTATGCCATCGTGACGCATAGCATAGCACCAATTTTTCTGAACTACTCATATTTTGAAGCAAGGGCGATACAAATTATCAGCCGCTTAATATTTGAATAAAACATAGACATGACTATAGTCCCAACGCATAATATGGCAATAATATCTACTACTCGTGTTTTTTAATTTACCCTTGTCGGATAGTTCTCAGAAATATAAATAGAAAATACTTTAGTGCATACCTAAAATACATTTGACTGTTATAAGAAACAACTTTTAGCTATATGGTAGTAGATAGTGATCTCTGCTAGGCAACCTTGGGATGGATAGAAATTAAAATAGCTATGGGTGATGAAAATAATATGTACATACATATTTACAGGATAAAAAAAGTGAAATACATATAATAACAAAAATAAATAAATAATATTATGTACAACATGATAAACTAAGTAAACGAGAACATAATAATATACTCGTATATATACCTAAATAATGTAAAGAAACAAGCAATAGTTAACAACAGGACAAATAGTGTTCCCTGACAATAGCTTTTAAAATAGTATGTGATTTGAGGCGTCTAATAGCATCTAACTAGAAGGCACACATGAAGGCACTGTGCCTTCATCGACAAAATAATACGCGAGTAAAGTTGCGTAATTCTCAAAATGTAAACCATATGCCGTTAAAATATTTTCATTTGTTTGGCACTAACTCAAAATAGTTGGAACTAGAAGTAATATTTTATCTGACCGCAATAGTATCTTAGTCTGAGCACTCCGTCGCTCAAATCCAAAATAAAAATTAATTGGGGCCATGCATTCTTATCAATGTGTATAGTCAATTAGATTATAACAAGCTATATTTACAAGACTACCCTTTATGTAAGCTTTACATTTCATAATTACCTAGTAGATAGTTGTATGTCGAGTATGGCTTATGAATATATTTTTGCTCAGACGGAAGCCTTCGAAGCCTTTGAGGCCTTCGAGGCTTGGACGGAGGCGTTGGAATCAACAAATCAAAGTCAAAAGATACTTTATTCAATACAATCACAACGATCACTTTGAATTTTGATCAATTTGGTGCCAATTCATCCTAACCCAAGCCCGAGAAGAATTGTCAAGAAACTCGTCTTGGTCCTAGCACTTTTTTACATGATCCATCTTATAATTACCTTAACTACGAAATACAGAAAGTTTATACATTTCAAGTGTGTGTTAACTGTCTGACGGCAAAGCGACATGAGGCCATGCATTCTTATCAATAATAAGTCATTTATATTATAATAAGCTTTCTTCAAAAGACTACCTTTAATGTATGCTTTACATTTCTTAATTGGTAATTTAGTAGCATTTTGAGGAAGCTTATTATAGAAGCGCACCGTGTTCCCCATAAAGGACTTATTAACTTTTTCTAGTCGAAACCTAGAGATGTATAATTTAAGTCTATTCCTAGTGTTGATTCTATGAAGGTCACTATTTTGCTGAATCCCATCTCTATTTTTATGTGTGTATAACAAATTTTCATTATCTATATTGTGAATCTATTGTGAGAATATTGATTTCTTAGAATATTTCTCTCAAAGATTCTCGTTGTTTCATTTTATAAATGGCACGTGTTGCTCTTTTTTGAATTACAAATATTTTACCAATATCAGCTGCTTTCCCCCAGAGAATGATGCCGTATGACATAACACTATAGAAGTAACTGAAATAAACTAGTCTAGCTGTAGCTTCATCAGTAAGCCACCGTATCGCACGAACTGCATATGCAGCGGAACTAATCCTACCAGCAAGTGATTCAATGTGTAGTTTTGCATCAATATTAAAACCTAGGAAGATCGTGGAATCTACAAGATTCATTGCCTCTCCATTCATTTTAATGTTGGTCACCATCATGATCATCATCATCATCAGCCTATAGCAGTCCACTGCTGGACATAGGCCTCCCCTAATGAGTGCCATTGCGCCCTGTTCGACGTTGGTCGGGTTATGAATAACATTTGGCAAAGTGAATGTGATAATTTTTTTTTTAATTAAGCAAAATATTATTTACAGAGAACCAGTTAAAAACTAAGGATAAGGGTTCATTTATGTTATCGCAAATACTGGTTTTACCTCTATCAACTTTAAAAATTAGAGACGTATCGTCTGCAAATAAAACTATATCACTAATATTTTTTACAAAAAAAGGTAAATCGTTAACGTGTACTAGGAATGAAAAAAGGCCTAGTATCGAACCCTGAGGTACCCCTATATCAATAACTGATCTTGAAGACCTCTCACCACCCGCGTCTACTTTCTGGGCTCTATTGGATAGATAAGACTATATGATGTCATTCGCCCGGTTTTTAATGCCATAATATTTTAACTTTCTGATTAGGATTGAATGACTCACACAGTCAAAGGCCTTAGATAGATTGCAGAATATCCCAACTGCATCCTGTGACTCTCCCAGGCCTCAAATATATGCTTTAAGAGCGCTATACCTGTATCAGCTGTTGATCGACCTCTAGTAAATCCGTATTGATTACTATGTAGCAAGCCGTTAACGTTAAAGTGATATAATAACTGATTCAGAATTATTTTTTCAAAGATTTTACTTAACGCAGGTAATATCTATATCAGTCTATAATTAGCGATATCACTTTCACTTCCAGACTTAAACATGGGAATGAGTTTACTGTGTATCATGAGATCGGGAAAAACTCCCACGTCGATAAAAATGTAAGCTAAACTCATGTATTAAAAATGTAAGCTAAACATGGTCCAATATCTAAGATAATGACACCCACCACCTTTGTAGACATTCCCCAAAGATCTTCTGTATTTTTTATATTAATTATCTTGAATGCTTTTACAATATTAGCCTCGTTAATATAGCTAAAACTAAACTCATTCTTACATTTTGCAACACTAGATTCTAATAGAACGGAAACACTGGAGGCTGAGGAGTTTATATATATTATATATAGCAAATTTTCACCATTATAACGATTTGGTCACTACTTTTAGTATATCTGAGAAAAAACTATCAAATGCATTCGCAACATCCTGTTCCTTTGTCAAAAATCAAATCAAATCAAAGTCATTTATTGCGTAATATGGGTTTGTAGCAGTTGTTTGGTGATAAATATTAGAACAGCCATAATCAGCGAAGCCCTCATGCAATATTTATTATATATTATACAGTATAATTCAAATGCAGTAGGTAGGTACAAACATGTTTTCAATTTAATTTAATTAATGTAAGTCAAGTTCTAAAATAATAATGTTAAATGACAATATTTTTATCATTTAAATAATCATAGGTAGAATAATAAGCCTTTTCTAATAATTTTTTCTTCAGCCTTGCTTAAAACACCACTGGGCTTGAGAAAATTGTACCATTTATATATAATTTAAACTGTATATTGCGAGCCCTTGATATACCTGTATCATAACTAGTTAATTTCCAAGTTGCTTTTATTTTATTTGTAAAATTTTCTATTCTTATTCTCAAAAACTAAAATAAAATACAAATACATAACTTTCTTTATTCAATAAAATCACAAGGACCACTTTGAATCGTCTTCTTACATGCTAGATCTAGGTACTGGTTCCATCTTACCCCAGTTCAAGAAGAATCAGGCAAGAAACTCGTCTGATCTTAACACTTTATTGTATGATCCTTGCCAATTTTGTTACGGATGCCGAGTCGAGTTGGAGCAGATTCATCCACAGTTTTTTGTCATCTAAATAATCTGATATTTTATATAATTCTTTAGAAGACAGTTTCTGTTTAATTACGTTTTAAAATTTGCTAATCGACAAATCGAACACGTCGTTTGGGACAACTCAGAGTTGGCCACTGACTCACATAATAAACAATAATAATATGTATAATAAATATTGGTGGACAATGTACACAACACCATCTAGCGCCAAACTAACTAACTAAGTCATCTAATCACCATAATACACTAAGGTTGTATTATGGTGATTAGATGACTGATTGAATACGTGATTATTTTGAAATACGAGTACATACTATAAAAAAAATAGTTAAAAAAATCAACATAATATAATATGTTCTTCAAACAGATGTTTGTCCTGGGAGGGAATCGAAAACCAACCTAAAGCGCAAAAGGCCGAGCTACCAACTGAGCTGACAGGCCAGTTATTGATGAGAAAAATAATTTCGGCATAACATAAAGTACTTATCCCATAAATGCTTATCACATTACAACTATGAACTGCGTAGATCTATATCAGCCGCTGATAAATTTGCGTTCAATCAGCGTTCCATCAATTCCTGATTAAAATCTAGTACGGAAATATGTAAACAAACATTCCTTGTAATACTACATAAACATACATGCATTTACAGAAATAATAAAAACCGCGATTTATCAGTAACATACTTATTTATAATTAATCAGTAAGCATTCTTCGCGACTTCGTTTGAGCAATGTTATAATCGCCCCCCTTTACATATTTCATCACTTGGTAATTATGATGAAACTTACAACTAAACTTACAAGCCCAAAATCATAGAATAATAATCGACTCCACAATCGACGCAGGCAATCATACCACTATTATTACTAATATTATTATTAAGACTATAATGACTATAATGACTATTATTATGACTATAATGACTGTTATTATGACTATAATGACTATTATTATGACTATAATGACTATTATTATGACTATAATGATAATGAGACTCATTCATTCTTACGTCATTTCACTTTCGTCGTTACGTTCATATCTACAGTACACAGTTGTGGAACCGGATATTATACGTGACTCTAACTGCCTTGTAGACAGATATGGCTCTGATACAGCCGTGGTTACAATCTATCGCCCATCATGAAGAAACCCCTCAAACTTTAGGTTAGATAATATACTCATTTTGCTTATCCCAGAGCATCAGTTCGGTTTCCGGGAAAAGCACTCAACGACACCAAAGACCAAGTACACCGAATCACCAATCTGATAGAAAAAGCTCTAGAAGATAAAAAAGTCTGTTCTACCATCTTTTTAGATGTAGCACAGGCTTTTGATAACGTGTGGCATGAAGGTCTTGTAATGAAACTGACACAAATGTTACCAAAATCATACGCAGACATACTTGAATCGTATATAACAAATAGAGTATTTAGAGTAAGGCAAGACAATGCCTATTCGGATATAAAAGAAATTAAAGCTGGAGTACCGCAGGGAAGTGTGTTGGGCCCGGTCCTGTACTTGCTATACACCTGTGATATTCCTGAACTAAAAACCAACACCATCGCAACCTTTGCTGACGACACACCTATAATGGCTTTTGGAAGCACTCACGCAGAAGCCGCAGACAAGGTTCAAGTAGCTGTCAATAAAATCCATAACTGGACAAAAAAATGGCGTATCAATCTAAATGAAACAAAATCAGTTCATATAAATTTTACAAATATGAAAGAAAAGTACTGTCCAATATATATAAACAATAAGGTTATACCTTACGAAAATACAGCAAAGTATTTGGGAATGACTCTTGACGCTAAGCTGCGCTGGAAAGCACACGTCAAGAAGAAAAGAGTTGATCTAGAAATACGCTTAAAAAAGATGTACTGGCTGCTTGGACGAAACTCCGCTCTGTCAGTACACAATAAGTTATTATTGTACAAGCAAGTCCTGATGCCAATATGGACCTATGGCATACAGCTGTGGGGCTGTACCAAAAAGAGCAATATCCGTATAATCCAAGGATTCCTAAATAAATTTCTATGGGAAATAGTGAATGCCCCCTGGTACATAAGAAATGACGATCTCCATAGAGACCTTAGAATAGAGTTCGTTGATACGGTGATACATAAGTATGCAGAAGCTCACGAACAGAGGCTTCATCACCATGTGAACGTCGAGGCAATCCAGCATAATGCTGGATCCAAGCAGCAAATACGTTAGTTGGCCTTATGAAGAGTGTAGTCGTTAAAAATACTAAAATAGTTAGTTTCTCGCAGAAGTCGTATTAATACTTTGCGTACCTACTGGTTAAAGATTTCGCAATTTTAGCACTAATTTGCTTAGGAAGAAAAATTAATAAGAAAAAGAGCAACAAGAAAATGCTTAAAAGAATCCTAAAGCAACTAATTTTAAGAGAAACAATCCCTTCTGCAGCGAACTTTTAAAATCACATGGCGATCACTAATTTTCAGTTAGTAGTGTCAATTATTTTTTACCAAAACTAGTAAAGAGTTAGCGTCTAAAATTATTTCTAGTCAAAGACCTCCCTCTGAAGGCTCCTTGGACCAAACAACATTTTATTGTAACTCTATGGAACTGCTTACTGCATTTTGAAGTCTATAATAATTAATTTGTGCAACTTGTGCAACGGGCTGAGAGAAAAATCCTTCCATTATATATAATACCAGCTGTTGCCCGCGACTTCATCCGCATTTATTTTGAAAGGAATTGTGGCTGAAATCCTTCCCCAGGATGCAATTTATCTCCTTGCCCAATTTTATTGATAAGTTTCAAACCAATCACCTGACCACCCATTAAAAAGTTTCCATATAGGTGTGAATATCAGTCACACCTCATTTTACTCTTTTATGAAGGTTATTTTTAAAAATCCTGAAACACGTGTCCATTTATTTAGCATTTTAGGTATCCAACCTATGTTTCTAAGAAATCACACCATCCGTTAAAAAGTTCCCATACAAATTTGACACCACATTATTTACTATTACCCCTTTGTTAAGGTTATTTTGAAAAATACTTAAATACGTGTCCATTTATTTTGCATTTCATTTATTCATATCAGGTTTCAAGCAAATCGCTCCACGCGTTAAAAGTTTAATATATTCGTTTTCACCCCATTTCACCCTCTTAGGGGTTGAATTTCAAAAAATCCCGCTTTAGTGGGTGGTTCTTCTGTAAAAGTAAGCTACCTTCCAAATTTCCGCTTTCTAGCTTCAGCGGTTTTGGCTCGGCGATGATGAATCAATCAGTCAGTCAGTAAGGTTAAGCTGTTGTATAGGTATAGTTTAATAACTAAGTTATGGCTATTCAAATAATTATTCTAATACCGAAAGCGATTAGAGAGTATGACTGATGGTATGACTCTTGTCCCTTGGAAGACGGGTAGGCCATTAGTGTGGGATGCTACTTGCGTAGACACCCTGGCCGCATCCCATCTGTCGGGGAATTCCGTTAGGGCTGGTGCGGCGGCTGAATGTGCCGAGGACCTCAAAAACCGCAAATATGCTGGTTTGGATAAGGCCTACATATTTGAGCCTTTTGGAGTCGAGACCCTGGGCCCGTGGGGAACAGGAGCCCACCGGGTTTTCAAAATTATTTCACGGCGTCTGGTACAGAGTGTACCTTGGCAGATTTATGATTTGTAAATGAAAGAAATACATGTTAGATGTGATAAAATATTATGTATTGCATACAAAATTAACCGCTACAAATGCGGATTTTACTTTTTAAAGATTATGCCGTCTAAATGTTTTCCATCGCGGCGTACACATTCACGGAATCTCTCGACAAAGTTGCGAGCGACGCGTTGCAATAGTGATTAGTGAATAGCGTTCACTTCTCGAACGATATTTTCTTTTAATTCCGATATGTTTGTTAGGTTGCTATCGTAGACTTTTGCCTTAAGATACCCTCACAGAAAAAAGTCCATAGGGGTTCAATCTGGCGATCTGGGTGGCCACACGATGTCACCGTATCGACTAATCAGTTTTCTAGGGAACTGTTCACGGAGTAGGGTCATGATGGCTCTCGCTGTGTGAGGTGTGGCGCCATCTTGTTGAAACCACGTGTGTGAACTATATGATTGGTGTTCTCGAAGTCTCGGCAAAAAATATTGGTTAATCATGCGGCGGTAAGCATCATCTTCAACAGTTACAGTTGCTCCACTGGAGTTTTCAAAGAAAAACAGCCCAATTATTCCGTTCGTGGATAAAGAGGCCCAAACAGTGACTTTCGGGCTGTGCAGAGCTTGTTGGTGCTTTATTCGCGGGGTTTGTCTTCTTGGTGCCCAGAACCGGCTGTTTTGCTTATTGACAAACCCATTTAAATGGAAATGTGCTTCGTCACTGAACCAAATTGTGTTTACAGTTTTAAATCGGCTTAGCATGTTTTCACATAACTCCTTACGCATTATGAAGTCACTTGGTTTAAGAGCCTGCACCAATTGGACTTTGAATGGGTGAAGTTTCATATCCTTACTTAAAATTCTCTGCACGGTCGTTTTTGGCAGTGCCAAAGACGATGCTCTCTTGCGCACGGACTGATGCGGATTTTGCAGTACACTGTTTTGAACTCGGATGTTTTCTTCGGTTCTTACCTTTCGGCTAGGGTATGGCCGTGGGTTGTTTACGGTTGACCCTGTTGCTCGGAACTTCTGCACCCATGTTCTTATTAAATTTCGACGAACATCGAAACGCGCACAAAACTGTCGACGAGCAATGGTGCACAAATCGTTGCTCTTATAGTACACTTCTTACTGCGAACGCGCGGTGCTCACTGGTCCACTGCGACATCGTGACAAAACGCTTCCCGTTCCCTCGTGTGACGGTTTAAAAAATATTTAAGTTTTAAGTTGTAAAACTGCCACGGTCCACCCTGTAGATACGTTGCATGACCCAAGAGCTGGCTCCTATCTGGCTCAGCATATTAGCATTGCCATTCAACGTGGTAATGCCGCCAGTATCTTGGGAACGCTGCCCTCTGGCAGTGATCTGGATCAGTTGAGCTATCTATAGATCGTTTTAAACGTTCCTTAGATAGCTCAACTGTTTCACGAGTATTTTATATTATTGTATATTATTTTGTACATTTCTGTAATTATTTCTGTAAATAACTAGAGAGTTGCCGAGAGTTCCATTTAAAAAAAACTGTATACATGGCTTAGCGAGAAATGTTTTTACGGTGTTGATGAAATGTTTTAATAATAATTGATATTCTGGATAAATCTGCTTACATATCTAATATTGATGTTGACATATTAATTTTAATTTTATGTATACCTAATTGTAATTAATAATCTCATTTATCTCATGGTTGCCATGTTGATGTTTGTATGTCGGTCAACGACGAAGTGTGTGAGACAATTATTATATAAGAACCTTATATTTACCATACTTCGAGCAAATAAATTAATTTCATTTAATTTCATAGATATACCAATTATAGTTTAAATATAACTTTAGTTTAATTTAATATCTTTAATTTATAATAACTTAATTCTGAGCGAGAGATGTTTCTCTATAACAATACTTGGATAACATTAAAAGTCAGAATTAGTTAAAATTATATCAACAGTAATATTCATACTGACTCTTCGTAGATAGAGGCTTTAGTCTTTCCATAGATTCAAGCAGGCTAGAAGGACTTATCCTCTAGAGGGTGATTATTATTTATCTGATATGATTATTAATAAATTAATAATAAGACTCATCTTTGAATTCAAATTATATGAAATCATTGTTCCATCTAATAAGAATTTATAAATGCTTACGACTAGACATTTATTATTAAAAATAATGTTTCTACTAAATCTTTAGAATATAAAGTGGTATCACTATCTTATTGGATAACTAAATTTAATAACTTTTAGTATTATCTTAGTATAATTTAATAACCTAGGTAAAACTTATCAAGATAAAACTTTGTTTTATGGTACTACTATTATAGTTACTAGTATAGTATGGTGCTACAAGGAAAAGCGGAGCTTGCCTGTTCAATTAAAGAGTTCTCCTCTTGGGATCAGCTCAAAGAGTTTTTAAAAACTCAATTCTGTGAACGTAAACACTATGCTCACCTCTCACTGATCACCAAGAGAGCAGGCAGGGACCGCAGGAAAATGTGAGTCAGTACTCACTGCGCATAGAAACCTGCCTCTCACAACTTCTGACTGAAATAACTCTAACTAATTCAAAAATCAAAAAATTGCCAGGTTGGTGTGCGGCGATGGAAGATCTCGCCCTCCACCATTTTCCCATGGGTCTTTATCCTAGAGTATCGAGCATCTGTCTCCTAAATCGTTAAATGAAGCCATTAATATGGCAATATCTGAAGAACTTATCCAGCAGAGCTTGTACAAGCGTCCAGCTACTGAGGCCAAACCAAACCTCAACAAACTGAAGCCAAGTGTAACTCCAAAACCAGCAAATCAGGGTAAGACCGGTGGCGGCGACTTTTGTCGCCATTGTAAAAGCATGGGTCATAACATTCAAGATTGCAAGAAACGAGATTTCTACAATAATAAGTTTCAATGCAAACCTTTGAATAATTTCCGCAATGAAAGATTAAATCATGTTTGCGAATCGACGTAGGAGGAACTTGGCAATCCTCTCAATGAAGAATATTCACGAGATAATTTAAAAGAGGTGTCGTCTCGGGACGGTGCCGCTCGAGACAGTTCGTAGCTACTGGGACCAAATCCAACATCCGGACTAACCAACAGGGAACCAGCCCCGAACCGACAGTCCTAATCCTCAACAGACTAACCGAAAGGGTAACCAGCCCCGAACTGACAGTCTTAATCCTCAACGGACTAACCAACAGGGTTACCAGCCCCAAACTGACAGTCCTAATCCTCAACAGACTAACCGACAGGGTAACCAGCCCCGAACTGACAGTCTTAATCCTCAACGGACTAACCAACAGGGTTACCAGCCCCAAACTGACAGTCCTAATCCTCAACGGACTAACCAACAGGGTTACCAGCCCCAAACTGACAGTCCTAATCCTCAACAGACTAACCGACAGGGTAACCAGCTCCGAACTGACAGTCTTAATACTCAACGGACTAACCGACAGGGTGACCAGCCCCGCACTGACAGTCTTAATCCTCAACGGACAAACCAACAGGGTAACCAGCCCCAAACTGGCAGTCCTAATCCTCATAAATCCGTATCCAATGTCTACGAGGTGAACCTGGATCTAACCAAAAGGTATTTACTACATACACTTCTAGACTAGAACCTATTGAAATAAAGAACATTGACCTTGACGACGTCCCAACCTCCACTGAAGGTCATTTCCAGTTGAAACTTAAAATATCTGATAAAAGACTTGTATCCCATATGTTTCTCGTCATGAATCACGAGACAAACTTGCCCTACGACGGTATCATAGGGTCAGATTTCCTCACAATATTTAGTTGTCAAATCGATTATACAACCGATTCTGAAAATATGAAATTCAATAATAAAACTACACTTCTTTGACCCCTTCTATATTATTCCACCTCGTACTGAAACGGTTATCAAATGTCGGTGCGGAAATTTAGCTTGAAAGAAGGCATTATTCTGGATCAACATATATCCAATGATTTATTAATATCCAATTGCATCGTAAAGGTCAAGGAAAACAATCGAGTAAATCTAACAATTGCAAACGTCTCCGGACGTCCTATCAATATCAACTCGAATCTAAACCTAAAATTAGAACCCCTAAGGCCGGTTTTAGTGCTCGACCGACAGTCGGTGCGTGCCATCGTTCCTGACGATACGCCTAACCGATCGTCAGTTTTTAACGTTCAGTGCTCTCGTGACCAACCAAGCTGGCCGGAATGGTACAGTCACAAACACGTACACGAAATGAACGCGTTTACAAATTGTTTAATTGCTGCTTACTATCTTCGTAAACGAATAAGGAACAGAAGACGTAGATACCACGTACACCCAATCGTCGCTCAAAGAGCACTTCAAGGGGAATTTACTACTTTATATTCATTATTGCACGAAGATGAATAACAATTTTTTAATTACTTTAGAATGTCGATCAAAAGTATTGATGAATTATCAGTGAAATTACAAGGTAACTTAAAACATTTAAACTTATTTCGAACTCCTGTTTCACCTGTGGAAAGACTTGCAGTCACTTTAAGGTAAGTAAAGTAAATACAGACATCAATCATATTATGGTTTTTATTTCAGCATAAAAAAAAATCAGCAATGACAAAATAAATACATTGTTTCCAACTGATCAGTTTCGTTTAATTATAACGAAGTCAGAAAAATCGGTTGTTCTGCTTGCTTAATCTGGTTGCTCTTCGTTGGAAACCATAATGCCAGGCAGAATATTAGTAAAATAATTTGTGAGCTGCTGTTCCGATTCTTGTGAAACATAAAACATAATTGTGAAACATATTGTGAATGAGATGAATGTGACTCTGGCGACGTGTATGTCATAATGGAAGACTGGGGACTACTTGGCTATATTATCATTATATTATCACTATGCTATATTATCACTATGAATCATCATAGCTATTTTAAGAACTTCGGAACGAAAAGTTATTTTTTGAGTTATAGAAAATGTATTAGTAATGGGTAAAAGTGAAGTGAAAAATGCCATATTGTAATTTTTTAGCTTTTCACTATTCTCTTTGAACATTTGCATCATTTGTTTGTCGAAATCAGCTTTTTCTCTAGACCTTTAAGATTTTGTTACTCGTTTAATTTTGTTTTGACTTGTCAAATTCTGGGATGTAGGAGCAGTACTGTATTGTATGGAAACACTAGTGTTTTCTTGACTTGTCGAAGGCTGTGGCACGGGCTGATCAGGTTCAGGCTCAGACACCGAAATGTTCACCTGGGAATCATCTTCCGTTAGGGAATCCTCAGGTTCGACTGATGTGTGTTTTTGTCGAGAAATCGCATGTGATCATAATAGATATTTTTTTTTTATCTCGCCGTCGCCAGATCCAGTCTTCGTATTCGTAATTGCGGCTCTAGATCTAGTATACGCATCCCTAGCTGTTCGCCATCTTTGTTGTACCCTTTTATCTGTAACAAAAAAGCAACCAGGCTTATTTTTTTTTTCAGGTACTTATCAACAGGTCAAACATTCACGGACTTGCATTACAGTTATCGTCTTGGGGTGTCAACAATCAGTTTGTGTGGTGTGCAAAGCAATTTGGGAAATTCTACACGAAGAATGTCTTGCATTGCCAACATCGCCGGAGGGATGGCTGCATATTGTAAATCAATTTAATGAAATGGCTAACTTTCCAAATTGTGTTGGATGTATAGATGGTAAACATGTGAGAATAATCAATCCAGAACACAGTGGAAGTATCTATTCCAATTACAAGAATTTTTTTTCTGTTGTTTTACTTGCTGTATGTGATTGTGACTATCGCTTTACATACATTAATGTCGGTTCATGTGGAACTAACTCTGATTCTAGTATATTCAAAAACAGTAATTTTTTTTTCTGAAATTAAGTAACTGAATATCCCGTCCCTAAATCTCCAAAAGACATAAAGTCTTTTCTAGGTTTAATATCCTATTACAGACGTTTCATCCCTGATTTTGCAAAATTAGCAAAACCTCTTACGACTCTTTTGAAGAATTCTGATTTTTCACAACCATTTAATATGACGTGTGACGCGTCAAACTATCCTGTTTCCGTGATATTATCGCAAGGACCAGTAGGCCAAGATCATCTAATTGCTTACGCGTCCCGCACGCTAAATAAGGCTGAGTGCAACTATAGCGTAACCGAAAAAGAATGCCTCTCTATTGTCTTCGGAACTAAAATGTTCAGACCTTACCTCTATGGTCACAAAATTGTGATACTATCAGATCACAGACCATTGCAATGGCTATTCAATTGCAAAGATCTAGGTTCGAGACTTATTAGGTGGCGCCTAAAACTCGAAGAATTCGAGTATAACATCCAAC
The DNA here is from genome assembly GCA_948098915.1 of Lampropteryx suffumata. Taxonomy (NCBI): domain Eukaryota; kingdom Metazoa; phylum Arthropoda; class Insecta; order Lepidoptera; family Geometridae; genus Lampropteryx; species Lampropteryx suffumata. Next base: position 12,843,671 of record OX402561.1, read on the forward strand.
ATAAAAAGGGAAAAATCAATACTAACGCTGATGCTCTATCCCGGTTCCCAGTTAATCCTGTCCAACCTAGGGAACCCGTACCTTCCAATCCCAATAACGAAGCCGAATCTCATCGAGAATTAGATGCTGATTTAATGGATCTCTTTAGATCCCCACCTTCGTTTTACCCCGACGAGACTATCGTCCAAAACCCTGAGTTCGTCGACCCTTACGAAGATATCCTTTCTATACGAAATATCGACTTCCCTGATAACATCCCTGATTCTCTTAGGCAACAAATTGAGAATGAGGTAAATTTCCCTGGCCCTACCCAGGAACTACCATCCTTACCTGATCCGGTCAAGAACCGCCATCCTTACCTACTCCTACTCAACCCCAGTTTGATCCAACACCATCAACAAGTGCAAATCCAGACATACCTATCGACGATTATCCCACCTTTCTGAAAACAATGTCAGAAAAAACATTTAACACCGAAATTATAGAACATAATGAGAGTCTTATGAAATGTCCCGCAAAGGTTCTACTAGTTCCTACATCTATTGATTTAGATGAATCTAACCCTTACATCCAGGAAATCCTGAGCGATCCTGAAATTTACGCAAAAATACGCGACACTGAAAAAGAACTTTTCCTATTTGAAAAACTTATAACAGGTAATAAAATATATTATCTACTAATATACTACTAGAGTCCATTATTTCGACAAAACAAGGTATCCCGAAATCTTCGAAACCCTAAAAATGATAAGAAATGAATTAGTGTCCATCGGGGACATAACTGAAATCGGTATACCTGAAGAACCCTTTCGAGAAACATTCCTTCATAAAGATATATAACATAATAACTTATCTCTCCACAACACCCGAATTAAAATTAATATTTATCATAATATATAATATTCCCAGTTCCATCTAAAATTAGAAGGATACTACATGATAATCATGATATCCCTATAGCGGGCCACCTAAGATCTGCCCGCATGTTTAATAGACTCAAACAGACGTATTATTGGAAGGGAATGCACAATGATATAGAATCGTATGTTAAGCAATGTAAAGCCTGTCAAAAAATAAAGCGCTTAGAAAAATCATGCAGATCACCAGCACTTCTTCTGAACCAGGTCAACGTATCTCTATCGATGTCGTTAGTCTACTACCAAAAGCGGGTCCCGCAAAATTAAAATTCATTTTAACTTTCCAAGATGACCTTACTAAATTCTCGTCAGCATACCCAATTCGTAGTACAACTGCGGAAGAAACTTGCGAATGCCTCCTCCATTATATATCAATATTTGGAATCACTAAAATAATCCTTACTGATCAAGGCACCAACTTTACATCAGATCTATTCAAAAAGACATGATCTTTCCTGAAAATTAGAAATCTCTGATCTTCTCCTTACCATCCACAAACTCAAGGAGCCCTGGAGAGAAGCCACTCCACCCTGAAAAAATACCACAAATCTTACATAAATGCGGAACAGACTAACTGGCCGCGTTATGTATATACAGCCATGCTAGCGTATAATACTTCAGTTCATACAACGCACTATGCGCCTTAAGAATTAATGTTTGGTAATAAAAAATTCATACCAAATTCCATCTTTGATGATTCTTTAGGAACCACGTACCCTGACTACGTTCAGATGCTTCAAAACCGACTGAAGTATTCACGAGAGAAAGCTATGGAACTCATTACAAAATCCAAAGAATCATCAAAAACGTATTATGACTCCCACACTCGACCTATGTCGTACAAAGTTGGTGATTACGTCTATGCGCAGGGAGTGGATAATTTCATACTGTTTCTATGGAAATCAAATATTCATCGGTAGCTTGTATCTGACACAAGACACAAAAGTGTCCACGTTTGCGCCCTGCCTTAGCGATGGTGTTTTTAAAGCTTATAAGGACCGTAGAAGTACATATGTGACATTACTTTTACTTGTATATACATACCTCCACGCGTTCCTGTGAAAATAAGTCTTGACATACAGACATACAGACAGACAGACAGATAGACAACGAAGTGATCTTCTAAGTCGATTTCCTTTGGCTGTCTTGCGAAGCAAACATTGCGTCTTTTATTATTTATATTTCTCGAGTCATTTCCGGTTTTATAAGTATTTTTTTTTATTTTATTTAAATAGAGCTAGAGTTATTGACTCGGGTTTGAATAATTGGAACAAAAGCTTTGTGATTCGATCAAAAGGAATCCGTAGGTATTATTATTTTATATGAAAAAATACTTTTATATAATATAACAAATGTCGAACGACAAGATACGACTTCGCGACATCATACTACTTCTTCTTCTTTGTAAATGGCCTGTGACATACTAATGTCAATTCTGCCAATGTCAAGTGTTTATAGTCAATTTGTTTGTTATTAGTCTTAGTCGATGGTCAATTGTCAATTCTAGACGTCACGCGGAATGGCGTCTAGTATTTTCTTGGGATTCCTCGTCGTTCAAATCACATTGCACCACAATACACATATAATTCAATTATCCATACCCGTTCTGTAGGGGCCCGTGCTGTGCGTAGGGGCCCGTGAGGGGGGATGCAACTGACCTGATGGCTGAGCGGACAGATGTATCTTCCGCAACACTCCACTTCGGTGTGAATTTCCTCCAAAACGGGAGGCCATCGGTCTAACCAACCATGGCAAATCAGCATATCGGTCGGCCTTCAGCTGCCGAGGTGAGAGGGGGGGGTCGATGGGGTCTGCAGTCGGCGGCGCACGCCCATGGTGGTGACGGTGGTGGTCAACGTCAACATTGGTGGTGCCGTTTAGGCTCGTAGGCAACGCGATCAGCCCCTCTATATCGGACTGGTAGCCCTGGTGTACTATATGCATACATATATACACCCCCCAGGCGTGGACTCCGTGGTGGGTGGGGAGCCGGAATGATGAAATCAAAAAACCCAAGCATGTCTACTACAACGAAAATTGACCACTTTGATACCCCCTCAACAGGGGAGGCGGTAAAGGATCTGGAGGCGGCCTTCGCGGTCCCGCAGTCCAATACTGCTGCCTGGAAGGTTGTGAAACCAAAGGGTAAAAAATATAACAAAAAACAGAACAAGCGAGCAGGGAAGGAGGTGCAAAGGCCACAGGCCGGACCCTCCGGTACCAACGTCCGAGCCCTCGAGGAGGCCAACGCCCCGGAAGGCAAGGACGCAAAGAAGCTCGCAACTAAAAGGAGTGACATCGAACCAGAGGACGCTCCGGCGATAGGCCCGGGTCCGAGTCACTTCTACAAACAAAGAAAACAAGCGAGGTCTAAACCCGAACCGCATGCCCCGGCGGCGAGATCTGCAGGCCCGCCTGTAGTGACCGCCGCGCCCGTTGGTTGCAGAGGTAAGGGGTCGACCAAGCAAAACAAAAACCGTCGCAACCGCCAAAGACGTGCCACTGCTGCAATCTCACGACAGGCACAGGCCCCGGCTCACAACGAGCCGAGCAAGAGGACGCGGGCGGACGACACTGTATCTCCAAGAGGAGAATACAAAAAACAAAAACTGGACAACTCGCGTCGAGCCCCGCCCAGCTACGCGGAAGTTGCCCAGAGCAATCTCCAAGTGGCAGTGGCTAGGGCCGACCACCAAACAATGACGGACGAACAAATCACTTTAGTGAAGAGGTACCTCGAGCGCAGGATTCTGGAAGACGTCAAGAACCCCGCGATCGACTTCTCACCGCGCTTTATGGGCAGGCCAATCATGGCCGAGGGTGCTCTGAAGCTGTGGTGCGAAGATGACCTCTCACTAAAATGGTTAACAGAGGCAATTGAACAACTGCCGGCGACCTCCTCACCAAAGCTCAGGGTTGTAAAACAGAGCGAGCTGGTGAGGAAGGTGCGTGCTGCTATCTTTATCCCAGACTGTACCAACAGTCTGGAGGACACTAGTCTGGTACTAGCAGACCAAAACAGGTGGGCGAGGATCCCTTCGTGGACCGTATACACCCACAGCAACCTAGAGGACGACATCCTCTTCGTGGCTGTGGGAATCCCGGAGGATCTGGTCCCAGAACTGATGAGGAGAGACCGCAGACTGGCTCACAACCTGGGTAACGTCTACGTCAGGTTCTACGGCAGGGATGGAGCCCTGCAAGACGTACCGCCCCAGGTTGTACCACCACAGGCAACAAAGGAGCGAACAAATCCCAGCGTCCCGCTAGCCCCCCGTGACGGCCAAGTAATGCCACCAATCGCGCCGCCGACCTCGCACTCGTCACCCAAACCGTCGTGCTCAAAACCGATGCAGGAGATGTGTGCGAGTCCGGAGGACAAGCTGGACCTGGAGGAGTCAGAGGAGGAGGGAAGCCTTGATGATGGCGACCCAAATCCCACTCTATAACCTCGTACAAGCAAACCTCCAGCATAGCCTCACTGCAACGGCTAACCTACGCAGAATGCTGGAGGCTCAAAACAACAAGACCATTGCCTTGATCCAGGAGCCGTGGATCAGGGCAGGGCGTGTGTGTGGTCTTAACAACCTTGATGGTAAGTTACTTTATGACAGCACTTGTGCAAACCCACGAGCATGCATCTACATACCACCTAACATAACAACAGTGCCCCTCACCGAGTTCTGTTACAGGGACGTAGTAACTGTCAGACTCCAAGTCTTGATAGAGGGGGAGATCGAAGACGTAACGCTGGCGTCAGTGTACATGCCTGCTGACGAAGCCATTCCTTCAAAGGATGTTACGAGTCTGGTAAGACACTGTAAAATAAATAACTCAAAACTTATAATTTCAGCCGACACTAACGCGCATCACCCTATATGGGGGATGCCAACACCAAACACAAGAGGAGAGGACCTGGTAAACTTCCTCTTTACCACCACCCTCACAATAGCAAACACTGGCGGGATACCGACCTACGTAACGAAACGCCACCGCACCATAATAGATCTAACTCTGGTATCAGGAAACTGTCCCAATCTTGTACAAAATTGGAGGGTTTCAGAAGAAACCTCCTGCTCCGACCACAGATGGATCAGGTACGAACTAATGGTAAACACAACAACACCAGCACCTACACGCAACCCTCGCAGAACAAACAAGGTGCTGTTCGTAAATTCTCTGAAGCAGCACCTGCGGGGGAGTGCACTTGGGACAAACATATCAAACACAACAGAGATAGAAGGTAGTATTGAACACATCACTACCAGTCTGACCGAAAGTTTCGAGGATGCCTGCCCCCTCGCCATAGCCCGAGGGGCCGATGGCGGGAGGAAGGGCTGGTCAAAGGAACTGGAAAGACTGAAACAAAAGGTACGTAAACTGTACAACAGAGCTCTAAACACCTACGACGACAAAGATTGGGACGAATACAAGAAGGCCCAAGCCGTATATAAGAAACGTATTCGCCGCAACAGTCGTCTTAGCTGGAAGAAGTTCTGCACTAACATTGAATCAAACTGCAGTGCAAACAGAATTAGGAAAGTCCTCGCCGCCGAACCAAGGCGCGAGATTGGATCTATAAAAAGACCTGATGACACCTACACCAAAACTTTAGCGGAGACACATGAACTCCTCATCCAAACACACTTCCCAGGATCGCAACTGTGCAGTGATCACAAGTGGCCTAAAACCTGTGAGCACACACCATCTGACACGGACTGGGCAGTAGCGAACACGGTAGTTACAAAATCAAAGGTAAACTGGGCAATCAACACCTTCCAAACATACAAGTCGCCAGGCATAGACAAAATCTTCCCCGGCCTCCTGCAGTGGGGCGAACCGTATATAGGCGAGTTGCTCACGAGCACCTTTAGGGCGTGCCTAGCTTTCCGGTACGTGCCACTGCTGTGGAGGGAGGTCAAAGTCATCTTTATACCTAAACCGGGTAAGAGTGACTACACAGAGGCAAAATCGCACAGGCCGATCAGTCTCACATCTTTCCTATTAAAAACCCTGGAAAGACTATGCGATAGGCACATTAGAGAAAACATACTCATAAACGCACCCTTACACCCACAACAACATGCATACAGCGCAGGTAAGTCTACCGAATCAGCCCTACACAAAGTGGTAAGTAGACTTGAACGCGATATATCAAACAAAGCGCTCTGCCTAGCAGCCTTCATAGACATAGAAGGTGCTTTCGACAAGACAAACTTTAGCAGCATAAAGACAGCCCTACGAAACAAAAATGTCGAACCAACCTTAACAGACTGGATTCTAAACATGCTAAAATTTAGGGCAGTGCGAGTAGATGTACAGGGGGAAACCAGGGCGGTCGTGGCAAAGGGAACGCCCCAGGGGGGAGTCCTGTCACCGCTCCTCTGGAACCTGGTGGTAAACAATCTCATCACCAAATTGAATGCTGAGCGCTTCTTCACGGTGGGCTATGCAGATGACCTTACCATTTTAATCTCAGGGCACTTCGCTAGTGTGGCGTGCAACATCATGAACAATGCACTGAAAGTCGTAGAGACATGGTGCAAGGTAAACGAGCTAACAGTAAACCCAGCAAAAACAGAACTTGTAATGTTCACAAACAAACGCAACCTAGGTACCTATCAACTTCCTGTCCTTTTCGACACCCAACTACACCTGTCCCATGAAGTCAAATACCTAGGCATAACAATGGACAGTAAACTAAACTGGGCCAAACACATAGAAAACAAAATACAAAAAGCAACCATATCTTTCTGGCAATGCCGCAAAATGATAGGTAAAACTTGGGGCCTCTCCCCAAAAATCACCCTATGGCTTTATAACACCGTGATAAGGCCCTCGATAGCATACGGTGCCCTAGTCTGGTGGCCTAGAACGAAACAAACTACCACCCTAAACAAACTACATAAGTTCCAAAGATCAGCCTGCGTGGCGGTGACGGGGTGCATGAGAACTACCCCAACGGTGGCTCTGGAGGCGGTTATCGGCCTAACACCCCTACACCTACACGTGCAACAAGAAGCTGCTGCAGCAGCTCATAGGCTCTGGACCCATAAACTCTGGGAACATGAACCACAGGCACAGCACACCAACATATTAAAAGAGTATGCGAGAGATAAACATTTGCTTTTATCACTCTACGATAGGACTCTCAAAAAACACTTTCCTACAAAAAAATACACTATACAATTACACGAAGAGCCGTGTGACACTTCAAAGTGTAACGAACTGAGAATCTACACAGACGGCTCAAAAACAAAGACAGGTTCGGGGGCAGGGGTCTTCTCGGAAGACCTAAACATACACATCTGTACGCCCCTCGGCAATCACAACTCCATCTTTCAGGCAGAATGCATTGGCATAATACAGGCCGCAACTGCAGTGCTAAAAAGGAAGGTAACAAACTACAACATAAGAATCCTCTCAGATAGTGCTGCGGTTCTACATGCACTTAACAGGTACGAGCATAACACCGGTCTTACCGCACAATGCCATAAGTTATTGGAGGAGGTAAGTACATCTAACAAAATTACTCTACAATGGATCAAGGGTCATAGTGGATCCAGAGGCAACGATGAGGCCGACGTTCTGGCCAAAAAAGGCTCGGAACTACGGGCGGCAGGACCGGAGCCCCTGGTCCCCCTTCCCTATAGCCAGGCACGATCATGGATCCGCCAACGTACAACCACTCTACACCAAAAATACTGGGCCAGTGCTGAAGGCTGCAGGCAGTCGAAGGAGGCTCTACCGGATCTTAATCCTAGATACTCCCGAAAACTCCTCAGCCTCAAACGTGACAAAATACGACGTATCGTCGGTATTGTCACGGGACACTGCTCATTAAATAAACATCTTTATACACTGGGCGTTACAGACAGCCCACTATGCAGAGGGTGTTTGAGCAAGGAGGAAACAGCTGCACATGTGCTCCTGGAGTGCAGCAGCGTGGAATCCCAACGAGCTCAACACCTTGGAACACCGAGGACACCCAAGGAAGCCTGCGCCGGCGTGAGCGAGCTGCTGGCTTTCCTGGAGGACATCGGGTGGCTGGAGTAGCAGCCTCCACCCGTCACGCAAAAAGGGCCCACCTGAGGCCTAGTTGCGGAAAACAGTCCACACACCAAGTACCAAGTACCAAGTAAGTACCCGTTCTGTAGTCACAATTTATTCATTAAAATTCCGACAACATTACTGAATAAAAAATGCAATAAAACGGGTAAAAAATATTAAATTAGCAGAGCTATGTTACTCCATGCAATGACAGACAAAGAATCCCAACATCATACTATAAACAATATAAACACTTGACATTAGTAAAATTGACATTATTATGACACATGCCATTAAGGAAAAAAAAAGAAGATCCTCTAAGTCTATGATAACAAGACCCTTTTGGGGTACGAAATCAATAAAAATATATATTATGATTTGGAGGCTATATAATTAATTAATTTATTATTATGTTTCACGCAACTTGCATTCTCACTAATCTCGATTGGGTTGATAACAGTGCATTACTATATAGATAAGATACTTTGACGTTCGTAATCAACATGCCTTTGAACTAGCATCATAAAGTGAATTATCGATATACGTAAAGAAAGTGGAAGTGGAATCTTTAATAGGTTCTCTTCCTTTCTTGCCTATATTGTTGATTTTATTCCACCTGTTATATTATTATTATTATTATTATTCATTTATTTATAGTAGAAACTACTTACAACTGTTTCCATAGAATGAAGGCATGTATGGAGTAAATACTCTTCGGCACGTCTTTTCTTTGAAATACGACATCAAATTGGTGACCTTAGTTTTATATACTTATCATTCTTGGGTGGTATAAAGTATAAGTACCTGAATGAACGGTATAAAACATGGATAAAAAGACGTTTTCTAAAAATGAAACCTAGCTAGATCGATTTATCGCCCCCGAAACCCCCTAATAAATTTCATGAAAATCAAAGTTTTTTAAACTTACGCGATCAGAACACATTATTATAAATACTTACAGTCATCCCGTGACCACGACAGAGTGTAAACCTGTCTAAACGTCGGGAAAAATAGGTAAATAAACGCGATAAATACCCGTAAGTATTTATAATTCATGAAAATCGTTCAGAATCAAATTCAGATTATATATATATACATATGTACAAAAAGTGCTCGATTAAAGGTATAAGACTGATAGATACCTAGACAATTTTCATGAAATTTAGTATGTAGTATGCAAATTTAGTATGTAGGTTTCGAGGGCGATAAAACGATCTAGCTAGGTTTCATATTTAGAAAACGTCGTTTTATCCGTGTTTTATACCGAGCAAAGCTCGGTCTTCCAGGTACTTCATTCTGGTACAATAATGATAATTTATATTGTCTCGTTACACCTTAGTACGAGCATTTGCATTGACGATTAGTACCTATACCTACACGGTAGGGAGATGTCCTCTTAGATCTCTGCACGCCTGTGCTAAGCACCTTTGCGGTTGTAAACGACTCAGGAAGCGTTATGTTAATATTGTTTCTTATAGGAGTTATAATAATAATGTACTAACCATTGTATAGCCGTCGCCTTTAGCGACAAGGATAATAGCCCGAGCAAGGATTGAATATATAATTTGTTTTGTTCTATAAATATAGGTGACTATTGGGAATTAGTACTATAGTACCTATTGCGGATGCATCATCCACTTTAGTAGATACGTATGTCATATCACAGATTATTTTAGTAATTCAATGTGATAATATCGTGTATTATAATGTAGTACCTGGATGACCGAGCTTTGCTCTTTATTACACACGAATAAAACGACGTTTTCTAAAAAAATTATCTAGCTAGATCGATTTATCGCCCCCGAAACCCCTGCATACTAAATTCCATGAAAATCGTTGGAGCCGTTTCCGAGATTCAGATTATATATTTAAATACATATATAGGTACATACAAGAATTACTAGTTTAAAGGTTTTATTTATTGGTTTATTTGACGACCTCTGGCGTAGTGGGCCAAGGCCCGGCTGAGATGCAGATTGGTTGCGGGACAAATGGTTATATGATCTCCAGGTATTTGGGTCTGGGTGTTTCTTTGTATAATATGTTTATAAAAACAGGTGTATAAGTAGTCATGTGGTATCCATAACAAAAGCTGATTATGTTGTGTGACACTTTACAAACAAACAAGACATACATACAAGAATACTGTCTAGATTTGGTTTGTAATAATTTTTAAGCACTGCTAAATTTTTTTTTTATTTATTTAAAAATTACCTACTTCTGCCATTACAGGTAATAGTAATAATACGTAATAGTAGTCACAATATAATTAACACAAGTCATAGGGCTATAATAAAATTAAATAATATAGTCACTTGATAAGCACCATAATAATAAGAAAATTCAATCAAATAATAACAAAATAATTACATTCAAATCTTCACAATGTCAAAATTATAATCTTTATTTAGTTTTGAAGCAAAATAATACTAATTACCTATAAAAAATTACTCAAATTAAATAATGTAGCTCCTACGATTATTTTTATGCGTTGGGCGAACGAAATGCATAATAACACAAAATCTGTTTGAGGAACAAATTACACAAAAACAAGGAGAAAGAAGTAAAAAGTAACCAAATAAACTAAAATAAACGGACTATATTTTTTAATGTAATAAATTATTCATTTTATAAAATTAAAATCTCAAAAATCATCTCAGACTACGCAAGGCCCTCTCTCCAATCTGCAAAGGTACCTATAAAGTAGTAAAGATAAAGTTGATTAACTGACGACATGTAACTCACCACTATGACCAGGTAAAACCTGCCGAAGTCTAAAACCTGTAACAGAAATATAGTTAGTAGATATAGATCTAGGTTTACTTTTACTTTTACACATATTATTATATATTAGTTATAAGTACTTAAGTTTTACTTTTATGCTTATTTTTATTCAGATTTATTTTAGTTATACACATTTTTATTGTTAATCTCTGCTTACATTGGGGCGAAAAATGAAGTGTGAAATGTCCGGGATTATTTATTTATTTATAAAATAAATATATATATATATTGATATTTTCATGTTAAATTAAGATCGCCGTCATCGAAATACATACACAATCTTTTATCGTAACTCTCGTTTTTATTTCTATCTGCATCATAAAACCTAAAAGACAATATTTCTATTCATTTTCTAATAAAATGTTATCAAGTAGATAATCAGCAATGTATGCAAATATACTACAAGACAGGAGTATAAAAAGGGCGTTTGCGGTGAATAGTGTCAGTTTAAGTCAAGCAGTCTTAATTGCATATTGTACTAACAAACATGAAAGGTACATAATTGTTATAAACTTAATTACAAAAACTTTTATTTCGAATAAATTAAACTTTTTGTATAATTGTACTATTGCTGAACTATGTACATCAATATTTATTTATTTATTTACAGGTACAGCAATCCTGCTGCTGAGAATTCCGAAGGTGTTCTGGTCGCTCACGAGTACTGCAACCAGTCCTACAAGTGCATCCACAGTGTGCCCGTAATTCGGCCCTGCCCTGAGGGACTCCTCTACCACTCTGAGATTGAAAGGTGCGACTGGCCCAAGAACGTTGAATGCGGAGACAGGATCTACGCCATCAACGCCTAAAATTTTTTTTTTACAAGTCCCTAGTTAATATTTTTGCTATAACTACCGATTCCTTATCCTTATATATTGAAATGTATTCAATTGTAAGCGAAACAATTGTTTATTGGTAAAAAATATTTATTGCTAACTTCATTTTGATTGCATAGTGTCCAAGATTTTTAAGGTGATTCAATAAAAGACTAAAACACAACCTGTTTGGTTATTTCATAATCTCATTAAGAAAATGCATAATAATGTAGGTACTACATAATACGAAAATCATTGCAAATGATCTAAACCATACAGCAAGTATTTCCAAAGCGCTGGCAGCATTGCCACGTTGAATGGCAATACGTTGAGTCTGGTACGTAGGTAAATAAACGTTACGTAGGATATCATACGTAACGCTACACGTCAGGTTCTCATCCCGTTCCAAGTATTTATCGTTGCATATGCGTAAGTTTTATTCTGAAGGGAACTATCTTTTATACCACAGGCTGACTATAAGGCTGTTTTAGAATTCGTATAGTGACCCTAAAGAGTTTTAAACTTCTGTAGATAGCACTGGAAAACTGTTCTACACTAGAATTTTCTTATGTTTTTTAAAGAAAATTGCTTTGACACTTTGCTTCTTTTTCGATAGAAACATATTTGGGAAATTTTGTCAACCTGAGACGATAACAAATGTATAAATAAATATGGGAACAATACACAGTAGGTATCTTACTTACTCGTATAGTATGATGTTACTTTGCTACGCAGAATTAAACAATAGTGTAAGGCCAGACACAGTTTGTCTTACCTATTTCTAATTTCTTCATTTTTTGAAATATATATAAATACTAGCTGACCCGTTCGCGACTTCGTCCGTGCGTTTTAAAAAGAAAAAATATATCTAATTGTACCGATGGTTTGTAATCTAAGTAAACCATCCAGGGCACAAAAAAAATCATTCAAATCGGTCAAGCCGTTTAGGAGAAGTTCAGTGACATACACACGTACTACAAAACAACAACAAAAGCTTTATAACTATAAGAGATGAAAACACTAACCAATAAACAAATTACTGAATTAAAAAATAGTATAACATATATTTTAAATTTCATTTACTTGAAATTAGAATTTTTAGCCAACCATTGCAAAAATACATATCAAATTTATCATTATAAATCTGAATATTTGTGTGGATGTTTATTTGTTATTCAATCACGCACAAATGGCTGAACCAAGGACGGAATTACAGATAGATAGATGCTACGAGACACGGATACCGCAGATTCTCAAGACGAAAGTCTACAATCAGTGCGTGTTGCCAGTGATGACATATGGAACTGAGACTTGGTTCCCGCCTCGGGACAAATGTTTGTATGATCTTTAAATATTTGTCTTGGGTCTGGGTATTTCTAAGTATTATAAGTATGTATTTACGAAATATGAGTATAAGTAGTATATCAGTCATGTGGTACCCATAACACAACCTCTGCTTACTTTAGGGCCAGATGATGCTGTGTGGAATGTCCGGCATTATCTGGCATTATTTATCTACACCTATAAAAGAGCTTAACCTCGCCGAGCCGAAACCGCTGAAGCTAAAAAGCTGAATTTAGGAAGGTAGCTTCTTTTATAGCAAAAACACCTTTTAAGGCGGTATTTTTTAAAATTCCACCCCTAAAGAGGCCCTCGTAATTAATTTAAAAAAATGAGAAAATTTATGTTTCCTTTAATTAAACCTAGCATTAAGTAGCAAAACTAAATTTATACATTGTTTAATCCATTATCGACATGACATAAACAAATAAAATGATTATTCTGTAATTCTGATTATTTTTACGCATGTCATCATATTTTATAAACTTAGCCCAAAATATAACACACCATTTTTAGTCCTGACATACAGCTGGATTTGGTTGCTACAACATCGATTATGATCACCGATTATGCAAAGCAAATAATATGATTATGTGATATGGGCTAACTCTATTGTCATATAGACGACAGGGTATGTAATACTATGTTTGGTCTAGCGAGCCATATTATGGCGGATGCAAGAAAATAATATTGATATTTTCATATTTAGTTAGGATCGCCGTCATTGATATACCCATATATAAACATTTACCACGATTCTCGTTTTTATTTCTATCTGCATTATAAAAACCACAAAAAAATATTCCTAATCAGTTCCTAAAAGGATGTTATCAAGTAGATAATCAGCAATGTATGTTATAAAAATACTGCTAGGGCGACGTATAAAATAGGCGTTCGCGGTGAATAGTGTTAGTTTAAGTCAAGCAGTCTTGATTGCATATAGTACTTACAAACATGAAAGGTAAATAATTGTTATAAGCTTAACAACAAATATTATATTATTTCCGAATATATTGAACTTTTCGTTTAATTGTACCATTGCTGAATTTTGTACATCAATATATAATTATTTATTTACAGGTACAGCAATCCTTTTCTTCTGCGTGGCACTAGCTGCTGCCAAGCCCAGGGAAAATGACATAGATGAGGACATTTATGTCTCAGCCGACCCTGAGACTGTTTGCGCTCAAGAAGACTCCGAAGGAGTCCTGGTCGGCAGCATTAAATACTGCAACCGTTTCTACAAATGCAATTTTGGAAGCCCGGTATCTTTCGACTGCCCTAAGGGACTAGTGTACAACTTCAAGAAGGAGTATTGTGATTGGCCATCTAATGTAAACTGTGGTGATAAAATTATCGCTGAAATCGATGAATATGTGAGCGAAGAGGTTACACCATGGACCCCGGATTTCGGACACAGCGACCCCAGCCTGGCACCCGAGATCTGCGCTGCCAAGTATTCTGAAGGTGTACTTGTCGCTCACGAGTACTGCAACCAGTACTACACGTGCGTCCACAGTGTGCCCATCACTCGGCCCTGCCCTGAGGGACTCCTCTACCACTCTCAGATTGAAAGGTGCGACTGGCCCTATAACGTCGAATGCGGAGACAGGATCTACGCCATCAACGCCTAAAATGGTTTGTTACAAGTCCCTAGTTAATATTTTTTGCAATAACTACCGATACCTTATAATATTTCAAATGAAAGTGAAAAATTTGTATATTGGTAAAAATTGTTTCATGTAAAGTTCATTTTGATAGCATAGTGTCCAAAATCCTGTAGGTGATTCAATAAAAGACTCATATACATAATCTTTTTGTTATTTCTAAAACTCATTAGGAAAAGACATGAAGGCATAATAATGTAGGTAGGTAAATATGTCATTCAAAAATCATTGCAAACGAACATACTACAAGTATTCCCAAAGTGCTAGGATAAGTACGACTAAGTTCACTCATTTTTTTTAACCGACGAAAAGAAGGAGTTTCTAAAACCAACGCGTATATATTTTTTTTGTGTGACCACGCATAACTTTTTATAGAGTTGTCCAATTTTGATAATTCTTTTTTGAATGGAAAGGGAAGTTGGTCCCATATAAATTTGGAAAAATCCAAGCGTAAGGGTGGGAAAACAGGGGATTATTGATTGCTCACTCACTGATTGTAATGTATGATAGCTAAAGTAAGGTAGTTAGCCATTTTAGTGGTAATCAAAAATTAAGGTTTTAGTAATAAGTAGATTATAGACACAAAAAATATTAAATAAAACTTTGTAACAAAAAAATTAAACCGACTAAAAAACTGAAAAGCAATTTAATAAAAAATTTTTTATATAACCCTAATAACTAAGTTCCTAACTTAATGTTAATACATCTAAGTAATTTTGAGTCGCTAATCAAGCAAATTAATTAAATAACGTTAAGCGTGATGCGCGGCGGCGTTCACGAAGTTAATGGCGCCGACTCAAAATTACTTGGGTATATTTACATTAGTTTATTAAGGTTAAATAAAAAATGATTATTATATTTTGCTTTTCAGTTTTTTCGGCGGTTTAACTTTTTTGTTGAAAAGTTTTATTAATTCTCCTATATTTCTAATTGAATTATACCCACCCTACTCTGTAGGAGTAAGGTTTGGTGAGTACGTTGAATGTCTGAGAGCGCCAAATTTTCAACGATCTTGTACAGTATGGGGTTATGCATTATCGATTAAATTAAAGAAATAAAATTAAAAATCGTTTATTTCCTTAATAGATAACCATCTATTAAGGCAATAAACGATTACGACACAAAATCAATAAATATTTTAAATAATATCTTAAATCGCTAAGCTTATTAAGGTCAAGATGCAAATTCACCATCTGCTATTAATGGGTAGGTAGTAGATAAGTATACCTAGGAATATTTTTTTATTGTAAAAGAAAACACATGAATAGCTTCACTTACACGGACTCAGTTTGACTCCTATATCGAGTCCAAGGCCAACTGATGTCATGAAGCTTTGCATCCTTAACAAACAGATGCGATACTTCACACCTGGAAAGTCTTCCACCTTATTTAAAACTCAAGTCCCGTCGGGTATGCAGTATTGCTGCCATCTATGGCATGGTTTAATTTAGCTAAACACCAGCTGGCTGTTTTGAAATAGGAATAGAAAAAGTTTTTATTTGCAACAACTCATACAAAAATACAATAAAAATAAAAAATACAAAATTAATGGTTGCCGCAAAGTGGACCCTAAGTCAGCACATGCGGATTGCAGTGTCAACAATCCGCGCTGGTCTTCCGTTAGGACCAATTCTTTTTAGCAGACATTTTTGAGCGGACTTTGGACTCGATTGAGCGTAGAGCGTTGAGGGTGATAGGTGAGTGAGGGAGTAACTTAGTCTCATCGTTTAGCTCAAACGATGAGACTAATTTCCAGTCTCGAGCACCGCCGTAAAGTTGCATGATCTAATTCCACCATCTCCTTATTATATCAAAGCATGCAGATGTACCGCACAATAGCATCCATACCTTGTCAGTCTACCGCCCTTACGAACAAAGCTTATTGATTCCACAATTATAACGCGTACAGCCAAGGATTGGAATGCTAGGTCTGTACACATGTTGACAATCAGATAAAAATAGTTGCTTTATCTGATTGCTTTAAAGAAATATCTCATAAAAGATTCTGACATAATTGACTGTATGAGTTTAGAAATTCAATTCAATTCAATAAATCTTTATTCAGTAAAATCACAAGAAATTAATATAATAATAATAATAATAATACCGGACATTTCACACAGCATCATCTGGCCCCAAAGTAAGCAGAGCTTGTGTTATGGGTACCACATAACTGATATACTACTTAAATACGTTACTTTTTTTGTAAATACATACATAACATACATAAAAACACCCAGACCTGAGACCTGACAATTATGACAGTGCCTTGTCAGTATATATATAATAATTTAATGTATGTGCACAAAAATGTTCATTTATTATAAAAAAATGCGATAATCATAGTATTAACACTAGAAATAAAGATAAACTCGCTGTTCCCACTGTAAGGCTCGCTAAAGTTAATAAGTCTTATTGGCAAATTTAAAAACGTAATTTGACAGAAACTGTATTTTAAAGCATATTATAATATATCTTATTATTTAGATGACAAAAATGCTTGGGATGAATCTGCTCCAACTCGACTCGGCATCCGTAACAAAATTGTCAAGGATCATACGAAAAAGTGTTAAGACCAGATCAGATTCTTGCCGGATTTTTCTTGAACTGGGGTTAGGAGGAACCGGCATCTAGATTCACTAGCATGTAAGAAGACGATTCAAAGTGGTCCTTGTGATTTTATTGAATAAAGAATGTTTTCATTTGATTTGTTTATAATAACCTAGCATTATATAGCATTACTATATTTTAAAATTGTTTAATCCATAACCGTCATGACATTTACAAATAAAATTATTATTCTGTAATCTGATTATTCTAAGAGAGACGTGGTTTTCATAGAGGATCTCTAATAAAGACATCTTACACATGTCATCTTATCTTATAGACTTAGCCCCGAAAAATATTTTTTTCAGTCCTAATATTGAGCTGGATTTGCTTGCTACAGTATCACAGTTCGTCTCTCATGAACACTGGTTGTGCAACGCTAGCAAATAACGTATCAATGGAGTAGAAGGTAACTCTATTGTCATTTATATATTACTAGCTGTTGCTCGCGACTTTGTCCTCGTGAATATCACTTATCGCGGTTGGATAAATATTTTTACTATGTCCTACCTTGAGGCTTAAGCTAACTCTATATTATATTTCGTCAAAGTCAATTCAGTAATTTAGTCGTTGCAAATAGATAGACAGGCAGAGTTACTGCGCGCGTGAACCCGAACATACGAGTACCTATTTTGTAGCGGTGTTATTTTAAAAATATGATATCTCCTAAGATGTTGATTGAATTCAAGTGATGTCGAAGACAATTTTGTTCACAATTAAATGCTTGTGATTAATAATATATTTATTTGGATATGGATTAATATAATGTTGATAAAACTCCATCGCAAATAATGCATTAATTTTGAACAAATTAAATTACCATAAAAAAGGTTATAGTGACCCAATCTTAAAAGATAGACATATTATGTCGCTGTCTTTTTTTAGAACTTAAGAAGAACAATTACATCGTACATATTTTTTGCGTAACTTATACAGTTTACGCATCGCACGCAACGGAAGCTTTCACAAAGGAATATTTTTTCCCGTTTTTGCAACATTTGCCGTTGATGCTTCGCTCCTTTTAGTGATGTTATAAAGCCGAAGCCTTCCTCGATAAATGAACTATCCAACACAAAAATATTTTTTCCATTCAAAACAGTAGTTCCTGAGATTAGCAAGCTGTCTCTGTGGGCGCGCATCTCCTCAATGAGCATCATCAAACTGCGGCTCTCGTCAAGTGCATCATGGCTTGCTGTCGGAAAAATTATACATCAAGAAATAGAAAAGACAGAAACACTTTTGTGGGATATTTTTTACACATTATGTATTTCACGACTACAAGTTTGTTTTTACATTTATTAAAGGCCCACCGCCTGTACGACGCTGAGAGAGAGTAAGGCTCGTCAATTTTGATCTTTCTTTACTCTGATTGATTGGAAATTTAAATTATTTATGAAGATAAATAGTTTAACAACTTAAGTTATAAATAACCTTAAAGGTAGATACTTTGGTCCACTCTTTGGGCGGTCTTACTGGTCCTTCTTTACTCAGTGCGTTAGCGCACTCATGCCAAAGGCGAATCGACATAGCCCGTCCCTCTTTAGATCGAAGACTACCGAGGGCTAATTCTTTATTGGCCTCGGCCAACTCCATCAACAACTGAAGTTGCTGTTGGGTGGTGGTACGGCGTCCACCATCCATTTTATCTGAAAAACAGAGTGGCGAGTGGAGAGTGGCGTTACGTCGTGACGAGCGAACATCTGACCGTACCGTTTACGGAGTTTTAAAAAGTTTTTTGGTTGAGTTGCCTACCATTGATGTAAGAAATACAAGGATCGCAGTGTTGTGCAGTGTTGATATTGTTTTCTTCGAAAATATCAGTGTAATAACAGTTTTATTCACAATTATAACAAGCTTCAACATTTACATTAGTGTTAAATACCCTCTACGTTTAATAAAAAACTAAAATTAAATTGTCGAACTGTGTTAAATTTGAGTGTCGTTTCTACGCTAAGTTGAGTGTAGACAAATAAATCTCTCCCGCTCGTATTCCCCGTGTTGATCTCGCAGGCGCAGGTGGAGTAGATCTCGATTAACTTATTTATTGAATCGATTATACGTTTGGCGCCATCTGTTGTCGATTAGTGCACCTACTGCTTAGCCGCGCAGCTACGCCATCTGTGAACTTTCGCATGAACCGCGTCTGTCTCACTCAATAACAGGACAAAAATGGTTCTTAAATGTGCGGCTTGCGGAAAATTTTTAAAAGGTGGCGTTGTCTGTCCAAAATGCGGCTCTCAATCGCATAACGAGTGCGTCAGATTACCTCCAGGGGCTATTGTCCCTAACTGATGGCGCTGTGGTGACTGCCAGGTTAATTCCCCCAAAGGCAGGGATCCTTCTACGCCGGTGCGCGTGTCGCAAGTCTATCTGGACGTCCAACCCACAGGTGAGAGCGCGGTGCGGGCGGTCGACCGGCTCGCTGAGCCACAGGTACTGGGCACGGCGGTGGCGGGGGTGCTCCGAGACGAGTGCACGCTGTTGGTCAACACCGCTGACAACACGGCCGAGTTTATAGAGAAAAGGCCACAGCATGATATGAGTCCATGCAAGGAGGAGCTGCTTCAAGAAGTCCACAAGATGCAAGACAGCATCCTTGCTGAGATGAGGGGGCTCAGGTCGGAGGTACGGAGCTTACGGTCTGAACTCAGGGAGGTACGTGTTGAGATGACCGACTTCCGCGTGACTCTGGGCGGTGTCACAGTGCGCATGGATGGTCTGGAAGAACGCCTCGCAGTCATCGAGCAGCAGCGCGCCGCCGCAGCCGAGGAGCCCGCGCCGCACGCCGCTGCCATCACCGACCTGCAGTCGACCGTCGTGCGGCTCCAGCAGGAGCTTAACGACAGGGACCAGGACGCTCTCCTCTCCGACTTGGAGATCGGGCACCTGCCGGAGGAGCGGGGGGAGAGCGTGCTTCACGCCATCATGGTGCTAGCGAGCAAGCTGGGCGTGCCGTTGGAGGAGCGAGACGTGGTGTTCGCAGAGCGCGTGGGCATGACGCAAGGCGCGGGGGCGGGGCGCGATGAGCCGCGCACGCGCCGCGTCGTGGTGCGCTTGGCGCGCCGCGCCAAGCGCACCACGACGCGGGAACATCAGGGAACACTAATTGTCCTGTTGTTAACTATTGCTTATTTCTTTACGTTATTTAGGTTTATAAATAAGTTTGTATTCGTTTGTTTAGTTTATCAATATTGTATTATATATTATTTTATATTTTTTATATTTGGTATTGCCGTATTTCACTTTTAGTTATCCTGTAAATATGTACATTATGTACATATTATTTTTATCATTTATTTATTTATTATTAATTTATTATTTATTAATTAGTACGAACATAAGTTAAATAAATTATAAGGTTATGAAATCATAAATTACTTTTGTTATTTTTATCACTCCATATTTAGCTATATATTTATTTCTATACATCCCAAGGTTGTCTGGCAGAGATAGCTATATAGCGATAAGACCCCTTTTGTACTACCGTGTAGCTAAAAATTGTTACTAATAATAGTCCAATGTATTTGTATTGTGCCTGTGCAATAAATTATTTTCAATCTTTTATCTATATACGACAGGGTATGTAATACTATGTTTAGTCTAGCAAACCATATCATGGCTCATGCAATATTTTCGTATTTAATTAGGATCGCCGTCATCGAAATACATACACAAACTTTTATCATATCTCTCGTTTTTATTTCTATCTGCATCATAAAAACCTAAAAACAATATTCCTAATCAGTTTCTAATATGATTTTATCAAGTAGATAATCATAATGTTACAAAAATACTGCAAAGGAGGAGTATAAAAAGGGCGTTTGCGGTGAAAAGTGTTAGTTTAAGTCAAACAGTCTTGATTGCATATTGTACTAACAAACATGAAAGGTACATAATTGTTATAAACTTAATAACAAAAACTTTTATTTCAAATAAATTAAACATTTTGTATAATTGTACCATTGCTGAATTTCATACATCAACATTTATTTAATTATTTACAGGTACAGCAATCCTTTTCTTCTGCGTGGCACTAGCTGCTGCTAAGCCCAGGGAAGAAGACACAGATGAGGACAACTATGTCTCAGCTGACCCTAAGATTGTTTGCGCTCAAGAAGACTCCGAATCAACCCTGATCGGTAGCATCAAATACTGCAACCGTTTCTACAAATGCCATATTGGAAGCCCTGTAGTTTTCGACTGCCCTATAGGACTAGTATACAACCCTAAGAAGGAGTATTGCGATTGGCTATCTAATGTAAACTGTGGTGATAAAATTATCGCTGAAATCAAGGACGTTGAAGGTGAAGACGTTACAACATGGGCCCCGGAACATGGACACAGCGACCCCAGCTTGGCTCCCGAAATCTGCGCTGCCGAGAATTCCGAAGGTGTTCTGGTCGCTCACGAGTACTGCAACCAGTACTACAAGTGCATCCACAGTGTGCCCTTAGTTCGGCCCTGCCCTGAGGGACTCCTCTACCACTCTGAGATTGAAGGGTGCGACTGGCCCAAGAACGTTGAATGCGGAGACAGGATCTACGCCATCAACGCCTAAAAATGGTTTTATACAAGTCCCTAGTTAATATTTTTACAATTACTACCGATTCCTAATCTTATTTCAATTGTAGGTAAATATTTGTGTATGGGTAAAATTTGTTTCAAGTTAACTTCATTTTGATTGCATAGTGTTAAAATTTTAAATTTTAAAAATTATGTGGGTGATTCAATTAAAGACTCAAATACATAACCTTTTTGTTATTTCACAAACTCATTACGAAAATACATGAAGGCATAATAATGTAGGTACGTAACTATATAATTCAAAAATCATTGGAAATTATCTAGATTATACAGCAAGGTATTCCCAATATGCTGACGGCTTTGCCACGTTGAATGTCAATGCGTTGAGCCTGGTAAGTAGATAAATAATGGTTTAGGTAGGACGGAGAACATACCTAACGCAACACGTCTGGTTCCCAAGTATTTCCCGTTGTATATGCGTAAGTATTAATATGGAACTACCTTCTGGTTTAACCTTACCGTACTGATCCTTCCGATCCTAAGGTCGTGAGTTCGGATCTAGTTGTGCACCAATGGATTTTTCTGATTTTATTTTAGTATTCTCAAACGGTTTTACAAAAAACTTCGTGAGAAAACTGGCATGTCGTAGAACCTAAAAAGTTGAAAAAAAAAAATAGAAAATTCAACCAATAAAATGGATGCTTCTTGGAAATTCATAAATAATTAAACAGAAAATAGACAGTTCAAATTAAATATATTTAGTTAATTTTGACAAAGGAACAGGAGGTTGCATTTTATATGCATTTGAAAGTTTTTTTTTTCAGATATACCAAAACATGTGACCAATTCGTTACTCTTCAGAATCCAGAGCTTCCGTTCTATTAGAATCTAGTGTTGCTAAATGTAAGAATGAGTTCAGTTTTAGTTATACTAACGATTCCAGTATTATAAAAGCATTCAAGTTAATTAATATAAAATACAAGATCTACAAAGGTGTTGGTGTCATTATCTTAGATATTATACCATGTTTAGCCAATATTTTAAACAGATGTATTGACGAGGGAGTTTTTCCCTCAACTCATTCCTATGTTTATGTCCGGAAGTGATAGTGATCATTCTGAATCAGTTATTATTTCACTTTAATGTTTACGGTCTGCCACATAGTAATCAATACGGATTTACATTAAGGAGGTTGATCTTATAGCGCTCTTAAAGCATATATGTATTTGACGCTTGGGAGAAGTCCTGTATGCACATGGACGTGCATCCTGTATGCATATGGATCACAGAATGGCAAAGATATTATGGCATGAAAAACCGGTCTTATCTATTCACTAGGCTTTTTTAATTTGTAGTATACGGTAACGATTTACCTATTTTTGAAAAAGGTATTTGTGATATAATTTTATTTGCTGACGATACGTCTTTAATTTTTAAAGTTGATGGAGGTAAAACCAGTATTTATCATTTATAATTAACCAGTAAATGAATCCTTATGGTTAGTTATTAACTGGTTCACTCTAAATAATCTTTTACTTAACGCTTTGCCAAAATTCATAGCCCAACCAACATTGATATGCAATGAATCTTGTAGATTCCACGATTTTCTTAAGTCTTAATATTGATGCAAAACTACAGAGGGAACCAAAAATTGAAATACTTGCACTTGATAGGCTTATTTCCTCTGCATATGCAGTTCGTGCGATACGGTGGCTTACTGATGAAGCTACAGCTAGACTAGTATATTTCAGCTACCTCCATAGTGTTATGTCAAATACCATCATTGTCTGGGGTTAAGCAACTGATATTGAAAAAAAATGTGTGATTCTAAAAAGGACAATACATGCCATTCATAAAATAAGACCGTAAGAGTATTTAAATATTCAAAGAAACCAATATTCTCACAATAGCTTTAAAATATATATTAGAAAATTTGTTATACACCCATAAAAGTAGTGACGGGTTTCAGCAAAATAGTGACCTTCATAGAATCAGACTAGTAACTTGGAACAAAAACAAATTATACATTCATAGGTTTCGACTAGAAAAAATAGATAATTATTTTATTGGAAACACGGTGCGCTTCTATATTAAGATTCCTGAAAATGCAACAAAATTAACTATTAAGAAGTTTAAAGACATGAAGAGCTTACATAATGGGTAGTCTATTGAAAATAGCGTATTAATATAAATTACTATATTATAAATACCATTTTATGGCCTCATCTTGCTCTGCCCTCAGACAGTTAAACGACACATTTTAAATGTTAAGTTAAAATGATAACATTATTAGCTACTAAGGAAATGTACTACAGAAATGATGTAATACGGCATCGAAAATAATCACATAAGTAGGTCCAGTCCCCTTTGTTGTGATAGCGTTTCTCAAAGTTTCATTACTCTTGAAGTGAGCACGTGACGTGAACATTGATCCCTGCCTTTTTAATTCTAGTAATCTGTGATAGGCTTTATATTTAACTTTATTTACAGATAAATCGCTAAGGCCATCTTCATTTAAAGAGGCTTATGTAATTTACAAAATACTCCGTATCGAAGCGTAAGTTTGCTCCGCAAATTTTGCTGCCTTGCAGTTTTAAGGGTGCCACTACAATTCCAACAATTACAAGAACCACTCTCAATGTCAATCGTAGCCCTTAAGGTATTTAAAATATGGTTGAAATCTAAACGTGCTATGCCATCGTGACGCATAGCATAGCACCAATTTTTCTGAACTACTCATATTTTGAAGCAAGGGCTATACAAATTATCAGCCGCTTAATATTTGAATAAAACATAGACATGACTATAGTCCCAACACATAATATGGCAATAATATCTACTACTCGTGTTTTTAAATTTGCCCTTGTCGGATAGTTCTTAGAAATATAAATATAAAATACTTTAGTGCATACCTAAAATACATTTGACTGTTATAAAAACAACTTTTAGCTATATGGTAGTAGATAGTGATCTCTGCTAGGCAACCTTGGGATAGATAGTGATCTCTGCTAGGCAACCTTGGGATGGATAGAAATCAAAAAAGCTATGGGTGATGAAAATAATATGAGTGATTTATGATAAAAATAATATGTACATACATATTTACAGGATAAAAAAGTGAAATACATATAATAACAAAAATAAATAAATAATATTATGTACAACATGATAAACTAAATAAACGAAAACATATTAATATACTCGTATATATACCTAAATAATGTAAAGAAACAAGCAATAGTTAACAACAGGACAAATGTGTTCCCTGACAATAGCTTTTAAAATAGTATGTGATTTGACGCGTCTAATAGTATCTAGCAGTGCGTTCCATAGTTGAACAGCCTGTACTGTGAAATACTTAGCATAGTATCAGGAAGTGTGGACAGGTGTCACGAGTAGGAGAGTATCAGAGGAGCGCAAGGAACTTTACTGGGAGCGATGTAGAAATCAGAAACGTTCCTTGAGATAGGACAGTGTTGTTGGATTAAAAAGGATATTATATAAATAATTTAGAGAGTGAAAACTTCGACGAAAGCGAATTTGTAACCAATTGAAGATTCTCTAGTCTAGAGTAGAAGGCACACATGAAGGCACTGTGCCTTCATCGACAAAATAATACGCGAGTAAAGTTGCGTAATTCTCAAAATGTAAACCATATGCCGTTAAAATATTTTCATTTGTTTGGCACTAACTCAAAATAGTTGGAACTAGAAGTAATATTTTAACTGACCGCAATAGTATCTTAGTCTGAGCATTCCGTCGCTCAAATCCAAAATAAAAATTAATTGAGGCCATGCATTCTTATCAATGAGTATAGTCAATTTTATTATAACAAGCTATATTTACAAGACTACCCTTTATGTAAGCATTACATTTCATAATTACCTAGTAGAAAGTTGTATGTCGAGTATGGCTTATGAATATATTTTTGCTCAGACGGAAGCCTTCGAAGCCTTTGAGGCCTTCGAGGCTTGGACGGAGGCGTTGGAATCAACAAATCAAAGTCAAAAGATACTTTATTCAATACAATCACAAGGACCACAATCAAAAGACTACCTTTTATGTATGCTTTACATTTCTTATGTAGGTAATTTAGTAGCATTTTGAGGAAGCTTATTATAGAAGCGCACCGTGTTCCCTATAAAGGACTTATTAACTTTTTCTAGTCGAAACCTAGGGATGTATAATTTAAGTATAACAAATTTTCATTATCTATATTGTGAATCAATTGTGAGAATATTAATTTCTTAGAATATTTCTCTCAAAGATTCTCGTTGTTTCGTTTTATAAATTGCTCTTTTTTTAATTACAAATATTTTACCAATATCAGCTGCTTTCCCCCAGAGAATGATGCCGTATGACATAACACTATGGAAGTAACTGAAATAAACTAGTCTAGCTGTAGCTTCATCAGTAAGCCACCGTATCGCACGAACTGCATATGCAGCGGAACTAATCCTACCAGCAAGTGTTTCAATGTGTAGTTTTGCATCAATATTAAAACCTAGGAAGATCGTGGAATCTACAAGATGCATTGCCTCTCCATTCATTTTAATGTTGGTCACCATCATCATCATCATCATCAGACTATAGCAGTCCACTGCTGGACATAGGCCTCCCCTAATGAGCGCCATTGCGCCCTGTCCGACGTTGGTCGGGCTATGAATAACATTTGGCAAAGTGAATTTGATACATTTTTTTTTATTAAGCAAAATATTATTTACAGAGAACCAGTTAAAAACTAAGGATAAGGGTTCATTTATGTTATCGCAAATACTGGTTTTACCTCTATCAACTTTAAAAATTAGAGACGTATCGTCTGCAAATAAAACTATATCACTAATATTTTTTTACAAAAATAGGTAAATCGTTAACGTACACTAGGAATTTAAAAAGGCCTAGTATTGAACCCTGAGGTACCCCTATATCAATAACTGATCCTGAAGACCTCTCACCACCCGCGTCTACTTTCTGGGCTCTATTGGATAGATAAGACTGTATGATGTCATTCGCCCGGTTTTTAATGCCATAATATTTTAACTTTCTGATTAGGATTGAATGACTCACACAGTCAAAGGCCTTAGATAGATTGCAGAATATCCCAACTGCATCCTGTGACTCTCCCAGGCCTCAAATATACGCTTTAAGAGCGCTATACCTGTATCAGCTGTTGATCGACCTCTAGTAAATCTGTATTGATTACTATGTAGCAAGCCGTTAACGTTAAAGTGATATAATAACTGATTCAGAATTATTTTTTCAAAGATTTTACTTAACGCAGGTAATATCTATATCGGTCTATAATTAGCGAGATCACTTTCACTTCCAGACTTAAACATGGGAATGAGTTTACTGTGTATCATGAGATCGGGAAAAACTCCCACGTCGATAAAAATGTAAGCCAAACTCATCTATTAAAAATGTAAGCGAAACATGTTGCAATATCTAAGATAATGACACCCACCACCTTTGTAGACATTCCCCAAAGATCTTCTGTATTTTTTATATTAATTATCTTGAATGCTTTTACAATATTAGCCTCGTTAATATAGCTAAAACTAAACTCATTCTTACATTTTGCAACACTAGATTCTAATAGAACGGAAACACTGGAGGCTGAAGAGTTTATATATATTAAATATAGCAAATTTTCACCATTATAATTGTTAACGATTTGGTCACTACTTTTGGTATATCTGAGAAAAAACTATCAAATGCATTCGCAACATCCTGTTCCTTTGTCAAAAATCAAATCAAATCAAAGTCATTTATTGCGTAATATAGGTTTGTAGCAGTTGTTTGGTGATAAATATTAGAACAGCCATAATCAGCGAAGCCCTCATGCAATATTTATTATATATTATACAGTATAATTCAAATGCAGTAGGTAGGTACAAACATGTTTTCAATTTAATTTAATTAATGTAAGTCAAGTTCTAAAATAATAATGTTAAATGACAATATTTTTATCATTTAAATAATCATAGGTAGAATAATAAGCCTTTTCTAATAATTTTTTCTTCAGCCTTGCTTAAAACACCACTGGGCTTGAGAAAATTGTACCATTTATATATAATTTAAACTGTATATTGCGAGCCCTTGATATACCTGTATCATAACTAGTTAATTTCCAAGTTGCTTTTATTTTATTTGTAAAATTTTCTATTCTTATTCTCAAAAACTAAAATAAAATACAAATACATAACTTTCTTTATTCAATAAAATCACAAGGACCACTTTGAATCGTCTTCTTACATGCTAGATCTAGGTACCGGTTCCTTCTAACCCCAGTTCAAGAAGAATCAGGCAAGAAACTCGTCTGATCTTAACACTTTATTGTATGATCCTTGCCAATTTTGTTACGGATGCCGAGTCGAGTTGGAGCAGATTCATCCACAGTTTTTTTTCATCTAAATAATCTGATATTTTATATAAATCTTTAGAAGACAGTTTCTGTTTAATTACGTTTTAAAATTTGCTAATCGACAAATCGAACACGTCGTTTGGGACAACTCAGAGTTTGCCACTGACTCACATAATAAACAATAATAATATGTATAATAAATATTGGTGGACAATGTACACAACACCATCTAGCGCCAAACTAAGCAAAGGTTGTATTATGGTGATTAGATGACTGATTGAATACGTGATTATTTTGAAATACGAGAACATACTTAGAGATAAGTTTAAAGAAATTAATATTATGACAGTGCCTTGTCAGTATATATACGAAAATTTAATGTATGTGCACAAAAATGTTCATTTATTCAAAAAAAATTGCGATAATCATAGTATTAACACTAGAAATAAAGATAAACTCGCTGTTCCCACTGTTAGGCTCGCTAAAGTTAATAAGTCTTTTATAGGGCAATGTGTACGCTTCTATAACAAGGTCCCAAGCGACGTGTTAGATTTGTCGATTGGCAAATTTAAAAACGTAATTAAACATAAACTGTCTATTAAAGCATATTATAAAATATCTGATTATTTAGAAGACAAAAAAGCTTGGGATGAATCTGCTCCAACTCGACTCGGCATCCGTAACAAAATTGTCAAGGATCATACAAAAAAGTGTTAAGACCAGACCAGTGTTAAGTTTCTTGCCGGATTCTTCTTGAACTGGGGTTAGGAGGAACCGGCACCTAGATTCACTAGCATGTAAGAAGACGATTCAAAGTGGTCCTTGTGATTGTAATGAATAAAGTTATTTTGAATTTTGAATTTTGAATTTTACTAAAAAAAAAATAGTTAAAAAAAATCAACATAATATAATATGTTTTTCAAACAGATGTTTGTCCTGGGAGGGAATCGAAAACCAACCTAAAGCGCAAAAGGCCGAGCTACCAACTGAGCAGACAGGCCAGTTATTGATGAGAAAAATAATTTCGGCATAACATAAAGTACTTATCCCATAAATGCTTATCACATTACAACTATGAACTGCGTAGATCTATATCAGCCGCTGATAAATTTGCGTTCAATCAGCGTTCCATCAATTCCTGATTAAAATCTAGTACGGAAATATGTAAACAAACATTCCTTGTAATACTACATAAACATACATGCATTTACAGAAATAATAAAAACCGCGATTTATCAGTAACATACTTATTTATAATTAATCAGTAAGCATTCTTCGCGACTTCGTTTGAGCAATGTTATAATCGCCCCCCTTTACATATTTCATCACTTGGTAATTATGATGAAACTTACAACTAAACTTACAAGCCCAAAATCATAGAATAATAATCGACTTCACAATCGACGCAGGCAATCATACCACTATTATTACTAATATTATTATTAAGACCATAATGACTATAATGACTATAATTATGACTATAATGACTGTTATTATGACTATAATGACTATTATTATGACTATAATGACCATAATCATGACTATAATGACTATTATTATGACTATAATGACTATTATTATGACTATAATGACTATTATTATGACTATAATGACTATTATTATGACTATAATGACTATTATTATGACTATAATGATAGTGAGACTCATTCATTCTTACGTCATTTCACTTTCGTCGTTACGTTCATATCTACAGTACACAGTTGTGGAACCGGATATTATACGTGACTCTAACTGCCTTGTAGACAGATATGGCTCTGATACAGCCGTGGTTACAATCTATCGCCCATCATGAAGAAACCCCTCAAACTTTTTAAACAGTTTAGATAATATACTCATTTTACTTATCCCAGAGCATCAGTTCGGTTTCCGGGAAAAGCACTCAACGACACCGAAGACCAAGTACACTGAATCACCAATCTGATAGAAAAAGCTCTAGAAGATAAAAAAGTCTGTTCTACCATCTTTTTAGATG
This sequence comes from Lampropteryx suffumata, assembly GCA_948098915.1. Lineage (NCBI taxonomy): Eukaryota > Metazoa > Arthropoda > Insecta > Lepidoptera > Geometridae > Lampropteryx > Lampropteryx suffumata. Next base: position 12,873,732 of record OX402561.1, read on the forward strand.
TAGCACAGGCTTTTGATAAGGTGTGGCATGAAGGTCTTGTAATAAAACTGAGACAAATGTTACCAAAATCATATGCAGACATACTTGAATCGTATATAACAAATAGAGTATTTAGAGTAAGGCAAGACAATGCCTATTCGGATATAAAAGAAATTAAAGCTGGAGTACCGCAGGGAAGTGTGTTGGGCCCGGTCCTGTACTTGCTATACACCTGTGATATTCCTGAACTAAAAACCAACACCATCGCAACCTTTGCTGACGACACACCTATAATGGCTTTTGGAAGCACTCACGCAGAAGCCGCAGACAAGGTTCAAGTAGCTGTCAATAAAATCCATAACTGGACAAAAAAATGGCGTATCAATCTAAATGAAACAAAATCAGTTCATATAAATTTTACAAATATGAAAGAAAAGTACTGTCCAATATATATAAACAATAAGGTTATACCTTACGAAAATACAGCAAAGTATTTAGGAATGACTCTTGACGCTAAGCTGCGCTGGAAAGCACACGTCAAGAAGAAAAGAGTTGATCTAGAAATACGCTTAAAAAAGATGTACTGGCTGCTTGGACGAAACTCCGCTCTGTCAGTACACAATAAGTTATTATTGTACAAGCAAGTCCTGACGCCAATATGGACCTATGGCATACAGCTGTGGGGCTGTACCAAAAAGAGCAATATCCGTATAATCCAAGGATTCCTAAATAAATTTCTAAGGGAAATAGTGAATGCCCCCTGGTACATAAGAAATGACGATCTCCATAGAGACCTTAGAATAGAGTTCGTTGATACGGTGATACATAAGTATGCAGAAGCTCACGAACAGAGGCTTCATCACCATGTGAACGTCGAGGCAATCCAGCATAATGCTGGATCCAAGCAGCAAATACGTTAGTTGGCCTTATGAAGAGTGTAGTCGTTAAAAATACTAAAATAGTTAGTTTCTCGCAGAAGTCGTATTAATACTTTGCGTACCTACTGGTTAAAGATTTCGCAATTTTAGCACTAATTTGCTTAGGAAGAAAAATTAATATGAAAAAGAGCAACAAGAAAATGCTTAAAAGAATCCTAAAGCAACTAATTTTAAGAGAAACAATCCCTTCTGCAACTTTTAAAATCACATGGCGATCACTAATTTTCAGTTAGTAGTGTCAATTATTTTTTACAGAAACTAGTAAAGAGTTAGCGTCTAAAATTATTTCTAGTCAAAGACCTCCCTCTGAAGGCTCCTTGGACCAAACAACATTTTATTGTAACTCTATGGAACTGCTTACTGCATTTTGAAGTCTATAATAATTAATTTGTGCAACTTGTGCAACGGGCTGAGAGAAAAATCCTTCCATTATATATAATACCAGCTGTTGCCCGCGACTTCGTCCGCATTTATTTTGAAAGGAATTGTGGCTGAAATCCTTCCCCAGGATGCAATTTATCTCCTTGCCCAATTTTATTGATAAGTTTCAAACCAATCACCTGACCACCCATTAAAAAGTTTCCATATAGGTGTGAATATCAGTCACACCTCATTTTACTCTTTTATGAAGGTTGTTTTTAAAAATCCTGAAACACGTGTCCATTTATTTAGCATTTTAGGTATCCAACCTATGTTTCTAAGAAATCACACCATCCGTTAAAAAGTTCCCATACAAATTTGACACCACATTATTTACTATTACCCCTTTGTTAAGGTTATTTTGAAAAATACTTAAATACGTGTCCATTTATTTTGCATTTCATTTATTCATATCAGGTTTCAAGCAAATCGCTCCACGCGTTAAAAGTTTAATATATTCGTTTTCACCCCATTTCACCCTCTTAGGGGTTGAATTTCAAAAAATCCCGCTTTAGTGGGTGGTTCTTCTGTAAAAGTAAGCTACCTTCCAAATTTCCGCTTTCTAGCTTCAGCGGTTTTGGCTCGGCGAAGATGAATCAATCAGTCAGTCAGTAAGGTTAAGCTGTTGTATAGGTATAGTTTAATAACTAAGTTATGGCTATTCAAATAATTATTCTAATACCGAAAGCGATTAGAGAGTATGACTGATGGTATGACTCTTGTCCCTTGGAAGATGGGTAGGCCATTAGTGTGGGATGCTACTTGCGTAGACACCCTGGCCGCATCCCATCTGTCGGGGACTTCCGTTAGGGCTGGTGCGGCGGCTGAATGTGCCGAGGACCTCAAAAACCGCAAATATGCTGGTTTGGATAAGGCCTACATATTTGAGCCTTTTGGAGTCGAGACCCTGGGCCCGTGGGGAACAGGAGCCCACCGGGTTTTCAAAATTATTTCACGGCGTCTGGTACAGGGTGTACCTTGGCAGATTTATGATTTGTAAATGAAAGAAATACATGTTAGATGTGATAATATATTATCTCTCGACACAGTTGCGAGCGACGCGTTGCAATAGTGATTGGTGAATAGCGTTCACTTCTCGAACGATATTTTCTTTTAATTCCGATATGTTTGTTGGGTTGCTATCGTAGACTTTTGCCTTAAGATACCCCCACAGAAAAAAGTGCATAGGGGTTCAATCTGGCGATCTGGGTGGCCACACGATGTCACCGTATCGACTAATCAGTTTTCTAGGGAACTGTTCACGGAGTAGGGTCATGATGACTCTCGCTGTGTGAGGTGTGGCGCCATCTTGTTGAAACCACGTGTGTGAACTATATGATTGGTGTTCTCGAAGTCTCGGCAAAAAATATTGGTTAATCATGCGGCGGTAAGCATCATCTTCAACAGTTACAGTTGCTCCACTGGAGTTTTCAAAGAAAAACAGCCCAATTATTCCGTTCGTGGATAAAGAGGCCCAAACAGTGACTTTCGGGCTGTGCAGAGCTTGTTGGTGCTTTATTCGCGGGGTTTGTCTTCTTGGTGCCCAGAACCGGCTGTTTTGCTTATTGACAAACCCATTTAAATGGAAATGTGCTTCGTCACTGAACCAAATTGTGTTTACAGTTTTAAATCGGCTTAGCATGTTTTCACATAACTCCTTACGCATTATGAAGTCACTTGGTTTAAGAGCCTGCACCAATTGGACTTTGAATGGGTGAAGTTTCATATCCTTACTTAAAATTCTCTGCACGGTCGTTTTTGGCAGTGCCAAAGACGATGCTCTCTTGCGCACGGACTGATGCGGATTTTGCAATACACTGTTTTGAACTCGGATGTTTTCTTCGGTTCTTACCTTTCGGCTAGGGTATGGCCGTGGGTTGTTTACGGTTGACCCTGTTGCTCGGAACTTCTGCACCCATGTTCTTATTAAATTTCGACGAACATCGAAACGCGCACAAAACTGTCGACGAGCGATGGTGCACAAATCGTTGCTCTTATAGTACACTTCTTACTGCGAACGCGCGGTGCTCACTGGTCCACTGCGACATCGTGACAAAACAATCCGCACGAATGCCGCTTCGAACGCCGCCACTCACCCGTTCCCTCGTGTGACGGTTTAAAAAATATTTAAGTTTTAAGTTGTAAAACTGCCACGGTCCACCCTGTAGATACGTTGCATGACCCAAGAGCTGGCTCCTATCTGGCTCAGCATATTAGCATTGCCATTCAACGTGGTAATGCCGCCAGTATCTTGGGAACGCTGCCCTCTGGCAGTGATCTGGATCAGTTGAGCTATCTATAGATCGTTTTAAACGTTCCTTAGATAGCTCAACTGTTTCACGAGTATTTTATATTATTGTATATTATTTTGTACATTTCTGTAATTATTTCTGTAAATAACTAGAGAGTTGCCGAGAGTTCCATTTAAAAAAAACTGTATACATGGCTTAGCGAGAAATGTTTTTACGGTGTTGATGAAATGTTTTAATAATAATTGATATTCTGGATAAATCTGCTTACATATCTAATATTGATGTTGACATATTAGTTTTAATTTTATGTATTTTAGTTTTTAAAAACTCAATTCTGTGAACGTAAACACTATGCTCACCTCTCACTGATCACCAAGAGAGCAGGCAGGGCCCGCAGGAAAATGTGAGTCCGTACTCACTGCGCATAGAAACCTGCCTCTCACAACTTCTGACTGAAATAACTCTATCAAATTCTAAAATAATAGAATTGCCAGGTTGGTGTGCGGCGATGGAACATCGCGCCCTCAACCATTTTCTCATGGGTCTTTATCCTAGAGTATCGAACATTGTGAGATGCAGGTCTCCTAAATCGTTAAATGAAGCCATTAATATGGCAATATCTGAAGAATGTATCCAGCAGAGCTTGTACAATCGTCCAGCTACTGAGGCCAAACCAAACCTCAACAAACCGAAGCCAAGTGTAACTCCAAACCCAGCAAATCAGGGTAAGACCGGTAGCGGCAACTTTTGTCGCTATTGTAAAAGCATGGGTCATAACATTAAAGATTGCAAGAAACGAGATTTCTACAATAATAAGTTTCAATCCAAACCTTTGAATAATTTCCGCAATGAAAGAGTAAATCATGTTTGCGAATCGACGGAGGAGGAACTTGGCAATCCTCTCAATGAAGAATATTCACGAGATGATTTAAAAGAGGTGTCGTCTCGGGACGGTGCTGCTCGAGACAGTTTGTAGCTACTGGGGCCAAATCCAACATCCGGACTAACCAACAGGGTAACCAGCCCCGAACCGACAGTCCTAATCCTCAACAGACTAACCGACAGGGTAACCAGCCCCGAACTGACAGTCTTAATCCTCAACGGACTAACCAACAGGGTTACCAGCCCCAAACTGACAGTCCTAATCCTCAACAGACTAATCGACAGGGTAACCAGCCCCGAACTGATAGTCTTAATCCTCAACGGACTAACCAACAGAGTTACCAGCCCCAAACTGACAGTCCTAATCCTCAACAGACTAACCGACAGGGTAACCAGCCCCGGACTGACAATCTTAATACTCAACGGACTAACCGACAGGGTAACCAGCCCCGCACTGACAGTCTTAATCCTCAACGGACTAACCAACAGGGTAACCAGCCCCAAACTGGCAGTCCTAATCCTCATAAATCCGTATCCAATGTCTACGAGGTGAACCTGGATCTAACCAAAAGGTATTTACCACATACACTTCTAGACTCACAAATATCCAATATCCCTTTGACGTTACTTGTCGACTCTGGTTCCGCTATATGTCTTATCAAGAAATCCAGTATCCAAAATACCCAAAGGCTGGTTAAGGAACCTATTAAGATAAAGAACATTGATCTTGACGACGTCCCAACCTCCACTGAAGGTCATTTCCAGTTGAAACTTAAAATATCTGATAAAAGACTTGTATCCCATAAGTTTCACGTCATGAATCACGAGACAAGCTTGCCCTACGACGGTATCATAGGGTCAGATTTCCTCACAACATTTGGTTGTAAAATCGATTATACAACCGATACTGAAAATAGGAAATTCAATAATAAAACTACACTTCTATATTATTCCACCTCGTACTGAAACGGTTATCGAATGCCGGTGCGGGAATTTAGCTTGAAAGATGGCATTATCCTGGATCAACATATATCCAATGATCTATTAATATCCAATTGCATCGAAGAAATGGGTTTTCCCCACCCTAAATCATTGCCTAATACAACTGAACCACTTCCATACGCTATTGTTGGTGATGCGGCATTTAGTATTTCTAAACAAGTATATGCACCTTATGCACGTAGTAACATGACTTACAAAAAGAAAATATTTAACTACAGACTTAGTGGTGCAAGGAGATACATCGAGTCTACATTCGGCATAATGAGTAACAAATTCAGAATATTCCATAGACCAATGAACACTTCCTTGGAAAACACAATAACAATTATTAAAGCTTGTTGTGTATTACACAATTACATCAGAGAACGAGATGGTTACAAACTCGAGGATTCATTAACAATTGCAGGATTCGAATCGTTACCCCACGACAACAGTCAACGTAATATTAGATCAGGGGACATGTTGAGAGAAAAGTTTGCTAATTACTTTATATCTCCAGAGGGTTCTGTGCCGTGGTAAAATAATAGTATATTTTGAATTTGTTTCTGTATCAAAATAAATAAATAAACATGAATATAAAGGTCTTTCATTTTTTACTTACCTATAGTTTTTCGTTCACTCGGCGACTGTTCATTGAAATTCGATTACAAAGCTGTACAAACATCTTCCCATGCCTTTAACTTGGCATCACGGTCTTTGTATAACACATGGCCTTTGTCCCAAAGAAGTTCACGAAGTCGAACTTCGGTAATTAGGCGTTCGGTGTCAATATATGCCATGTTTAATCAAAATTAGGTACTTAAATCACTAAAAGGTAACGATACCTATAAAATCAAACAATATTATTGAAGTTTTAAACTAGTAGGTTTCATCCTTTTTACGATGATACGCGCATCCGTACGGTTGGTCCACCTATCGGTGTAGCACTGAACGCGTTAATATGTATCCATAGCGCGTCGGTCGACCGACGGCACGCATGCGGACGCGCTTGACCGACGGTCCTCGTACGCAGTGCGTAGCAATATACTGTCACGACTTGTGAATTTTCATACAAATGACAAGCGTGACCGACGTACGTACCGACGGTCGGTCAAGCACTACTTCCTTCCGTTCCGTTCCTCTACTTCCGTTCTTAAACATGAAATCCATGAAATCAAGACGAACAGTGACATCCCTATCCATACGAAATCCTATCGTTTCCCGGAGTGTCACAAACGTGAAGTAGAAACTCAAATTGGTAAAATGCGTAATGATAATATCATCGAACCATCCTCTTCTTCCTGGTGCTCTCCGATCTGGGTTGTTCCAAAAAAGTCAAACTCGCAAGGTCAAAGAAAATGGCGAGTCGTAATCGACTACAGAAAATTAAACGATATTACTATTGGGGATATATATCCTATCGCACAGATATCCGAAATCCTAGACCAATTGGGTACTTTACAACTCTAGATCTTGCATCTGGTTTCCACCAGATCCTTATTTCATCCGACGACGCACCCAAGACATCATTTTCTGTTCCTCAGGGACATTTCCTATTTACAAGGATGCCTTTCGGCTTAAAGGACGCTGCTTCCACCTTCCAAAGGCTTATGAACACCTGTCTTACAGGTCTCCAAGGAACCAGGTGTTTTGTCTATCTCGACGACATAGTAATCTATTCGTTTGACCTCACTTCGCACATGTACTACTTAAAAGCCGTCTTCGGCAGACTTCGTAACTTCCATCTCAAACTACAACCTGAGAAGTGTGAGTTTCTTCGAAAAGAAGTTGCCTATTTAGGCCACATCATCAGTGAAGAAAATGTCAGAACAAACCCTGACAAGACAAAAGCCGTAACTGAATATCCCGTCCCTAAATCTCCAAAAGACATAAAGTCTTTTCTAGGTTTAATATCCTATTACAGACGTTTCATCCCTGATTTTGCAAAATTAGCAAAACCTCTTACGACTCTTTTGAAGAATCCTGATTTTTCACAACCATTTAATATGACGTGTGACGCGTCAAACTGTTTCCGTGATATTATCGCAAGGACCAGTAGGCCAAGATCATCTAATTGCTTACGCGTCCCGCACGCTAAATAAGGCTGAGTGCAACTATAGCGTAACCGAAAAAGAATGCCTCTCTATTGTCTTCGGAACTAAAATGTTCAGACCTTACCTCTATGGTCACAAAATTGTGATACTATCAGATCACAGACCATTGCAATGGCTATTCAATTGCAAAGATCTAGGTTCGAGACTTATTAGGTGGCGCCTAAACATCGAAGAATTCGAGTATAACATCCAACATAAAAAGGGAAAAATCAATACTAACGCTGATGCTCTATCCCGGTTCCCAGTTAATCCTGTCCAACCTAGGGAACCCGTACCTTCCAATCCCAATAACGAAGCCGAATCTCATCGAGAATTAGATGGATCTCTTTAGATCCCCACCTTCGTTTAACCCCGACGAGACTATCGTCCAAAACCCTGAGTTCGTTGATCCTTACGAAGATATCCTTTCCTTACGAAATATCGACTTCTCTGATAACATCCCTGATCCTCTTAGGCAACAAATTGAGAATGAGGTAAATTTCCCTGGCCCTACCCAGGAACTGCCATCCTTACCTGATCCGGTTCAAGAACCGCCATCCTTACCTACTCCTACTCAACCCCAGTTTGATCCAACACCATCAACAAGTGCAAATCCAGACATACCTATCGACGATTATCCCACCTTTCTGAAAACAATGTCAGAAAAAACATTTAACACCGAAATTACAGAACATAATGAGAGTCTTATGAAATGTCCTGCAAAGGTTCTATTGATTTAGATGAATCTTACCCTTACATCCAGGAAATCCTGAGCGATCCTGAAATTTACGCAAAAATACGCGACACTGAAAAAGAACTTTTCCTATTTGAAAAACTCATAACAGGTAATAAAATATATTACCTACTAATATACTACTAGAGTCCATTATTTCGACTAAACAAAGTATCCCGAAATCTTCGAAACCCTAAAAATGATATGAAATGAATTAGTGTCCATCGGGGACATAACTGAAATCGGTATACTCGACCTGAAGAGCCCTTTCGAGAAACATTCCTTCATAAAGATATATAACATAATAACTTATCTCTCCACGACACTCGAATTAAAATTAATATTTATCATAATATATAATATTCCCAGTTCCATCTAAAATCAGAAAGATACTACATGATAATCATGATATCCCTATAGCGGGCCACCTAGGATCTGCCCGCAAGTTTAATAGACTCAAACAGACGTATTATTGGAAGGGAATGCACAATGATATAGAATCGTATGTTAAGCAATGTAAAGCCTTTCAAAAATAAAGCGCTTAGGAAAATCAATCAAGCACCCATGCAGATCACCAGCACTTCTTCTGAACCAGGTCAACGTATCTCTATCGATGTCGTTGGTCTACTACCAGAAGCGGGTCCCGCAAAATTAAAATTCATTTTAACTTTCCAAGATGACCTTACTAAATTCTCGTCAGCATACTCAATTCGTAGTACAACTGCGGAAGAAACTTGCGAATGCCTCCTCCATTATATATCAATATTTGGAATCACTAAAATAATCCTCACTGATCAAGGCACCAACTTTACATCAGATCTATTCAAAAAGACATGATCTTTGCTCTGAACCTCTGATCTTCTCCTTACCATCCACAAACTCAAGGAGCCCTGGAGAGAAGCCACTTTACCCTGAAAAAATACCACAAATCTTACATAAATGCGGAACAGACTAACTGGCCGCGTTATGTATATACAGCCATGCTAGCGTATAATACTTCAGTTAATACAACGCACTATGCGCCTTAAGAATTAATGTTTGGTAATAAACAATTCATACCAAATTCCATCTATGATGATTCTTTAGGAACCAGGAACCACGTACCCTGACTACGTTCAGATGCTTCAAAACCGACTGAAGTATTCACGAGAGAAAGCTATGGAACTCATTACAAAATCCAAAGAATCATCAAAAACGTATTATGACTCCCACACTCGACCTATGTCGTACAAAGTTGGTGATTACGTCTATCTCAAAAATCATCTCAGACTACGCAAGGCCCTCTCTCCCATCTGCAAAGGTACCTATAAAGTAGTAAAGATAAACGGTAACAACACACTAACCTTGTTGATTAACTGACGACATGTAACTCACCACTATGACCAGGTAAAACCTGCCGAAGTCTGAAACCTGTAACAGAAATATAGTAAGTAGATATAGATCTATATTTACTTTTACTTTTACACATACTATTATATATTAGTTATAAGTACTTACGTTTTATATTTATGCTTATTTTTATTCAGATTTATTTTAGTTATACACATTTTTATTGTTAATTTACAGGGCTTTAGCACGAGGGCAATTCAGTACGGAATACCTTCAACCCATAACATCAACCCCAGGCCTGTATTTTTTACCCTAAAAGCCAGTAACGGCTATCTCAAAATTTTTATACCATTAGATATCTCACATTTTGGTCCTCATATATACAAAATATCGAAACAGCACTCGAAACCACCAGGTTCTTGTGCAACCAAACCCAAATAATCGAAATAGATTCGTTATGTCATAATAGGTTACAACCTTTGAGAGCACGATACTACGATTTAAGTAATTAATTCAATTCTATTTCATACTTGATTGATAGCCGTGCCAAACGTGCCTGGATAGGGGGTATAGGATCTGTATTAAAACAAATTTTTGGTACTTTAGATGAAAACGACGCTCTAAAATATAACGACGCAATAGAGTCCTTACAAAATCACGAAAAACGTCTAACCGCATTAATGCAGGAAAACATTTTAGTAACCACTTCAATTATAACTTTTTATTACAAAACATTGAGCAAAGTTAAGGATAACGAAATCAATCTAAATGAAGCTATTGACCATCTCTCGTTTAACTTAAAGAATATCTCTGAACAAACCAATGGATTGCATATACTTTTCAAAGTAAATCAAATCTTTAACAACTTAGAAACATCAATCTTTAGCTTATCTTTTCAACTAGAAGATATAACTAACGCGATATTGTTCAGTAGTCTAAACATCCTGCATCCAGCGATTATGACAACATCGCAACTATATCGAGAACTGCCAATAACTACAGACACTTATCCAGGGATCTACAATTGCCTACTGTTTTAGATTTGAATAATTTAAGTATCTCTAAATTAGTTTGTTATTATGTAGATTATAAGATAGTGTTTGTTTTACAAGTTCCATTAGTAAGTGTTGAGGAATATATATTGTTTTATACTATCGCTCTACCTACACCCTACAGTTCTTTAGAACCAAATAAATTCAGTTTAATTATACCTAACAGTAATGACAACGCAATGACCACAGACAAATCAAAATATTGTAATTTGGACGACTTGAGTGACTGCAAAAGTGTAAGCCCAGGAACCCTTATCTGTGACGTCACGAATGTTTATACAACAGACGCGTTACCTACCTGTGAGAGTGAACTCCTGTCTAAAGTGATCAGAAACATACATACACAGTGCGACAATAAATTTATTTATGGAAAATTAGACATATGGAAACCAATAATAAATGTTCAGTCGGAACCTAATAAAATTTCTATACATTGTACTAAGTCTAAATTATATGAAACTAGTATTTTTGCTACTGGAATTATAACCATACCTGATGATTGTGTTGGACGTTGTAAAAGTACTACACTCATACCCAAATATACTCTTAATATTACGTCACCTGTCAACCATGTACCAAACTTCAATCTAATTAATGACTCTTGCTGCAACATTTTAAAATTTCATGACCTTATCGAAGATAATGTGTCTCCTATTCACTTACAAAATATTAATTTGGATGTACTTAAAACTAATAAAATTGCACTAAACTCATTACTAAGTAATGTAAAAGAAATTAATAACAGCCCACACATTGTAAAATATGGAACACATTACTCTACTCTAATTATCGTCATATTATGTGTAATCTTATTGTATTTGTTTTTAGTAATGTTTAATCGCTTTTGTAAACCCACTGACAACCGAATCCTTAAATTGAACTTTAAACCCAATTCACCCCTTCAATCAACCTCTAGAAATACTGACTGTATGGATACACAAGATTCAGATTTTTAATTGAGCCCTATTGCTGCAATTAGAACCCAGATGTAATTTAGGAACTTAGGTAACAAACTACCTCTAAGTATCCTCTTAACAGGGAGGTGTTATACCTATGCTCTGTTTACATAAATGATGACATCTTGCCGATGTCAGCACTCTCCTTTACTCCAAATGACCATCTATCCCTTCTCTCATCAGTCTCGGTTATTCATTCAAACGAAAAGGTTGTTCGCCGAGTCCGAGTCCTTAGTCCAGATGAACCGCCATTCTTACGAATTCGTTTTTGATTCTGCTTATGAATTCTTTTTTTTTATTAATTTAATTCTAGATAGCGTAAGGTATAATTTTTCTACAAAGCTAGAATTAAATTTTATTATTAAAGCTAATATGTATAAAAGAGGTAATAATCGCCTAAAATCTAAATCTAAATCTAAACAAATAATTTTAGATGATTCACTGGACTAATAAAACGGAGATAAAGTTAAAACTGTAGCAAAAATATATTTAATCATACTTTCCCGTTACTTTCTAACGATTTGCGATTTTGGAAAATAACACTTAATCGTAAGTAGGTAGGTAAGTATCTACTTATGTAAAAAAAATATGAAGGAGTCTGAATTACGTCTTCCCCTAATTACTAAACCTTAAAGAGCCGGTTTTTTTTTAAGTTATTTGATACCATTGAAAAATTAAATATAATATGTATTGGAGTGTTCTTGGATCTTGCAAAGGCGTTTGACACTGTCTCTATTCCAAAACTACTTGGCAGAATTGACGGGATTGGAGTGCGGGGAACTGCACTTGAACTATTTGCCAGCTATCTGTCTAACCGAACTCAGCGAGTAAGGATTGGGTCGTATGTGAGCTCAGATGCTCCCATTACTTATGGAGTACCTCAAGGCAGTATACTCGGCCCCACTCTCTTTATAATCTACATAAACCGGCTATTGACGACCTCTGTGGCGCAGTGGTCTAAGATCCGCCTGAGACGCAGAAGGTTGCGGGTTCGATTCCCGCCGCGGGACAAATGTTTGTATGATCTGCAAGTATTTGTCTCGGGTCTGGGTGTTTCTATGTATAATATGTATGTATTTACAAAAAAAAAAGTATCTAAGTAGTTTATCAGTCATGTGGTACCCATAACACAAGCTCTGCTTACTTTGGGGCCAGATGATGCTGTGTGAAATGTTCGGGATTATTTATTTTATTTATTTATTTATGTGGCCTCAGACTAAGAAATGCCCAGATTATTACTTTTTCAGACGACACGGCCGAAGTGTTCCACGGCAAGAATTGTGAGGATGTGGCTGCACATACAGAAGTTGGCCTCAAAAGAGTTATGTACAGGTTAAACGAAAATACCCCTACAATTAATCTTGATAAGACAAAATACGTGACATTTTCTATCACAGAAGCAGGAATGCTTCAACAAAATGGACTTCAAATAAGAGCTCACACATGCAACCCTACCGTCTTCCCACAATGTGATTGCATTATCCTAGAAAAAGTATCAACAATTAAATACCTTGGTGTCTGGATTGATAATAACCAGCGATACAGCAGCCTTCACAGTTCTGTATCATATGCTGAGTGGTAGCCTTTTTTTCGTCACTGTATATAGACTAGTTTATGTTACATTTGCACTGTATTTGATATGTGACGTTTAATAAACATTTTCTATTCTATTCTATAATCATCTTAACTGGCATCACATCAAATCATCAGAGCTGTTGACCAACAGGGTCAGGAAACTTATGTTTACATTAAAAAAAGTAAGACACTTCGGTGATTTAGCAGTTCTTAAAACAGTATACTATGCCCTCTGCCAGTCAATAATTGGTTACTGTGTTTTTGTGTGGGGGGGGATAGCCATAAACCTTCGTTCGCTATTTATTATGAAAAATTTAGTTCGTCAGCTATTTATTATGAAGAATTTAGTTCTTGCGCATACAATCGTAGGCAAAATTAACCAACGATCTAATGCTGGTAGAAAGCGAAGGAAAGACCAGGTTTTTGCGACTACCCCGCACAAATCATCTTTTGCTAAACGGCACCGTTATGTTGCAGGACCTTCCTTGTATAAGTAGCTTAGTAAAATACTTATTTTACATGATTTATCGCTTTTCAAGGTAAAGAGGGAGACTAGAAAACTTCTAAGTAAATTAAATTACGATGACACTGAAAATCTTCTAGATCCAATGAATCGATAGGTAGGTATTAATAAACACACAATACAATTTAGATTGCTTGTCCGATTTGCTGAACACTAATAGGTATATATACATCAACACTCCACAGCGATATACATTCCTTCTCTACACACCTGTTACAGCTACTCTGGTACATATCATTTTTTAAGTACTTTAGAAACTTTTTAGTATTAGTATTGATAATTTTATTTAGTATTCGTTTTTTTTAATATAATTTTGTTTCTGTTTGAATTGTTTAATTTTTGTCATAGATTTTTATCATAGATTCTAACCGAAATCTCAATGTGTGCAATTGTAATCGACCAGCAACATAGGTAAAAATTGTCAAACTGCGAGTCGAAAGTGTCATTTATAGCACAGGATTTCCTAGTTTAAATGACAGTGTTTTTATCATTGTAAACCTAAATACCTGAGATCAATTAATATCTTATCTTATCTTATCTTATCTTATCTTATCCTATCTTATCCTATCTTATCTTATCTTATCTTATCTTATCTTATCTTATCTTATCTTATCTTATCTTATCTTATCTTATCTTATCTTATCTTATCTTATAGTTATTTTTTTTATACCACAAAGGTGGCAGACAAGCTTACGGCCCACCTGATGGTAATCTGTCACCGAAGCCTATGGACGCTGCAACACCAGGTCCAACACATGCGCGTTGCCGACCTGAAACCATGTATTACAAATAAGGGCTATAAATCTATATAGAGAAGTCCACACACTGAATCACTCATCAGAATATTTGAAATAGTTTTAAAATTTGACACGAGCATTAATTTAGGGGTGTGGACTCTCACTAGGAATAGGTGTTTCAAAATTCAAGTACTAAGAGGGTAAAGTTAAGTCTGTAATTTTGTTTGTCTTTTGCGAGTATGGTTGAAGAGGATCTACTGAACTGATCCTAAAAATAATTCACTGATAGCACATGTAGCTACATTATCCCAAATGCTTTTAGTTGTGTTTTTTTATGTGTTAATTTTTTGCTTTTAAAAACGCGTGGACCAAGTCGCGAGCGAGACAGCTAGTCTTGTATAATAATAAAATAAAATACTCGGAAGTGCATTGAAGCGATTTTTGTTGGCGAAATGTTATCCTCCTACTAACTTTCCACTGTGCAGCTATTTGATTTGAAGAAACAACATATTTAAATATCCCCTATGGAATAAGTAAATAAGTATATTAATAAGTTCGTGGATTTGATTCTCGCCTGATTCTCGACTCAAGAGGTTAAACGTAGAATATAGTCCTAGATGAAATTGTTTCCGAGCATCTCAAACTCTTTCTCGTCTTTATTTAATCTAATGAGTTACAGTAAATCAACATAAGACGCAAAACATGGTCTAGAACCGTGCATTTGTTGGGAGCCTTAGGAAAGTCAATGAGCAGTAGTAGTAGGAATGTTATCGTAGAATGTCTTATCAAGGTTAGATGCATTTTTTATCTGGGCGGCATCGCCAAAATATCAAAAAACAGAATAATCAATCAGCAACCTTTGTTTTAAGGTAGATAATAATCTATATAGAAAAGTATATAAAGAGCATCTGCGGTATTTAGTGTCAGTTTAAGTTCAGCAGTCTAGATTGCATACAAAGCTGATAAACATGAAGGGTAAATTAAAAAAAAAAAAAATATCTAGAATCTGTTTTTATTATATATTATTGTCCTTAAATGTAATATTGTATTTTTATTTACAGCCGTAGCAATCCTTTTCTTCTTCGTGGCACTAGCTGCTGCCGAACTCACAGGGCGTAGCATAGAAGAGGATAACTATTACCCAGTCGATCCTATAATCGCATGCGCTCAAGAAGACTCCGAGGGAACCTTGGTCGCCAGCATCAAATACTGCAACCGTTTCTACAATTGCAATGTTGGAAAGCCGGTAGGTTTCAACTGCCCTAAAGGACTAGTATACAACCGCAAGAAGGAGTATTGCGATTGGCCATCTAAAGTAAACTGTGGTGATAAACTTATCGCTGAAATCGAAGACCCTGTAGAGGTTGAACCATGGGTCCCGGAACATGGACACAGCGACCCCAGCCTGGCTCCTGAAATCTGCGCTGCCAAGAATTCCGATGGTATACTGGTCGCTCACGAGTACTGCAACCAGTACTACAAGTGCGTCCACAGTGTGCCCTTCACTAAACCCTGCCCTGAGGGACTCCTCTATAACTATACGATTGAAAGGTGCGACTGGCCCAAGAACGTCTTCTGCGGAGACAGGATCAATGCCATCAACGCATAATAATGTTTCATAATTTTTTAATCATTCTGCAAACAGTTTCTTGGATAGATTCATTAATTCAATTGTACATAGGAAAACTTTTGTTTTTTGTTTTAAAGTAGTACACAAAATATTTTTACAACTTCATTTTAATTTCATTAGCATTTTTTCTTAAAGCCGTCCCCAATTTCAGTAAATAAATAATTTTTAATTTTAATTTAATTTATATATTTTATTTTATTAAAAATGTCTCTCCTGTGGTTATGAAAATTCGAGTTCGAGAATTCGATGCGAGTGATAATAGATAACATCAGATAATGCTTCTCCCTGTTATGGCAAAAATATTGGAAAAAAAGTATTAACAAAAAGTTAGTTAACTACATCTATTAGGCTTATGACTAAAAAAATCAACTGTTGATGCTGACACTTCAATTACGACTAAACTTGTTGACCTACTAGATACAGGCAAAAAGTGTGTGGGAGTGTTCCTCAACTTAGAAAAAGCCTTGAACACCGTCTCTGTCCATCATCTGTTACAGAAGCTTGACATTTTGAAATCAGTATTTACTATTTACATCAATGAGCTCTGCAGCATGAGGTTTGCTAATACGATAATTACAACCTACGCTAATGACACCGCACTTCTCGGGTGCCACTTAGGTTTAAAAGGACCACTGAAGCTGTACTATATGAAGTATCTGCATGGTTAAAATTAAAAACCTCGGGGTGTTTCTAGACACACTTAAGCTGGTCTACGCACATTATCAAACATTCAACTAGAATTTGAAAAATTATTTATAACCTTAAAAACCTTCGGCATGTTTCTGATAAAGAACTAGTGAAGAGAGTTCACATGTCTTTAGTCCAATATTTGCTAAATTACTGCCTGCCTGTATGGGGAGGTGCCCCGAAGACGCATTTGATAAGCATGGAGAGGGCTCAGATATGCATATTAAAGGCATATTAATAATGCGTTACAAACTATCGGCACCCAACTAAAGAACTTTACCAAGAAGCTGGATACTGATTACTGACACTAATTACTGATCAGGCAGTCTTAAAGTCTCTCTTTAGTCGCACATTAATTTGGACTTAAAAACAATTCAAAATACATGTGCAGTAAAGGCGTAAGGATACTGTAAGTCACATATCCTTTTACAAAAATATATTCACAAATAACCAGTTACCATTTCTATCATCGTATACCCATTTACAACACAATTCATAAAACTTAGAATATATAAGAGTCCTGGGTGAGTGTCTGCCCGACCTACTACCTAACCAGTCTACTTTGCCTGTACGAGATGGATTTTGGTTGGTTCATTTCAACCAACATAATGTGCCTCGGTTTAGGATAGTTATCTACATACCTACAATCTATCGGCGTCAATATTTCAATAGGTATATATTTTTGTACAACGTCGTCGAACGTTGTCCCTATCCGGGTGTCTGTTTTATTTATGTTACCACTTACTACTTACCTCTTCGGGCGTAAACATTGCCCACAATAAATACCTATAACATATCATAACATATTATAGATATGGGACAAAATTGGTTAGAAAGTAGAGGGTTGGGTACTTTAGGCAGTGGCAGCACGTAATCTTTGCGCCATTGATTGGTCGGAAAAATGGCCAGTGGATAAGGAGTAGTTAACTATATGCAACATTGAGGGAAGGATGTGGTCAGTAAGATGCAACATAGATGCATTATACGACCAATTTCATCGTTGCCAACCGCTCTAGATTTGAAGGTACTGAGAATGTTTTTAATTGTGTTCAAAGATACACAGGTAAATTAAATGTTGTAGTCTTAGGGCAAGGCAAGTCATTCATTTTAAGAAGGTTAACTAACTTAGGGTTTGTCATGTTAGCTGAAGTGAAGTGTGAGTTTAAATCATTGATTTTGATCAGAGGCATTGTAGTATCAGCACTATTTGATTTTTTCAGCAATTTAACTACGATTAGTGTCTTGGCAGACCTGATTATATCTATTTCTAAATCTTTTATAAGTCATCCAGTTTTTTGCAGACTGTTCCGTTTTATATCAGGACATAGATAAAGTAGTCCAATGGAGCAATACTAATAAGCTGTTTTTTTTATATCTCAAATTGCTGCGTGATGAGCTACAGCCGCGCGCACGCTCATTTGTGGCAATAATACAAAGTGGAGAGCGGGAACATCCTCAGAGTATGTGCAGGACCTGGGCCTTCAAATGATGCCCCATCTAACATTTCGTCACCACATTCGATACGTATGTGCTAAATCATTTAGGAATCTGGGTTTTATTTTAAGGCAGAGTTCAGATTTTAAAAGTACATACTTACGTAATTAAAATTCTGTACAATGTCTTAGTACAAAGTCATTTGGAAACGAATGCTATGATTTGGAGTCTTCACGAAGCTGTGTACAGCCTTATGATAGAGAAAATCATCGAAACATTGACATCGAAGCTTAAGTAAACATTTTTGAGACTAGGAGTTATCAGGTAAAACCACTTAAACACAACACATTCTCAACATTAGGAATAAAGTATCTCTTCAATACAATTTCATATTAGCCACAGCAAAATGAAGACGTCGAGCGTCAAAACCGTGATATTCTGAAGCGTCTCAAAATAAGCCAATCACAGAATTCAAACTGGAAGAATAAATAAATAGGTAATAAATAAATAATCCTGGACATTTCACACAGCATCATCTGGCCCCAAAGTAAGTAGTTAGTAGTTTTTTCAAAGTAGTTTTTTTTGTAAATACATACATATTATACATAGAAATACCCGGACCCGATACAAATACTTGCAGGTCATACAAACATTTGTCCCGCGACGGGAATCGAACCCGCAACCTTCTGCGTCTCAGCCGGGTCTTAGCCCACTGCGCCAAAGAATGATTTGCTGGATTATTTAATGATGTAAACGTTATTTTTATTAATGTTGCACCAGCATCGAAAAACAGGAAAATCTCCATGGGGGTTGTTTATAACATACTTTTCAGGAATAAAATACCCAGTGCAGGGGATTTAAAAAATAAGGGATCTGATGTCGAAGTTCGAGATAAGGATCACGAAATTAAAAAAGGAAAAATGTTATGAAGATAGGAAGAAGTTACAACTATGTACCGATTTATTTTGCATTGAATGCAGAAAATAAAATAAAAAGTATATAAGTAGTATATCAGTCATGTGTCACAAGCTCTGCTTACTTTGGGGCCAGATGATGCTGTGTGAAATGTCCGGGATTATTTATTATTATTATATAATACTATTTAATGTATACAAACTAAACTTTAAGCATCTCATATTAAAAAGTCCTCATACAAAATTTCAACCTATATTACACTCTTGGTTAAGGGTTGTACGAAAATGAAATCATACTTCATCATTAATTTTTTATCAAATCATATTTGCAAAAAGTTTTTAGCTTTTTTCACTATCTTAAGGGTTGAATTTTTAAAATCCGTTTTTTGTGAGTGCCTACATCCATCTCTTATAAAATTACTACTCGTGTAAAATTACGAACCTTTTGATTTTGGAGTTTGGTGATATATACAATTGGAAACCAAACAACAAAAATCTTATTATTGACGTGACAACGTCTAATAAATCGATGAACGCTAGCTGCACGCACGTAAAGGATGACTCGTTATCCCGTTACACTCATTGTCTCGTTACGCACATTGTAACGAGCGGCTTGAGCGTTGTCACGTTAAACTATCGTCCGTAAACCGACTTTACAGACAACCAATTTTTTTAATTTAAGTCAAGTAAATATTAAGAAACTAGCTGACCCGACAAACTTCGTAACGCCTCAGAATCAATAAATGAAAAAGCAAGCATTTTTTCCATATTTACTCACCTTTTAAACCTTGGACAAACATGAAATATTTGTCCAAACACCAAAATCAGCTAAATCAGTCCAGCCGTTCTCGAGTTTTAGCGAGACTAACGAACAGCAATTGATTTTCATTATATAGATTTTCAAATTCAAATATTATAGATATCGTATAAAAAAGTTTCATTCTGAAGTTCCATACCATGCATGCTTCATTTGAATTCAAAGTGTCAGATAATAAGAACGGTAATTAATATCATATAAATAAGCCATATAATGATATACTAAAAATAAACTGTGTTCCCACAGTAAGGCTTGCTAAAGTTAGTAAATCTTTATTAGAACAATGTGTAAGTTTCAATAACGATTGTGTCAGATTTTTCGTTAAGCAAATTTATAATAATAATTAGCGAGAATCATACATGAAAGTTTTAAGACCAAACGAGTTTCTTGCCAGATACTTTTTGAACTGGGTGTTAAGGGGAACCACCACAAAGATAGTGAATCTTTGTGGTGATTCCACCATGGTGGATGGTATGGCATGGATGGTGGTAATGGTAGTGCATGTAGGAAAACGATCCAAAATAATCCGTGTGATTTTATTAAATAAGGAATATTTTGATTTGTTTCGATTTAATCTGTTTTTTCTTGCTTCTTTCAGATCGTCGGAAAAATGGTGTGGACTGATAATGAATTCGTGTGGTTACGTATTTTTTATTAGTCCACAGCTTTTTTCCCGTCTGACCTACAGCATTCGTGACTCAACCATTTCCATTTTCTTTTCGCTACCACTGAGGACTCATCAGTTACCTGGGTTCTTCTGATCTTAGACGATCCGTATATCTTAGACGATCAAGGTCAAGGACTTACCCAATTGTCTTTCCTACGTATCGTTGAACGACTTGCAGCATGAAAATCTCTTAGTTCTCCTAGTTTACGTTAACGAGTAAATTTTTTTTTTTATAAAATTTCTAAGAAATAGTTTTATTTTCTTACGATAGGTACGTCTTTAATTTTTAATGTTGATAGAGCTAACACTAGTCTTTGAGATTGACGTAAATGAATCCCTATTGGTAGTTCTTAACTGGTTCACTGTAAATAATATTTTACTGAATGCCAAAAAACTAAATTTATCATATTCACATTGCCAAATGTAATTCATAGCCGGAACAACATTTAGATGAATGGAGAGGCAATGAATCTTGTAGACTCCACGATCTTCCTAGGTCTTAATATTGATGCAAAACTACAGTGAAGACACCAAATTGAAATACTTGCTGGTATGATTAGTTCCGCTGCATATGCAGGCAAAAGTCAAAAGTAAAAAGATACTTTATTCAATACAATTACTTGGAAACGTCTTACATACTAGGTGAATTTAGGTGCCATTTCCTCCTAACCCAAGCTCGATAAGAACCTGCAAGAAACTCGTCCTGGTCCTAGCGCTTTTTGCATGATCCATCTTATAACTACCTGAGCTACGAAAAACGAATACAAGAGAGTTTATACATTTCAAATGTGTCGGTTAAATGTTTGGAGGCAGAGCGACAGGAGGCCATACATTGCTATCAACAATATAGTCATTTATGTTATAATATTCTTCAAAAGACTACCCTTTATGTATGCTTTAAATTTCTTAATAGGTAGTTTAGTTGCATTTTCAGGAAGCTTATTATAGAAGCGCACCGTGTTCCCCAGTTTGCCAGTTCGTACGATAGCTGTGGCTTACTGATGAAGGTACAGCTATACTAGTTTATTTCAGCTACTTCCATAGTGTAATGTCATATGGCTTCATTCTCTAGGAAAAAGTAGCTGGTATTCAAAGAATATTAGACCCGCAAAAAAGCCAATACTTGCCATATATTAAACCGCGAGTTTTTTTGAGAGAAATATTCAAATAAATTAATATTCTCACAAAAGTTTCATAATTTACATATATATTTGTTATTTGTTGTTCGTTATACACTAACAAAAATAGGGTTTCAGCAAAATCATAGAACCGATACTAGGATCAGAATCAAATTACATATCTGTGGGTTTCACCATAAAAGACTTATTTACTAGAAAAAGTAAATAAGTCCTTTATGGTGAAAACGGGGCGCTTCTATAATAACGATCTTAGCTAGCGTATTACAATATAAATTACTATATTATTGACTAGCTGACCCAGCCACGCGTTGCTGTAGCTCAGTACCTAGTTCTAATACGTTGAACCCATATATACGCTAACCTCTAAAATTATCAGTGTTTCTCTACTATATTATGCATGTTTTATACATATAAACCTTTCTCTTGAAATGCTCTATTTATTTAAAAAAAACCGCAACAAAATCCGTTGCGTAGTTTTGAAGCTCTAAGCATACATAGGGACAGACAGCGGGAAGCGACTTTGTTATATACTATGTAGTGATAACAATGCATGTCTCATGGTGCTCTGCCCTGAGACAGTTAACTGACAGATTTGAATTGTATAAACTACTATAATCTTGTATTAGTTTTTCGTAGTTAAACCATATTATAAGATGGACCATTAAAAAAAACAGGACGAGTTTCTTGCCAGTTCATCTCGGACTTACTTACCAGTTGACTTTGACTTTTAGATTAAGTCATCTTTTTGCTGGATAAGCAACAATATTATTGAAAGCTGTAGAGCTGTTTACGCTTCTGAAGTTCACAAGGAACCACTTATAGTTTCGCTGTGTCCATCTGTCTAACCGCCCTTAATCTTGCACTTGCTCGCAGGCTATTCGTTTTATCGTGATAATATATTTCATGGATACACGTATTAGTGACCGTAACAAAGTTATCATATAAAAAATCGCTTGTCTGTAAAGTCGGTTTGCGGACGATAATTTTACGCGATAACTTCTTAAGAAAACTTTTAACCTATTAAGATCCGCCACGAGCCGACAATTAGGCCGATCGTTCCTCTCTATCGCTTGTTCCGCGCTCTCGCTTGTACGCTCGGCTCAGGCGGAACGTGACAATTTTTCGTGCGTGCAGAGGGCGTTCATCGATTGATTAGGCGTTATCACGTCAATAAAATTTCGGTCACAAATTTGTTTACAATATAGTTCTTAAAGTTACTGACCACGAAAGCTTTTACTGTGCGTGGACACATGCGCATGGCCAATTTATTTGCATTACGTTGTGTTGGTGTTTACACATAAGATTTCAGTATATATGAAATGTAATTTACAAATTACTTTTGTAATACTGAAGGATTCGTCATAATACAAGATAATTGCATTAAAAAAAAACAAGTTTGCATAGTTTTACTTACCTAAAACCTTTTATTACTTTAAGTGTGTTTTTAATTTCTTCGGCACCGACCAAAGTATCAAAAAAATTCTTGGTAATCAGTTCCAAATCAGCAAGCTGTTATCAAGTAGATAATCATCAATGTAACGCGAAAATTCACTGTCAGGTATAAAAGGCAAACTCAAATTGTAAAATGTATCAGTTTTAGTTCAGAAGTCTATATTTCATAAAGAGCTAATAAACATGAAGGGTAAGTTGTACATTATTATGGTCTTTTGTAATGTAAAGTTAGTCGAGTATGGTTCATTACATGGCCAAAATCTGAAGGAGCAAATTTGTATAGAAATAATCATAAACGCGCGTACGAAGCTAAGTGGGTCAGCTAGTTGATAACAAAATCAAAAATAAACATGTAGATAAAAGGATCATACATTACAAAAGGCTATGTCTAACAAACATAGTCTTTTGTAATCTAGGATCCTTTTTTCTATTTACATTTTAAATTTGCCGCTTTACATTTTGGCCTTTTTTGGAGTGGGGTGTAATGGAACATAAATAATAAATAAATAAAAAAATATTGCTTGCACACAACACCATCTAGTCCCAAATTAAGCATAGCTTGTATTATGGTGACTAGATGAATGATAGAATACTTAAATATTTTTAAATACATACTTATGATACTTTATAACACCCAGACACAGAACAAACACTTATGTTCTACACACAATAGTTTATCCTGGGAGGGAATTGAACCCTCAGCCTACAGCGCAGAAGGCAGAGCTACTACCAACTGAGCTGACAAGCCAGTCTACTCGACTAACTTTGGAATAATCTATAATAACAAACCAAAATATATAATTTCAATAAAACGTGCTCTGCTAAAGTTTTTAGTTGTAGGTACTTTTCAACCTGTACAGTTTAACTAATTGTATAAGTTATTTTCCTTACATGTAATATCGTATTTTTATTTACAGCTGTAGCAATCCTTTTCTTCTTCGTGGCACTAGCTGCTGCCGAACTCACAGGGAGTAGCATAGAAGAGGATAACTATTACCCAGTCGATCCTATAATCGCATGCGCTCAAGAAGACTCCGAGGGAACCTTGGTCGCCAGCATCAAATACTGCAACCGTTTCTACAATTGCAATGTTGGAAAACCGGTAGGTTTCAACTGTCCTAAAGGACTAGTATACAACCGCAAGAAGGAGTATTGCGATTGGCCATCTAAAGTAAACTGTGGTGATAAACTTATCGCTGAAATCGAAGACCCTGTAGAGGTTGAACCATGGGTCCCGGAACATGGACACAGCGACCCCAGCCTGGCTCCTGAAATCTGCGCTACCAAGAATTCCGATGGTGTACTGGTTGCTCACGAGTACTGCAACCAGTACTACAAGTGCGTCCACAGTGTGCCCTTCACTAAACCCTGCCCTGAGGGACTCCTCTATAACTATGCGATTGAAAGGTGCGACTGGCCCAAGAACGTCGACTGCGGAGACAGGATCAATGCCGTCAACGCTTGATAATGTTTTATAATTTTTCTTTTTGCAAACAGCTTCATGGTTAGATATTAATTCAATTGTACCTGGGAAATTTTTTGTTTTTTGATTTAAAATAGTGCACAAAATATTTTTACAACATCAATTTAAATTCATTAGCAAGTTTTTTGTTCAAGTAGTCCCCAATTTTGGTAAATAAATAATTAGACTGTAATATTTTATTTTTTATTTTACATCACTTAAAATGTTTTCCTCAGAAATGTCCCTCCTGGTTATCAAAATTCAATATTATTAGCGACACATGCGAGTGATAATAAACAAAACCAGATAATGCCTCTGGAATATGGCAAGCGTGTCTGGTATTGACTCAATGGTGTTGTTACGGAACAGAAAGACAGTCCGTTCAGATTCACAAATATTATAGTATTATTAGGCACAAACCTTGTTAACCTCACGTAATACACAAGTTATTCCTATCAGAACTGGCTAACCAGCATTTCTGGCAGCAAGTACGTTAGATAAGTACGTAAGTAAGTATTCATAGAATCAAGGCAATTGTCATGAAAATTACATCATTGACAAACTAGGAAGACAGTGAGTGAAGGCTAGCGACCTATGTCGATATTATATGTCTTAATATAAGACAAGAATGAATATGAATACAAGAATTCGATGACCTCTGCGACGTAGTGGGCTAAGATCTGGCTGAGATGCAGAAGGTTGCGGGTATGGAATCTGCAAATATTTGTCTCGGGTCTGGGTGTTGCTTTGAATAATATGTATGTATATAATGACAAATAACCTAAATAACTAAGCCGCTATTATAATGTATCAATGTAAGACAAGAATTAACATTATAAATTTATAAATTATTAAAGCCCTTTAAGTCGATATTATAAGTATCCATATAGACAGCTAACGTAGCCTACGTCTAATCGATTTTGATACTTTTTCTATTATTGAGTTATGTTTTAATATTTTTCTTACACATATAGTTAAGATTATGATAATAAAGATAAATAAACCAAAATTATCAGGGGAAGAACTAGGACTGTAATAGATCTATTGTCTGGGTGTCTATTTATGTTGCTGTTTACCAGTCCGCGGCTTGTGTAAACTGTATATTTTTTTTTACGTAACAAATGTAACTTTGTACATGTCTGTTGACGTTTTGTATAACAAATAAGTAGGCAAGACAAATAAGTTTTTATTAAACAACAATAAACAATAAAAAAACAATAAAAAAATATGTAATACTTAAATTACTATGATAAATTTCAGAAAATTTATAATTTGATAATTTGTATGGCCTGATTTTTTATTTGTTGCTTCATTTGATTTTTTAAATGTAGTGTAGTAGAGAAGTGTAGTGTAATGTATATTTTCTTTTTAACAGATTTATACAACGGAACCGTTTTGACCAATGCTAAAAATAAACATAACAATCAGTAAGTAAAGACTCGTAATAAAATATAACGAGTCAACATTCGTTTTTCCACCTTGATAAATATTCAATATAAAAATTGACCAAAGCGAGGTACCTAGTAGCACTATACGCGCCAAAAGATATACAAAACGTAGCGTGAACTACGCTCATTTCTATCGTTTGGCGCGTATTAAAATCGACACAGATCCAACGTCTACGAGCGCTCGCGCAGTACATGCGTTAGCATCCTATAGTTTGTGCGCAGTACTGAGTTCGAGCGGCCTACGCATCGCATTATATAATTTATTCTGTGCATTTCGCGCAGTTGTAATTACGTTTATTATAGTTTTAAATATACAATTTCATTGCTTATGTTCATGTATAACTTTTCCTCGATAGTATTTATGTAATAAGGAGAAATTTACAGCTAATTCTAAACATTATTAGTAGTTTTATAGTTTTGAATGAGATTTTTTTTAGATACTTATTACATATTTTTGTATTCCGAGGCCGCTATATACTCAACCTTGTAACGGAACAGAGACCATTTCGTTATGGTTCACAATTATTATAGTATACTTGGGTACAAACCTTATTAATATCAAAGAGGCATACATGGGTCATTCTTATCAGAACAGATTTACCAGCAATTATCAATAATTAATTATCCGATCTTTATTATTGAATAAAATAGTGCGTAATTCATTACAATGTAAATAAACAAAGCATCTGTCATGACAGACTATAACATAGACGGATTATGGCAGATGTATGCAATTATCAAGGTCCGTGAGTGAAAGCTAGCAAAAAGTAATTAATATTAAGATTACAGACTACGGTTTAGAAATATCTTACGAATCATAGAGTATTATAATAAATAATACTGGATTTGAATTAGTAAGATTAAATAGAATTTGATTCTATAAGATAGAATAATCTATCTTTCTATTAATATATTATTGATAGAATTATTTGGGATGGGAAGATCTCTAAGGAGGTTGAGTTCGAAAGGGTAAACAATTAAATAGGTATATAAAAACAATATTAAAACTAGAATAGATACATTAAAATGTATTTATGTTCACGATGTAATATATAAATCATTAAATAACTACATAAAGTTGGGAATAAATAGAAATTTTAATTAATTTTAATTTTAATTTTAATTAAGGGCTTGATTTAGTACAGAGGTTATTAAGCTATACCACGGAGGTTGGGACGTAAATTGAAATGGAATCGAAATCTCGAATGTGTTTGAAAATGGGAATAAAGAGAAAAAAAGATGAAAAAAAAGACATCGGATTTTGTTATGCGAGATATGAGGACGCGTGAGGCTGTTCGAGCTGAACGTTTTCGGTAAATTTTCTCTCATGGTTTCCTACAATTACATGGTGTCTTGTCGTGCGTTGTTTCTGTGGTAATTTTATTGTGTGAGTTATGTAATAGTTTATCCGGTTGGTAAGTAATACATACACAATGAAATGTACGAAGCTTGCTTCCAGTATTCCTGATTCACACATCAGATTAGGTTTGTTAGGACATCAGGTACACAACACAATTCGACCAGTTTGTCTAGGTTGTCGAATTACTATTATCCATACCTATACAGAAGTATAAATCTATTTATTTTTTTCGTAGGATTACGTAGTTTAACTGTAACTAAATCGGTGCGCGAACCAGTGGGGAAAACTATCATTGACTAAAAGTTATTAAAATTATAAACTCAATTATCCAATGAGATAGTAATACCAATTATTTACTAAAGATTTAGCTGAAACATTGCACTAGATAATAAATGTCTAGTTGAAAGCAATTATAAATTCGTATGAAATGGAATAATGATTTCCTACACCTTAAATTCAAATAATCATTATTTATACATTGTGGTATATATTTAATGGAGACCTTATGGATGAGTCTTACTATTGATTTATTAATAATCATATTACATTGGTTCTATCAAACTCTTGAGGCGAAAGTCCTTCTAGCTTGCTTGAATCTATGGAAAGACTAAAGCTGCTATCGACGAAGAGTCAGTATGAATATTACTGTTGATATAATTTTATCTAATTCAGACTTTTACCTAGTAATAGTATAGAGAAATATCTCTCAAGGCTCAGAATTAAGCTATCAAAATTTGATATTATTCATAAAATTAAAGTTAAACTATTCATATAATTGGTATATCTATCACACATTATCAATCTTCTTTACTCTACGGACCTAACAAATAAAATCACAACATATTGTATTAGATAATAATCTGTATTAGGGTCGAGTAGGGTAAGATTCTTGTGTTGTAGGATTAGGGAACTTCACCAAGTAGGATAGGAGTTAGGCAGGGCTCTTCTATGTATCCAGTTGCATTCTAAGGTGCGATACTAGAAGGTTAACCAGTGGATGGATGGTATGTGAGTTGCTTGCAGACAAAAGTAAAGTAAATGCCCTTGAATGTGTTGGACCGACCTACTACATGGACGATTTGATAAAAGATTAAGCCCTCTGATACCCCTTTGATGAACTATGACAGACATACTAATAACTGAAGTAACTGTTTTGTTTGATGTCAAAATTAAAATTAGAGTTCTCTTGGGACATGAAACTGTCCATTGCGGAGGAAGGCTGTCCAGGTCACATGGAAAAAAACCTACTATCGTTAGCGAGAGGGGCTGGTGATCTAAGCCGCAATAAAAATATATCAATGTAGGACTAGAATGACATAAGCTGCTATTAGGAAGTATTAATATAGAACAAGAATGTTTACCTTGCTTAACTATTGAAACTACCGAAACTATTATCTATATTATATTAACGATAAATTGACTATGTCTGTCTGTCTGATACTGAACTGATTTTGATGGATTTTGATAAAAAGATAGATCAACTTTGGGGAATGATTTAGGCTGCTATTTGAGTATCTATTACTCGTGCGGAGCTTGATATTATACAAAGTAACAATTCATGACAAGAACTAATATCGAATTAAAATATTGAAATAAATTAAGCCGTTATTATAAGGTTTCACAGTAATTCCAGATTGGATATAATACTTATTTACTTTACGCAGTTTTATAACACTAAGGAACAATAATTAATATAATTATTAACCTTAATATCGAGACACAGCGTAGGCAAATCAAAAATATTCTTCATTATAGAGGATGATTACTTCTAATAATAAAGTTTATAATATTTTAAATACATATCTCAACATAATTCTCTTAAAGAATCAGAGTTACTATATTCGAAACACAACGTAGGATTTTAATCACAAGCACTAGACGAATCGTTGGCCAAATTAATAATAGATCAAAGTATGTTTAGGGATTTAAATTATATTATATAATACCATTTATTTATTTGGGGTTAATTTAGTACTTTTAAGTAGAGAAGGCGAAAAAAAAGTTAGGTGCATCGAGGAGTAGTAGTAGGTGGAGGGGGCGTCACAACCACCATATATGAGTGTTGTTATAAATATTTCATTTCGTTTTCATAGTACAGACGTTCAATCCACGAGCTGAAAAAAGTGCCTTCGCGATTTTATTTGCAAACTTGCTTCGGAATTTTGGCTTTACTTAATTAAATTTTATAAAAATGCGAAAAGCGAGGCCGTTATGAACTATAATAATAACTATTCTCCACCATATAGTAAGTAAAAATTGTCGAAGATTTTTAGTTTCTCTGAACAAGAACGCCAAAGATCGGCATTTAATTAAAAAATCACAATCGTAATATAATAAGCCTCCTTAACAAACCGCAGTAGGGATTTTGTTTTACACTTTTTTTCACTCACTGCAAAAAGTTTTGTGTCTAAAAGGAATGATTAATATTTCTGTGAAAAAATATCTATTTTTATATACACTGCTTAGCGGTTTTGCCAGTCTTTATTTACACCTCCGCGCGTATCGCTAGCCCGATAAAAAATAAAAGCAGAGCGCCTTTTTCCATAAATATTTTTTAAAGTTGCCCTGTAGGGCGATTATGGAACTCTAATTACAATCAATGTCTATCAGTTTTCGGCGTAATTTCAATCATTCGTTTGACGAATTTGACGTTTCGATAGACATTGATTGTAATTAGAGTTCCATAATCGCCCTACTAAGCCGCGACAATCTACTTTTCGTCACGCTGTTTTTTTAGTGCCTGCTCCCACTAATGAGCCCATATATTTACAGCATTCATCCAACTACTGGTTCATCATCACCGACATTTGTGAAGAAAGAAAATGAAAATAACGAAATTATTAAGGTAGGTATCATTTTGAGAATGGTACTCTCCCTCATTGTTTCAATAATTAAAAGTTAATAACAATACAAGTCTGTTTTTTACTCGCACTGTGTTAAAAAACGTCGTATGAAACGCGTGTGTTTTTATCATTACACACTCGGCTCCCCTTATCGATACCTATCTACCGCCTCGAGTGTAATGATCAAAGTAGCACACTTGTATCGTATTCCATTTCATTCCATTCCATCTACGCTGCTCTAATAATGTCATTTTAGGACAAGAATTAAATATTTAGTTTTTTAATTCAATATCAAATACAACGTAGACACATAAATTATATTCTCTTCATCATACAAAAAGGTTATGTCGAATAATTAAGTATAATAATTGAATTACATGTCGCAACATAATTATTTTAAAGAATCAGAGCTACTATATTCGAAACACAACGTAGGATTTTAATCACAACCACTAGACGAATCATTTGGCCAAACTAATAATAATCAAATTATAGTTAGGGTCTTATTAAGTATATAAAGAAGTTTTTATTTAGGTAGGAATCAAATTTAACACGTATACGGACTGGCAGTCGGTTTGTTACGAGAACATGAGTTCGGTTTACAGTCCATTGAGTTGAAAGTCGATATATATTACCGGCGAAGTGGATGTAGGTTGGGTATTAAATACGTTTCGGAAAGATATTAATATTTCATAATTGGGTTTTATTATTAAAGTAGGTATTATATTATTATTTCTTAAGGTTCTTAGTCTATTATCAGATTCGGTTATTATTAGTATACTAGGTTTTGGATATTATTTTTATTTATATTTATTGTTTAGAATAATGTTTTATTAGGTTTAATTATTTGAATATTTCTTTTTAGCATTTAGTTTAATTTATTTATATTTAATAATTAATTTAGGTACATTAATTTGTAATAGTAGAGCGAAAAAGTTAGGCGCATAGAGCTGAAGTAGATTAGATGGTTGGAGAGTTAGTGTGCCGTATACCGCAAAAACTAACCTCTAATAAAGAATATTTGGAAAATATTTATTTCCACACATCTCTTCAGAGCTTGCAAAGTTAGAGCTGAACTTCTCATAGGCATCTGCTCGTACTCACTCTTAGTTGCTATTAGTACTATTCATAACTATCATAACTTAACCTAATTAATATATTTATATAACTATTGGTCTATAGTTTTAATAATAATAATAATAAATAATTCTGGACAATGAACACAACCCTATCTAGTCCCCACTAAGCAAAGCTTGCATTATGGTGACTAGATGACTAATAAAATACTTATATTTTAATTTTTTGATATACATTCTTGTGATACTTTATAACATCCAGACACAGAACAAACACCTATGTTCTTCACATGAATGTTTATCCTGGGAGGGTAGAACCCTCAACCTACAGCGCAATAGGTAGAACTACTACCAACTGAGCTGACAGGCCAGTCTGATTTAGTTACTGATTGGACGAACATTGGTACCCAAACCAGGATCAGGGTCTTGTGATATGGTGAACCAACGCCCACCGCACCGGACGATTAGATTGAGGCTAATTCGAGTATTGTTTATAACTAAAACATTAGATATATAAATGAAATGAATACAACACATAAAGAAATTTCTATTTTTTATGATGGAATCTATTTTGTTTGATTCATATTCATATCTAATATCTTTAAACGAGCAATTCTTGTATATATGTACCTATATATAATCTGAATCTCGGAAACGATTTTCATGAAATTTAGTATGCACGGGGCTACAGAAGCGATAAATCGATCTAGCTAGCTTTCAGTTTTAGATAACGTCGTTTTATCCATGTTTTATACCGAGCAAAGCTTAGTCATTCAGGTACTAATTCATAAAAATAGCAATTGACAATCATTAAATTAGGAATTAAAAATTAAATAATAAGAAATTATAATAATATAATTTCATGAAGTATCCGCTTCATCTTGCAAACGAGAAGTTAATTTTGGTGAAGTTGCATTTGTAGTCTTGGTAGAATGTCCTACTTAGGGTCATAATTGACCCTTTCCAAGTGTCCGGTGGCAAAGGTGTGTGGACTAGAGGATTAATAGTTTGCGGATAGATAAATAGTTTGTTATAGGAGTATAGAAAGAAAGCATAGAAAGAAAACATTTATACTGTCCACCACTTAAAATACAATAGAAAATATAAGGAATAGAAAGTTTACAAAACGAAAATTACAATAATAAACTTTAAATAAATTTCCTAGTATCTAGGTAGGAAGGTGGTGGCGAAATGGTACTCAGCTCAGCATAATGCTGCCGCATGTTGCCATGTGACAGCGCTGGTCTTCCACTGAGGCCAGTGTTGACTTCACGGACATCTTGACCCGAATTAGGGCTTACAATATTTTTTTTTAATAAAGGAACTTATAATATAAAACAAACTACACAAGATACATTAACTCAACAAAATACAACATCAAAAAGCACACAATACAAATTAATAGGTACTTAAATATGAACACAAACCCAAAACAAAAATGAAAAACAGCAGTAGTAATAAGATGAATATTTTACATACATTACAGAGCATACAGAGTAGGTAAGCACTCGTGGTGGAGGGAAGTGGTTCTGTAGTCATGACTTTTAACACTGAACGTTGTCCCTCTTCGGCTTTTATTAAAATGTTTTAAAAAGGTACTATGAACTTTATAAGTTCATACTTTCTGACATCCGTATCGTTTAGATGTTCTACTTAGATTTTAACAGAACCTCTGAAGAGTTTTTTTTAATGCCAGACATTTCACACAGCATCATCTGGCTCCAAAGTAAGCAGAGTTTGTGTTATGGGTACCACATGACTGATATACTACTTATATACGTTTTTTTTTGTATATACATAAATATTATACATAGAAACCCAGACCCAAGACTAAGACTTGCAGATCATACAAACATTTGTCCCGCTACGGGAATCGAACCTGCAACCTCAGCCAGATCTTAGCCCACTGCGCCTCAGAGTTTGCTGTCAAAATACGTATTCCCTAGATGAGAATGAAGAGCGAATAAAAATATGGGCGTTAATCGGTCGGACAGTAATAAAGTCAACGAGATATGGTGTAGGTATACATAAATCTAACGTCTATCGGCATTGTCGATGCATCAAATAGAAATTCTCACTAATCAGATTAAAATCAACAAGCGCTATCAAATACGTAGATAATCGTCAAGTAGAGTATTGCAAGGTAGGAGTATAAAATGAGCGACTGCGGTGCAGTGGCAGTTTCAGTGCACCGGTCTTACACACCAACTTCTGGCTGCTAAACATGAAAGGTTAGTTATTAGCTAATATAAACATTTGAAATGTTTCTAAAAATCTTAATGATAGAATATAATAGTAAAGAATAGAAAATACTGCGTGTATAACATAAAGTATTCTATATACCGTGACGAAAAAAGGCTACCACTCAGCATATGATACAGAAGTGAGAAGGCTTTTGTATCGCTGGTATTCAGTGGCACCATCGCGAGTAGCGCAGTAGCTTCTGTCATACGCCATGAGTGTAGCACATACATTGTGCTAACTATAATTGGCAAGTTAAAACAGGGAAAACTATTATAACTAAGAAGTCTAAGAACTTACAAAAATATTTACAAGTTTGTAAAAATAATAGTAGGTCATTAATATGAGACGGGTATAAACTTTTTAAATAAGATGATGTAGGTACCTAAGTACTATCCAGTTGACTTCTAACGGCTGATGATATACGACTGGTATCTTAAATTCATTTAACTTGCAGGTATAGCGATTCTTTGTTTTTGCATGGCACTTACTGCTGCCACGCCAAGGGAGTCCGAGGAGATTAGATGTTCTGCTGATGATGAAAGCACCCAAATCCTTCCACATGGTAACTGCAATCAATTCTACCATTGCGTTGGTGAAACCCATATTGTGAAGACCTGCCCTACTAACTTGCTCTTCAACACAGAACTAGAAATTTGTGACTGGCCCAGCAATGTTGACTGTCACGGCAGAATTATTCCAGAGGACCAGCCAACAGACGGTGGTGATGAGGATGTTAAGCCCAGTGTCCATGGACACAGTGACCCGAGTCTGGCGCCTGAAATCTGCGCCGCCGAAGACTCAGAAGGAGTGCTTGTTGCCCACGAAAACTGCAACGAATTCTACATATGTGAGGGACATCACCCTGTAGCTCTCAAATGCCCTGACAATCTTTTATACAACCCCGAGAAAGAGCAATGCGATTGGCCCCAAAACGTGAACTGCGGAGAGAGAATCAGTCCAATACTGAAAAGACCTGCGTTCAAGACAAGAGCCCAAAAGAACAATTATCTTACAAATGCGGAGACAGTTTGCGCTCAAGAAAACTCTAAGCCAACCTTCCTCCCTCACGAGTATTGCAACTATTTTTATTATTGTCAGGAAGGTCTGCCAATAGCCTTATTGTGCCCTGCAGGACTAATGTTCGATATGCAAGGGTATTGTGATTGGCCATTTAAAGTAAAATGTGGTGATAGAACTATTGGTTTTATTGAGTTGGATAACGGAAACTACGAGTCGTTTCAATACCATCGCGACGGTGTCGAAACGAACCAGGTACATGGGTACGCCGTTCCAAGTAAAGCTCCCGAAATTTGCGCCGCTAAGAGCTCCGAAAGTGTGCTGGTAGCTCACGAGAACTGTACCCAATACTACCAGTGCACGAACGGAGCACCCCTTGCCCGTGACTGCCCTGAGGGTCTCCTCTACCATCCTGAGATTGAGATCTGCGACTGGCCAAGAAACGTAAACTGTGGCGAAAGGATCTATACTGTCAACCCTTGAAAAGTTTTGTCTCTTAATATTTATTTCAGGCAGCTTGGAAAATGTTGTATATCTATTGTTTTAAAATGTGGTCATTGTAATTAAATATATAACTCTAATCATTTATCCTTTTACTTGGTTCAAATCTATTTTACTTTATCATCATCATCATTCAGCCCGTATCAAGCACCTAATGCACCCAGCAGAAGCCTCTACTTTATTTTACTTATTTCCAAATAAAATGTTGGTTATAGGCAGGTAAGTACATTACAAATAAAAAAAAATAACGCAATAATGTTTTTTTTTTTTTTATAATAATGATATTTTTTCTAATATCTAAATAAGTTTAATCATAAACCTTCATAGAACAAAGAATTATTCCCAACATACTCGTATTGTGAATGGGTAGGGCTGGCTTCTTTATAGGCGCCATTTCTCAGGTTCATGATGGTGGCCACCTGAGCACTTTTGCGGAATCTTTCCTGCATTGCAGACCTACAATACTCGCCACGGAATAAGTAGAGCGCGATAAGAATGGTAGAGTAGATACAAACTACACATAATGTTCTCGTCAAACTTATTATAAAAAAAAAAAATGTTGTGAAAATTGTTTTGAAAAATATTTCACATCGTCTCGTAGAAATACGTGTGACTCAAGAGCTGGCTCTAGCGTCCCAGCATATTAGCATTGCCATTCAACGTGGCCATGCCGCAAGTGTATTGGTGGCGTTGCCCCTGGCAGTGATCTAGATCAATGAAGCCATCTATAGATCGTTTGAAACGTAGATAGCATAACCGTTTCACATATATTTTATATTATTCTGTACGTTTCTGTTATTATTGCTGAATATTATTAATTTTTCTAATTATAATGACTAATAACAGAATATAATTAACATATATATGAAGTGAAGCAAAAACTTTTTATCCTTTTTTAGGAAAATTGCGCGGACGGAGGAGTATGAAATTTTGCACACTTAGGCTAAAAAAATACATTAATTATTTATTAATTATGGTTGAATTTCGACCAGTGGGCGACCACTAGTATACTTTAATATACGTAGGTATCAAAGTTCTGACGGAATTGACATAGAGACAACGCAACCGCTGGTCATAGAAACACGTAAAGTATATAGGATATATGTTCTTAACAGTGTGTTGTATAGACGCATGCAGATAGGATTTCTCGGAACTCTTAAGTTTATATGTAAAAAAATATCATAATTCGAGTGAAGTCGCGGGGCGTTCTACTTACGTAAGTCAGGGCGTCAAGTCTGCGATCCGACTTCGATATATCGAAACGATAAAGTCATTGAAATGTACGTCGAATTCAGTCGGATGGATAATTATTTTGTTGTCAAATTTAAGTATTCGAATCGTACGACATCGATTGTCAAAAGTAATGTCTGTCGTTCTATTGCTCAAAACGAGTCGAAACGATGTAGCTAAGAGTAGGTTTTTGCACGATTATTGACCCAATACATCGTTAATCGATTTAAAGAGTAGGCCCCCAGCACTGTGTGGCTGTTAGCCATCCCATGTTTATGAGAAATATTTCTGATATTGCTCTAGAATGACGCTGCTTTTCTCCTTGTTCTTTCTCGAATGATGGACAGGAAGAACAACACTTTTTGTTGTGTTTAAAAAATTAGGGACAAATTGGTAATGCTTTTCGCTGTAAAACTGATATAAGACACGAATAATGGGAATCACCAAAATAAACAACGCCCTTAGCTATGCCCAAGAATGTTCAAAGCTATATTTTGTCGAAAGAAAATAACGAGTAGGTAATCATCGTCGAGATGTGTGGCGTGATATGAAATAATTTGCTTTGTGCAAACGAGTTGATTGCGCTGTCTTTTTCATGTCGGTCGAGTGCTATACGATTCAAAGGGCTCATTTATTTGTTCGTTCAACCACTCTCACTATAGAAGATGGCATAAGAGTCGTTCTGTGAAATTTATGCCAGTAACATAAGATCCATATGCGAATATATTAATTTTCCTATTGACCAGACTCTGAAAGTCCTTTGTATTCAAAAATGCATGTAAAATAAATATGGTATTGAAAAAAATATTCATGATTTAATCGGTATAGATAATGATAACTTAGTCGCTATATTATATTTTCTGATTTAGGGTTACGAAGTCCAACAAGAAACCCTTATAATTTTGCTATGTCTGTCTGTGTGTATGTCTGTCTGCCCCTAATCAGTGCTAGTATACTATTAAATTTAATATATTGAACATTTGCACGGTAATATGTATTAGTGGCCCCTGCAATGAAACAAAAAAATATTAAGGAGTTCCTCTCCCCCTCATACAATTTTTTTGAGTTGATTCTTCGTTATTTTACTACTCAATCCTTCGAATAGGTCTTTCAACGATATGCTGAGCTTTCTTGAATAGTTTTTCGATACAAATATTTGTTTGATAAGTACTGAGCATTCAAGTCGTCTTTTTTTTGAGATTATAGAGTTGAACTACTGTTTAACCAGTGGGGTTAAACAGCAGTTTATACAGGTTGCTTTAAAGGTGTTTCAAATTGTAGCATATATGCTGAAATTAGAAGGAAAAATATCACGGTCAGTAAGGCTTTACTAAGTTAATAAAATCATCACTGTAAATCCTGATTTGTCTTAAAGAAATATATGAAAGCTCCATACAAAATTAATTTATTTTGTAACTAGATGGTGTTGTATTCGTTTGGGACCTGACTGCTAGTCATTCTTGTCCTAACAGACTCAGGAAGTTTTTAATGTTCGTGGTCACATGCGCTTCGCCAATTTATCAGTAGATCTTACAGTGTGCAATATTTATTTATTTATTTAGTTAAGTTAGTTAGTTAGTTAATAAAAAAAACATACCAGCTCCCAAAAAAGAGTTAAATGCTACCTTAATTTCAGGTACAAACCACAATGCAAATATAAAACATCAATACCTAAAAATTCAAAAAATAATAGTTAACATGCAGACTAAAGCTTGAAAATTGGATAGTTTTACGCTGAATAAAAATACCTAACATAAAATTAATTTTAAAAATATATAAATACATAATAAAAAAATGAAACATTTATGAACATCGAGATTTAAGAAAACACTCCAAAATTTTCCTAAAGCTGTACAGGCTGTTAAAAAAATATCGATTTCCTGAAATTATGTATACCTAAAATGAAAAACTTTTACGGGCGACGCACTACTAACTTTCTCATCCCCACCATAGTAAATACCATTCCACATAGTATTCTTAACGAAATAAATAACAAAAATTATAAAGACATACACAAAAAATACTATTTAAACAAATTGTAATTATACTTACATACCTACTTTTTATCAACTCTGAATAATATAAACATAAAACATAAATTATAAACATTGAGAAATTTAATCATCCTGTATCTCACTGGTTTGACTTGTTTTCTACTAGATCAGCAGCAGTAACAGGCTACTCGCACACATATGCAAATCGCTACGCTGTTGTCGCACTCATTCATTTAACGTTTGCATTGATTGATTGATTTGCAGTGTGTTCAAATTGATCGATTCATATTGTGAAGACGGTATGTCCCTGTGACTGCCGTTTATTACTGTATAGGTAAATAATAGTGTACTAGTTTCTGCTACAATAATTACTATTGTTATTTAATATTTACGACGAATGTGAGTGCCTAGACAGAAAAAAAAAAAAAAAAAAAAAAATGCTTATCCACATTACCCGTCCTCATAGACTTGTCTGCTGTCGTATGCTTTAGATATTCTATTTAAAGGTGAATAAAGACCCAAGTTGGAACGTGCTGATTTTTGGACAAAAGGTCTGTAACTCATCGCTCTGGGTAATCCTCTCGGAACAGACATTATTAATTTTGATAGAAGGTAAGAACTATAATTGTTAACCAGCTTGTATAAAAACATGTGGTCAAGCAATTTCCGACTATAAGCATTGTGTCCCTAGTTCTTTCGAACCAGTGTCGTTCTTCTTCTTATCGTGTCACTAGTTATTTCTAACCAGTGTGGTGAAAGGATAAAAGTGCGCCTCAGAGGCTCCTTTCCTGCACTTAGGTAAGCCTTAATGTAAGCTCTCGACCTTGCCGGCAGGACCCGCAGGAAAGACGAATCTGTACATGCGGTGTCGGTTCGGCTGCAAGTGCATAACGGCTGGCACCGAACCGGGCATGTTTCAAGTTTTCCTTCTCTATTGCCAGCTCTTCTGTTAGTCAGCAGGGGGACTAATCCCCAATAGTTTGAAGGCTATCGCAGTCGTCTCCATCATCAGTCTCCAAGCAGCACTCATCTGGGACTCCGTTCCACGTAGAAATACTCACTCGAATGTTATATAATTCAGTGAAAACTACCAACCCGATTTTACAGTCAGATGCGGGTGCTGAGCCATTTTTGATGATCCTCATCTGATTGTTACAGAATACATCGGGTGGTAAAAGTACAACAGTTATAAAATAAAATTTATTTTTGTAAAAAATCATCTGAATTGATGACCGGTGTCATGTCATAAAAGGATTAAAGTGTGCCTTAGAGGCTCTTTTCTTGCACTCAGTACAAGTCTTCGAAGTTATTAGATTCTACGAAATGCTGGTGTCCTTAATGTTCCCATCACCATTTGAGAGTACCTACTGGTATAGCGTGAATTTTTCACGACCAGTTTCGAACCCGCAACACAGTGCTCTAATAGACTGACCTAAAGGGTCTTCCAATAGGCACGTCCGAACTTTGACAGTTGGTAGCGGCCATCTTGTTGAAGCTACATCTGTCAAATTGGTTGTAATTTATTCATTCTGTTTTGCCAAATCATCATGGATAGCTATAGCATTCAATACACGTGCAAATGATAAAATTGTTTTATCAAAATGAGTGTTCTGTTCGGGCAACGCACCGCGCGCTTCGCCCATTTTACGGTCGCCATAATCGTCCTACCGAGAGGACTATTCGTCGTGTGGTGGATAAATTTGAGTCCACTGGGTCGGTAAATGATCGACCAACACCCGTACGTCAACGAAACGCAAGGTCTGCCGAAAACATCGCCGCTGTCCGTGAGAGTGTGCAGGAGAATCCGAGGCAGTCGATTTCGCATCGCTCACAAGAACTCGGCCTTTCACAGACCACAACTTGGCGAATTTTGCGTCGTGACTTGGGCCTGCACCCGTATAAAATTCAACTCACCCAGGAATTGAAGGTAAACGACCATAGACAACGACGTGTGTTCGTTGAATGGGCACTGGAGCTGATTTATGCGCAAAAGTCATGGAAAATTGGATATCTCGCATGCGCTCCACCCAGAGAAGCCGTGGCGGACATTTGAATGATATTCCACACATAATGGCATCACTACATCTTTCAAATAAATAAATAATTTCGATAATATATCACACACACTTTGTTTTATTTAAATTTAAAGATAGGACACGCTTAATGAAAGACCCTTTATTAGCTCAGATAGCAGTAGTTCTGCTTTGCGCTGCAGGTTGTGTGTACAATTCCCCCACAGGACAAACATTTGTGTGATGAACATAGGTGCATGATCTGTCTTGGTATTATAAGGTAGTATAAGTATGTATTTAAAAATAATGGTGGTGGTGTGGGATGCGACTTGTGTGGACACTCTGGCGACATGTCACGTATCGTCTACGTCTAAGAACGTGGGTGTCGCTGCTTATGCGGCAGAGGAGGTAGAAATATGCATCCATTTGCAATGGTTATATACCTATTTTTGCCTTTTGGAATAGAAAGTTTGGGCCTGTGGGCCGTGGACTTGAGGCGTGGCTCCTATTCAGAGAGTTATCAAAGAGACTGGTGGACAAGACCAATGATCAAAGGGCTGGTGCTTACCTCGGACAAAGAATTAGTTATGGCTATTCAACGAAGTAACGTTGCCAGCCTTTTGGGCACTCTACCTGCGGTCCGTGAACTGAATTGTGTTTTTTATCTATAAGTAATTGTATATTTATTTTATATGTTTTTGTTTAAGCAAATAAAGTATCTGTTGTAATAATATACTTAAGTATTCTATTAGTCATAATAAAATGGCACCGCACCATAATAAAATATAGGTATGCTTAGTTTGGGGTACCAACATTTATATTTATTTATTTACTAGCTTCTGCCCGCGGCTTCGCGAGCATAGTAAAAAATAGCGTATGTCCGTTCCTAATATACAATCTATATCCACACAAAGTTTTATCAAGATCTGTTCAGCCGTTTAGCCGTGAAAAGGTAACAAACAAACAAACAAACTGACAGACCCAGAAGCACTTTGAAAAATATAATACCTAATTGAATTAAAATAACGACTTACTTGTCAACATAATGCGGAATAGTAGATCGACAGTAGAACTGTCATTGATTCATGAAAAAAAAGTTCTGTTGGTCTGATCGCTACCAAACTTTACAGGATCACCCGCTAGGCCAATCTGAAGATTTCCATAAAAAAATCATCGAAATCATTCCAGCCGTTTCGGAGTCTATAGGGAACATACATACATACACACATCGCCTTTTATATATTTATATATATATATATATATATATATATATATGAATCGATAAAGCAGTAATAAAGACTGACATGGCAGATAACGAACCCGATTGCACCGAAAGAAAGTCGAACTATATCTGCGGCCAATGAATTCGATTTCATGCGACGCGGTCGTTTACCCATGCGCGCATTCACTATTAGTAGGTAACTAATGAATGTGACCACGATCAATGATAATGTTTGTTTATTGTTGATAACATCGGAAACACCTAGAACTTGTAAAGTCGAGTGCCAGTCGGGTCTCATCAAAATCTGTGTCAACACGTAGTGAACTATATTTTGAAAACTTACCTACCTATTAAAGAAATAAAAAATATCTTCGTGACGTCAAGCACTGTACAAGTTGTTAACAATATCAAAATAGCCATTTAATCGTTCATATATTCAACTTAAACCCTGCCGTAGCTAAATGGTCTAATCGTATAATTGGTTTATAATTTGAGGAATAAATCAAAGACAAGCAACTTCAAAGGGAATTCAGAATTGAGAGCGGGTTATCACAATTTTCTCGTAGTCACTAAAATTTGCGTTATAAGCGCCACATTACTTTCAACGTTTGTAAAAAACACTTGTGTACTGAATTTGGAAATTCTACACACACCATGGATATACCAACTTTTGAAGACCTCTTCAAGCAAATTAAACGAAATCTGTGGTTTATGGGAATTCCCTACGACGACTTCAAATTCAAGTTTAGGCATATTTTTCTCTTAATTTGCATTTGCATGATGATAGTTGAAGAGGCTCTATTCTTGGTTTCAAAGGTATCTGCTGAGAACCTACTAGAACTGACTCAATTGACTCCTTGCTTATGCATTGGGGTGTTATCAACTCTGAAAATACTGGCATTATCAATGAAAAGGCAAGAAATATACCATCTGACGGAGAGTCTCAAACAGTTGTACCATGTCATGGAAAAAGATGAAGAAACACCAGCTTTACTTCGGCCTCAGCTTATTTTCTTGAAGTTTTTGACAAAATACTTCTTCAT
This sequence comes from Lampropteryx suffumata, assembly GCA_948098915.1. NCBI lineage: Eukaryota > Metazoa > Arthropoda > Insecta > Lepidoptera > Geometridae > Lampropteryx > Lampropteryx suffumata. The sequence goes on from OX402561.1 coordinate 12,916,374, forward strand.
TCTGAACTGGGCTCTAGTCTCGGTTTACAATTTTTCTTCTCCAATCATGATTTTGTTTCATTATCTGAATTATAATGAGGTGCATTACTTTTTGCCGTACGCGGTGCTATTGCCTTTTCAAGTAAACGGCTGGCTGTCTTGGACTTGTGTATATATTCATTCTATTTTTTGTGGTAAGTGCGGTCACTGGTCAGTTCAAATCGACTGATAGCATGGCCGAGAAGTTTATATTTGATATATTGATTTCTTTAGATATATTAAGTGGTACGTATACGTATCTATTACCTATTAGATCTCGATCTCCTAGATCTGTGTCTGGGTGTTAAGTGGAAAGTATCTGAAGTATTTATTTTATTGTGTATGTGTGTTATCTGGTATCTTAGCCATCTGGTTCCAATAGTACAAGTTTTGCTTATTCTGTTGCTAGACGAAGATATAAATTGTTCTCTAATATTTATTTTTAATCTTACATTGTTTTGCATTGATACATGTTAAATCCTTAGAATATGCAGATATTCTCACCGAAGCTGGAGTTAATCTCTTTCGTTGTTGATCATCAAAGTCGTACAACGGGAACAACCCAACTGTTTATTATTATTTTTTAAGCTGTACCCTTTAAAGAAATCTATTGTTCATAGTATAGGCGGTGTTTCCATGTATAGATTTTCTATTTCCACAACTTTTCTGCAGACCTACGTAGTCGGGCTCTACTCGTACTTCTCTGTACCTACTTTTATTTTTCAGGTTATGTCTGCACGTTATATTTTAACACAACCGACGTCCTATACTGTGTATTAACCAGCCATATTTGTGGTAATTTTATCATGGTTCGAAATAAAATCAAGAGAATGAATGCCGCAAACGTTGCTGATCTACAGAAAATCGTGAAAGACCATCAATATATTTTAAAGTAAATTCAATACAAATACTGTTTTCGTTCATGAAGTAAAATTCCTTACAACATCCGAATAACTGGCCAAGTACCTGGCATTAGTTTGTTTTAGTACAAAACAATTAAAAACTCTATAGAAAATGTGAGAAGATTCCAAGTGTAAAATATGTACTTCTAAGTTAATACACTGTATCCATTCTACTGTGAGAAAACCAATCCGTCTTCGTTCGTCATCTTATTCTTTTTTTTTCAGGTTATCAGCTGATTTGGAAAATATATTTACAGCACCAAATCTGTTCAATATATTAGTTGGATCCGTAGAAATATGTGCTCTTGGGTTTAATTTATCGGTAATATGCACTTTATTATATGCAAATTAACCTATTATATAAATTGGTAGTAGGTTATCCGTGAAATCAGAAGCGGATATTCAATGCCTTGGAAATTTGCCTTCGTATATTATGTAGTTACTAAGGTGCGTCACATACGGCATCAGATTTTTTAATACACTACGACGATACCCTAATGATCTCCTTGGAAAACCACTCAGTGAGGTAGTTAAATTTCTACTGTAAAGACAAACAGACGGTATGAAATCACTATTATTGTAAGTACCTACAGCTATCGGTAGTCTGTTTCACTAGCAACCATTTGTAGGTAGACTACAGTAATTTTAATTGGTTTAACTTAATACCTAGAATTGATAATATAGCATAGCATTGTGTTTATTCATTCCAGTCAGGCGATTGGAAGCAAGTACCGGGGTGTGTTCTATTTCTCGTCTCGGTTCTACTACAAATATTAATGATGAGCGTCTTTGGGGAAAATATAATTACAGAGGTAAAATAAACTTGCCAAACCTTTGAAGTTTACAGGACGGATCTTTTTGATGCATTGATATTGTACCAATGTAATTCTAAACTAACTGTTCCCGTAGTCGGAGCCGTAAGTGCTTGGCCAGACTAGCAGCGCGGGGCGGGCAGCGGCGCGGGTGCATAAAAACGCGCGTTTGTGCCTGTCCGCAGTGGAGCGCTTCGTTCCGCGTGTTGTCGTGTCCAGTGTTGTCAAAGTTTAATATGGATGAAGAAGACTTATATCAACTGAAAAATTCTTACATCAAATGGCAATTTTTAAATGAAATGAAAAATTGCGAGAGCAACCTCCAAAGTTTTTTGATTTAATTTCATTCTACAATCTTAAATTAACTTTTATGTTTTTGAAAGTGCTTGAATAGCACGTATTAATTCTTCTACATTAATTTGTGGAGACGTCATCACAAGAACGCGCTCGGTTAACTCAAACCAGTTTGAGATCCCCGCTCCCGCGCGGGTTGTCGCTTGACGCCCCGCACTCTCACTGCGGCTACTTGTAACTATGGTGTGAGTTGCCCGCGCGCTTCCCGAAGCGCGCGGGCAACGCGCTTCGCGTCCGCCCCGTACCCGCGTGTCCACTATGAACACTCAAATGAAGTTCATATGTTTGAGTTTGCCGCGCCGCGCCCGCTTTTGCAGTCTGGCCAAGCACTAAGAATTTTGCCGAACGTGGTAACAGAAATTCGCGGCAGCTGAATCTGCGGGTGAAGATTTGGTTCGACAATATTCTTTCTGCACGATCACCTGATAGTGCATTTTCATCATGAAAGTACGTAGGTACCTCAGTACGGTTATTTTGATGGCCAATCTGGATACCTTCTTTTTTAACATTGTCGTTTCTCTTTTATAGCGTGGTACAGTTTACTAAAAGAGATGAGGTATTTTTGACAGCAATTACCTAAAATTTTACTCAAGGAAATTATTGTCGCATCGTAATCATTTGTAAATGATATACCCTGTTATCAAATGCCAAACCTTTGAAAATGAAATAATAACCTTTGAATATTATTCGTTTGTGTAAAATAAGCTCATTTACCTCTTGTACCTACAGAAAATCTATTTCAGAGTAAGAACATCGGAGAAGCCGCCTATTCGTGTAAATGGTACGAAATGGATAACAAATCTAAGAAAACTATATTGACAATTTTAATCAGGTAGGTAAGCAATTGCCCTAGATCTTGTTTAAGTATTACTCATATGTAAAGGTACTAATATTTACTCTGTGACTATACAAACACAGACTTAAGATCAGTTTAATATATATAACTTTATTCCTAACAATACCACGCCTACGTAAAGATACATCAACCATAGTCATAACAATATTCTAGTCAATCTGGCAACAGACGAAACATATTTGTTTTTGTGTTTACATCATACATACCTTGAGTTGAGGAGTAATAGGTTAGCGTGGTATAGGCATGTTATAAGGAGATGTTATGTGTCTAACATTATGAGTGTTAGATATAAACGTAAATGGACATAAAAGTCAGTTGGCCAAAATAATATAAATGATTTGTATTGAAGACGGTATGAATAATAGAGGCGACTGAGCCTGAGACTGAGAAGGCTGATAGAGCAATTTAAAAAGAAGAAACATGTTGTAACAACCTGACTTAGCGTGGGATAAGGACAAGAACCAGGCAGGGCGCAAACGCGGACACTTTTGTGTCTTGTGTCAGATACAAACAACCGATGAATATTTAATTTCTAAAGAACCAGTATGAAATCATCCACTCCCTGCGCACACGTACCTAAATATTTTTTGTGTCCAGTTACTTCCATTTAACACATACTCATTGACGATCAAAAAGTGTTCGGTGTCTGCAACTGGAAACTAAAAGTCGTCAGTTGAAGACACAAGCAATATCAGCAAATTTCCTTAAAATTGTACTGACGGAAAACAAGCAACGAATTGTACCAGTTACCAGTAGTAGCAACGGGCGACTGTGTCCGATCACCGCCACAAGACTACGGTTCCCTGTGATGGTGTGCCGTGTCGGCAACAAAAAGTGTATTCGTTTGCGCAGCGCCTTAGAATTCTAATTCATAATATTTTTATTTATTATTTTATTAATATTATTCCCTTTTAAAAATTAAATTCATTTATTTTTATTTAAAAGATTTACTGGTGATTTATGTTATTGTAATGATAAGTATTTCTTTTTTAGATCTGCCAAGCCTCAAAAACTGACAGCTTACAAGTTTTCTGTTATAAGCTACAACAGCTTCAGCAAAGTACGTTATTTAGTCGTATCAGAGTTTTTGTCACTTTTTTAAATAGATGCGTATTTACAACTTCTTTTGTTTTTTTCAGATCATAAGTACATCGTGGTCTTATTTCACAATTTTGCGAACTGTCTACACTCCTCCGGCTGGCAATAATGAACAGTAGTCGACAAAAAAATAAAAAACAAACGTATCTCAAACTAACATTTTGTATATTATTATTTATTGTATTTGTATTAAACGTAAACGATATTTTTTTTATCATCAATAAACCTACTAATATAATATTACTAATATACTAATATGATATTCTTAACTTAGGATATTGTTTATCAAAATTTTTGGTTATATGTAACGAAAAGTGTTTTGCATTTTTAAGGGTTTTTTGGGTTTTTGGAACACAGAAATTACATTATCGTCTTTACGAGGAAGTCTTACATTTTCACAATTTCCGTCTATATTTCTGTTTGTCACCCCTTAATCAGAACCTTAGACTAGTTTTTAATTTCTGTACATTAATGTGAATTAGTGGCCCCTGAGAATAATCAGCCCCTGTCTCTAGTTTTTGTGAACTATGATAAAGCCTTTCCCACTGTCGAAACCTGGTCTGTTCTGAACTCCCTGCAACGATGCCAAGCCTATTGGCGATACATGCCTTTAGGCATCTCATCACCTTGAAGCCACGACCGCCCAAGTACTGAATTAGCAGACTGAACAGCACACAACAACAATCACCTGGACCGTGAAGTGCAACAGGGTGATGTCATATCACCAAAACACCCAAACGCCCAGGACGATATGTTCAAGACGCTAAACTGGAAAGGTCTCAGCATCATCAGACGACCTCTGTGGCGCAGTGGGCTAAGATCCGGCTGAGACGCAGAAGGTTGCGGGTTTGATTCCCGCCGCGGGACCAATGTTTGTATGATATGCAAGTATTGGTCTCGGGTCTGGGTGTTTCTATGTAAAATATGTAAGTATTTACAAAAAAAAAATTTATACGTAGTGTTTCAGTCATGTGGTACCCATAACACAAGCTCTGCTTACTTTAGGGCCAGATGATGCTGTGTGAAATGTCCGGGATTATTTATTTATTATTTATTTATCAATATAAAAAGCGCACACATCTATCACCTGCGATATGGAAAGGAAATCGTCATCATGGCTGAAACGTTACAGGATTTGCAACAGATGCTGGACAGCGAATTCTTGCGAATTCGTCTACGCAAATCGGTCTCTGGATGAACTTGGATAAAAAAAAAGTCAACGAGCACATTATTCTCGCCGTAAACAGAGTCTTCCTCGAAGTTGTATCCGAGTTGTATAGGGCAGTTGCTCCAACTAGGTAGTATGTCAAGGAAATTAAGAGACGAATACAACTGGGCGGGGCAGCATTTGGGAAATTTCGTCGAGTATTCTCATCCCTCCTACCTCAAAGTCTAAAAACTATAGTTTTTAATCAGCGCGTCCTACTAGCAATGACATACGGAGCCGAAACGTGGCCACTCATCGGCCATCTTGTGCACTACTTTAAGGTCGCTCAGCATGCTATGGAGAGAGCTATGCTCGGAGTTTCATAGCTCAGAGATTAAGCAAGCTGAAGTAGCAGTGGGCTGGTCACATAATATAGCCACATAATATAGGTCACATAGCGTGTCGCCAAACGTAGTGTAGGGTGCTCCCGTAGCTAGGTGGGGTGGATAATATTCGAAATGCAACGGGCAGGGATTGGAGGAGGAAAACTGAAGATCGAGCTCGGTGTCGAGTTATGGGAGAGGCTTATGTCCATCAGTGGACTGACATGGACTGATGCTGATGATGATGAGTTTTGTCCTATAAATTTAAGGTATATTTACTTTAAAATAATTTCGTTTTAAAAACTAAAAAGGAAACCGACTTCATTGAATGAAATTTGATCCTATAATACACTTTTAGTTGAAAGTAGATGTATTTTTTGTATATATATAATATGGGTAGGTCAAATAAACGCACCGCTCCAATGACGCAGCGAGTTATCGAAGTACATGAAATATCATCGATGTAACATAACCGACTTTATCAAAAAGGAGGAGGTTCTCAATTCGTCGGAATCTTTTTTTTTATGTATGTTCACCGATTACTCGAAAACGGCTGAACCAATTTGAAAAAATCTTTTTTTGTTTGAAAGGGTATACTTCACAGGTAGTCCCATATAAATTTTATCAAAATCGGTCGAGCTGAAAAATCAACGAAAATCGAAAAATTGTATACATCGATGATGTTTTCATGTACTTTGATACCTCGCTGTCTCATTGGAGCGGTGCGTTTATTTGGCCTACCCATATTACATATATACAAAATACATTCACTTTCCACTAAAAATGTATTATAGGCTCAAATTTCATTCAATGAAGTCGGTTTCTTTTTAGTTTTTAAAACGTAATTATGGTGATTAATTTCAAATGAGTATTTTTGTTCTAAACCTTGTAGTAGTTGAATAGTCTTTATCTTCACCAAAGAAAAAGAAGCCTCCATTTTATTTTACACGATATTCAATATTAACTTGGCATAATTTTAATCGCAGACAGCTACTTCAAAAGGAATTCGTAGTGTGAAATGCGATATGAAATGGTGTGGCTAGGCGTTTTCCACCTGTTTTTTCATGTCACATTCAAGGTGGTACAAAAGTGAATATACGACATTCAAAAGGCTAGGGTTGCCACAAGGATTACGTTAAAGCATTATAATACTGTTTAGCGATGTTGTTCAAGACATGAAAAATCAAATCAAAAAATCGGCAGTGCTGTACTACTACACTACTTTGTATGAATGAGTCGCCAAATCATATGACTTAAATTTTTGAAAGTCCCAACACGTCTTCACGAATACACATTTATTCAAGTTTTTATTTTTATTCAAGGGGACCGAAACTGTGTTGACAGAGGGGGATGGAGACTGTTGAAAAGTTTGGAGATCCAAAAATATGCCAATAGAATAACGGTCAATGTTAAGATTAGTGGTATAACAGCTGATGAACAGACTAACAAAGCTCAACCGTGTTAAAATGGTGTAACACGGTTGTGCGATGATTTTCTTTATAGAAGAATAAGGCATGATTTTATTTGACATGCCGTTAATATACTGTTTAGGCTATCCGATGGAACTTATATTTTTTTCAAGCAAGTGTAAATCTCAGCAGCAACTTGGTCGATTTGGCTTTATATGTTTGTTTCTTCGACAATTACTTTCGACTCGCTGATTCGATCTGATTTGGTATCGACAGATTGGAACTGAAAAATATGCTGGTAACTTTTTTATCACAATAGACAAGAGGTTGTTAAGATATAGGGTTCTAATAGGGATGAAATCTTATGAAAGTGGTTTACTTTGAAAGTGGTGGTACATTTCAAAACAATTTGAATTTAGATTCAAGGTTGTATAGTTTATAAGATTATAACTAAACCATTTTATTTTGAACTCATTTGCAAAAGTTGTTCGTTGATCTCATAGGTCTAAACTTTTTATCGAGATTTAAACAAGACTGGTCGATTTCATCGATTTCACCATCATCCGGCCCCAAAGTAAGTAGAGCTTGTGTTATGGGTACCAGATGTCTGATATACTACTTAAATACTTTTTTTTTACCTTAGTCTACTGCGCCACAGAGGTCGTCAAAGACATAAAAAAAATATTTTACAAATAGGTTCATAAACGACGGAGTTATGAGGTAACAAACAAAAAATACAACTGAATGGAGAACCTACTCCTGTTTTGAAATCGGTTCAAAATAGTTGGCAAAATACTCGTGCTTAGGCACATTTGCACCAGCTCGTGAAGCTTTTATTAATTAATAGTTTTTTGCCTCTTATGTACCTATCTACCTCATAGATTTGAACCTACCTGCTTGCTTATCCATCGATACTATACGGACATCGTGAGATCTCAGTTTGGGCAGAATTACTAGAATTATAACGTTCTAATACGTGTTTTAATGCGAGTTCTAATATCTACAAAACCATCCTTTTGTAAGATAGTTTTTAAGAACATTTTTTTTGTTAAATTTAAACTCATAGTTATTGTAGATACTCATAGATTGTATGATTAATGTGGCAACAAACACAAGCCTACTTCAGTAAGTATAAACTTCAGAAAATAAAAAAAACCACAACCGTTCGACAACCCTCCTGGTTTGTCAATGGCACCTCTTCGAGTCACATTAAATTCACACATTAAATTCACATATTCAAAAAACAACAGTACACTCTACTTGCCACGCATAGGTAAAACACTTGTGTTTCTGAATTCTGAAAATATTACTTTTTCTCATGGCTATTCTACCTTTCGAAGATCTATTCAAGCAAATCAAATTTAACCTCTGGTTAATGGGAATCCCTTACGATGACTTCAAATTCAAGTTTAGATATCCTTTCCTTTATGTTTTTTTATGGCTAATGATTATTGAAGAGGCTATGTTTATAATTTCGAAGGTGTCTGCTGAGAATCTACTAGAACTGACTCAGTTGACTCCGTGTCTATGTATTGGAATATTATCCATGTTAAAGATCATGGCGGTTGCAATGAAGAGGCAAAAAATATACCGGTTAACAGAGAGTCTAAAACAGCTCTACGAAGTGATGAATATTGACGTGGAAATGGCAGATCGACTTCAGCCTCGACTTGTGTTACTAAAGTTTTTCATTAAATACTTTTTCGCTCTGAATTGGGCTCTCATCATTGTGTACAGTTTCTTTCCAGTGATCATGATGCTTTATTATTACTTAAAGCACAATGAGATTAAATACTATTTGCCCATTGCGATATTACTTCCTTTTGAAATTGACGGTTGGCTGTCTTGGACTTGTGTATATTTGCACACTGCTCTCTCTGGTAAGTAACATAAACATAGTATATCATAATACCAGATTGTTGGTTATGCTGTTTTTTTTTCAGGTTTTATATCTACGCTTTATTATAACACGGCTGATGTCCTTTACTATGTCTTGACTATCCACATCTGTAACAATTTTATCATTGTCACTAATAAGTTTAAGAAAATGAACGTCGCCAGCGCTGCTCTTCTACTGGAAATCGTGAAAGATCATCAATATATTTTAAAGTAACTATTTTATAACAAAGTCTAATTAGAATAAGGCAGATTTTTTTTTATGGAATAGTCATGACCGCTGAAAAATCGAACAGGTATCGTATACCTTTGTCATCAAGGAGGTAGTCCGATATATTTTCTATTATTATATGACAGATGGCTATAAATACTCATACTTTACATTTTGATAAACACGATGGTAGCACCGATACTGTTTCGATTTATCTAAAGAATCTTTATCAGGGTCAGTTTGATCCGCGGTCTGCGCGTTGACGTTCACGGTTCGCCTTAATAAAGATTCTCTAAATGAATCGAAACAGTAACAAAAGCTTTCAACAAAAGGAAACGTGGGCAAAACTTTGTATAGTACAACTCACGAATGTTTTGAACGTGAAACTTATATTTCTAATTTTATTTCAGGTTATCTGAAGATTTAGATGATATTTTTACAGCACCAAATTTGTTCAACATTTTAATTGGGTCCATAGAAATCTGCGCGCTTGGATTTAATATCACGGTAGTGTAGCTTAAATACTAAAGACTTGAATATCTAGAATTTCAAACATATATAAGAATCAAAGTCCTGACTGACTCACTGCTATTATAAATAATGTACAGCCGAAACCGCTGGACTTTAAATTTAAAGTCTACATCCGGCAGTTTCAGCTACAGCTACAGTTGTGGCTGCTTCAGTTACAGTAAAAACATGTCCTTCAAATTAAATTGTTGATTTTACTAAAGACGCGCACTACGAATGAAATTTCTTAGGGAAGCGACAAGGCAAAGTTTGTATTATGAAAGTAACTATACAAACGAAGCCGCGGTATTTCCACGTTTTGATAACAATAACTTTGTTTATTTCAGATGGGAGATTTGAAGCAAATACCGGGGTGTATTCTATTTCTCGTTTCAGCTTTACTGCAAATGCTAATGATGAGCGCCTTTGGAGAAAATATTATTACAGAGGTAAAACAAACTTTTTAATATTTCGAGTTTTACATTTTGTCTGGCATTACGCAGTTATTTCAACGTACACGAAAGTGAATAAAATAAGCTCATTAAGTTTTGAATCAAATCATAATATAATCACATGGTACATTTTGAAAAAGTAGTTAAGTGTAATATGTTATATTTTAAATATTAGTGCCCGTTCCTATTCCCCCCGTCCTGGATGAATCTGACAAAAACCTCGTCTAGGAATGGAGCAGCCGAATTGGAGCAGATCCATTTCAAGCTTTTTAATTCTAAATAATCAAAAGCCTATCCTATCTTGACCAGCGTATTCGCATTTTTATTTAACGTGCCACTGCCGCAAGTGTTTTGGGGATATGGATATGGACCACTAGATCACGTCGCACGTTGAAAACAAAAGTGACACTAAACGAAATTTAGTGTTATTGAGTTACAGTGACATCTGAAATCTACAGAAAAAACTACGTCATCTCCAAAGACCCGTTTCTTAAGACGTCGCTAGAAGACACTAGTGTCAGTTCATACTTTTAGGTTTTGAGCTTGTTCGGTAAACTAAAACCGACACAAGGCCAGTTTAAGTCATGTTTAAATAATTACAGAGATTAAAAAAGTTACGGATATATATTGATAGATGGCGCTAGCGGCCACCGGCGGCTTCGCCTGCCCCGTTACCGTTCCCGTTGTTTTTCCGAGATAAAAAATAGCCTAAAAATTCATATAGCTACCAACTATATTACTTTTTAATTTCATCCAAATCGGTCCAGCATTTTTTGAGTTATAAGTGGTGTAACTAACACGACTTTCTTTTAAATATTTTTTGACGACCTCTGTGGCGCAGTGGGCTTAAGTCCGGCTGAGACGCAAAAGGTTGCGGGTTCGATTCCCGCCGCGGGACAAATGTTTGTATGATCTGCAAGTATTTGTCTCGGGTCTGGGTGTTTCTATGTATAATGTATGTATTTACAAAAATCATCAGTCAATGTGGTACCCATAACACAAGCTCTGCTTACTTTGGGGCCAGATGATGCCATGTGAAATGTCCGGTATTATTATTATTATAATATATAGATAGATTTATGTACATTTCTGTATTCCTTAATAATCTGATATTGTTTCTACGTTTCATTATATTTCAGAGTAGCAACATTGGAGAAGCAGCCTACGCTTGCAACTGGTACGAACTGGATGAGAAGTCCAAGAAAACTGTACTGATCATATTGTCTAGGTAAACAAATTATGCACAAAATTTACGGTAAATACTAATACTTGGATTGTTTTCGAATATATTAAAACAGGCATTCCAAGATAGATATAGATAAAGATAGACAAGATAATGCTTAATGTCATTACAAAGTTATTTAAATCTGTATTATATATTTTTTTATTGATCGACAGAGCGAAGATCTCAGTAGCAGCTTTGGTGATTTGACTTTGTATGTTTGAATGTTTGTTCGAATATAACTTTCGAACCGTTGATTCCACCTGTTAAATTTAGCAGATCAATGGAATACAATAGAAAAATGAGCTGGTAATTTTTAAACCAAATTGGACGAGGGGTTACAAAAAGGACTAAAATAGTTAAAGTTATACAAATGTATTTAGTACGGTGTCATATGAAAGTCCTCTGTACATTCCAAAAAGGATTTTTTTAATTCTAAGAAGTAGTGTTTATGACACAATGTAAAAAACCCTTATCATTTGAGCTCCCTTTCGTACAATTTCGTTCTATAGGTCTGAACTTATAACGGGACTGGTCGTATTATTCAGTCAAATTGAAATATTTCAGTTTGAGAAGTTTCATTATTAGAAAATCGAATATTGTTTATAAATATTGTGCACAAAGAATGTAGGTATGTTATTATGGTGACATCGAGCTGATCTGATGATGGATCCAGGGTGTTGTTCAACGGAACTCTATAATAAATAAGCCGATTGCCTAAAACTTGGTATACCTGTAAAGAATGATAGTGATTAAGATGACAGCAAGATGATCTGATGATGAGATCAAGCTCTTCCCTGAAACTTTTTAATGAATGAGAGTAGGTAAATTCCAGTGTTTGGGCTCATTTTAATCTATTCGCGTTTACCTAATGGAAGCTTTTATATAATATTATCCTTATTTATCTTTCATGTAACTAGACACTTATTTTATATTTGTTGAAGGACGTCCCGAGATATCAGTTCGAGAGAAACTACCAGTAAATTAAATAAATGAGTAAATACATGCGGATGATACGCTTTCGCCAGTAAAAGTGTATTTTATTAATCATGAAAGCTGAAACACATTTGACTTTGTCTTGGAACGCTGCCCTCTGGCAGTGATCTGGATCAGTTAAGCTATCTATAAATCGCTTTTAACGGTCCTTAGATAGTTCAACTATTACACATGTATTTTATATTATGTATGTCTTCTGTGCGTTTCTGTAATTTTTTTTTTTTTTTTTGCCAAATATTGTACTAAATATTTTTAACGCTTTTGTAAGTAATTTATATGAACACTTGTAAATGTTTGTTTTAATGTTTTGTAACACGCTCTGAATAGAACGACTGTTTATAAAACAGGTATAATAAATGTGAGTATTTTCAGGACATCAAAGCCTCAAACACTGACAGCTTACAAGTTTTCCGTAATAAGCTACAACAGCTTCAGCAAAGTATGTTATTTAAATATCTCGGTCTTATAAAGTAAATAAATATTGGTGGACAACTCAAACAATACCATCTAGTCCCAAACTAAGCATATATGAGAATCAGATATACTTTTAAATACATAATTATTAGTTTAAATTTAAACCGAGCTTTAAACGAGCAATTCTTGTATAAATGTATATAATCTGAATCTCGGAAACTCTTCCAACGATTTTCATGAAATTTTGTATGGTTTTGAGGGCGATAAGTCGATCTACCTAGGTATAATTTTTAGAAAACGTCATTTTATCCGTGCTTTATACCGAGCAAAGCTGGGTCATCCAAGTACTGTATCTTCATAAAAAGAGATAAAAATGGTAACTTCTAAAGTATCATAAGTATGTATAAGTATTTGGAAGTATATATAAGTATTATATCAGTCGTCTTGTTCCTATAGTGCAAGCATTGTCTAACTTGGAACTAGAACAATTGTCTACCGAAAAAAAAAACAGAACTTTTGCAACTAACTTTACATTTAATAGATCTCTATTAACAAAATCTTTTTGTTTTTTTTAGATCATAAGGACATCGTGGTCTTACTTCACAATTTTGCGAACTGTCTACACTCCACCGGCCGGCATTAATGAACAATAATATGTTGGATGAGTAGTCACTATTTCATATCATTATCTTAAGCAATAATATATTTAAAAACCATGCATGCATAACATGCATAATGCGTGAATGATCGTGAACTGTGCACTGCATTAACTATATACGGGGCTACACTATAATTCGTAAATTTCCTGATAAAATAATGTTATGGTCTCAAATTGTATCCAATGAAGTCGGTTTTCTTTTTAGTTTTTAAAACGTAATTATCTACTATATATGTAAAAGTAGATACATACAATATACTACGAGTACAAATGCAAAATGTTTTATTTCAAATATTTTTTGTATGTAACAGAGATGGTGATGCATTGGTTTCTGAGATAGTTTATGTTTTATAGTTTATGTATTGTGTATCATACAAAGTTATTGCAATAGAGCACATAGTAACTTACAAATAACCCAAATTATAGGCATGTATAAAAAGACATAATTAATACATTTGAAGATGCACTTAAAATTAAAAAGTATAAACATAACATACCTTATCTTATCTAAAATTTACTAACTAGGTAAACATTTTACAAATATATACAAAACTGTACAGATATGCTATTTTATTTTATTTTCTTAGGAAATCAAACAGTCTCTTAATACTTGAGCTAAATAACTATGAACTAGATTATATAACCATAGACCAATTAATAGTTTTCGCAAATCGAGACTAAAAATTTTTCGCATATCGAGTCTACCCTATTAATGAATTTTGCACTTATGTTTAAATGTGGTTTTAAACATTAGTGCAAAATTCATTGATAGGTTAGCACATCTGATACAAAATTATCAAAGTACTCCATGGAGTGCGGACTAATGGAAAACCACACAGGGTATGTGTTTATGCGAAGGTTAGTGTAGGTGTGTTCGTGTCAGGGGTGCAAGGTCGTTGGGGTGCAAGGTCGGGTAACCTCCTCGTGGTGCACCCTGGTAACACCGTGGGATACTCCTTTAGTTCGCTAAAGAAGTATCGCACGGTGGCCAATAACCCGACATGGAGGATCTCTCCACGTGTCCCTCTGATTAGCAGAGGGCACTGTGAGACGAGGCAGGAGGAGAGGACCGCATCTGCGGTCCAGGGATGGGCTTGTGGCCATGGCTCGCAGAGCTCTGTCTTGTAAGGCACTCTGCTTTGCAAGACAGAGTTGTGCGGGCCACGTCCGAAAGCAACGAAGCGGGGACGTGCTTGGTGTGCATTTCCCAGTCGCTTGTCGGGAAGGGACACTCGCAATGTCGTTTTCTGACTTGCGGCCGCTCGGAGATCCCCCACACTGGGTCGGGGAGACCCGTGGGCCGAGTGATCTTGGGGGCCTTTGATGGTAGGATTTAGGGCGTCCGAAGTCATTGGCCCTTGGGAGGGGTGACGGCACTTTGCGAGGAGGTGTCGTCGCATGCACCCAGGTAGGCTAAGGGGGATTTTCCTCCTGGCCAGCGTTCGGCCGCTCGGTATTCGCTGGGTCGCCAGACCTTAGTGGGACCGAGTGGCGGAAGGGATGGGGGCTTCCTCCGCGCGTCTCTTAAATGAGGGTGCAGTGGTTGAAGCGGGGACGAGCTTGGCGTGTATGTGAAGTTGGCGGGGGACCCCGCATTACCCCTACTTCTGACCAGCGGCGGCATTCTGCGAGTAAATGTCGCTATTACACCCAGCAGGCTTATGAGATGGGATCTCCTTTGCCGACGTCTCGCCGCGAGGTATTCGCAGTTTCTTTTAGATTCTTGTGGGACTGAGCGGCGCACTGGGTCCGTGGGTAGTCGGAGTGAGGGCTCCCGGCTATCCGTTCGCGGGCTCGGGGAAGGCGGCAGTTAACATGTGTGACGTGTTCTGCCGTAAGCACCGGGTGGGTGTGCGGGGGTGGCTTGCCACTCCTGGGATGGGCTGCGGCCGCAGCACTTTGCGAGAGGGGCACCGGTGCGTTCCTATGGAGATCCCGGAGCCCCTTGACATGCAACGAGGCTGGTCACCGGGGAGTTTTAGTGAGTCGTCTGTCGTTTTTTAGACAGCCAACCTCACATATTCCATTTGCACCCCTCAGTGCATTGGAAATCTGTTTGCAGATTTCTCCTCGTCAAAAAAAAAAAAAAAAAAAAGGTGTGTTCGTGTCAAACTATTTTATCAAAAAGTCTCTCTACTTCTTTATAATCATGGCACCATAGCCAGTTCTTCACAATTGTTTTAAGTTTGTACTGTGTCGAAAGTTTAATTTTTATTTTGAAATTAAAAGCACGTATGGAGAACTGGGGCTGTATGATCATGTTGCCTATGAGCAAAATAATTTTGGCAAGACAGCACTGGGGACATTTTGTTGGTCATGGGCAACTGACCCATAGACAGTTACTTTGTGGTATCTACGTAAACATCTGCTGACGTAGAGCTTTCTAACCGAAAGAACTTGACCTCAGTGTATAATGGGCTGCCGGATACTATAAAAAAAGATGCAACTTCCACAGCGGTATTCAAAATAAGATTACGCAAGTGGCTACTTCACAACTCATTCTACTCAGTAAATGAGTTCTATGAATTACCACTGATTTAGTTAATACATTTATGATTAATATTTTGTAATTTAAAACCGTGATTTATTTATTTTATATTAGTTTTATTATTATATTGACATAGAATGAATGTAATTAGTTTTCAAATGAAAGTATATTGTAATATACCTACCTATTGTACAAAAACTGACCTGTAACCTGGTGTTATTAATAAATGATTGTATTGTATTGTTCAGCTTGCATCAGTGTAAAAGAATGACTGAAGTAAAAGTTACTAGGTGTTGATGCTTGTGTACTAATCACTGAAGATAATTCTCTATATGTTTAATCCAGCTTATCGAGGGTTTTATTTCCCAAATCTTATTTATTAATTTCCACGTTCATTTCATATCGGCATTCAATGTTCCAACACAATTTAATAATTGTTGTATGACTGTTGGATGTATAATAAATAATGATATAATATGTATATCCCACTATCCCATATATCCCACTGTTATATCCCACTTCGTTTACCTAAAGTAAACGAAGTGGGATATAAATAAATGTGGGGAGGATCCCCACATGTGACGACCTCTGTGGCGGAGTGGGCTTAGGTCCGGCTGAGACGCAAAAGGTTGCGGGTTCGATTCCCGCCGCGGGACAAATATTTGTATGATCTGCAAGTATTTGTCTCGGGTCTGGGTGTTTCTATGTATAATATGTATGTATTTACAAAAAAAAAAGTATATAAGTAGTATATCAGTCATGTGGTACCCATAACACCAGCTCTGCTTACTTTGGGGCCAGGTGATGCTGTGTGAAGATGTCGGACATTATTTATTTATTTATTTATGTAAAAACTTTGCCTCTTAGATCACTGTGTACGTCATAGACAGGTTTCACAAACCTATCTCAGGCACAAGTCTCTTGCAAATCAGGTCTACAATTTATAACACGTACCAAATACTTTCAAGAACTTATGTGAGGGAAAAATTTAAAAATCGAACGAGCTTCACATATGATGTGTTAGGCTTGTTTGCATATGATGTATAACATGAAACCTTGGTATTATGCAGCATTAACTTTATATCCTGAATTAGTTTATAGTTTAGTTTTAAAAAAGCGTTTGATACTGTTGATGCTACTATACTGATAAAAAAGCTGGAAAACATTGGTATCGGAGACACAGCATTATCCTTATTCAGAAACTATATGAGTAAACGGAAACAGCGAGTAAAAGTTGGATAATACGTCAGTGAGGACTCAAACATTGCCTATGGCGTCCCACAAGGAAGCGTTTAACGTCCACCCCGCGACGTGACTACGCTGCCGTCGCTGCGAGCCAAGCAAGGCATCAGCGACGACCAACAAAGGGGAAGCCGTCGTCAGTACCTTCGAAGGCCCGTTGCGACAAAGAGGGTTTTACCCTCGTAGAACGTAAGAAGAGGAAACCCACTTGACGAAACCAGTGCGGTACAGCCATTATGACTGCACTAGGGCAGCTGTGCCTTCTACGTGCCGAGGTACCCACCACTCAACTCTGTCACGGATCCACTACGCCGCGAAGGCTGAGGGGATCGTGGAATATATGAAGCAGAAGACTGGGCTCTCCATAAGAGTCGTGAAGTTGAAATCTCGCCGTAATGTGAATTTCAATTCATTTATGGTGCGAGTGCCGACAAATCGTCTCTCGACATTCATGGACACCGGGTTCTGGCCGAAAGGTGTCGTGTTCAGGAAATTCAACGGATCCCTGACACAAGACACCGTGCGAACGTCATCTGTGATTTAGTATAAGTTTATATTTTGTATGTATGTTCGGCCAATATATTTGTTACCTACAAGTAGGTACCATTATTTGTTGCCTGATGTAAACGATTATTATTATTATTATTATTAAAATTGATAATGCAAAAATAATCTCATACGCTGATGATACCGCTGTAGTTTTTAGTAATAAAACATGGGACTGTGTTCGGCAAGACGCTGAAATTGGACTTACTAGGATCGCACACTGGCTTAAGACAAACTCACTAACGTTCTTAATGCTCAAAAATACGAATTACATGTGTAATAGCATTTACAACAGAATTCACAACAGATTACAACAGATTTCCTGTTCAACCAGGAAACAATTTTAACAACCGCATACATCATTCTGCAAACTTACCACACACTGATTCGTGTGATTGTCCTTTAATTAATAGAATGTCTAAAGTACTTGGGAGTTACACACTGGATCAGAACTTATCATCCACAGATCGAAATTCTCAGCAACAGATTAAGAAAGTTAACTTGGATATTGACTGGCCTGTCAGCTCAGTGAGTAGTAGCTCTGTGTTCTGCACTGTGGGTTGAGGGTTCGATTCTCTCCCAGGATAAACATTTGTGTGAAGAACAGAAGTGTTTGTTCTGTGTCTGGGTGTTATAAAGTATCATAAGTACGTATTAAAAAATATATAACTATTCTGTCAGTCATCTAGTCACCATAATACAAGCTATGCTTAGTTTGGGACTAGATGGTGTTGTGTGCATTGTCCAGCAATATTTATTTATTTTTTTATTTATATTCAAAATCTTACGACATATTGCTCAAGTATCTTTAATAAATAATTTTTTTGTTGCTTTGTCTCAATCGCTTCTAGGATATTGGATGTATATATGGGGCGGAGCGTCAAAAACTAAATTTGTAGAAATAGAAAGAGCACAGAGAACACTAATTAAGTTACGTACTTCAAACTATAGGTATAGATTTCCAACGCATCTGCTTTATTCTTTAAGACAGTTATTGACTATCAGGAAATTAGGTATACCTATATCTTACATACAAGCTACATTAAAAAAGCATAAAACCCTAGTTTATGACCCAAGTATCGAAAACTGTAGAAGAAAAACATAGTTGCTAAGGTTGTTGGCACTAAAACTACATTTGCCCGTAGCCAATATGTAAGACAATCAGCCCACCTATATAACCTCATTAACAAGTATTTAAATATTTACCCAATGCAAAGTTAGGACTGTAAACTGAATGGATACAAACAAAAAACTACGAAGAAACTGAAGCATTTTTGCAAATTTTTAGTTGAATTTATATTGTCTACAACAGTTTTGTAGTAATATTAAATTAGCAGCTGCTATTCTAGAGTATAAATAATAATGTAAACAAAAAATGTACTCAAACACAATTTACATAAACTTATAATTATAATAAATTCAAATCAAATAATACAATAGTTTTAAATAGACTGGAGGCATTTCACTTAACATCCACACATAATAACATACACACATACAATACAACATAAAATACATTCAGACACTTATACACAAAATTCCTCGCAGATATACATAATACCTACCTATTCCCACTGAAATTTTAACAAACAGATCTTTAATTTAATTACTTTGTATTTTTTTCTAAGTTGGTATTTATAAATTTATTATGTTGGCTGCAACGAGCCAACATAATGCCCTGATGCCCTGAGCCCTGACCTTTTACTTAAATACTTATTCTTTGATGCCATTCCTATCATTCTACGATGCTCATAATGAACCACATACGAACCTATCTACCCACATTTTATTTTATAATTTTTAGTTCTTAATTCTGTTTAAATGCACTAAGCATGTACGTATCTACTTTGTAATAATTTGTAAATGCCTAAGTACCTAAACTGTAACTGTACCTAACATAAGATATGGAAGAGCGAGAACATCTAACACAAGTATATTTCTACTTAAAAATTGATCTCAACACTTATAAAAAATTGTTAAAACTGTTACAGAAATAAAAAAACTTTTGTATTTTGTAGTTTATATAACAGCACACTGTTTACGCAACTGGAGGTTAAGCGCACAGCTGATTAGTTGTTTTTTTCTATTTAGCTTTCACTTTCTCGTCACACACACACACACACACACACACACACACACACACACACACACACACACACACACACACACACACGTTTACAACCTCCCGGAAACTGGATTGGTACTATCTGACGGTTAAATCTACCACCGCGCGCGCTTATTGCTCAAATCAAATACAGCACGTGTTCATTGGCCAAATCAAAAAGCACGCGCTTCCTCGGCTTCTTGTTACACAGTTCTTTTTTTCGAAATTATTCACACAGATTGCAGGTAAGCGAGAGAAAATATATCACACATTAATAAATCAATTTATAGTATACTAGATGGCGCAACATTAAAAATTAAAAAGCGATATCGTTGCATTTTTTTTATAAATATTTATTACGCCATAAATAGCCTGTTTCAGAGGTTTATAATATTAATAGGATATTCAGATAATAATGCATAATTTAATGTTATTACTTTATCAATTTGAATTACGATTAAATTACGATTATGACGATTAAAGTATAATATAAATAACGTGCCAATACATCATGCTCATCGCAGATCACACGCAGTGGACCAACATGAAGGGCGCTCTGGTATTCATATTTCTTATAATCGGTAAGATCGTTATATATTAAACCTTTTCAAAACTAAGAAGAACAAACTCAATCCAATGTCATTTTTTGCTAATGTAATCAACTAAACTAGTTACAATAACGCACAATTATAGCAAGTTATGATAATCAGTGGAAACTTGTAATTGACCATCAGCGTACATGTATTCCACATGTATCTACTTATTATATCTACTGTATATTACAGTTGTTGCTGTAAGTTTTCCAAACATTGTAAAATTAAATAAAAATTAAATAATAACAAAGATTGAGTGTCGGTGCGTCGGGAAGTAAGAATGTATGAAATATATGGCATGTTTTACATACTTACTGGACCCGGCGGCGGCACGGCGTTGAGTCCCTTCAGTGAAGTCACCGAAGCCGGGACAGCAAACTTCTCACTCGGTTAGAATGGACGCGATGAGATTCGAATTTGTCTAACGGCTTTGCACGTGTATTTAGGTAAGGCATTTAAATACGACGTTGTAACTTTTTTAGAGTTAATGGAGGCCCACCCTTGTCTCTGGGACAAAACTAACGATACAAGTATAAATAAAATTTTGTGGAAATCATATTTTGGGGTATATTTTTAACTTTTCTAATATGGTATAATACCCTTTATCCCAGTCCTTAGTCTTATAAAAAAATAAATATGACGTTGTGGAGATTTGCGACATCCAAAGTCTTTTGACATGTCGGTCGACCCATCGTTCAAAGCGAGTCACAACTTTAAAAGGTAATAACAGTTGGTAGTAACTCTGCCTTCTTGCTGTAGGTTGTGGGTTCGCCAATCAGGACCAATATCTGTGTTATGAACATAAGTGTATCTTCTGTGTCTGCCTGTTTCTAAGATATCTTGTATTTAACAAGTATATAAGAATTCCATTAGTCATCTGTCATCCCGTAGCAAGCTTTGCTTAATTTGGGGCTAAATGGTAAAATGCCCACCAATATTTATTAACTTACCTTTGAGTGGGTTTTTCGTATTATTTATCGTGTAGTAGAGAAAAGTCAGACAGACATTCTTTAGTCTTTGTTTAGAAGATACGTGTTCTAAATGTATATTTAAATAAACAAATAATCACTTGCCGACTCGTGACCTCGTTTACTGTGCAGCAATCTGTGTCATACCTAGTAAAGGATATTATGTTTACTTTTGTGAAAATGGACAATAATTATCAACTCTGTTTCACTTCAATACTACAAAATGGACAACAGTCCCTTCAACCAGAGCAGCTCGCTCGCCACCGCCTGCGCCTTCGCCCGCATCTGCATCCCGCCCTATAGCACCCGACAGAGAAGATGATGTCTTAGAAGTTATTTCTATCCCTGAAATTTAGAATGGGATGAGGTCAATAGAGCAGTACCTAAGGGGAGTGCATCGGAGGGGAAACTGAATACGGAACAAAAACTTCGCATAAGTACCTACTTTGTGTCGAAAAGTAGGTCATGGTACAAACATATTGTACCTACATGGTACATGGTACAAAAACTACATTAATCTTAGTTTAGTTGCCATATAACCCAACGATATACTGAAGTCAAGTGAAGACACAAAATCCCTTGTCCAGAAAATACTTTGTCCTGAACGGATAAAGTTACACATAAGATGCCTTCGAAAAACAAGGAACGAAGGAATAATAATAAGCACTGGAACTAAAGATGACATTGAGAAGCTCAAGCAATCGATGCAGCTTAAAAATTCTGACCTTACGATCGATGATCCGTATAAACGCAAGCCCAACGTTGTAGATGTCGGTGTGCCTTAATCGATGGCCGGAAAAGAGGTTTTTAGGTGTGTCTGTCACCAGAATCCGGTCGAATTCTATATCGACCAGTTTTTAACCTCAATTAGATGAAGCCATAGACAGGCAAGAGGACAGCTGAGACCTGTAACTACGTCATTGAAGTACCTGCAGATATAAATAAAGCCCTCATAACAAAAGATTGAGTCTATGAAAATTGATCGTCTTTCCCTGTGCGAGACTTTACTTTGATCACTCGATGTTATATGCCAACAGTATAGTCACGCGGCAAAGTCAAGTCGGGATCCTACATACACTTGTGGCCACTTTGCTGCTCCTGGTCACTCTATTAAGAAATGCACGAAGAAGTAGTTTTAGGCAGATGAACCAAAGTGTGCCACTTGTGTCCACTTCAATAAGCCGAGTAAACATTGTACTGGAACTGCTGAATGCACGGCTAAAATAATAGCCGAAAAAATGTACATTAACTCCATAGATTATGAAGGTGCCTGAAAGCGGCGTAATTTAAAATAGTTCCCTCGTAAATTAAAGACAATAATCGATTACGATGCTACCCTACTAACCTTAAATTGGAAATCAAAGCGCAAAGCAAGGTTGGTGGTAAGCGTTCGTTTATTATGACACGATTTCAACGCGCTCTTATCGCGCTCGCGTAGCCTTTCATTCTGCCCACCTAAAGCATCTGTGGCGGAATGTAGGTAGGAAGGTATGTATTTTTTTGAACAATTGCATTTCAAGAGTAGGAACATAGGTAAGTATGTACAAACCTAGCAATCATTATTGATGTTCGTTGGGTACTTGTATGTACTTAGGTATTACGTACTGACCTACTATTTGGGAATCATTTATTAGTTTTATATTTGACTAGCCTGTCAGCTCAGTTAGTAGTAGCTCTGCCTTCTGCGCTGTAGGTTGAGGGTACGATTCCCTCCCAGGATAAACATTTTTGTGAAGAACATAGGTGTTTGTTGTGTGTCTGGGTGTTATAACGTATCATAAGTATGTATTTAAAACTATATAAGTACCTCAATATTTTTTAATGTAAAAGGATATACTTCCCCATTGGATCCATAGAAATTTCATCAAAATCGGTTTAGTAGTTTGGTTTTTAAATCAAAATAGCTGTAAAAATATGTTATTCTTGTAAACGAAATTTCGATATTATGCTTTCCTATGACTTTCCAGAAAATAGGAGGAGGTTCTCAATTCGTTTGTATTTTATAAGCTCAAATTCAATGAATTCGGTTTTCCTCTAAGTTTTATTTTTAATAAGTTTTTAATAAAAGTTTTCATGAATAATTGTCTAAACGGATCTTGGTGACATTTGGTAAAGACATATATTTTGTCTTCGGGAAGGACTTATACTTTTTATGTGTGATCCAGATGCTGATTTTCTATAATTTTGAAGGTGATTAAACTCAGTTTTAATAACATTATGATTTCGACAGCGTCTTTGACGTCAGCCGTGCCGTTGGAGACTCATAGCGAGCAGGACGTGAAGCACGTGTACCCTCGGTTCATCAAGTTCTCCGATGTCGAAGGTGTGATGTACGATGTAGACCTTGAGATTAAGCCTGATATGGAGATCGTGAATGAAATCAGCCGGAATTCAAATAACAACGCTTATTATTTATACACAAGGTACATACGCAAAAACTATTTACCACATCAAATGAGCTGAAAGATTCAAATAATAGGTATAAAACAACATGAAGCTTGGTTTAAATTGTCGCAGTAAAACTAAATATTTGTTCGAACGCTTACAAAAAAAAATCTTTCATCGTAGTCCACTCCGCTATGTAGGCTATCTGCCTAAATGTGACTGCTATTAATTGTTTCTTAAATCGATCCTTAGTATAGATTTTCTTTAACTAATCTATACTAATAAATATTTTTTGGGTACCATTAATGACTCTAGAGTGTAAAGTTAGATAAAAAGTTTATTTAACGACTAAATAAATTTATTTATAATGTTATATTTTATATTTTCAGACGAAACCCAATGAATGCACAGACCCTGATAATTAACAATACTGATTCAATCAGTAGTTCCAACTTCAATGCTAACGTCCCAACTGTTGTCATTGTCCACGGCTGGCTCCAAAACGGAAACTCCGAACTTAACCCAACCATTCGTGATGGTAAAATAAGCCAATATCCTAAGCTTATAAAATCATAGGTGACTCATGTCCCATTGACAATCATTGAACTGTAAAAAACTGTAGAGCGTGTGTTCTGTTTGATATATAGAGTAAGGATTAAGAAAATAACATCATGAGATCAAAGGTGTAAGGAGTTCTACTAGTTACCCTTAATCCCATAGCTATACATAAATTGAAAGAGGAAACATTTTTTCACAGTTTACCTGACCAAAAGCGATGTCAACGTAATGGTATTGGACTGGGGGTACCTCGCTGTAGATGACTACGCGATTGCTGCTCGAGGGGTACCCGAAGTTGGCCGAGGACTTAGTCAGTTCCTTGCTTTCCTTAGCTCCGTGACCGGTGCTCCTTACAGCACTATGCACTTGATCGGCTTCAGTATGGGTGCTCACTTGGTCGGGATCGCTGGTCGTGAGCTCGGTGGAAGAGTAGCCAGGATCACTGGTAAATATTTCATCATTTTCTGCAACAATTGGTAACGCAATAAGCGTTGAGAATAATATGAATAATGCTGGTTTTGTAACAGGTCTGGATCCAGCTGGTCCCTTGTGGAGTATGAGGGAAGACCGACTTAACTCTAATGACGCAGTCTACGTCGAAGCTATCCACACAGATGGTGGTTACACTGTTGACGGCATCGGTATTGGTTTCGCTGTGGCCAACGTGGACTTCTTCCCCAACGGTGGTGTTTCACAGCCTGGGTGTTTGTCAAACGTTTGCAACCACTTCCGTGCCTGGGAACTTTTCGCCGCCACTGTCACCCTCAACCACTTGGTCGGCCGTAGATGTAACACCACTCACGAGATTACATTTGATAATTGCCGCGGCGACCTTTTACACATGGGCAATGATGATTTGGGAAAGTCCGGGTACGTTAAAAAAGTGCTATTGTATTAAGATACAGGATAGTTTCAAGAAATATTTCAGGTTCAGTTGTTCTTTTGGCTCAAACGCATCTTCGAGGCACTTCTTTTTCTCATTTTGTGTTTTTGTTTGTTCACAGATCCGGAATGTACCGTTTAAATACCGGCAGTAGGTACCCATATTAAGCCACATGTACTTACTATGGATTTACTATATACTTAACCTTACCAATGTGATCAATGAAACTAAATTTTAAATATATTGTGGCTAAGTTTTATTAAATAAACTGAGAAATAGATCACTCATTACGTATCAAAAGATTTATAAAAAAAATGTTCTAACTAACTGTCATTTAATTTTATAAACCTTATCATGGAATTTAATAATATCACTCAATTCTATCTATAACAATCAATTATTGAACAATAGTGCATTGTCGTTTGCATCTGTAATTGAGGCGCCACTCAGAATTTAGTATAATTTTGTTTGTAAATTATATATGGATGTGTTAGTGTATACCTTGTTGATGCAAATAATAAATAAAATGAAAATTGGTGTGCTTCTTTACTCGTAGCAGGTACATTACGATTTGATTACCTACCCATAAATATGTAATTACTTTATTAATATTATTATTAGATTTATTTAATAAATTGGCCAAGCGCTTTAAGGACCACGAAGGCTTCCGAAGTCAGTGATTATATTATAGTATTATATAGTATTCCCAATAGAAAGGGGAGTTAGACAAGGTGATCCTCTGTCTCCAATAATATTTATAGCTGTCCTCGAGGCGATCATAAACAAGCTAGACTGGAGCAAACGAGGACTGTACATAAATGGCACCTACTTAAGCCACCTGAGATTTGCGGATGACCTAGTACTGTTATCCGACTATTCCTACCAACTACAGAAAATGGTAGAAACCCTACACCTAGCTAGTGTAAAGGTGGGACTAGAAATGAATATTACAAAGACTAAGACAATGACAAATAGCTTGAAAAGACCAACAATAGTCAATAGCAAACCATAAGAATACGTGGAAAAATAGCTTCTGGCCACGCGGTTCGACCGCATGGTTCGATCAATCGGACTACGTGAACTTTTTTTTCCAGCTGGTTCGATTAATCGAACTATGTGTTCTTGAGACTCCTGATAGTCCGATCAGTCGGACTACGTGAACTTTTTTTTCCAGCTGGTTCGATTAATCGAACCATATGTTCTTGAGACTCCTGATAGTCCGATCAGTCGGACTACGTGAACTTTTTTTTCCAGCTGGTTCGATTAATCGAACTATGTGTTCTTGAGATTCCTGATAGTTCGATCAATCGGAATATGTGAACTTTTTTCAGTAGGTTCGATTAATCGATCCTAGTCGAACCTTGTAAACTTACAATTACTTGAGCTAAAAAGAACAACACAATGACTAAGCATGTTTCAAGATTTATTTTACAAAAAAAAATATTATTATTTTTGACCCCTATTTGGCCGCCATATTTTTGTAGGTACCTACATTTATTTACCTTTTTGTAGTTATTATAAATATTTACGGGTATTTATCGCGTTTATTTACCTATTATTTACCGACAGAGTGTAAACCTGTCTAAACGTCGGGAAAAATATGTAAATAAACGCGATAAATACCCGTAAATATTTATAATAATGTGTTCTGATCGCGTAAGTTTAAAAAACTTTTTGTAGTTTTACAAAAAGGTCTTTACATCGAGCTATATTACCTAGAAATATTTACCTACAAAAAGTGACCCCTTCCAAGCTAATCGTTCTAAGAATAATCTTTCATCAATATTATTATTACTAAGCATTGTGCTGGTCTTCAGTATTAATTCATCTCGTTTGATGGATTCTCTACGACGTTTTTCCAAAAGTCCGCCTTTCATTTTTAATACATTAAAATTGGAATCTCTTTTCAACACTGTCAAAATGTTTATCAAATTTGGTGTTTTTTTGCCAACAAGGTCATTTATTTTGCCATGCCATCCTTCTAGGCAATTATTTGTACGTAGGAGTTCGCCGTATACGGACCACTTTTTGATAAATTCATCACTCTTTAGCCACTGTCGTTCCATGTATTACTTAAATTTTAACACGTTTGTGTCGTCAGTTGACATATCATCTGTGACATATTGCCAACCATTTCTTATTAAATGAGAAGGCAATAATGCTAACATTGTGGCGACAGCTACAATTCGCTTCTGGCTTTGAGCTTTTGTAATTTCACACCTATGCGCATATCTCCACAGAGCTTTCGCATAATGATAGAAGCAGCCTTTGACTACAGCCTGTGGCAAAACTGTTTCTATAGCCTTCATTGTCGCAGCCTCGTAGTCGGTCATAAATCGTAAGGGATTGAATCCAGGCAACTGTGATAAAATCATCTCTAACAATGCTACATAGCTTTCAGTTTTTTGGTTAAACATTAATACGTAAATCAATGGGACTACGTTTAAGCTATTCAGGGAAGAACCCACATCACCATGTATGACATATAACTGTTGAAATGGCGGCGGGCAGCTGTGAAATGTTCCGTCTCCAAAAAAAACTTTAATTGTGGATATCTTTTTTCTCGCTTCTTCGGAACAAAATGCAATGATGCGCGTTTCATCGTGACCATAATCCCCCAACATAAACTCTTCAAATTCCAGCGGAACCTCTACCTCCATAGGGTCTTCAAAAATTAAGTTTGGTACATTGTGTGATTTTTTTCGGTTATTGAAAAGACTACTTTTTACTGAACTATATGTCGGTATTTTAGTGATTAAGTCTATGCCTGAGTTCTTTAGAGGTATAACGTTATCGTCGTATATATTTTTCATTGATGCTAAGCTGTCCAATGCAGCCTTTTTCATCAAATAAAGCTGTTTGTCGATATAATTTTTAGTAAAGTCAGGAACACAGGAGTGGTCGTTTGTATTTATAATCAGCGAATCCTGTTAAAGAAAAAGTATGTATATGTACATAGGTATATTCGTAAATAATATCGCATGAAGTAATATTAGTAGTCAGAAAAAAATGTTTGTTCTTCAGTCTATTATAGGTTCATATACACAATATACATGTGGTATGTGTATAATACACATACCACGTTATTTACATAGATTTTCAAAAGATACTTACTTTTATAGTTATAGATCCACGACATTTCTCAGCCTTTTTATTACGGCAAATCCATAGACATAAACCGTTTTTAAAAGCTTTATTGCGGTAAAACTGGTGACCATTATATAAAAGTACAACTCCGCGTTTTCGATGGACATATAATAATTCTTCTTGAGACATAATTATATTCAATACACATTGAATAGGTATCATAAGATAAAGGAAAATATCTGATTAACTAGATATCTATTATTGACATTGAATTATGACTTTCTAAGGAGATTTGATAATCCATTGCATTGAGGTCGGTAGTCGGACTATGAGAACATGGGATTCCTTTATGTTTCGATGAATCGAACCAGGTGAACTGGTCATTGTGGTTCGACTAGGGAGTCGAACTACGTGGTCCTAAGGTTTAGTAGTTCGCCTGGTAACATTCTAAAATCGAACCAGCTGGAAAAAAAAGTTCACTTAGTCCGATTGATCGAACCATGCGGTCGAACCACGTGGCCAGAAGCGAAAAATATGCCTATCTGGGAAAAACTACAAGTTTCGACAGGAAATAATAACATATAAATAGAAAAAAGAATAAAATTAACATGGAATACTGGGGTTTAAAAGATATTTTTAAAAGTAGTTTACCACAAGCCATTAAAACAAAAGTCATGAACTCGAGCCTCTTGCCATGTTTGACACATGGTTGTCGAACGTGGAAATTCACTGCTGAAGCAAGGAAAAATATAAGAATCTGTCAGAGGGGACTCGAACGAAGTATGCTAAAGATAAGGAAGCTGGATAAAATACGACACACTAAAATACGCACAAAAATTGAAATGGAAGTGGGCAGGACACGTTGCGTGGCTAACAGATCATAGATGGGCCAAAAAAGTAACATTCTGGAAAGGCCCACTAGGCAAAAGAACACGAGGAAGACCTATTACAAGATGGGAAGATGATATTAAAGCAATAGCTGGCCAAACTGGGGACAAGTAGCTGAAGAAGGAGCCAAATGAGATTAGAGGAGGCCTTCACCCTCCGGATGAATGCCGTTCTGGGGTTCCTGTAGATTACATAAAAATGAAGTAACTATAAATACTATGATGTAATACATAGGATACACATAACATTATATTAAATAAGAGAAAAATAAATAACATAGAATCAACTAAATAAAACTAACACATACATAGATTTTAAGAAAAATACTGGAAATAAAAAGGCTTTTTTAGTACTTTATTGGTAGCGAGTACTACAGCTGATTATGGCAGGCAATTCACATTCGAAGAGTTTAGGTGAAACAACCTAAACTCTGAGCAAAACATGCTCACAACTAGGAATAAAGTTATTGAATTTTGAAAAAAAAAATATTGGCCACAGCAAAAGGAGGTCGAGCGTCAAAACCGTGATATTTTAAAGCGTCTCAAAATATTGTTTTTGGAACATTTGTTTTTGTAGTATTTTTTTATCGATAAATACTCGTACACACATCAAAAAAGTCTAAGCAACACCTATACATTTTGAATATATTAAATTATAGATTTATTTTATATTATTTATTTTCTTTTTAAATTTAATGATATGTCTATGTTGTAATTGTATATTGAACTCGATAAATTTTCTTAAAAAAATGTTTGTTTACAAATAAAAGTTTGATTACAAATTTCTATTATATAATAATGGTAAAAAAATGAATAACCATATGACTTCTGCATTAAATTATAACCTTCTTCTGGGCATTTAAATTAAATCTAATACAGCGTGTTTTCTCCTCGGTTGTTTAAAACTTATCGGCAACGATTCTGCATGGAGTCAATCAGGTTATTGATTTCCTGCTGGGGCAATTGATCCCAGTGGAATTTGAGCTGGTTTTTAGCTGTTGTTCCGTTAAAACCCCATCAAGATCTTTCAAGACTTTTCTTCTGGAGCATATCCCACAATGCTCAATGGGATTCAAGTCAGGCGATTGAGCTGGCAATGGCAAAACGTGTTTATTTTCACCCTGTAGCCATTCTTGAGTCCGTCTCGCTGTGTGCGGACGGCCATTGTCGTGCATCAATGTAAACTCAGGTCACAATGTTGGTGAAAATGGAGACTCAAACCGTTTACTGTTAAACCGCTGTATGGGTTAACTTCCTGGCCACAGCTTAGACGTTCAGCGTTTCCTGGGCGACGATATACCTTCATTCTTCTAGTATCAAGTTTGAACCCGAATCGAGATTCGTCGCAGAACAAAATTTGGTCCCATCGTTCATGCAGCCATAGCACTCGTGGTCTGCACCATTGAATACGACGAGCTTGTCATAAATAGTCTAGAGCTATACCTAAAACAAACTAAAATTACCTGTTCACTACCTAATAAGTGGGGAAATGTAGGTTGATAAATTTAAATGCAACTTCACGGACATTATTTATTCAATTAACAATAATAATGTAGATAGATCAAAACTTCCAAGACATTTAAAGACATACCTATTACACCATAGCATAACTAGTACATACTAGGAAAATTATAGCTAAAAACTATAGCACATCAAGTAATTTAAACATTGCACACCGACAGGAAACAACATAATAAGCTACGGATACAAATGTATGTAGTTCACAAATATAAAATAGTTTGAAAGCCTGGAATAGTTACCAAGCAGAGAACACCACAAATAGTTGACAGTATACATATTAAGTATACACAAAATATGATTTAGTAAAATATTATAACAATATAACAAGCTACCTACTTATCTTTCTAGTTCAGTGGTCACTCCCAATATCCCTGTTTTAGGCTTTAACATCGCCTTTTATACATTTTTTGAAATGTATAAACATCACACCATATCAACCAATCACAAGACAGTAGCAAATATTTCGGTACATTGTGATTAAAAACATTGTACATTGTGAGTGAAAGGTGAATGACATAGGTTCTTTTATATTGAAATCTTTGAGTATTATTTCAATTATACTGTCAAGCTCGATTCCTGTGAAGGATCTGTGGGCTTTTGATTGGACGACGTGCACCTTGACCATACTCTCGCAGTCTGTTTCGCACAGTTTGGAGACAAACAGCATCAGAGAACATCAGCATTCTGTAGCCTTGATACGATCTCTTGGGTTTCAGTTAGCTTGGTTCGCGTCTACATGTTACCTAGATGTAATCCTGTTTACCAATAAATAACTATGAACTATGAACTATGTATCGGTCTTGAGGGCGTAGTACTACGCCCTCGGCCTGGGTGCTGTTCAGACGTATCACCTGTGTCACAATAACGCCTCCAGAGTCGGCATATTACGCTTCGATGAACACCGAAATGCCAGGCAACATAGGCTTGACTGTTTTAAATCTCTAGCAGCCCTACAGCTCTTTGCATCTCGTCCGTGGTAAGATGACGACGCTCTATCACACAGTAAAAACTCGTGAACTAATGCCACGTAAGGTTCACAACCAATTACTGCGGTTACAATTATTTTTTTTTGATTATGAAATAAAACCGCATCTATGAAATGGCGGTCAAATGGACAAAATAATGTTTTTATTGTTTGAAAACATAATTTACTGAAAAAAACTACCTTCAGCAAACATACATAACTAACAGTATCTCCATCAGACTCCACATCGTTACTACAGTTGGTACCGAGCAGACAAAATCTCCAAGCTGGAGATAGAAACCAACCCATTTCTCGATTAAAGTCCATGTTTTTATAGTTATAAGTACATCTCTAGGAAGTTTTGTATGTCAAAAAATAATCGTGTCTGAAGAGTACATTTTGATAAACACGGGCTTTACTCACGTATTATTTTGTCGATGGAGGCACCGACAAAGTTTTTTAAAGTTTTGAAAGTGAAATGTCTGAATTTTTGCACAAAACCTCGTGCAAAAATTATCCAATCTGTATTGAACAGATCACTTATCAAAATAACGCTATAAGGTAAATAATCCGTAGAGATTACCCCCTTATGTATATAATTCAGATTATCGAAGATTGTATATGAAATTCGATATGTAATCCTTTTATCGACTGACAGCTAAATTGATGAGCATATACTTTAGGTATTCGCCTAATATTGTTACTATGAAAATCAAACAACATCGATTATGTACTCTCGGTGCCTACTACTACAAGCAAACAATCAAATGACTGCCCAAAAGTTAGATACGAAAGTATTAAAATCTGAAAAGATGTTGTCTGGGTATGACAGGCGTAAGCATAATTTATAAGCGAAAGCCATTGCTTTCGCTTATAAATTATAACACCTAGGTGTTATGTTGATGATACTGAAGATAATTATTATTTAATTGCAAATATTGCAAAATTTCAAATAACAATAGAAAATAATTAAACAAATTCATTCACGACCTCTGTGGTGGAGAGGGCGAAAGCCCGACTGAGACGCAGGAGGTTGCGGGATCCCGCTGCGAGACAAATGTTTGTATGATCTATTAGTACTTATTATGTACTTATTAGTACATAATAAGTTTTTATTTACAAAAAAATAAGTGTGTAAGTGGTAACCATAAAATAAGCTCTGCGTACTTTGGGGCTTGTTGTGTGAAACGCCCGGCATAATTTATTTATATAAAGCAATTTGTTAGATAAAAAGGATAAAAGTCTGCAAGCTAGAGTTCTTATTAGGGGCGCATGGACAGACTTTCTGTCTGTCCATCCGCCCCTAACCGCCTCCTAATAGACAGACCCCCGACAGACTGAAACTAAATGGGTTCCTTGTTATCGGATCTCTAGCACTGACTCAAGTACGAACCTTTTTTTATAAAATGGAACTTTGGAATTCTATCGAACGACAAAGTCAAATTGGATAATTTAATTTTATGGGATTATATTTGAAACCTTCGATTAATCGGGTAATTAGGAGCTATTCAATTGTGAAATTTCAAACTACTCGTGTTTCTGCTTATTGAATGTACCGAGTAGAAGTATCGAGAAAATTGAAAATTTAGGACTGCTAGTATTTTTTACAACTAAAAACTAGCTTGTGTTACGTGCATAAATTAAATTTAAAACGGTTCAGCCGTTTTGTGAATGATTAGGTAATTAACAAAGTCAAAGTCAAGTCAAAAGATACTTTATTCAATACTTTGAAACGTCTTACATACTAGGTAAATTTAGGTGCCAATTTCTCCTAACCCAAGCCTGAGACGAACCAGCAAGAAACTCGTCCTATCGTCGATCTATCTTATAACTACCTACTACGAAAAACTAATACAAGAAAGTTTATACATTTCAAATGTACATTAATATACTGAGACCACCGTGTAAGTAACCTATGTTAGAGGTATAACATACGTCATACCTGTAACATAGGTTTCGCAAATCTATCTCAAGCACAAGTCTCTCGCAAAACATGTCTACTAAGGTCTAACGAACAAGCCTTACAGTAGTCGCATATGATGTGTAACATCTGAAATCTCGATGGTATTATGTAACATTAACATTATATCCTGAATTAGTTTATATAACACGACACTGTAGGCTAAGCGCACAGCTGATTCGTTCTTCTTCTTTATTTCGCATTCTCTTTCTCGTCACACACACGCACACACTGTTGGCTGACAGTACCAACCTCTCGTAAACTGGATAAGTACCATCTGACGGTCAACTGTACCACTGCTTTGTTTTTAGTTTGTGAGTGTACCATCATGTTGTTTTTTTATGTGTATGTTGTACAAATAAATATATTTTCTTAATCTCTTTCTTTCATTCTTCTTTCTTTCTTACATTAAGGCTTACCTAAGTGCACGAAAGGAGCCTCTGAGGCGCACTTTAATCCTTTCACCACACTAATTAGAAATAACTAGTGACACGATAAGAAGAAGAAGAACTATATATTTTTCAGCTTAGCAGACAGAAGCAAAAACGATCTAACACAGTATCCAGTGTTCCCCTGGATAGTAGCTGATTATATCTCAGATAAGTTAGATCTGACTAAAAGCGATACGTTCCGTGACTTGTCCAAGCCTATGGGAGCTTTGAATTTGAATAGACTGGAAAAATTGAAGGAGAGATACAATGAAATGTGCGATCCTAAATTTCTGTATGGGTCGCACTATTCTGCGCCTGGTCTTGTACTGTTTTATTTGGTAAGTTTAGAATAGAATAAACGTTTATTTTGTACATACAAATACACGATAATTAGTAAGACAGTAGAAACAATCACTTAGATAATTAAAACAATTAGGTTAGAAGGTAAGTAGAAACAAAAAATAAAACACAATTAATACAATATAGTACAATAACATAATAGTACACTAACTGTGGGTCTTAAACATTTAGTAGTAGGCCTCAATTCTGTTGGCACCAACCTAACTAATTTTAGCTAAAATTAGGTTTAGAACTGTTAAATGAAACTTTGGTGTTCTGCTGTTACAAACTTATTCTAATTTAATTTCATCAAATTTAATTAAGCGTTCCTCATTTAGATAGATGGTACCAACCCAATATGTTTTACGTATACTATGACTAACTAAAATATATTTTAGAAATTCCTAATTTTAGAAATGAACCAACCGAATTGCCACAATATGTGCCAAATCAGTCTTAATTCCTAAAAATCTGATCAAGGAAACCTCTTACTCGCTTATTGTCGAAAAAACGCTTATTGGTAAAATACAAAAAGCGTACAAAAAGTCAATTTCATACTAAACATTAGCACTATTTTGGTTGGCCACAAACTACGATTGCAAATATGGATTTCTGGCTGTTCTTCGTTAATGGCATGTGTCGTAATTATGTAAATTTTGCCAGTGTCCGGTGTTAATATTGTTTATAGTATGATTTCACAAGTTTATAGTATGAGTTTAATTTCTGTGTATCAATTTCTACAAGATAAATTAACACTCTATTCCACAAAACATAAGGCTGATTTTTCTATATTTACTATTACTTTCGTTATAAATCAGAGACTTAACACTGGTAATGAAGTTATTAGGTTTTATTTGCAACCTAAAACCAATTGACAACCTGAAACCAACCAATTGATCAAATCAAATAGCACGCGCTTACCCGGCTACCAATTACATATTTTCTTTTATGAAATTACTTCTACAGATTACAGGAAAGCGAGAGGAAAGATGTTACACATCAATAAATAAATTAATAGTATACTAGATGGGGCAACAGCAAACATTAGAATGCGCTGTCGTTGCGTTTTCTGTTTTCTATAAATATATAAATTTTTCGCGATACGTACGTATTAAAAGAATATTCAGCTCATAATTCATCATTTAAAGTAGTATATGTAATTATTTTATCAATTTTAATTATGATAATAGTTTGCAGATTATGTCGAATAAAGGATATATAAATATCGTGACAATACATCATGCTCATCGCAGATCACACGCATTGGACCAATATGAAGGGCGCTCTAGTATTCATAGTTCTTATAATCGGTAAGATTGTTATAAATTAAACCTGATTTTCAAAACTAAGAAAAAAAAAAACAATCCTAAGTATTTTTGTGCTATTGTAATCATCTATATTATAACTTACAATTATAGCAGGTTACGTCGATATTAACAAAGATTGAGTGTCGATGCGTTGAGAAGTAAGAATCTATGATATGTAATATGTAATTTTTTACATACTTACTGCAGCCGGCGGCGGCACGGCGTTGACACCCACCGGTACCGTCACCGGCGCCGGGACAGCAAACTTCTCGCTCGGCTAGAATGGACGCGATGAGATTCGATTTGTCTTGCGGCTTTGCCATGTGCAAATTTCGTTATGGCATTAAAAAATAGCTGGAATAAAATGTGATTCAAATAAATGGTCAGGTGATTGGTTTGAAACTGATCCATAAAATTTGGCAAGGAGATAAATTGCATCCTGGGGAAGGATTTAAGCTACAATTCCTTTCAAAAAAATGAGGACGAAGTCACGAGCAACAGCTAATATTAATGTATAATTTGGCCACATGTTTGAACTAACAACTTTTTGTACATATTTCAGTATTTTTCTTTGATTGATGAAGCGTTACTCTAAATAAGTACAATAGTGTATTATTTCTTGGGGAAGGACTTAAGCAACTTTTTTTGTGTACAAGTTTATTTTCTAGAAGTCTTTTTATTTTGAATAATGAGTTAATTTTTTATATCATAATGATTTCCACAGCGTCTTCGGCGTCAGCCGTGCCGTCGGACACTCTTAGCGAGCAGGACGTGAAGCACGTGTACCCTCGGTTCATCAAGTTCTCCGATGTCGAAGGTGTGATGCACGACGTAGACCTTGAGACTAAGCCTGATATGGAGATCGTGAATGAAATCATTAAGAATCCAAATAACAACGCTTATTATTTATACACAAGGTACATACGCAAAAACTAACCACTAAACCGAAAGTACCTACATTTGTATTTTAGAATAAAAGATATAAAACAACATGGAGCTCGGTTTAAATTGACTCAATAGTACTTAACATTTGTTCAAATGCTTACTGAAAAAATCTTTCATCGTAGTCCGCTTCGCCAAGTAGGCCATCTGCCTAAAAGTGAGTTCTATTAATTGTATCTTAAATCGATCCTTAGTGATTTTCTTTAAATAATCTATACTAATAAATATTTTTTGGTTACCATTAATGACTCTAAGAGTGTAAAGTTAGATAAAAAGTTTATTTAACGACTAAATATATTTATTTATAATGTTATATTTTATATTTTCAGACGAAACCCAATGAATGCACAGACCCTGATAATTAACAATACTAATTCAATCAAGAGCTCCAACTTCAAAGCTAACGTACCAACTGTTGTCGTTGTCCACGGCTGGCTCAGTAACCGAAACACCGAACCTAACCCAACCCTTCGTGATGGTAAAATAACTGCATGCCAATATCCTATGCTTATAAAATCATAGGTGACGGCCCTTTGCCAATCATTGGACCGTAAAAAACTGTAGAGCGTATGTTCATTTTGAAATCTAGAGTAAGGGATATGAAAATAACATCACAAGATCAAAGGTGCAAAGAGTTCTACTAGTTACTCTTAATCCCATAGCTATACATTAATTGTCAGAGGAATCATTTTTTCACAGTTTACCTGACCAAGAGCGATGTCAACGTAATTGTATTGGACTGGAGGCGCCTCGCTCTATATGACTACACGACTGCTGCTCGGGGGGTACCCGCAGTTGGTCGTGGACTTGGCCAGTTCCTTGCTTTCCTTAACTCCGCGACCGGTGCTCCTTACAACACTATGCACTTGATCGGCTTCAGTTTGGGTGCTCACGTGGTCGGAAACGCTGGACGCCAGCTCGGTGGAAGAGCAGCCAGGATCACTGGTAAATATTTCATCATCTTCTGCATCAGTTAGATTATTTCATCAAGAATATTATGAATAAAGCTGATTGTGTAACAGGTCTGGATCCCGCTGGTCCCTTGTGGAGCTTCAACCAAAACCGACTTAGCTCTAATGACGCAGTCTACGTCGAAGCAATCCACACAGATGGTGGTCTAGGTGGCCTCGGTATCGGTTCCGCTGTAGCCAACGCTGATTTCTTCCCCAACGGTGGTATTTCACAGCCCGGGTGTTTGACAAACGTTTGCAACCACAACCGAGCCTGGAAACTTTTTGCCGCCACTGTCACCCACAACCACTTGGTCGGCAGGAGATGTAGCACCACTGCCCAGATTAGATTTAATACTTGCCGCGGAGACGGTTTTCACATGGGCAATGATGATTTGAGAAAATCCGGGTACGTTGTCAAAGTATTAAATACAGGATTGTATCATGAAATGAAACGTCTTGTTCTCATTTTATGTTTTTGTTTGTTTACAGATCCGGAATGTACAGATTAAACACCGGCAGAAGATATCCATATTAAGCCCTTTTACTTAATGTTAATTTACTAACGACTTAACTTTACTAATGTGACGAAAGAAAACAAAATTGTTAATTATAATGTGACTAAGTTTTATTAATTAGACTGAGATATCGATTAAGCATCAAAAGATTGATTAAAAGAATAATATTTACATCACCATTCTAGTTAATAACCTACATACATATTTGATAAAATGAAAAATGGTGTATACATTATGATTATATTACCTACCTACAACTATTATTATTGTTATTCGATCTAGAAATTTATTAAATAAATTGGTCACGAACGCTTCCAAACTCAATAAGGATAAAAATGACTAGTTGTCCGTGTGTGGTTCAGTTACTGCCTAAAATGTGGGACTCCAAGTAAAACAAATGCTATTGCTTAAATCTGAAAGCGGTGTACCTGCACCGTCCGCTCGCTATTCCCAGAATGAGCGAGCGAGAGACTAGCGTGTGCATCGAACACAAACGTATTATTAAAAGCACCACATCTCTTCTTTTTAATTTATTTTAATTTAAGTTTTTATCTATTCGAATCAGTTATTTCTTCGTTAACGTTAGTAATCATTCATTGCTTCTTCAACTTCCTTCTGATTTTACACCTTCCAGTTATTAGCTTCAACTCTTGGCAAATAAAATATATTCCGGCGATACTCTTGATTTTCCTTTTCATATCTTTACCACATTTTCCCTTTTCTTTAATTTTGTGATCCTTGTCTCGTACTTTGTCATCAGGTCCTTTATTCTCTAAATCCCCTGCACTGGGTATTTTATCCCTGAAAAGTCGAACAACGTCGGTGGAGATTTTTCTCTTTTTCTATGCGTGGTGCAACATTATTATTATTAACGTATACATCATTAAATAATCCAGCAAATCTTTCTTCTAGTTTGACTTCTGTGATTGACTTATTTTGAGACGCTTTAAAGTATCACGGTTTTGACGCTCGACCTCTTAATTTTCCTGAGGCCAATATGGAATCGTCTTGAAGAGCTTTATTTCTAGTTGTGAGCATGTTTTGCTCTGAGTTTAGGTTGTTTTACCTAATTTCTTCGGATGTAAATTTTCTGCCATCATCAGTTGTGATACTCGCTGGAATTCCTAGTCTTGATAATATGTCACGTCTTTGGTCGTTATAGATTTCATAATTTTCATCTCCCTACATTATAGTAGGCTATAGTAATCAATCACGATTAGAAATAAGGTAAAGGTTACGTAGTAATTAATGGAACTAAGAAATCCATTGCGATATCAACTCAAGATTGTAAGGGTGGTTCACGTCGTTTCATGCTCTCGGGAGCATGTTCGGATTTACACAACTTGGGCTGAGATCAGGACGCATAAGGTGAGCTGATGGTACAAATCATAACACACACAATCTGATAAGGCTACCTACCTACACTGGTATTTAATTTATGGTCATTCAAATACAATCTAACGTACTTGAACGTAGGTTTGGTAGAAACTTAAAACTAATGGTTATTCCCGTTTAGCTCAGTCTCGTAAGCAGTTTAGGAGGTTCTTGGGCATGTAAAACTTCAACAGGAGGTTTATCCCCCAAGCAGCACTATTTCAAGCTTCCTTAAACACCTTACTGACGGGCTCAATGATAAGAGCATCGCAGCCAGTTAACGTAAGTGGAGACTCGTTACAAGCCTTCAAAGCATGCAAAGAAAGTCTTTGTGATGCAGCATTGTTGGCCTGTCCTAACATTTAATAAAAACCTGCTAAATTAGGACTTGTAACTGATGCTTCTGATTTTGCCATGGATGGAGACATACAGTAACTGTATCAAGGAAATTGGCAGCCACTAGAATTTTTCTCGCGCAAGTTGAGCCCCACACAACAGAAATATTCACCATACGATAGATAACTCCTATCAACAACTCCTGCAATCTATGAAAGTATCAAATGTATAAACAGAGGCGCTCAGTGAACATGCACATATGCAGAGCTATAGCTCAATACCCTTAACTAGTAACGTACACGACTCAGGAGTCTCGCCTCGCCAGGTAACCATGTGCTCTGCGACAGCCTGAGTGGTTTTACAATATGAACCGCCTAGCAGTTGTAGTTCATATCGGCCGTAGGGCAGAACCTTCGTCACACGATATGGCCCTCGCATTCAAAAGTCCAGTTTTCCTGTAATTTGAGAAGTTTTAATTACAAAAACATGTTCATCAAGCTCGAAATTTTTAGCAGCCTTTCGGTTTTTGTTGACGTGCTCGTCTTGTTTCTGCCTCTCCTGCTCGAGTAACGTACTGGTGCGTTGTCTCTGCATTACAGCCCTTCACGATTATCGCGAACAAGAGAGCGTATTGCTAGTGTTGCTTGCAATTGCAAGCACTGCTTCACAGGTAAGACACTTAATTAGGTACTTACGTGCATTTTTCTGTTCACTCCCTATTTGAACTTGGCATTACTGTGCGTTAGACTAGCAATGGGTCCAGTTTTAGTAGATTAAACAGATGGCGCTGCTATGGCATCAATATTGGCTCCGCGCGTATTAATTTAATTAAAATACTTAGAGTGTATGATTCCGGGAAAACCTAACATAAAAACTCACCATCGTTGTAAATTATATATGACAGTGTTGTGAGCAAGTGAATAATTTACTAAGATATGTGTGAATCTTTCACAGAATTGAGACGTCAATGCTCAATATTATGCATTTTATAATTTAATTAAGTTTTCAATTATGGTGCTAAAAACATTATTAAATTGACCCAGTGACACAAAGTAACGTTTTAAATCTTTTCCTGTAAAATAATTTACCTGACTGACTGATTCATCATCGCCGAGCCGAATACGCTGAAGCTAGAAAGCTGAAATTTGGAAGGTAGCTTCCTTTTATAGCAAAACTACCCACAAGGGCGGATTTTTTTGAAATTAAACCCCTAAGAGGGTAAAAAGGGTGAAAAGTGATGTATGAAACTTTTTAACGCGTAGTGCGATTTGCTTGAAACTTTATTTGAATAATTAAAATGCAAAATAAGTGGGCACGTGATTCAATATTTTTCAAAATAACCCTTACAAAGGGATAAATGGGATGTCAAAGTTTGTATGGGAACTTTTGAACGGGTGGTGTTATTTCTTAGAAACTTGGTTTGGATACTTAAAATGCAAAATAAATGGACATGTGTTTCAGGATTTCTCAAAATAACTCACATAAAAGAGTAAAATAAGGTGTGAATGTTTGCATGGAAACCTCTTAATGTGTGGTGGGTGTGATTGATTTTGAATAATTTACAACTAACTCTTCATGACCTATAAAAAAATCGTTATGTGAACATAATAATAGCTGGTGGCTTTAGCATTAACATTTTAAGAAGAAATAATTTAACTCTAGACTTTGAGTCCCTACTTTTGAAATTTGGTATTAAATTAGCGATAAAACAACCGACGCGACTTCAGAGTCAAACTTGTCTAGATAATATTGTACACAACTACAGAAGGTCGTGTGAAACTGAGGTATTAGAACTTGCTCTATCGGAGCACGTAGCCCAACTTATAAAATGTACAAGAGATTACTCAGTTGATAACTTATTAAGGTTATCATTTTCGATAGTATACAGCGAGAACGATTCTAATATTGCATACAATCAGTTTATTAACTTTTGAATTATTTTATGACCTTTGTTTCATCTATAAAGTAATAACTATTAAAACTACGAAACCAGTACGATGGGTATCACGCGGAATTAAACTGTGTTGCCAATAAAAAAAGAGAACTTCTATGGCAACACAAAAAATAACCACATTACACAAAAATCACAAAATAAACATAAAATTAGATCATCATAAAACATATCAAAGGATACCTACATGGCTACAATTATAAATAGCTCAAAGCGAAATCTACCGAAAGCTACTTTTAATAAATTATATTTAAATAATAACACAATAACAAACCCTAAAGATATAGCTAATGCATTTAATGATTTTTTTATTGACAAAGTGTTGCCAATCAAATACTCGGGAAAAAACATAACTTCATTGATAGAAAGTAGAAGAAATTCTTTTTATTTAAAACCATGCATACCGAATGATGTGATTAGGATAATATTCTCCATTAACAACACGAACAATGCCGGATATGACGAAATTTCGACTAAAATACTAAAATCTGCAGCTCATAAAGTTAAAGTCAAAGTCAAAAGATACTTTATTCAATACAATCACAAGGATCACTTTGAAACGTCTTACATACTAGGTGAATTTAGGTGACAATTCATCCTAACCCAAGCCCGAGAAGAAGAAGAAGCACATATGTATATGTGCACCCATTAGTCACATTATTAATTTATGTATAAGTTCATGTGTATTTCCCGATGCATTAAACATTTCTATATTAAACCTCTACACAAAAAAAACAGAACAAAGAGTGCATAGAAAATTATAGACTTATTTCTCTTATACCCGCTATTTTTAAAATATTTGAAAGGTACCTATAAAATCAATAACTATTTTGAATGAGACAAAATCTTTTGCATAACACAAAAATGGCTCAGAGATATCAAAACAATAAATATGGCTTTATACGACTTTTTTAACCGTGTTACAAGAAACGTCGATAAAATAACACCAGTGTGTTAAATTTTTTGTGATGTCACAGAAAATTGACTGACTAAAGATTATGTCCAACATTACATTTTATTCAAAAAAACTTTAGAAAATAGGATACAGCGGACCAAGATAACATATGATGTTAATCCTAAAAATAAACTTGAAGAAAGTCACGTCTCTGAAGAACGTACTATAAAATATGGTGTTCCCCAAGGGAGTGTACATATAGCAACAGCAATGGTCCCACAATGATTCCTTTCTCGAGTAGCAGGCCAACCATGAAGATGGCAATCCGAAACTACGAAAGACGACACACGCACGAAATAGGAAGTATATACGTAGCATGAGGTTACACATTGCAATCTTTTATCTCTGAAACCATGCAGAGCGTTGCTTTAAAATGTCTTGACTTGTGCGTTAATGATTTTGTGCAGAACAATTTCAAATACAGAATAAGACAGTATGGCTATAATGTTATGTTCCTCGACAACTAGCTTGTTTGAGGTTTTTGGGATCGGTGTGACTCTCGATATCTTCCACTACGCAGGGTAGATGCCTGTCTTTGAGGCCAAATTAAATATGTGATAAAGTGGTGGAACAAAGTATTTATATACTGATTTAAGAACAGCTGGTGGTACACCATCTGGACCTATTAAGTTTTAGTTTTTGTATTCCTTCCAGAACATCGTTACGCGTGAAATTTAAAGATATTGACATGGTTAATACTGTAGTTTTTATCACAGCGATTAGTATTATCAACGTTAAGTAATCAAAGTATCAAAGTAGTATTATCAGGCAGAAATATGTATGTTTCAAAAAAAGTTGGCAAAAGATTCAGCCGCTGCAACACCCAAACACGATTCATCCTTAAAAACAACATTTGGCTCAAAGCTACCCTTTGCCCTAAGACTAGAGACATGCTTCTAAAATGCGCTAGGGTTTACTGCTAAGTTACCTTTAATGCCCTTCATACGAATCATAAGATCATGAGTATAAGCCGCAATTTGCTTGCTCATGTTCGCGTTCACGATTGGCACGTCGGTTATTGTATCGCTCAGAGCGTATTGCAAGTCTCGATGGAGGAAGTTGTATTGTTGCGGCTGGCGGTACCGCATCCAAATCTGCTGCTGGTTCCTCATCTTAACCACTCGTACCCTCAACATCGGCATTCAGCAAACATTCACAACTAACAGTGTCTCCACCAAACTCCACATAGTT
Source organism: Lampropteryx suffumata (assembly GCA_948098915.1). NCBI lineage: Eukaryota > Metazoa > Arthropoda > Insecta > Lepidoptera > Geometridae > Lampropteryx > Lampropteryx suffumata. The sequence continues at coordinate 12,960,189 of OX402561.1, forward strand.
TCTACAGTAGGTACCGTGCAGACGAGGTATTTAGGCTGGAGATAGAAACCAACCCATGTCTCGGTTGAAGTACGTGTTATTATATAAGTACATCTTAAGAAATTTTTGAAAGTGAAAAATAATCATGCCTGAAGAGGTCTTGTCCAAAAATTATCCATTCTGTATTCAACAGATCACTTATCAAAACAACGCAATAAGGTAGAATATCCGTAGAGATAACCCTATTAATGTGATTCAAATTATAGGAGATTGATCGTTATTTATCCTTTTATCGACTGACAGCTAAATTAATGAGCGTATACCTTAGGTATTCGCCTAATATTGTTACAATAAAAATAAAACAATATCGATTTGTACTCCCGGTACTTATTAACCAGTAAACAATTAAACTACTGCCTAAAAGTTAGCTACGAAAGTATTTGAATCTGAGCAGATGTTTACAGAGTCTGGGGATGAGAGTCGTGAGCATAATTTATTGGCGAACCTATTGAGTGGCTAAGTAAAATCGAAAAATTTAGTTCCTATGCACCTAACAAAATTGGGGCAAAAATATGTATTGTATTGTATATTACTATATTATATCAAATGAACGATACGGATCTCTGCCTCTTGGCCACAACAATCAACCGCGACCGCCGGAACTAAATAAAACGTATTTATTGTTTATGTGAAACATTTCCCGCGTGGCACTTTCGGGCCAGTTGCGAGTATGCAGCGGTCGTAATTTTTGGTCATTTCTACAATGCACCTAGGTGTTATGTTGATGACACTGAAGAAAAATAAGTATTATGTATTTGCAAATAACAATAAAAAAATATAAGAAAACAATCTAATTCACGAACTCTGTGGTGCAGGGGGCGAAGGTCCGACTAAGACGCAGGAGGTTACGGGTTCCCGCGGGACAAATGTTTGTATGATCTATTAGTATTTGGCTCTGGCTTGGTGTTTTTATAAGTAAAATAAATATAATATGATCCCAGATGAGTGCTGCTTGGAGACTGATGCTGGAGACGACTGCGATAGTCTTCCAATTATTGGGGATTATTCCCCCTGCTGACTAATAGAAGACCTAGCAATAGAGAAGGAAAACTTGAAACAAGCCCGGCTCGGTGCCAGTCGTTAAGCACCTGCAACCGAATCGACACCGCATGTACTGATTCTACTTTCCTGTGGGTTCTGTCGGCAAGCGAGACAGCTTACATTAAGGCTTACCGAAGTGCACGAAAGGAGCCTCTGAGGCGCACTTTAATCCTTTCACCACACTAATTATAAATAACTAGTGACACGAGAAGAAGAAGAAGAATATGTGTATTTAAAAAAAAAAAGTATGTAAGTGGTACCCATAACACAAGCTCTGCTTACTTTGGGACTAGATGTTGTTCTGTGAAATGTCCGGAATTTTTTATTTATTTTATTCAAATGACGACCTCTGTGACGCAGTGGGCCAAAGTCCGACTAAGACGCAGAAGGTTGCGGGTTCGATTCCGGCCTCGGGACAAATGTTTGTATGATCTGCAAGTATTTGTCTTGGGTCTGGGTGTTTCTTTGTATAAAACGTACATATTATGTATTAGCAAAAAAAGTATTTATAAGTAGTATATCATCAGTAATATAACCTATAACACAAGCTCAACTTACTTTGGGGCCCGATGAAACAGTTTGTAATGTCAGACATTATTTATTATTTATGTAATTTGTTAATTTACCAGCTCAAATATGCCGGTTTTTTAATTTTTATGTCTAGACTTTATTAGATTATTTTTATTGGGTAGGCTTTGGAACTCTTTTGATAAAAAAAATACAAAAATAAGGTGCTATATTCAATTTTAAGTTTCAAACTACTCGTGTTTCTACTTATTGAAGTAGGTACAAATGTATCGAGAATAAGTATCGAGATAATGGTAATTTTAGGACTGCTAGTATTATTTGACATCTAAATAAAACTAGCTTCTGTTACGAAGTTTAATTCAAAACGGTTCAGCCGTTTCGTGACTGATTAGGTAACTAGCAAAAATCCAAACATGTAAATATATATACAAACCTTTACAATTATTATAAAACTTAAGCATAGAAAGTAGGATGAGTTTTTCCGTGCATCGGGATTGTAAATATATTGCTAAAAAATATAGCAAATTTGCTTAGTTGTCATGAAAACAAAATAACTGAAGTTTGATTTTCAAAAACAGGATTCAAATCAAATCAAATACAGCGCGCGCTCATTCGTCAAATCAAATAGCACGCGCTTCCCCGGCTTCTTGTTACACAGTTCCGTCCCTGTTTACGAAACTGCTTCCACAGGTTGCAGAAAAGCGAGTAGAAAGATGTTACACATCAATAAATCAATTTATGGTATACTAGATGGCGCAACATAAAAAAATTTGAACACATAACGTTGCGTTTTATATTTTCAATATTTTTTTCGTGATACGTAACCTGCTTAAGAGATTTATAATATTAATAGGATATTTGGCTAATACTTCATCATATTTTGATGAAGTTAATTACTTTATCAATTAGAATTACGATAATAATTTGCAGATTATGTCAATTAAAGGATATATAAATAACGTGCCAATACATCATGTTCATCGCAGATCACACGCAGTGGACCAACATGAAGGGCGCTCTGGTATTCATAGTTCTTATAATCGGTAAGATTATCATAAATTAAACCTGCTTTTCAAAACTAAGAAAAACAAATTCAATCCAATGTAAATTTTTGCTAATGTACTCATCTAAATTAATCACAATTATAGCATGTTATGATTATATTAACAAAGATTGAGCGTCGGTGCATTAGGTAGTAAGAATGTATGGTATATTTGACAAAAATACTAGACTCCCACCGGTACCGTCATCGGCGACAGCAACTGAAGTAAACGAAAAGCCATTCAAGTAAACGAAATTTCCATGTCTTGCTTTCCTGTGACTTTCCAGTGGTATTTACGAATTTCTAAAAATGAAAGATTACTAAACAGCGTAAAATAAACTTTTCTAAAAGGATTCAGTTCTTAATTCAGTTGTATTTTTATACGATTTATATTAGCTTCACTTGTATGTATGTTTGTATGTTTGTAACCGACTCCTTAGGACGCGATTTCGACCCACTTTAAACGGCCAGATTTCATTCAAATTTTGCACACCTGTCAAAGACCGATGACAATGCAATAATTCGAATAAAACATTTTTTTCTTACTTACATTTATTAAATTTTTTTTTCTATTTATTAGTTTGGTTTTCTATATAGAGCGTGTTTTTTAGTTTTTTTTAACTATTATTTATTATGGGTTCAAATGTCAGTCAATGAGGTCGGTCTTGTTTTTTAAAACGATTTTTAAAGTGAAAACTTCTTTAGCATCGTTGTGATTTGAAAGTCGATGAAACGAAAATGCGACAGCAAAAAGTGACAGACACATAAATTAATAAGATTTAACGTGGGAGAAAATGAGACAGAGAGCATTATACAGTGTTTTTTATATTCGTGGTTCTAAAATTTTTGAAGGTTTCACTTCTACCACGTGTGAATTGCGCACATGTTTTTTTTATTAAGTTTTCACGAATAATCGCCAAAACGGATCTTGGTGGCATACGGTAAGGAGATATATTTTATCTTGTAGGACTTAAACAACTTTTTACGTGGGTTCCAGAAGTTTATTTCTATAACTGTGAAGGAGATTAAATTCATTTTTTATAACATAATGATTTCTACAGCGTCTTCGGCGTCAGCCATGCCGTCGGAGACTCCTAGCGAGCAGGACGTGAAGCACGTGTACCCTCGGTTCATCAAGTTCTCAGATGTCGAAGGTGTGATGCACGATGTAGACCTTGAGGCTAAACCTGATATGGAGATCGTGAATGAAATCAGCCGGAATCCAAATAACAACGCTTATTATTTATACACAAGGTATTTATAACGAAGTCTGGGTGTTTTTCTATGTACATATAATAAGTATGTATTTACAAAAAAAAGGTATATAAGCCATGTTGTTTATCAGCCATGTGGTACCCATTACACAAGCTATGCTTACATTCGGCTAGATGAAGCTGTGTGAAATGTCAGGCATTCTTTATTTATATATTTAATTGATGAAGATTTAAGTAAAATTAAAATTTGCTTGTTATTATTTAACAACTTATTAAAACCCAGAACATATACCTATACCTCATATTTTCTATTTGCAGACGCAACCGCAGGAGTGCACAGACCCTGATAATTAACAATACTAATTCGATCAGGAATTCCAACTTCAATGCTAACGTCCCAACTGTTGTCGTTGTCCACGGCTGGCTCAGTAACCGAAACACCGAACCTAACCCAACCCTTCGTGATGGTAAAATAACTGCATACCAATATCCTATGCTTATAAAATCATAGTTGGCTGATGGCCCATTGCCAATCATTGAATTGTAAAAAACTGTAGAGCATATGTTCCTTTTGAAATCTAGAGTAAGGGATATAAAAATAACATCAGGTAAACAAAGCTGTAAAGAATTACACTAGTTACCCTTAATCCCATATCAATACCTTAATTGACAGAGAAATAAAATTCACAGTATACCTGACCAAGAGCGATGTCAACGTAATTGTATTGGACTGGAGGCGCCTTGCTCTAAGTGACTACGCGACTGCTGCTCGGGGAGTAACTGCAGTTGGCCAAGGACTTGGCCAGTTCCTTGCTTTCCTTAACTCAGCGACGGGTGCTCCTTACAACACTATGCACTTGATCGGCTTCAGTTTGGGTGCTCACGTGGTCGGAAGCGCTGGACGCCAGGTCGGTGGAAGAGCAGCCAGGATCACTGGTAAATATTTCATCATCTTCTGCATCAGTTAGATTATTTCATCAAGAATATTATGAATAAAGCTGATTGTGTAACAGGTCTGGATCCCGCTGGTCCCTTGTGGAGTACCAGCAGAAACCGACTTAGCCCTAATGACGCAGTCTACGTCGAAGCTATCCACACAGATGGTGGTTACACTGTTGGCGGCCTCGGTATCGGTTCCGCTGTGGCCAACGCTGATTTCTTCCCCAATGGTGGTATTTCACAGCCCGGGTGTTTGACAAACATTTGTAACCACAACCGTGCCTGGGAACTTTTCGCCGCCACTGTCACCCACAACCACTTGGTCGGCAGAAGATGTAGCTCCACTACCCAGATCACATTTGATAATTGCCGCGGCGACCGTCTCCACATGGGCAATGATGATTTGAGAAAATCCGGGTACGTTGACAAAGTGCTATTGTATATACACAGGATAGGTTCACCAAATATTTCGGTTTCGGTTATTCATTTGGCTCGAACACATCTGTTCGAGACACTTCTTGTTTTCATGTGTTTTTGTTTGTTTACAGATCCGGAATGTACAGATTAAACACCGGCAGAAGGCATCCATATTAAGTCACTTTTACTCACTTTGGATTTACTATCGACTAAACTAAATCAATGTAACAAATGAAAACAAAATTGAAAATATAGTGTGAATAAAAATATAGTTTTATTTTTTTGATATTCTGAGATATAGATTACGCATTATGTATCAAAATATTTATTAAGATAATATTATTTTCATCGCCATTAATAATAAATAATAATAAATAAATAATCTCAGACGTTTAACACAGCATCATATGGTCCCAAAGTAAGCAGAGCTTGTGTTATCCACACATGACTGAAATACTACTTATATACTTTTTTTATATAATATAAATATATAATTTTATATAATCCCATAAACCCATAATCTAGAGAAGTCTTACTAGCCGTAACAATTTTTTTTATAGTTTCATCACAATACATTATGGTATTGGTTCGAAAACATTTTAATTCTTAAAAACGCTTAATTATTAAATCAATTACAATCAGGCTCTGACTCATAATCTAGTCATAATATACTGAATTTTTAAAGAAAATTATTACAAGCCGTAATTATTTTCTTAAAAATTCAGCAATGTGAACGGATTTTGTAAACTTTTCGGGAACCGAATTTTAAGAAGAAACCGAATCCGAAAATATATCCATTTGATAAACCGTTTTTATCTCTACGTAAAAACTGTTCTAAAAATCTCATAAATCTTTAAAATACCTATCCAACGATAAAAATATAATATATACTCGAAATAAAATATAAAGAAACAGCCTACATGCAAAGTACAGCTGTCAAACATTTTTTCAATGTTTTTATTTTATAACTTTTTTTATTAGGAGGCACTTTTATAATTATTGTTTAATATTGCATGGGCCACTGATATTACCGTGCAATATTTAATTACCATAAGAGTAATAATTGTTAGTATCAATGATATGTATTAACTTATAATTGCACTAGCGACCCGCCCGGCCTCGCACGGGTGCAATGCTGATACTAAATATACTACAGAATGTCTTTATATACAAGGTTATCCAAGACAATAACATAGACTAAGAGATAGACATACCATTGCGGACTTTTGTGTAGACCTTTTTAAGGTGTACATTACTGTAGTACATTATTTTGATCTATCTCGTAGGGTTCAGCCGGCGTTTGCAATGTAAGCGCAAAAAAATGAGTTCATTTACGACATCACATTAGAAACCTCTAAAATTATCATAAAACATGCATAATATAGTGTTTCGCTACTATATTATGCATGTTTTATACATATAAACCTTCCTCTTGAATTACTATATCTATTAAAAAACCGTATTAAAATCCCTTGCATAGTTTTAAAGATCTAAGCATACATCGGGACAGACAGACAGCGGGAGGCGACTTTGTTTTATACAATGTAATGATGACATTTTATAACAAAGTCTGATTTAACTTATATATCAGGTAATTTTCTGCTTGTGACAAGGTGTAAGGAAACTATTTTGTTTGGAGGATATGGATCAGTTGAGCTATTGATAAATCGTTTCAAGTGGTTCTTAGATAGCTCCACTGTTTAAAATGTAATCTACGTTTCTCTAAATTATTTTGTACATAACTATCAAAAAACATTACAATAAAACACAACACAATCACCTTTTCACAACAATTCAAGCTGACGAACCGCTCAGTACCCTTGTCAGTCTACCTATAATGCGTATAGCCAAGAATTGGAATACTTTGCCGTCGCCTGTCTTGTCAATCTGGGTCTCTTCAAGTCAAAAGTAAATAGGTGTCTTCTAGACCTGCTTGTCCCACCGTCGGTCGCACCGTCACCTACCATAAGGCGTGATTGTGATCAAACGTTACTCTATGATAAAAAAAAAATGTTCGCTGACTGCAAGTGGTGCCTACAGCAACAATACAAGTGGTAGGTGTTTACAACCCAGCAATATGTATAATATATATACCAAAATTCGATTTTTGTACTACCTATAATGTAAATTTACCTACAAACAATAATTTACTATTACTTATTAATTAATACGCGATAAGAAAGAGCTAATGAAAATTCATATCGCGTACTTCTCGTGAGATTAGTATGTAATAAATGGGTACATAATATACAACGAACGATGGCGTTGGAACAAAGTATAGCGAGGAATCCCACAATGAACGCAGACGTATTATTTTTGCTGGTCTGTACCGGCAGTAAGTTTTCTTGAAAATTCTTGTTTTCTAACTTTAGATATCATTTTCTGAATACCTTACTTTGCTTAGTATAATAATAAGTAAAACACAAGCTCTGCTTACTTTAGTGCCAGATGATGTGTCTGAAGGTGTGAAATGTGCGGCTTTATTATTATTCGACTAGTCTATCAGCTCAGTTGCTCTGCCTTCTGCGCTGTTGGTTGATGGTTCGATTCCCTCCCGGGACACACATTTGTGTGACGAACATAAACATGTTGGTTAGTCTGGGTCTGTCTGGGTCTGTCTGGGTGTTATAAAATATCTTATGTATGTATTTAAAAACATATAAGTATTCTATCAGCCATCTAGTTTCCATATTACAAGCTATGCTGAGTTTCGGGTTAGATTGTGTTGTGTGCATTGTCCAAAAATATTTATTTATTATTATATTATTATGATTGTCTAGTTTACATAGCATCAGCAGCGGTAGCAGTGGAGGAGTCACACAATTTGCTTGACTCCTACCCGCGCCACATTCAGGATCTCGATATAAACACGCTCGACGTAAATCTTGAGGCGGTACCGGATATGGTGGTGCTTGATGAATTCAAGAATCCAATAAACAATGTATATCGTTTGTACACCAGGTGATGTTTCGATTTTTTGTACATTGATATAATACCCTGTCTAAGGTAGTTACTATTGCTTCTAATGCATGGCTCAGTCTACCCTCACTGCTTAGATCCAGCATCTTAATGGTGCCAGGCTATAGTTTTTCTTCTTCTACGTATGAATCAGTGTAAAACATTTTTGTACGGAGTAAAGACTGCCAGGAAGTCCTCCATGATATCATATTATGTTGCGTAATGAGATCTTTAATTTACTATTAACATCGAGATTTAAAGTTATCTCTTCATCTACATCATCTTTACTTACAGGCGTAACGCCACGTCTGCTCAGACTCTGGTACTCCACGTTAACAACTCTATTTATCAATCGCATTTTAACCCCCTCGTGCCAACTGTAGTCATTGCTCACGGCTGGCTTAACAATGAGGACAGTGGCCTTAACCCAGTTCTCAGAGACGGTGAGTAAAAGCATATATGAATTATAACATGGGTCATGTTCTGTGAATACGCTAGTTGGGGCAATTTTTTGAGAGCACAGAACCTTCAAGCTGTTAATCTATTACGATCATTCACTCCACGTAGTGAATCTCCGAGATGTATAAACGCCAAGAACTAAACATTAAATAGATGGACAAATATTTAGTACTATTCCGCCAATCTATTCCCAAAGAGTTAGACACGATGCAGACGCATGCACCTCCCTCCCGCCCGCAATTGAAAAATGATGCAAAGCGTTAGTAAATGGCAAGCACACACAATCCACACATGCAACCTCCTAAAGAAATTCGACACGTGTTTCGCCTCTCCACGAGGCATCCTCAGGAACTTTTGACTCACTCCGCACCTCGACGAACTCTTTGGGAATAGATTGGTGGAATAGTAGGTACTAAATATTTGTCCATCTATTTAATGTTTTGTAATGGATTTCCGCAAAGTCACATCTAAACCAATTATATATCGCCGAATACTACTTATACAGGTGATAATATATTTTTCAGCCTTTCTTTGCAAGAGCGACGTGAATGTGATTATCCTAGACTGGAGTAGCCTTGCCGATACTAGTTATGTGGCAGTTTCTAACAAGGTGTCGACAGCTGGCCGTGCTCTTGGCGAGTTCCTCGCATATCTCAAAGCTTTGACAGGCGCTCGCCTCGACAGCATGCACATGGTAGGATTCTGTTTGGGTGCTCATCTTGTTGGCAACGCAGGACGTGCACTTGGAGGAAATGTTGCTCGTATAACTGGTAAGCTTATGACTTTTTGCTCTGGCTCTATTTACAATAGAAAAAAATCAAAACATGTCAGATTCTCCGTTCCTATTTTGTAAAACATCAGGTTTGGATCCCGCTGGCCCGCTGTGGGAATTGAACTCCGACGCTCTCAGATCTAACGACGCTAAATATGTTGAGATCATCCACACTGACGGTGGCTACAATGTCGGTAGTCTCGGCATCGGGTTCACTCTTGGAGACGCTGATTTCTTCCCCAATGGCGGTGTCTCCCAGCCCGGTTGCCTCACCAACATTTGCAGCCACAACCGCGCTTGGGAGCTCTTTGCTGCCACCGTGACGAACAACCACCTGGTCGGAAAAAATTGCACCAGCACACTTCAGATATCCCTCAATGATTGCAAAGGAGCACCGCTGAACATGGGCAATGACGACCTGAAAAAATGGGCGTAAGTAAATCAAAACAGATTTATACAATCACAACGTATCACACTTATTTATTTATTAATAGAATAGACAGAATAAACCCATCCTGATAATAAATATTGGTGAAATATACTATTATCATAAATTTGGATTTTGCGATTATTTGAATGTTTATATGTTTCTTTGTGGCTTTGGATGAAACCTACCACGTATATATATACCATGTATATACTTAACGTTACAATAATCCTACTAATATAAATCTCTGAATCAGGTTACGAAATTCGAAGTATTATAGCAAACCCAAAGCGCATACGATAGTACAATAGGGCGCTCTAATTTATCTGTGGCGCCATCTAGTATTAAATAACTATGAAACAGTTGAGCTGCAAGTATCTAAGGACCGTAATGACAATGAAATTTCACTCACGTATTATTTTGCCGATGGAGACACCGACACATGTTTCGATTCATCTAGTTCTTCTTCTTTTTCTTCTTCTTTCGGATAAGATAGACCCGCGGTCCGCTCGTTGCCGCTCGAGTTCACGATTCGCACTCAATTCGGTGTCGGTGCCTCATAATACGTGATTAAACCCCGTGTTTTTCAAAATGTACAATGTCATTTTTTGATAAACTGGAATTAACCTAGACATCTCAAGAAGGTATTTTTCTGAATGTTTAGAAGGGAGTTTCCAAATGTCTCGTGTTTATTTATTTATTTCCTTATTTTATAACATTAATGCTGTATTTTTTACAGGACTGGCAAATATCGCGTGAACACAGCAAAAACATATCCGTTCTAAGTTCAATGGCTGTAAGGATACATACTCGTAAAACTCGTACTCGTACAACCTATAACGGCAAAGCCATTTTTGCATACGTTTTTATTTTAATTTTAAGGACGGAGTACCTAATATACTTAATATGATTAGGGTAAAACCAAAATGCCCCACTCCTGAAAGAGCCTCATAATTTAAAAACTATTAATTAACTATGAATAACTCTCATGAATATAAATCTTTTGTCTTGCTTTACGTAGTGTCTTTGTTGACCTAACAATTACTAATTGTGCAGAAATTGAGTTTCTGCAGAACCATTTTTTGAGGATAGATGCCTACCTATATAGATAGATTCCTACCTAAATAGATAGATACCTACCTATATAGATAGATTCCTACCTAAATAGATAGATTCCTACCTAAATAGATAGATGCCTACCTATATAGATAGATTCCTACCTAAATAGATAGATGCCTACCTATATAGATAGATGCGTCACCATGAAAATGTTAAGGAGGATAGCTGTTAGTGGTGTAGAATATGCCTTATTTATACCTATAAAAGAGCTTAACCTGACTGACTGACTGACTGATTCATCATCGCCGAGCCGAAACCGCTGAAGCTAAAAATCTGAAATTTGGAAGGTAGCTTCCTTTTACAGCAAAACCACCCACTAAGGCGGGATTTTTTGAAATTCGTGGTGCGATTTGCTTGAAACTTGATATTAATAAATAAAATGCAAAATAAACTATAAAAATAAAAATGTACACGTGTTTCAGGATTTTTCAAATTACCTCTCATACAGGAGTAAAATGCGGTGTGAATGTGTGTATGGAAACTTTTTATAGGTGGTGGGTGTGATTGGTTTGAAACTTATCAATAAACTTATGACATTTTTAATATTAGTCGGGATAAACTTACATAATAACTAGGTATCTTACGTAAGTACCTACCTACTTAACTATTCCTACATAGTTATATAGGGTGAAACTTTTCAACCCGAAAACTTTATTGAAAGTAATCAAGCGCGTTCATCCCTGTAGCGGTGTCTGGATTTCAGCTAAAAGTCAACACAATCTGTATTCAACATCGTCACCCCAATCACGTCGTTTCAACGACAACAACTCGCAAAAACAAAAATGAAAAAACTTCAGTTTTAATCAGCGTCTCTTGTGACCAATAGTTTCGAGATCAAAGCTTTTGTCCAGCGAACTTTTTCTGGCAACGTTTCATACTCCAAACTGTGCACTTCGCTACCTATAGTATAGCTACCTATATTACCTACCCAATACCCACATACATGCGCAAAAAGAACTTCAGTCTCATGTTGTTGGGTTTTGTAAGTTATCAAAAACATTTTAAAACATTAGGTCGTGATAGACTTGAATTTCACGGGACCTGTAGGCCGATTATGGAACTCTTGATACAATCAATGTCTATCAGTTTCGATTAGCAATCAGCATCAACGTCTATCAATTTCGATTAGCAATAGGCATTATTTCAATCAATCATATACTATGTATTTAAATGTTTAGTACGCTAAACACGGTTCCTACCACAATAGTACTTTGTAAATTGGTCGAGTTATAGTTTGACACCAACTTCAGATTGTAAATAGCGATAGAAGCCGATAGAAATCGCAGCGATCCATAATACCAATTCATCAATAGTAACTGAAAGCTATTAGTATCAATGTTTTGATAGTGTCAAAGTTCCATAATCGCCCCACTGGGGAAAAGTTAAACTAAACAAAGTCGTGTTGATTTGTTCTGAGCCAATTTCAATTGTGGAGACTCATGACACAAGCGGCTAGATGTAAGTACTATCTACTCAGCTGGTAGGTATGTATGCTTTACTGCTAAACGTGTCCCTTCGCCCTTACCCTACATCGGTAACTCCAAAACGTCGGAGAATACGAATAGTCCCATAATGAGACCGTGAAAAACACTCGTTGCATATCCCTCGCTCAGCCGACACTAAAAAGAGTTTCTACGACAGAACCGGCATTTTGATCCGGCTAATGTGTTGTGTACACATTCAGACAGACAGACATATTCAAGCTCAATGATGAAGTGTGGATAGGCATTTTTATAAGGGGCTTGAAACGTAGGTATATAGGAATTTTATGTTGATTTTCAAAATGGCGGAAAGGCTTGAAAACGTAAAAAAAACGTTTTCAATTTTTTCCGACATGTAAATTTTTCAAAAACTGAATAGCAAAAAAAATCTATATAGTTATAGAACCTGCTCACAAAATTTCACGAGAACCGGTTGAGAAATGCGACCTGTAGAGGAGAAAATCCGGACAGACGGCGGACATACGAAAGCATTTTCGCCTAAGCTGAAACGGAGACACTCGCTTCGCTCGGTCAATTAATTTTCCTTATTTTATATACAACTGAAAAACCTACTATTTATAGATAAGTACATACCTATGCCTTGCCTACTTATGGCATACCTACACTAATATACTTATGTGCTTATGCATAAAGAGAGAAAGAGTTACTGTGCAATCATTGAACGTGATAAAATACCGGCTTTTGGTAATGCTTGAAAACAATCCGTCTTTTTTTACCCTTCGATCGCACCAAACAACGTAGCAAACTCAATTACGTACCTTAATCCAACACTATAAGGACTAATTTAGGTCAACAGTGCTGTCTATTAGGAATCGCTGTTTGATATTCAGATAACATTTGGGAGATGATGGGCATGAAATGTACTCTTGTTCATAAGTGCGGAGGCACTTGTGTGTGTAGGGAGAGTTACATTAAATACCTACCTTATAATATTTGTATTCCGCAAACAAACTGTGCCTTCTAGAAAAATAGTTCCTTCTATACTGCTATTAAAATCTACAATAATCTACCTCCTAGGGCGGTTTCAGATTAGCGTATTTTTCTGCTCGTATACGGTCGTTTCGGCATACGCGCTTACACGTGCGCTACATTACGGGCTTCAAAACACCAGACTCGCGTAAACGGGCATATTTCGGGGATTATTCCCATCTGTCCCCCTGCTTTGTCCCCTCAGGGGGACAGATCGAACTTTTAATATTTAAAAAAGTTCTATCTGTCCCCTTGTCAATTAGAAGGGGGACAGACAGAACTATTTATTCTTGCCTGTCCCGTAAAGCTGTATTCACATTCGAGTCTGTTTATGTTATACAATGGCAAAATTCTATATAATGTCAAGCCACCAGTTACCGTCACTACTAGAGCTAATTAAACTTTCGCGGAGTCCACCTTGTACTTGTACTATGCCAGATCTAAGAAAATTCCTGGCCTAATAGTCGTAGAACCTAGAGTTCGAAAGATATGTGCCAAGTGCACGAAAGGATTTGCGATTGCCAACAAAAAGTACCTTAAATTTTACTCAAAAGGGGATATTTACCATGATACATGAGTTTTTCTGCTTCCCGATATTTCGGCACAGTTGCATGCGCCATGATCACGAAATAAACTCGAAATATGGGGAAGCAGAAAAACTAATATATCATGGTAAATATCCCGTTTTGAGTGAAAATTATGTTTAAAGCAATGATAGTTTTAGAAGTTAAAAGTACCTTCTATCTACTACCTATATGTAAGCAATAAGCTCAACTAGACCCTCTCTGTGCAGCCAAGCAGGTACTAAACTCAGTGCGCTCCGAACTGATATCTCGCGATCATGTACACGAGTATTGTGCAGTAACCCGCATCATTTGAGTAAGTAGTAGAGTGAAGATATGTGCCAAGTCCACGAAAGGATTTGCGTTTGCCAACTAAAAGTACCTTCTATCTACTACCTATATGTAGGCCTTAAGCACAACTAAACCCTCTCTATATGTGCAGCCAAGCAGGTACTAAACTCAGCATACACTAGGAGAGCGCTCCGAACTGAGATCTCGTGATCATATACCTACACGAGTATTTTGCATTAACCCGCATCGTCGTAAAATAAAATCATTTTTAGACGACTTCAGAAAAAGGAGAAGGTTCTCGATTCAGTTGTATTTTTTTTCATATTTAATGAAGTCTGTTAGCTTTTTAGTTAAAACGTAATTGTTGTACTTGTAGTAAGTATTCTGTACTAGAGCTGAGAATATTCCAGGAAGTACATGGCCGGCTTCTTTGTAAGCAACTACATTGTATTTTTGACCTTACTTTATTAATTTACAATCTGCAGATAGTGGAATAACGTAGGCATATTATTCCTTACCAAACAAATATTAGTTAAACTATCTTACTTACCAATCTAACAAAAAAAATACCTTAAAAGAAGCTCTGATAGTTGTGTCTCATTATTTAGTTTTCAAGTAAATAATGAGTTATTATGAGTTAGGTAATTTGCTTTAGAGTCATTATCTAAAATAATTACGTTTTAAAAATTAAAAAGAAACCGACTTCATTGAATGAAACTTGAGCCTATAATACATTTTTAGTAGATAGTAGATGTATTTTCTATATATATAATATGGGTAGGCCAAATAAACGCAACGCTCCAATGAGACAGCGAAGTATGAAAGTACATGAAAACATCATCGATGTATATAATTTTTAGATTTTCGTTTATTTTTCAGCTCGACCGATTTTGATAAAATTTGTATGGGACCACTTGTGACCACCTTTCAAACATAAAAAGAATTTTCCAAATCGGTTCAGCCGTTTTCGAGTAATCGGTAAACATACATTTAAAAAAAAAAGACTCCGACGAATTGAGAACCTCCTCCTTTTTGATAAAGTCGGTTAATTAGGTTGTATCTGCAATTTTAGTTCGTAACATTAATAAAACAAGATCGAAAATACAATGTACCTGCTTACGAAGAAGCCGGCCATGTACGTACTTTATGGAATTTTCTCAGATCTGGCACAAAATCTGGCATATTAGTACAAATACAGAAGGTGGACTCCGCGAAAGCTAAATTAGCAATTCTAGTAGTGACGGTAACTGGTGGCTTGACATTATATAGAATTTTGCCATTGTATAACATAAACAGACTGGAATGTGAATACAGCTTTACAGGAGAGGCAAGAATAAATAGTTCTGTCTGTTCCCCTCTTTGCTACGGGGGGACAGATCGAACTTTTTTGGCCCATCTGTCCCTCTGTGGGGACAAAGCAGGAGGACAGATGGGAATAATCCACACGCTATTTCAGCGTGTTCGCTCAAAACGGTACCTAGTGTTGTCGTATCAGTATCAACATGGATTCTGACGAAGAAACATTGCTATTTGTGTTACTTATTCGCGGCTTTCGCTTATACGAGCTTAGAATAAAAGCGCGTCAACGCTCGTACGAGTTGCGCGTGTGCCAAAAGCCGCGCCTATACACGCTTACATGCGCTTCCAAAAACGAGCGTATACGCGCGTATAAAACGCTAGTCTGAAACCGCTCTTAAACAATCACTTAACGGTCAAATATTTCAAAACCATTTAAAAAAATGGTTAGTTTCACAATTTATAAGAATACTTTGATGAGTAGTCTATCTATACTATATCTACATAATAATATTATAATAATATTAAGTACAATTGTATGCCCAAGAAGAAAGAAAGATAAGTTTATTTCGTGTCTTACAATATCATATAAGTACCTATGAACTAACAAGTAAGTAAATTGACAGCAAAATTGGGACTTATCATGTTATAAATAGCGTTTAGAACGCTCATAATACGCAGGTCTTCCTTGACGCACCGCCGCGTTAGTATGCACATCGGCACTATGGACTGTCGTCGTGTACCATCATAATTGCAATTTATGGCTATTTATATTAAGCGCACTATAAACTAAAATAATTAATATTATTTAAGTTTATAGTGTTATTAAAGTTAACTAAGATACAATATTGAAATTAAACTCAAATTAAACGTACTTAGTTCAAAAAGTAAACGTCAAAAAGAAACGTAATTAGTTCAAAAGTTCGATAATCGCCATACTGATATAATACTACTTAAATACGTTTTGTAGTAAATTTACACATATTATACATAGAAACACCTAGACCCAAGACAAATACTTGCAGATCATACAAACATTTGTCCCGCGGCGGGAAACAAACCCGCAACCTTCCGCGTCTCAGCCGGATCTTAGCCCTGATTTTTAAACATAATTATATACGCTATTTATCTTTAGCATAAGATGAGGAACAGACAGCGGGTAGCTTCTATAACAAAAGTTTTTTTTTGGGCTTTATACTGAATTTGCATTTATTGCTGTCGCGTTGTTATTACAGTCGTGACTGCTACTTTTACATAATAGCCCAGCGACTATACTATCTAGGTTCGATGAAAAATATTGAAACGTCACTCATACCAAAGAAATTCAGAGTCAGGTATAACAACTGTAATTTACAGTAAAGACCAACCTAAGTACTTATATTTTAAGTAGCTTCTTGTCTAGCATCCAGTTAATTTGGTCAGACTTTGAAACTTAAGAGGTGACGTTCTTTGTTAAACTTGGTCGATAGCAACTTTAAGTAAAAACACAAAGAGGCACGTTAACAATGTTATTTCGGGAGCTAACTTCCATCATTACCTATTAACTTGAACTTAAATTAGAACTTGGATTCGGGGAAACCATTTTGTGAACTTTTTTTAACCGTTTTTCACTTTCAAAACTTTCGTGAGTTGTACTATATTTTGATAAACACGGACTTTACTCACGTATTATTTTGTCGATGGAGGCACCGACACTGTTTCTGGAGTGCGAACTGTGAACTCGAGCGGCAACGAGCGGACTGCGGATCAAACTCACCCTGATAAAGATTCTCTAGATGAATCGAAAATTTCTAAATTAGAAAATTAGATTTGAAAAAATCTAATTTCATGTGAAAGTATATACTTCCAGGTCGGTCCCATATAGATTTCATAAAAATCGGTTCAGTAGTTAGGTTTTTAAATAAAAAAAAAGAATGGATGAAACGAAATTATGATATTTTACTGTCCTGTGACTTTCCAGTGGTGTTTACGGATTTCGAAAAAGGTTAAGGTGGTAAAGAGCGTAAAATAAAAACTTTTTTAACCGGCTTCAAAAAAGTAGGAGGTTCTCAATTCAGTTGTATTTTTATAGGCTCAAATTTCATTCAAGAAAGTCGGTTTTCTTTTTAGTTTATAAAACGTAATTATTAACTTAGTTCACGTTGGAGCTTAAGTTAATAACAAAAAGTTAATAAGCTTATTATTTACATGACTTATTATTTTGACGACCTCTGTGGCGCAGTGGGCTAAGGTCTGGCTGAGACGCAGAAGGTTGCGGGTTCAATTCCCGCCGCGGGACAAAAGTTTGTATGATCTGCAAGTATTTATCTCGGGTCTGGGAGTTTCTATGTATGATATGTATGTATTTATAAAAAAAACAGTATATAAAGTAAATTGGTCATATGGTATGGTATAACACAAGCTCTGCTTACTTTGGGGCCAGATGATGCTGTGTGAAATGTCCGGCATTATTTATTAATTTATTTATTTTTTTTCCCTCTTTTTTATCTGCTATCGGCTTGTCAGACATGATCAGATGTGTTCTGGGAGGAGGAGATTTAGGAGCAGTTCCATTGAGTTGCCCTAATTACTGCTGATGAACTTCTTAGTTCCTCTGGTCAAGCGAGAGGATATCCCATCTCTTAAGGCGTTTTATTGTGCTTTGGTCATTTTGTGAATACACATATGACATAATTATGTGTGATGAGTACATCTTGTACATCACATATTGATACAGAGTTTTTATCTTGTTATCTAAAGCTGAATTTCGAATTAAGCCTTACAAAACAAGTGTTTACAAAGTGCTCACTTTACCACTCAATATGGGATAAAAGTAGGTCATCCAGAAACGGAAAGCATCCATCACGTCACGTAGCATCGTATCTAAACACAAAATGGGTTCAGCAGTAGACTTTCAAAGTTACGTTGTTGAGAAAATAATACTATTGATAGGTATTTCTTCTCGGACTTGGGTTAGGAGGAATTGGCACCTAAATTCGCTTAGTATGTAAGTCGTTTCAAACCGATCCGTGTGATTTTATTGAATAAAAAATGCGGGACAGTCTTTGGGGACTGCCGATAGTAGTGAAAACTAAGTAACTTGTGAAATGTATAAACCGAAAATAATTCGAAAATAATAATCTAATAGCTCGACGATACAATTCACAAGTTTCACAAGTAGTTTTCACTTCTATCGGCAGTCCCCAAAGAATATTTAGAGAATAATTTCGCATGATTTGTTTTATTAATCAGTAGAAAGTACTATCATGTTTATGGTGAAATACTAATTTCATTTATTGCGCTATCGTACACAATTATTGCAATTATTTTACATAAAAAAGTTTACACTTCAGAAAGATCAACTTTCATCCATAGCTCATGGAAAGCATGCGGTGACGATGATGTGACGAAATTTGGTTACCTTGGGTGATAAAAATACAAGAAACATCTTAAATCTGCAAGTATTTGTCTCGGGTCTAGGTGTTTCTAAGTATAATATGTATGTATTTACAAAAAAATATATAAGTAGTATATCAGTCATTTTGTACCCATTACACAAGCTCTGCTTACTTTGCGGCCATATGATGCTGTGTGAAATGTCCGGCATTCTTTATTATTATCTTAAAGGGTATGCTAGCATCTAGAAATAAACGAAACTACATATATAGGGTAGTGGCACCAAAAGATGAACGATTAAGCGTTTTTGACAACTTTGAGTAGCTTTTCCTCCTTTACTTTATGATATTATCGCTTGCCAGTATTTTTTAATAATTACTTATATACTTAAGATTTGACTGCTGAAAAAGAAAATTACTATGTCTACTAGTTTTTTTGCAAAATTAGTATTTGTCGAAGATTTTGGATTTTTCCCCTATAGATGAACGCCGACCCCTCATTATGAACGATTTGCCTCCAATAATTGAACTAACATTTTAAATGAATTTAGTTTTATAAATTTAGATTTTTATAAATTAGAAATGATTTCTGCATGCCTTTTCGTGATGTTAGGGTGCCTTTGCAAAAATAGCTGCAACCATTTTTTGCCTGGTTTCAGGTTCGAACCTTTAATTTCATCATTTGCGTTTACAGGAAAGCCAACTTTGGCCAAATTTAAAATCCAAGTAGCAATTTATCTTCTTCATCATCTGATAACAGTTTATTTGGCCCTTTTCTACTCTTTGTGTGTACCCTTTGTGATATTAAATTGAAGCCTGGCTTTGCTTAGGGAAATCTGTTCATTTTAAGGAACAACACCTTAAAGTTGAATAAAATGTAAATATATTAATAAGTTCAAGTTTTGAACATGATTCCTAAAGTTGAACAGATTAAGATTTCATACTAAATAAAAAATAAAATAATCAAAAACACAAAAAACATATGGTCAGCTTTTGGTAATTAGCTTCATATAATAACTAAAACTAATTTAAGATATTTTATTTTTATCTTAAAGCGATAGATTCTAAGGTCTGTAAAATTATGCTATTTCTCCATTAGTTGAATGGGTCAATGGACCGGTCATTTTTTGGGTCAAGCAAATAAAATTGTACCCAATACTTGAACAGTCAATTTCTTTTTCAAAAAGCTTATGAGAATTTGTATAAATATAATCAAAGCTTGATTTATCAAGTTCTTATTTCGTATAAAAACCACTCAAATCGATAATTACTTCTTGCTTTAATCTAACAAAATGCTTAAATTGGGAAGGCACTACCTTAAGTAGGTTTCCTAGGAAATCAGGTTTTCGGCGGGAACCACTCACACAACGACTCGCCACGAGCGCGTCAGTAGGTAGTAAAACTTTTGATGTTTTGATTGAAAATGACGGACAAAATATTTCCATATGCGGAAAAAAATATTGCACACATGTAAATAGCGAGATATTTTAATATTTTTGTAATATTGTATTGTCAGTCAACTTTTGGGGGCCAGTCAACTTTTGGTGCCACTACCCTAATGTAAGAGACCAAAAGATTTTTGTAAGTTGTATTATACGAGGGGTGGTCTAAAAGTCCGCAGAACGGGGGAAGGTGATGCAGGCTACATTTGTTTGGTATGTCGCTAATCGGGTACTCATTATGAGTATATATTTAAATTATTAGACCTTAGACCTCATTTGTTTACGAGTTATCGCCTGCAAACAAGTATTATATTGTAAAATGTGAGGAACGCGCTTTTACCCACGTATAACTTTGATCACGCGAGCGAAATCAAACAGTCCGCGAATCAAACTTACCACAAACCGTGTAACGTAATGTTACTTTTACAATATACATTTACATTAAAATATGTTTTTTTTTAATAAAGCATTAAAACATAAATATATAAATAAATAACATTGCGTTGTGTCGAAACTTCGTATCACAAATCAGACATTGCGTTGTCTGAACACGGTTGTAACCATCCTTTTTTCAGAACTACTCGCATTTTGAGAAAAAATAAATGAGAGCATAAAAGAAAAAACTGAGAATGTTCGTTCTGATACTAGCCCTGCCACTGGTCCTAGCCGCACGTCCTAAATACCTCCTCTCGTCACAGGTCATCACGGTACTTACTCGAGGCTAGGACCACATAAATTTTCACAAAATTAGTTCACGAAATTAGCTCTGATAGATTCTATTTGTAATGTATTCGCTTTCCAGTTACATATCCTACCTACCTAGGTATGTAATCTATGTAATTTATACCTCATTATTGTAATATTATTTTCAATATTATTAATGGTAATATTGTATGCAGGTATTAGGTAGGTAGGTAGGTATTGTACCAGCCTACCTATTTCCACGAATGTCTTCTACAGTTATTATGATAGATGGCTTCCACTGTTGGAATGCAGTGCATGTGCCTAGATATATGTAGGTATATATAGCTTCCTATCCAAACCTATCTAGATGTATCTACTTGCATACTTTTTCTCATACTTTCATAATGTAAACTCGCTCTGATTTCTCCAGGCCACCTCACTACATACGTTTAGGCATTTCCCTAACTAGCGGTATCTCCTGAGGTGGTCACTCTCATGTTGGAAATCAGTGGTTAATCCGGACTTAATTTCCAGGGTTTCAGGTTACCAGTTCTGCATAAATCAATACATGCTCCCTTCATGAGGCCGGACAGCACCGCCTACCTATCCACTAACTGAACAACTGCCGAGGAGCCCTGAGTTGATGACTGACCTCTCGTCTCTTCACGTCACGCTAAAATTCAGGGAAGTGCCGTGCATACCCAAGCAACCGTTAGGCGGGCCATAGAATCCTCCCTTGTGTTTCTCAATGAAAATAAATGTTTGTTGTCGACCTACGGTGTTTTTGTATTTACCTACGAGGACCCGTAGCCGGCACAACCGATGGGTTCTATAAGAGAAATCACGCTGCTCCAATAAATTTTGCTTCACCGTTTTAAGCATATGAGTGAAGGTATTCAACCTGCCTGCTTGCTTGGTTCTTTATAATACCTGCCAATTACAAATAATCAGACCTGACTGACTGGCTGACATAGGAACCAACTCGAACAGTTGTTTAAGCTGTACATTGTTCGCTATTCGCTGTAATAACCTGACTCTTATGAGACTGGGGGGAACATGGAGCATACACACAAACACACACACACACACAAACACACACACACACACAAACACACACACACACAAACACACACACACACACAAACACACACACACACAAACCTACAGTTACACATCAAGCTACGGGTTTCTTGTTTGTTTGTCTATATATCTAAATATTATGTTTATCATTCTCACAACTCGAACAGTTGTTTAAGCTGTAAGTGGTTCGCTGTTCGCTGTGTAACTTGACTCTTATGTTATGAGACTGGGAAGAACATGGAGCTCACACATAACCACACACACACACACCCTACACGATAAAAAAAATCCAGATCGGTTCAGGCGTCTTTGAGTTATAGGTAAACATTCATAACAAAAAAGATTCCGACGAATTGAGAACTTCCTCCTTTTTTAATGTTGGTTAATAACATTACTAAAGTGAAGTCGCAGAGCGTTCTGTAGGCATAATAGGCGATCGATATCTCTAGGATGCAATTTGCATGCATCAGCCTTCTTTCTTACGGAAATAGGTACCTACAGCTGAATCACAGCTGTGTTACAAATAGCTGGTTGACTTTCCTGTAGAGATTCAAAAGTTTCAATCATTCAACGCGCTGGCTGTATATAACTAAGGGAAAATGTACTCGTACTTATGTAAGTAAAGCCAGTGTTTTTAGTTTGGTCTACGTTCGTTACTAGGATTTAATAACTAGTTATATATCAGGATTTTTATTTACTGTTTTATAACCAGTTATTTAACAAGATCTTTTTCTTTCTAGATCTAGATCTAGATCTAGATCGATCTAGATCTTTCCATTTTTATTATGAGAACCTATGAGTCATGTATGGTCTCCTGGTACACTGGACAAATTAGCGACCGGGACAGAGTAGAGTCAGGAGAAAAAGTTAAATCAGATCGAAACTAGTTAATTAGGTTATGTTAGAGTATAGAAAACAACGCGCAAGGCGAGCGAGCAAAGCGAGCGTGCCGCCGCCGTAGCGGCCGCCGAAACGCCAGTGTTAATTTGTCCAGAGTAATTTGTATGAGGTTCTCGTTATATATATGGAAAACAATCTTGTTTAATAACTGGTTAACTATAAAACAGTGACAAAAATCCTGATATATAACTAGTTATGAAATCTTAGTTACGAACGTGGACCAAACCGTGTTTCTAACATAGGGTCTAACATAAATTCATGTCTTCTTTGAAAAAAAATCGAACGAAAATCCACATTCATTTCTAAACACTTACAATAGAAATATAAAGTAACTACAAGAACGTATTAATAGATCAAAGAGATTGATGGACGTTATTTATTTCTTCAGCACCTTTGTAGATACGAAAGTAATATACAATCAAAAACAATATCAACATATTTTTATTTGTTAAAATCACAGAGACCATTTTATACTATTTATATAAGAGTATGTGACGTTTCGTGTATATCCCCAAACAAATATTGTGTAAATACAACATTTTATATTTAGTTTGATGGAAGCATCCGTTTCCGGTAGCATCTTTCATATCAGACGAAACAGTAGCGACTGGCATATATTGGTTTCTGTACCTACCTACCTAGTCAATAAGTATTTTTGTTGTATTATTGTATTACATAATTGCATTTAAGGAAATAAATATCATGACAGTGCCTTGTCAGTATATGTATATATGAAAATCTAATGTATGTTAACAAAAATGTTGAATGTTTCAAATATAATCATAATATTTATAAATAAATAAATCATCCGTTTCCGGTAGCATCTTTCATATCAGACGAAACAGTAGCGACTGGCATATATTGGTTTCTGTACCTACCTACCTAGTCAATAAGTATTTTTGTTGTATTATTGTATTACATAATTGCATTTAAGGAAATAAATATCATGACAGTGCCTTGTCAGTATATGTATATATGAAAATCTAATGTATGTTAACAAAAATGTTGAATGTTTCAAATATAATCATAATATTTATAAATAAATAAATAAATAAATAATCCTGGACATTTCGCACAGCATCATCTGGCCCCAAAGTAAGCAGAGCTTGTGTTATGTATGGGTACCACATGACTGATATCTACTTATATACTTTTTTTTTGTAAATACATACATATTATTCACAGAAACACACAGACCCGAGACGTAACAAACAGACAAACGGATTCTTCTTGAACTGGGGTTAGGAAGAACCGGCGCGCCTAGATTCACGGGCATGTAAGAAGACGATTCAAAATGGTCCTTATGATTTTAATAAATAAAACATATTTTGATTTGATTTGAATTGGTTGATTTATTGAATACACGTCTTAAATTCAATTGAGTTTAATCACCAAACCAAACCTCAACATAATTGACTGACCTGTCAGCTCAGTTGGTAGGAGCTCTGCCTTCTGCGCTGTAGGTTGATACATATTTATCTTGGGTGAACCACCCAAGATAAATATGTATGTGTGTGATGAACATAGGTGTTTGATATTTGTCTGGGTGTTAAAAAAATATCGTATGTATTTATTTATAAATCAGTATTCTATCAGTCTTCAGGTTCCCATAGTACAAGCTATGGTTAGTTTGGGGCTAGTTGGGGCTAGATGGCGTTCTGTGCATTGTCAACCATTATTTATTTATTTATTGATCACTAGCGACCCGCCCCGGCTTCGCACGGGTGCAATGCTGATACTAAATATACTACAGAATGTCTTTATATACAATGTTATATAGGAGAATAACATAGACTACGAGATAGACATATACCATTGCAGACTTTTGTGTAGACCTTTTAAAGATGTACAATAGTAGTAGGTACATTATTTTGATCTATCTCGTAGGGTTCAGCCAGCGTTTGCAATGTAAGCGCAAAAAAATGAGTTTATTTACGACATCACATTAGAAACCACTAAAATTATCAGTGTTTCTCTACTATATTATGCATGTATTATACATATAAACCTTCCTCTTGAATCAATTTATATATTAAAAAAAACCGCATCAAAATCCCTTGCGTAGTTTTAATTCCGAATCCGTGTACATACTTGGGGATTTTAATGCTCACCCTGAAGAAGACTTTAGTAACTGTGACTTGCTGTGAACAGGATTGGATATGTGCAGACCTTGAAATACTGGGTTTACACTCTGGTACCTTTACATATGTGAGTGATTTTCATGGCAGTAGGTGCTGGCTAGATCATTGCTTGGTGACAAGGGCTGCCTGGGCGACAGTGACCAATGTATGTGTCCGGCACGGTGTATACTGGTCAGATCACTATCCACTCAAAGTGCATAGTAATATAAACCTAATTAAACCTAAATGTTTTAATTTTAATGTACAACCTAACAGTAAAGTTACTTAGGGGGAAAGAGATACCAGCTAAATAGAATCTTTTAATTCACTTTGCCACACATTGCTATGCAAAATAGAGTTGCCAGTTGAACTTACTAATTGTTGTGATAAATTGTGTGACGAAATTGACCACAGGTTAGCGATAGACTCATTATATAAAAACTTGATAAGTATACTTAGGAAAGCATCAATTGAGAGTTTTGAATCAGCTCAGGGTAAAAATAGGAGGCGAACCCATGTTGCAGGATGGAACAGGCACGTCAAACACACTCATGAGCGAGCCCGTTTGGCCTATAATACTTGGCTCATGTATGGAAAGCCACCTAATGGGCCTGTTTACAGACATATGGTTGAGACCAGAAAGGTTTTTAAGAGTAAATTAAAATGGTGTCAGAACAATCAAAAACAAATTAAAATGGACATATTAGCTACACATCATGTCTCTAAAATTTCACCAGCTTTTGGAAACATACCAAAAAACTATCCCCATCAAGTGGTCTGTCTGTTAGTGTGAGTGGCGTGTCTGATCCGCAATGTATTGCCAATGTCTTCATGGATCAATTTAAGGTTGAGCCAAGTTTGTCAACCAAGCGTGTGCAGGTGCTCAATACTGAAGTCCAAACCGCTGATTTCCATGTGAAGGTTGATACTGATGATGTCAAAAAGATCATTATGAATATGAAGAGGGGAAAATCGCCTGGTCATGATGGACTCAGTATGAGAGCATTTGCAACATGCTGGTGCTCACCTGCCTAGGGTACTGGCTATGCTTTTCAATCTCTACATAGGCCACTCTTACTTACCGGAAGAGCTCATGAAAACCATTGTCATTCCTGTCAAAAAGAACAAAACAGGCGATGCCTCGGATGTGTCCAATTACAGGCCCATATCTCTAGCCACGGTGGTTGCGAAAGTGTTGGACAGTATGCTTGACAAACACCTTACAGAGCACTTGAATATTCGAGATGAGCAGTTTGGGTTTAAACCCGGTCTCTCAACTGAAACTGCGATCCTGTGCCTCAAGCATACTGTCCAATACTATACAAGCAAGAAGACACCAATATATGCCTGTTTTCTGGATCTATCTAAGGCATTTGACCTGATATCTTATGATATCCTGTGGGACAAGCTGGTGAAAGATACTACAATGCCCAGTGATCTCATAAATATTTTTAAGTTCTGGTACTCAAATGAGAAAAACATGGTTAGGTGGTCAGGCTCGCACTCTGAGGAGTACAGGTTGAGGTGTGGGGTGAGGCAGGGGGGGGTTACCTCTCCGAAGCTTTTCAATTTGTACACCAATCAGCTGATTGCTGAGCTCAGTAGTACCAAGATAGGTTGTTCTATCCATGGACATAGTGTAAATAATATCAGCTACGCAGATGATATGGTTCTACTGAGCCCATCAATCAGTGCCCTGAGACGTCTATTAAAGGTTTGTGAGACATACGCAGCGGCCCATGGGCTCAGGTATAATGTAAAAAAGAGTGAGTTGCTTCTCTTCAAAGCCGGTATGAAGAGTACGGTACGGTACGCTGTACCTCCGGTCTCGCTTTACGGTACCCCTCTCAATTGGGTCAAACATTTTAAATACCTGGGTCACTGGGTCACTGAGTATATGTCAGATAATGTAGATAATGTAGGTGTAATATGGTGGCTCGTAGATTCGCACGTTGAACTGCGCCAGTCAAAATAACACTCTTTAGGGCGTATTGTACTTCTTTCTACACTTGCAGTCTGTGGGCCAGATATACACAAAAAGCCTACAACGCCTTACGCGTTCAATACAATAACGGCTTCAGGATGTTGTTAGGTCTGCCGTGGTACTGTAGCGCATCAGGTATGTTCGCGGGTCGCATCCCTGGTGGGCCGCATGCGCCGCAGCTCAAACAGCCTGCTGACCACCGTGGTGCAGGACCTCGGCTCCAGTATTGTGGGCCACTGGATTATGATGCTGAAACCGGTATCATCGCTGGTGGCACAATAGTCTGTCTAAGACAGACCTGTAATAGTTTTTATTTTATTTTAGTTTTCATTAGATATGTAATTGTATTTTATCGTGTATCGTGTGTGTATTTTATGTATTTATGTTCTATGGACTATGGTCTGAAATAAATGATTCATTATTATCATTATTATAATAAACTTCTTATACTTTTGGTTTCATGGATCCATAACTGTTTCATTATCATCCTTCGGGTCATCATTTTTATACTCGAGTTGTGTTAACTTCAAGACTTCTTTATTTTTGTAAACTTTTTCAATGTTTTTAAGGTGTTAAACCGAATAATTGTTTGAACGCAGTTACATGTCACAATATGGTCTCATAGTTCCATACTAATTGTTGAGATCTTGTTTTATATGTTGTGAACTTAATAAATAAAGCTTAAAAACTAACTGTTTTCGACTTTAGGGTTATATGTGCTATTTGCACTCAAGCCTATTTGTTTTCATTGGCTAGGTAAGTATTTATAATTAAAAATCTTTAATTAGATTATTGGTAATACGGTAATCAATAATAATAAGAAATATTGCCGGACATTTCACACAGTGTCATCTAGCCTCTAAGTAAGCAGAGCTTGTGTTATGGGTACCACATGACAGATAGGTACACTACATCCTTTTTTTATGTAAATACCTACATATTATACATAGAAACACCCAGACCCTAATAAAGGTCTTTTTATTGTTACATTAATTAATGCAATTGATGATGGAAATGGTGGCTTATTTTTATTGGATGCCCCGGTGGAACTGGAAGACATTCCTCATGTCATTGATTTTGACTATCTAGCGAATCCAATTTACAGGCACTGGATTTCTGTCCACCTGGACGGAAATAAAAAATGACTCCATACTATATTATATAATATGGTATGGATAAAAAATCCATAATACAAAGGGTATTATGGATTTTTTATTCATATACTTACTTTGTATTTGGGTATCTGTATGTTTTATTTTTTTGTATTGTTTAGTATTTTTTGTGGTATGGGTGTCAATGCCTGAAATAAACGAATTTATTATTATTATTATTAAAGATCTAAGCATACAACGGGACAGACAGCGGAAAGCGACTTTGTTTTATACTATGTAATGATGTTTCAAAGCAGTAACTTAAGATCATAGATCAGTACGTTAGTGTTGCTGCTTCCTGTGTTCACTACGTCCAAACTATCTACTTGCTCATGAATATTTAATATAATACTTACATCGGAGGAATATGGTTTAAAGGAATGCAAGGTTGTGCAGGAACTAAAAACGTTGACTGGAGATCAATAAGTTTAACCAAGAGATAGTAATTTAATATAGTCCAGCAGAAATCATAATTATATTGGTCGGTAACGTAGTAACGCATCTATCTTGAAGACATTTGAAAACTTTATATTAGTGCCATATTTTTAGGCCATATATCCCGAGATCTGTTGTATTAGTAAAGCAATTTGTTGGAGCCCGGGCCTGCTTGCGTCCACCAACTTTTCTAATCTAAACTGTTTGCCCGCGTTCAATCTTTGTGGAAACTCGTTCACGATTGTCGCACCCACATACGAGACCAACGAACCGTGGCTGACCTGACACTTATAAACTACAATGGATTCGGCAGTTAGACTTGTTTATTTAAAGAAATATTCCAGTATCATGCAGTTCCCATAATAAACTATACTCGTATGTTAGCAATATTAAAATAAATAAATATTGCCGGACATTTTAAACAGCGTCATCTGGCCCCAAAGTGAGCAGAGCTTGGGTTATGGGTACCAAATGACTGATATACTACTTACATATATTTTTTTTGTAATTACATATTATACATAGAAACACCCAGACCCGAGACAAATATTTGCAGATCATACAATCATTTGTCTCGCGGCGGGAATCGAACCCGCAGCCTTTTGCGTCTTAGACGGACTTTAGTCTACTGCATTCAGCATGGTCATCGTAAGGATTGAATAAGTGTGTTTCGGGTGTTCTCGATCCCAGCTGTGTGAGCTTGTGAGTGGATATTGCAATTATAGCATCGCAATTATAATTATAGTAGGTATGTACAATTTTAGTATTTATTCAAGCATTTTCAGGTAAAACGTAAAGATTATTATTATATTACTTGTGATTATTTTAGATTCTATTTAAGCTATTCTCGTCTGAACCACAGGACAGGATTACCTAATTCAGTCTCGTTTAAGCATCTTCCTTTGTCTAATTAACATTTTGCTTGGTTCTATTTTTTGAATTTTGAAAAAATATTCTATATGACTTCTGTGGAGTAGTGAGCCAAGGTATTTCGTATTACTAACAAAAAACAAATCATATAAGCAGTATATCAGTCATACGGTACCCATAACACAAGCTCTGCTTAATTTGGGGCTAGATGATATGTGTAAATTTCCAGCATTATTTATTAATGATTACTTAATCTTAACCTGAGCAAGTCCCCAAGTCAATGAAATATAATACTATTACAACTAAAATCACATGGGTCGTTTTGAACCTCTTCTAAACTACAAAATGTGGTCAACAACAGCAGCTTGGCACACAACAGCTCGTATACCTACATACCACTAGTTTCAGCACCTTGCTAGACGCAGAATAACAATTTTAAGGTTCCTTGTAAGTTGTAGCCATTCTGTTCATTTCACTTTCAAAACTTTCGTGAGTTGTACTATACATTTTGATAAACACGGGCTTTACTCACGTATTATTTTGACGATGGAGGCACCGACACTGTTTCGATTCATCTAGAGAAACTTCATTCTTCATTCAAACTCACCCTGAGTTTGATCCGCGGTCCTCAGCTCAGCGAGCGGAACGCGGATATCCATGAGTTATAAGCGAGTTGAATATAAAATATTTGAATACATATTATGTAACCTAATGTTTCAAAAAAGAAAGAAAGAAAGAAAGAAAGAAAAATGTTTATTTGACACAAAAAGAAGAAGAAAAATGAAGTCAGTATTTCCAAAAAAATATAGGGCAACACTGAACACGAGTAAGTGTACTATAGTTGGTATTTGGTATTGGTTGGTATATATCAATCAGTCCGTGAAACGTTATAGTTAGTATACGAACGCAACCCATAAACGCGAAATATTCCTTATTTATATTAGTACCTGGATGACAGAGCTTTGTTCGGTATAAAAGACGGATAAAACGACGTTTTCTAAAAATGAAACCTAGCGATGTATCGCCCCCGAAACCCCCCGCATACTAAATTTCATGAAAATCGTTGGAGCCGTTTCCGAGATTCAGATAATGTATATACATATATACAAGAATTGCTCGTTTAAAGGTATTTGATACATAAAGTCCAATTAAAAGTTTTCCAAAAAGCAGCCAAGCTAGCTAGCTAGCTATTTATATAAAAACACAAAAAGTTTCATCATTTTTAGAATAGATAAATACATCATAATTCGGGACATTTCATACAGCATCATCTAGCCCCAAAGTAAGCAGAACTTGTGATATGATAACCATATGACTGATATACCACCCAGACCCGAGACAAATATTTGCAGATCATACAAACATTTATTCCGCGGCGAGAATCCAACCCTTTGCGTTTCAGGCGGACTTTCGCCCACTGTAACACAGAAGTCGTCACGTAAAGATCCTTGCCAAGCCCGTAGCTTGGCAAAGCATATATATCCAGGTACAACGCAAGCAGAGCCGCGCGCAGAAGCTATATAGGTACATAGTATAGCAAACGTTTCCTTTGGCTCGACAACTTTTTTTGCACTATTAGTAGGTACTCATGCAATACCAAGTTTAGTTAGTGGTCTTTTGACTCAAACGCCCAAACGCCATAAACGCCTTTGCAGAATTTCAATTGTTAGATATATTTTCGCTTCCCAGGTTTTTTGCAAAAGCGAAACTGCTGGCAAACTTAATTGTCCGCTTTAAGTAAGCGGATTTTTCGCTAACGAGCGCTTTTTGACACTCCCCTTGCTATCGTGTAAGGAGGCGCAAATAGTAGAGTCGCAAAAATACATTTTACAAATAGATAGGAGTTGCGCTGTTATTAAATGACTTCAAAAAAAAGTGGAGGTCCTCAATTCAGTAGTGTTTTTACATATTTATTTTAATTTATGTATTTGTTACCTCGTTCATAACTCCGTCATTTCGGGTCTGGGTGTTTCTATGTATAATATGTATGTATTTACAAAAAATAAAAAGTATATAAGTAGTATATCAGTCATGTGGTACCCATAACACAAGCTCTGCTTACTTTGGGGCCAGATGATGCTGTGTGAAATGTCCGGTATTATTGTTATTATATATGAACCGATTTGAAAAAAATATTTTATCATTTGAAAGGATATACTTCCGGATTGGTCTTATAGAAATTTCGTTAAAATTAATTCAGTAGGTTGGTTTTTAAATCCAAATATCTGGATAAAAATATGTCATTCAAGTAAACGAAATGCCGATATCTTGCTTTTCTGTGACTTTCCAGTGACTTTCCAGTCCAGTGTTTCCGAACTAAATAGCGTATAATATTTTTTTTTATGTTAATTAGGTCGGTTTTCTTTTTCTTTTTAAAACACAATTAGTTTAATTTAGCATACCCTTATATACCCTTGGCATAGCCCTTGATGATTGGAAGCGCACAATTCTAACCTTTTATATTTTGCCGGCAGGACATTGTAAAAGCGAGTTTAGAGAAAACGAGCAAATGCTAATTGTATCCCCACTATAACAAATTCTTATGAAGTAACAGAACACTCCCACATTCACATGTAAGTACCTTTAAAATACAATTATGTGAAACTTAACTCCAAAAAGATGATAAAGTACGTAAGATAAAAATTAAATTTGGTGTATATTATTTTTTATTTTGATATAATAAATAAATAAATAATAAATAATCCAGGACATTTCACACACCATCTTCTGGCCCCAAAGTAAGCAGAGCTTGTGTTATGGGTACTAATATGACTGATATACTACTTATATACTTTATTTATTTTTTTCTAAAAACAAGCATATTATACATAGAAACACCCAGACCCGAGACACATACTTGCAGATCATACTAACATTTGTCCTGCGGCAGGTATCGAACCCGCAACCTTCTGCGTCTCATAATCTAAGTAGGTTTTATTTTTATGCGACACCGACTGAGAAACTTGCCTATTCCCTTTCCAAATATAACTTAGAAAGTACATAATTTCAGGCCTACTAAAATGCGGGATGGCAAAGTCTATGGAATTTTATTTCTAACGCGTTCAGCGGGAGAGAAAATTGTATGGAAATCCATTTCTAACGAAAAATAAGAAATTGAAGCATTAGTGCATATACATGAATTAATAGTGTCTTGCAATCGGCGGTCTGATCGAGGTTACGATTTATACCAGACAACCGTTTTCTACCTTGTTCTAGCGGTAACTGTTTGTTCGTTTGATCTAAGACCCTAAAAGAAAACGTCTGCGGAACATTTTAGACTGTGCTTTCACAGGTTTGTGATCGGACCGAAATTCCGGCGTCTGACGTTCGCCGGATACATACTTGAAGGCCTAGAAAAGATCCACTTTTTGCTGACATTCACACCTTACGCCTTACGGCTTCCACGAAGATATTAAACTAGAAGGATCTGAGGGTAATTCTGTTAACTTCCGTAAGCTCGAACCGCAGCCGAATGACTTTTGACGTGTTTTCGTATTCTGCTAATGAACAACGGATCAGCTTACGTTAGGTTTACGCAGTCGTCAACGATCGATCGAATGTTTTCTTTTGTCTGGTCATAGAGATAACACAGGTTTTTAGGATTGTATTAGAATAAAATGATAACCGTTGTAAATTAACAGAATTGAGGCCCTTCTTCTTCGTTAACGGCATGTGATGACAATTTTGCGAATGTCAAGTGTTTAAATTGTTTATAGTAAGACGTCACAAAATCGTATGTTGTCGTTCATCGTTTGTTATTTTATAAACAATGTCTCTTTATAAAATAATTATACAGATTATTTTTGCTCGAATCACAAAGAAACACAAAACTTTCATTCCAATTATTCACACCCGACTCAATAAGTCTGGCTTTATTTGAATTAAATCCTCAAAATTACAAATAAAACCAGAATTAAATCGGGAAAAATGAATATTATGATTACGTTTTAAAAACTAAAAAGACAACCGACTTCATGTATATACACATGGTAGATACTGTAAAACGTTGAGGAGTTCTCTTGACTGTCCTTCGTCTTCATCATCAGACCCTTAATGACAGTCACAACCCATCTAGGTGTACAGTTCTCATCAATACAAATGAATCAAACCCAAACACCAGGTAATTGCGGTAAATCGTTGAGGAGTTCCCTTGACTGTTTTTTGGCTCCATCATTAGATCGACTTCAGACCTTCATTAAATAGTAGTGCTCTAAAACATTTTAATAAAAAATAAACAAACGCACTAGTCGCCACTACGATTTTCGAAAGTTCCCCTCGATTTCTCTGGGATGCCATCATCAGATCCTAATTTCCTTATCATGGCACCACCCTTTCCAACAAAAAAATAATCATCAAAATCGGTTCATAAACGACGAAGTTATTCGCGAACACACATAAAAAAAATATACGAATCGAATTGAGTAACCTCCTTTTTATGAAGTCGGTTAAAAAGAGCACAATGTTTACTTCGCAAAACGGGCAAATATAATCCGACATCATACCATAAACAATATAAACACTTGACACTGGAAACATTGACATTAATATGACACATCACATGCCATTAACAAAGCAGAAGAAGAATACTGACTAAGCTTTATGGTTACGTACCTCAAAAAGAAAAAATAAGCTCATATAGAATAGAATAGAATAGAATAGAATAATAGTTTATTTGACACACAACACGAAAAAGGTTACAAACATAGATAAACAAATAGGAGAATGATTAGAGTAGGTAGGCCAAATTACACACTATAAAAGAGTACATTTTCGCTTGTGGTGCCAAACAGGTCCAGTCTCAGCTTTAATGCCACTCCTATTGGAGACAGCGCTGGTTTTCAGACTGGGCCTTTCAGGGTGACATCACGGGCGGGACATTTATACATAAATAAACAAAAAATACAAACAGTTAAAACAAAAAAAAGTGAGAGTTACAAACATTAAATTAAAGAGATACTTATTTGGTAGAATACGAACTAAATACATTCACACAATAATAAAATGACAATGTTTTTAAGGTGACAATGACAGATGACAGATTTAAAAAATGGATTAATTAATAGAGTTGGTTGAATTGTTTATAAAATGTACATAGGCACTACATATACATACTAATTACATATTATCAAATTAGCTTTATGCACTTATATCGTCTGTCTGTCTTAATTCCAAACTCAAATTTTCATCGGTCGCACTTGTTTATCGTTCTTTTTTCTAAAACCATACATAAATTAATATTTATTATTCCATTGTCATTACTAATACTAGGTAGGTACTAGTATATTGAGGTCATTGACGATTTAGAAAGGATATCTCATTTCGTCAAACTTTTACCCGTTTAATATCAATATCCCCGAACCCCGATCAATCCACTGTCGCCGAATGTTTGCAAACACAATAAAAGTTGGAAATCGCTGTCTGTCAGAACAAGAGATGATGTACGACACATCTTGTTGTTACGTACGTACGTAACTTCGCGCGAGGGTTCCATATTTGTGTAAACTGAAGACGTAAACAAAACTCGGTTCTTTGGCTTGAAATAAGATAAAAGGTTTATCTACTATATATTTGTCAAATACTCACTCATACATCATGAAATCTCAGAAACCACTGAACGGATTGGAGTGAAATTTAGTAAGCAGCTTCCTCTAGGGCCGTAGGTGCTCGCTAAGAAAGGTTATCAAAAAATTCACTCGGTAGCATGGTCAACCGCGAAAACCGCGATAAAGCTTTGTAATTTTTCCGGAACATTCATTCGTTCAAATCTTGCTACTCTTTATCTATACCACGCGGACAAAGCCGCGGGAAACAGCTACTTCTTTATAAAATACGCCTTACGCATTTTATACGCTGACGCTCTTAAGTGTGAAACGCGTAACCTCTTTTGAGCCGATCCAGTAACTCATTTTAACACACGACAGATGTAACCTACTTGTTCAAAACTCGACCTGACGCTCACACAAACTTATACTAGGGCCTCAGTACTCGCATACTGTAGAAAATTGGTTAATGGTTATGTATCATCATCTATTATCTTATCTGTTTATAGTTTAGAGACAGCTACGCCGTATAGCCCATTGCGCCCATTATTATCCTACTATAAGAAAGTGTATATCGACGTTTATATTTTCCGATGTTTATACTTTAGTTTATAACTCAATTACGTCGTAACGGCTGAACGGATCTGAATGAGACTTAGTATAAATATAGTCTGTAACCTGGAGTACTTTATCTATATAATACCTTTAAATGAGTAATTCTTGTGTATATGTATAAATATAATCTGAATCCCGGAAACGGCACCAACAATTTTCATGCAATTTAGTATGCAGGGGGTTTCGGGGCGGCGATAAATCGATCTAGCTAGGTTAAATTTTTAGAAAACGTCGTTTTATTCGTATTTAATACTAGTCTTTATGTAGGTATCGAGCGTGCGAATCCGCGAACAGAAGCTAGTATTATTATAATGACAGCTACAACCTGCTACTCTTAAGGGCTCGTAGCACGCGAACCAGCTACGGATTACATTGTAACAACAGCTCAAGTCAAGCTCGCAAAATGATGTCAAATGACGTCAAATGACTTCAACAAACACCTCGTAAGCCTGCGCAACTTAACGTTGTCACTTGCGGCTAACGAATGACATTACACAAGGTCTTAGGATGACGGAAGGGTTCCGCACACGGCTCCACGGCATCGGCACAGGTGTGCAAGACGACCCATCCTGCTCTTACCTAATTGGCTCTTGTTTATGCAAACAAATTGATGTTATAAGTTCCGCCATTTGAATTAGTTGTAGCCTAAACTTGGATAAGCTTTTGGGACTCCCTTACGGAACCCTAATAACACCACATGTTACTTGTTGTGGTAAGTTTTAACACTTAGTTGGTAATGGGGTATAATATTGGATTTTCGACCGTTCGCTGCTGTTATTTTAAAGGTTTTTGTAATTTGGTTTTTACTTTTTAGATTTGTTTCATGTCGGATGCTTACTAAATACCTAATAACGGACACCTCCTCATTTTTTTTTAATATGTTTGTTACATCATAACTCCGTCCTTTATGAACCGATTTGAAATTATCTTTTTTTATGAGAAAGATACTCTGCGATTAGTCCCAAATTTTATCAAAATAAGTTCAGTAGTTTAGTTTTTAAATCAAAATCGATGGAAGAAATATGTCTTCTTAGTAAACGAAATTTCCTATATTTATATTAATGAAATAGGTTTTCTTTTTAGTTTTTAAAAATAGTTATATTTTATAAGTTACAAAGATCTATGAGGATGTCTAGAGGAGGTATACTAACCTAATTTATGAATACATTAATTAGGTACAATAGTACGTACATACATTGATACAGGATCAATTTTCGTTTTAATGGTACTACGAACGAATCCACCTGGAGACCGATCAGTCTATTTTACTGTTTTTTTATGAATTTGATTTATAAATTGTAATATGTTTTAAGAACGAGTAACTTGGACTCAAATGAATAATACTGGTCATCCCACACAGCCCCAAGGTAAGCAGAGCCCCCATCTAGCCCCAAGGTAAGCAGAGCTTGCGTTATGGGAACCACGTTTAATATATACATTTTTTTTTATCTACGATAAACCTACGTTTGACCACGATCTCGCCTGATGTTAAGCGACGATGTGGCCGACGATTGGGCACGCAGGTCTAGAATACACCTATTTACTCGAGCCTTGAAGAGACCTAGATTGTAATTTTCAGGAAAGACAGACGACGGTATAGCATTCCAATCCTTGGCTGTACGAATTATAAATGTGGAAGCAAAGCGCTTTGTTCGTAAAGGTGGTAGGTTAACATGGTATGTATGGATGGTATTGAGCGGTACGTCTGCTTGTCCTGTTGTGAAAAGGAGATGGTGGAATCAGATCATGTAATTCCTGGGCACATTCTCCGAAATGTATAAATGTATATTATATATTATAGGATATTATAACCTATAATATTCTAGTTATATACCTATCTTTAAATACAAACAAATGATACAGGGTAAACATTTATGTGATGAACATATGTGTTTGT
The DNA here is from genome assembly GCA_948098915.1 of Lampropteryx suffumata. NCBI lineage: Eukaryota > Metazoa > Arthropoda > Insecta > Lepidoptera > Geometridae > Lampropteryx > Lampropteryx suffumata. Next base: position 12,997,857 of record OX402561.1, read on the forward strand.
TTAGTGCCTGGGTGTTATAAAGTATCTTATGTACCCATGTATTTAAAAATACATCCCGCGGAAGCTTCCTCGGAAGGTTCCGCGGAAGGTCTTATAATTCTCTTAAGTTATAAAATGGTAATCGTTTTTTGTCGGTAGTTCATTATAGAATACCTTAATTTTGATTTGATAGAAAATAATACGTTAAGCAGTTCAATACTTTATTCTTTGGATGTCACTATATATTTACAAATAAAAAGTATATAAGTAGCATAAGTCATGTTGTACCCATAACATAAGCTCTGCTTACTTTGGGGCAAGATGATGCTTTCAAAACTTTCGTGAGTTGTACATTTTGATTACTCACGTATTATTTAGTATTAATAGTAATTAATAGTAATTTATGTACAGATGTTGCTGTGTAAGTTGTTCAAGTATATATTAGATTTTTACAGATCGTTTTAAACTGTCTTTCTTAGGAAGTGTTTCACACGTATTTTACTATTTAATTATTCACAACATTCATTGTTTAATCAGCTTTTATGTAGGTAACTATCTACCCATCAATTATATGCTTCATATAGATTAGATTTCTCAGATAACATTTTTCCATTCAAGAAACTCTGAAACTCTGTTCAGAGTTTCTGCAAAAGGGTCACGTGCCAAAGTTTTTCGTTATCAACATTCTGGTTTCCACTGAATAAAAGTTTTCGTTAAAGAGCAACTAACGAGTTCTGACTTTCGTAGTTTAGTTACCTACCTAGAGCTTTAAGCTGGGAACACACAAGCATGTACCATGCGCAATGTTACAAGATGGACTGAACTCGTAAATACTTTGGAAGGCATGCCTTGTTTGTCCTTCATACGAGTGCTATAGAGTTTTAGTAAAATAAGCTTCTTTAGAACATTACGGAAATGTGTATCATCGCCTTTATTTGAATGTGGTGCGGACGGACGCTTAGATTAACAGTTCTTAATGACTTTGATGCTTCAATAGGAGCGGCTTTGTGTTCGTTGGATAGAACTTCGTGCTTCTACCTTTATTCTTATTTTCAATTGTATAGATATCAAGGTTAGGTGCTTTTTTGTAATTTATTATAAATATTATAAATCACAGTAGAACTGGTTTCTCCCAAACCTTACATGAAGATATTGCTGTAAACTGCAGGTAAAATCAGCTTTAATGCAAGGGGACACAGCTAGAAATGCAAAATAACATAATTTTGGTTTAGTTTAGAGTTTCGTTGCTCCTTGGAAAGATCTATTGCATTAGCTGGCGTGAAATTGACTGCATTTGTGCGACGCTGCACCTACATAGGGTGTGACGACGCATCAGTGGCGGCTTGGAGGTGGGGGACTCTCGAATCGATCAACTATCTGCCCCTTAAATAGATGCAGATAGACGCTGCATTTATAAATAGATTCAGTTATTGTGTGACTTAAGGATAGAATTCAAGTTTAAATTCAATAAATCTTTATTCGATAAAATCACAAGGACCACTTTGAATCGTCTTCTTACATGCTAGTGAATCTAGGTGCCGGTTCCTCCTAACCCCAGTTCAAGAAGTATCCGGCAAGAAACTTGTCTAGTCTTAACACTTTTTTGTATGATCCTTGCTAATTTTGTTACGGATGCCGAGTCGAGTTGGAGCAGATTCATCCCAAGCTTTTTTGTCATCTAAATAATCAGATATTAAATACAGAGAAGATACTCTTAGAACATTTTAAGTTCTAAGGTATATAAGATAACTCATGATTCGAAATTAGTGCTAGAATACTCAGCTAATCGTACCAGGGAAGAAGCCGTCGAATTTAAAGCATTAACCGATAATGCTCCACTCCTAAACCCACGCTGCACAAGGTTGATAGCAGCTCACTAATACTTCAGTAAGTCTAGCTGCAGGCAGCTTGAGCCTGGCTTTAATGCGGTATCTGAAACCACACGCTTTGAGTAGGTAATGAACCGCTTTAATGGAGAGCCGGTCCCTGTTGGAATACTTGTGGGACAAGGTGTTGTTATTCTACCTGTGGATGTGGATATTCTCGGAACTTTGAGATAAATCTTGCAAACCTGAGAGCACATTATGTTTACACAGATTGCTCACTTAGTTAAATACGTATACCAAAAGTATCAACCCAGAATAAAGCTAGATGTAGTATATTATATAAATATCTCCAAAAGCAAAATAATTCAGAGCAACAAGCTTATTACGATGTAGTAAGTACTTGTGTTACTGTACTAATACGTACTTTTAAACATTGTTTTGAAGATATAACTAAAACTAACAATCATGGTTTTGATATGTGCCGAAAAGCTCACATATCATAGTAAATATCCCGTTTCGAGTGAAAATGATTGTGTTGAAGTTCACTATGGTGCTGTCGTTCCGTTTATTTAAGCCTGATGAAAACGAAGCATTAAAATTTGCAGCGGGGCTAAGACTTATATGTACCTGTTTAATGTAGATCTTGTACGCTTCACTCAATATCTACAAGTTTAAAAAACTGCTTAAAAAACTTATATGATATAAATGGATGATGACGACCTCTGTAGCGCAGTGGGCTAAGGTCCAGCTGAGACGCAGAAGGTTGCGGGTTCGATTCCTGCTCCGGGACAAATGTTTGTATTATCTGCAAGTATTTGTCTCGGGTCTGGGTATTTCTATATGTATAATATGTATATGTATGTATTTACAAAAAAAAATATGTATAATTAGTATATCAGTCATGTGGTACCCACAACACAAGCTCTGCTTACTTTGGGGCCAGATGATGCTGTGTGACATGTCCGGGATTATTTATTTATTTATTTATGTTGACATTTTTATTCAAATTTTATGTATACCTAATTGTAATGAATAATCTCATTTACCTCATGATGTTTGCATGTCGGTCAACGACGAAGTGTGTGAGACAATTATTATGTAAGAACCTTATATTTACCAGAGCAAATAAATTAATTTCATTGTATTAACCGACTTTATCAAAAAGGAGGAGGTTCTCAATTCGTCAGAATCTTTTTTTTTTATGTACTTTCACCGATTACTCGAGAACGGCTGAACCGATTTGAAAAATTCTTTTTTTGTTTGAAAACAAATACTTCACACTATACTTCACATATATATACTTTACAGGTGGTCCCATATAAATTTTATCAAAATCGGTCGAGCTGAAAAATCTACGAAAATCAAAAAATTGTATACATCGATGATGTTTTCATGTACTTCGATACCTCGCTGTCTCATTGGAGCAGCGCGTTTATTTGGCCTACCCATATTATATATTATACAAAATACATCTACTTTCCACTAAAAATGTATTATAGGCTCAAATATCATTCAATGAAGTCGGTTTCTTTTTAGTTTTTAAAACGTAATTATTGCTGTATCAGCCGCCGGAAAGCTACGCAACGTAGTCTAGCCGCGATTATGGAAATCTGATAATATCAAAAAGTTTATGTAAACATAACATGTTTGTTTGATCTGCAAATATTTATCTCCGGTCTAGGTGTTTCTATGTATAGGTAATATGTATGTATTTACAAAAAAAAAGTATAAAAGTAGTAGGTAGGTTATATAGGTATAATAGTTAGTAGCTCTGCTTACTTTGCCAGATGATGCTGTGTGAAATGTAATATATATTATTATTATTATTGATACTAACAGATTTCAGTTGCTATTGATGAGTTGGTATTACGGTAGGTTAATGTTGATTGTAAGATATGCTGTCACATGAACAGAATCGGAGATAAAAACTCAACGTACGTAATACCAATCCATGAAATAACGCCTGCTAGTCGAAACTGATGTACATTGATTGTATTAAGAGTAATATAATCGCAATGCTGTTAGCGTACGCGTAGCACGCAAAGTAGTCATTTAGCAAAAAACAAATGTCAAACATACATAATATGTATATATGTCATACAACATACATAATATTTAAAAAAAAAAAAAAAGCCTGTGTCTCGGGACGCAGGTCAGAAGTTATAACTTAAACTAATCTAACTAGTGCTGTGGGTTAGAGTGAAAGAGGAGGAGCCTGCCTACCGCTGCCGTATTCGTGAGAGAGAGAGAGAGGGAAGCCAGACTGGCGCCATAACGCGTTACGTAACGAAGCGGTTTACCCTCCCATAAGAAGTTATCACTTCAATAAGACATTCTGTGTCTGGGAATGTCTTCATTATGTATTTTAACTGTATTTATGTTTTGTATCAGTAACATAGTTCCCATTGTACAAGCTATGCTTAGTTTGGGCTAGATGGTCTTATATAGGGTATTTCATTAAGCGTGTCCTATCTTTAAATTTAAATAAAACAAAGTGTGTGTGATATATTATCGAAATTATTTATTTATTTGAAAGATGTAGTGATGCCATTATGTGTGGAATATGACATCATTCAAATGTCCGCCACGGCTTCTCTGGGTGGAGCGCATGCGAGATATCCAATTTTCCATGACTTTTGCGCATAAATCAGGCTGAATTTGACTTATGGCATAGGTTATGTTGGCTTTGAGGGCCGCTGTGATTTGTGGTTTATTCACATAGACCTGCGACTTCAGAAAACCCCACAAGAAAAAGTCTAGCGGGGTTAAGTCACAAGATCTCGGTGGCCAGTTCACATCAGCTCCACGTGAGATGACCATGCCCTAAAATCTCTCATGCAGAATATTCAATGTGGCATGAGCTGTGTGGCACGTAGCGCCGTCTTGTTGAAACCACATGTCGTTGGTGTTCAGATGATCCAGTTCATGCCAATTATTTTTCCGTGAAAATTACGGTCAGTTGCTAACTGCTCCAGTGCCCATTCAGCGAACACACGTCGTTGTCTATGGTCGTTTACCTTCAATTCCTGGGTGAGTTGAATTTTATACGGGTGCAGGCCCAAGTCACGACGCAAAATTCGCTAAGTTGTGGTCTGTGAAAGGCCGAGTTCTTGTTAGCGACGCGAAATCGACTGCCTCGGATTCTCCTGCACACTCTCACGGACAGCGGCGATGTTTTCGGCAGACCTTGCGTTTCGTTGACGTACGGGTGTTGGTCGATCATTTACCGAACCAGTGGACTCAAATTTATCCACCACATGACGAATAGTCCTCTCGGTAGGACGATTATGGCGACCGTAAAATGGGCGAAGCGCGCGGTACGTTGCCCGAACAGAACACTCATTTTGATAAAACAATTTTATCATTTGCACGTGTTGTTGAATGCTATAGCTATCCATGATGATTTGGCAAAACAGAATGAATAAATTACAACCAATTTGACAGATGTAGCTTCAACAAGATGGCCGCTACCAACTGTCAAAGTTCGGACGTGCCTATTGGAAGACCCTTTATATGGATTGTCAAAAATAGTTTATTTTTCATAGGTTCATTTTTAAACTGGAGGTTATAAACATAAAATATAAATTCGATAATGGCTAAAAGCGTAGGATAGGATAAAATTCAAACTCAAATCTTTTTATTTCGGACAACTTTGATCCATAGTTAGTAGCACATATTAATATGACAAAAGAAAGTAAGTAATATAATGACATAAAAGATACAAAGTAAAAAAAGAAGCTGACGATGGTTCACAGAGCGATCACCAGAGTAACGAGCAGTTTTCTGGGATCACCCTGCAAACCAACTTTGCCCACATCGGCGACGAGTACCTATCCGGTATAGTTTTCAGGATGCTGTTGTGACTGTCTCGAACTCTACGGATCAGGGATGCAGATTTCTTGCGAATAAGTGCTTCAAAGCCATCAGTTTGGTATTCAACAAACATCCCTGAAGCACTGCAGAAGCGAGGCAGCCCCAACATCATCCTGAAAATATTATTGTACTGGATGCGTATGGCGGCCAGCGAGTTTTTGGTGTACTTGAACCACAGGCTTCCCGTGTACATATTCTGACAGTAAGCTTTAAACAGAGTAATTTTTACTTGTTCAGTACAACGGGAAAACCTGCGGGCCAGCATATTACCCTTAACTGCTAGTGACCTACGTTCCCTTTCAATATCAGCATCGTCTTTAAGGTCGTCGGCAACGAAATGTCCCAGATACTTAAACTGAGTTACTCGTTTAACGTTCATGCCATTCAGGGTTACATTATAGGTGTTGTTATCGGGACCTTTTCCGACGGCCTTAAAGACCATGTATTCCGTTTTCTTCACTTTATAGACAAGCCCATGGTCTGCAGCATAACGTTCACAGACTTTCAACATCTCTTGCAGACCACCCGCCGTTGGGCAGAGCAGCACCATATCATCTGCGTAACTAATATTATTAATACTAACGCCATCTATTCGACATCAGATATGCATGCTGCTCAGCTCAACGATGAGATCGTTAACATACATGTTAAAGAGCATTGGCGACGATAACCCCCCCTGCCTGACCCCACTCTCCAACACGTACGCTTCAGACAATGAGTTTACAAAATTAGTTTGGTTTACATACCAATATATAAAAATATTTAGTATTTCAGTTGATACACCCCTGTTTCTCAACTTTCTCCATAGTACACCATATGTGCTCATAGGTCATAGCTCAAATGCTTTAGAGAGGTCAAGAAAACAGGCGTGAACCGACGTCTTACGATGAGTATAATACTGAACAGTATAATACTGAACAGTATGCTTAAGACTTACGATTGCGCTCTCAGTAGATAGCCTGGGTCGAAATCCAAACTGGGCGTCATGTAAGTATGAGAATTCCTCTAGGTAAGTGGTAAGCAAACTGTCCAGTACCTACTTTAGCAATAGTCGTAGCTAACAAGATAGGACGGTAATTCCCCTTAGCCGAGATGTCATCGGTTCTGTCCTTCACAATGGGCACTACAACGGTTTTAATTAAGTCATGAGGCAAATAGGAGTGACTTATGCACATTGAGAAGAACAGAACCAGGTCCCTCGGCAAATGAACACCCGCATGTGTCAGATGCTCCACAATGATGCCATCATGTCCAGGATATTTTCCACCGATCATTCTACTTACAGCTTTTCGATTCAGCCTATTAAGAAATTTAAAGCATACATTAAAGGTAGTCTTTTAAAGAAAGCTTATTATAATATAGATGACTATATTATTGATAAGAATGCATGGCCTCATGTCGCTCTGCCGTCAGACAGTTAACCGACACACTTGAAATGTATAAACTCTCTTGTATTAGTATTTCGTAGTTAAGGTAGTTATAAGATGGATCATATAAAAAAGCGCTAGGACCAAGACGAGTTTCTTGCCAATTCTTCTCGAGCTTGGGTTAGAATGAATTGGCACCTAAATTCACCTAGTATGTAAGACTTTTCAAAGTGATCCTTGTGATTGTATTGAATAAATCATCTTTTGACTTTGACTTGACTTTGAATTCGCTTTGCGGTAAAGTACATCAGCTGCGCTTCTCCTTGACATGCTGACTCAGTAGAGGTGGGGAGAACCGAGAACCGGGGAGGGGCCTTGTGGAGATTTTACCTTAAAATGTTCCTTGAATAATTCATAAATGTGCTCCGGTTTACTTTTCCCATCCACACTCACCGGGAGGGCAGGCTTAATATCACACTTTCCTCTATTTTTCCAAAATTTCCCAAAATTTTTAGATGCCCTATGATGTCCATTTTTAGTTGCTCTTGATTGTTTTGGCACCATTTCAAACGATTTTTAAAAAAATTTTGAGACTCATCCATTGCTTTAAAGATGTTGCCAGAAGTTGGTCTTTTGTGCAAAACCCATTGTTTGAAATTAAGCCTGGCCACCCAGTGAGCATCAGAGACATGTTTATTCCAACCACACAGATGTCTAGCTTTATTCTGCTTATTAGAATGCCAATCATTCGTTCTGGTTGCTGCATGACATAGAACATGTACAATATTGCTAGTATAGTTTAGTATATAGCTATAGTATAGTTTATTGAGCACCAGTTTGTGATCTTTCGAACCGCATGGCCCGCGAGCACACTCTAAGAACTCAGTAGGGAAATCAATTTCGCGTAGTCCCTCGTGTTATAGTTTATGTTATTTCGCTATTTGGACTTCGTCTCTTTCTCCCCATATTCATATTCCATATTCTCCCCGATTCTTTTGCAAGTCACTTACCATGCGTTTCGGTTTTACAAAGCTTAAATCACACCTGATAACTAACGACAGGTGATCAGACATAAAAACATCCTCTAAAACGTTCACCTCGGAGACTGTTTGCCAAGCCGATGCGGACACTACACAGTGGTCTAACCATCGCCGGCAGCCGTGGACCTCACTAATGTACGTGTATACATTAGTTGATAAGCCTAATTTTTCTTAATCCGCACAAGTCCAACATTGGCCAGAACAGAAGCTAGAGAGTTCATTGTGGAACAACTCTCGTGGGTGAGCATTAAAATCTCCTAATATATATATATGCAAGCCACATCCTCACTAGCGACAATCGCACTAACTTCACCTAATACCTCAGCGTAAATAGGCAGGTTGTCCGTCGAGTCCGTGGGCATGTAAACAGAGAATATAATAATAGTAGACCCACCCATAGACGCTCTAATAGCCACAAGTCTGTTAGAACTGCATTTCACTAGACAAACGCTATCAAAAATTCCCTTTCTCCAGAGAATGGCAACTCCCCCATGCGGCCTCCCCTTCAACACGCCTACAGACGTGTCTACAGCAGACTTACCAGTACACTCAAAGTCATTTGAAATTGTGCCTAGCAATGGAATGTCATGGGGAAGTAGCCACGTCTCTTGGAGAGCTACCACATGAGCCATTTTACATAAGTTTTGTAAATCATGAAACGACCGCTTAAATAACTTACAATTAAAACTAATTATCTTAAAATAGTTATCAGACTTATAATCCATAAAAAAAATTATTAAGAAACTTTAACTAAACTTTCTGGTTTTGTTTTGTACAAATAATGCACAAAACGCCTGAAAGGTCACACACTTGGCCATAATTTATCACTAATATATAAATCTAGCTTATTTTTAGAAACATACAATTTATAGGCATTGTACATTTTTGTTCTGCATATGTATCATTTTTAAGTATACAATTTCACCAGTTTAAATAAAAGCGACAGATTATTAAAAAGCGAGCTGTCGATTTTATTCAAAATAAAACAAAATAAAACGAGAACACAGCATGCAAAAAAAGATTAAAACAACTAACAAGCCAAAAAAAATGTTGTCTGTAAAGTCTGTTACGGACGATAATTAATTTTACGTGATAAAGTCATAAGAAAACATTGATGAACCGATCGTGCCTCTCTATCGCTTAGGTATTCCGCGCTCTCGCTTGCACGCTCGACTCAGGCGGAACGTGAACCTTTTTCGTGCGTGCAGCCGGCGTTCGATTTATAAGACGTGATCACGTTAAAAACAAGTTTAAATAATTAGTAAGTTCGGGAGTAGAAACTATTTTCTTCATGAAACTTCTCAGGCAATCAAAAGTCAAAACTGACTGCACAGCTTGCCGGTACTGGTTGATAAGGAAAACTGGAGCTGCTAATGAATCACGCAGTGCCGATACAGACCACCACAATGCCTTCGCATCTGTCTTGCGATTTTATCCGAAGATTACGTTACAAATAGATACCTACCTACACAAATAAGTAATTTACAATTCCGAACCGCTGAGCCCACCTATTCATCATTTAGATTTATAGTCCTTTATCTAGCCGATCTGCTTTCTTGTTTAATTAATGGAAGGAAGAAAATTTCGTCACCCAATTTCCTCGTTTTAGGTTACGACGTAGAATCAACACATGGAAAGCTGGTTGCCAATTATCACCATCACATAACCTTTTAAAATTACTGTTAAATAGCTCGACGACCTCTGTGACGCAGTGGGCCAAAGCGCGGCTGAGACGTATAAGGTTGAGGGTTCAATTCCTGCCTCGGGACAAATGTTTGTATAATCTACAAGTATTTGTCTATGGTCTTGGTGTTTCTATTTATAATATGTATGTATTTACAAAAAAAAGTATATAAGTATCAGTAATGTGGTACCCATAACACAAGCTCTGCTTACTTTGGGGCCAGCTAATCCTGTGTGAAATGTCCGGCCTTATTAACAGACTTCAAAAAAGTAGGAGGTTCTCAATTTGCCGGAATCTTTTTCTTTTTATGTATGTTCACCGATTACTTAAAGACGCCTGAACCGATTTGGAATTTTTTTTTCTGTTCCATAGGGGCTTTTTTTTGATTGTTTTGTTTTTTTGTTTTTTTTTTTTCTTCCCATGTCTCATTTAAATTTTATCGAAATCAGTCAAGCGGTTTAAACAAAAAACCACAAAAACCTACAAATTTTATACATTGATGATATTTTCGCATACTCCGAAACCTCGCTATCTCATTGGAGCAGTGCGTTTAGGATACAAAATAATATAAAATATTTTCCACATTTTTTTTTTATATTCAATAAAGTCGGTTTTCTTTTAACTTTTAAAACGTAATTATTTATTTACCTATAATCTGGTCTAATTGTGTGCTAATCGCAAAAGTTTAAAAAATCGACAAATCCTGATAGTTTCATTCACAAAACCACAAAAACGGTCCTCTGGTGGTGGGACTCTACAGCAAGAGTCCATCTTTGTGGGTATCTCCGCATATTCAGCATCTTTGTAGTAGTGTGCAAGCAATACTATATTTTAGTTTGAAGGGCACTTGAGCAAGTGAAATTACTGGGCAAACAGACGAACAGTAAAGGCCGGCAACGTGCATCTGATACCGCCTTGTATTGCAAGCGTAACAGGTTAAGGTAACCTCTTCAGGTGAGCCGAAAGCATCTTAACTCGCTCAGTTGTATAAAAAACTGCTAGATTAATGAATTACAATCACAGGCATCTGCTATCGCTTCCTGCGCTTTAATAACCAGGGGGTCTAGACAAATATCTTACGTTTAGATTTCCTTAACACTGACGTCTCTGCGGAAACATCAACATTTTTGGACGTAATAACGTCTTATAAATCGATGAACGCCGGCTGCACGCACGAAAAAGTGTCACGTTCCGCCTGAGCCGAGCGTGCAAGCGAGAGCGCGGAACAAGTGATAGAGAGGCACGATCGGTTCATCAATGTTTTCTTATGACGTTATCATGTTAAATTATCGTCCAGAATATCTTTACAGACATCAATTTTTTTTATACCACAATGTTGGTAAGCAAGCTTACGGCCCGACTGATGGTAAGCGATCACCGAAGCCTATGGACACCTGCAACACCAGGAGCATCACATGCTCCCCTCTTGAAGAATCCCATACTGTATTCCACCGGGAAAACATCGGCAGAGAGCTCATTTCACATCCGGAGCGTTCGCGGGAGGAAATTCCTTTGAAACTGCACTGTGTGCGACCATTTGGGTTCCAGTGTGTCACCCCGCTGATGCCGATTGCCGAGCGGTGCGATGATAAAAGGTAGCTGTCATCATGTCAAACAATTCTTCGTTAATTGTAGTTCATATCCATAGCGTCCATAGCGTAAGAATAAATCTTATAAGGACGCTTTAGCTAACGAGCTGTTTAAATCTGTTGCCATCTCTGTATATTGACATTCGAATGACAAGGACGTGATTATAAGATATGGTGTTCTTCTTTTGTCATTTCATGAAGTAACAGCACTTCTAAATTAATTAGTTCACTCGTTTTATTGCATATTTTATTCATTAATCTTAGCGGAATCATAATAATTGTGATTTCATAGCACAAGTACGGACAACTGAATTATAAGTGTATTATGTGCAATGTGATTTGAACGTCGAGGAATCCCGAGAAAGTTCTAAACGGCCATTTCGCGATGACACGATTAGAATAGACAAATGCCGATCGACTAAGACTTTATAACCAAACAATCACTTGACACTGGCAAAATTGTCAACAAGACAGATGCCATTATAGGAAGAAAAGATATATTATAAGATAGACAGACGGTTAGATTATTTTCGGCCGTTTTGCGAAGTGAACATTGTGCTCTTATAAGTTATTATTTATTTATCCCGAGTTATTCCGGGTTTTATTTTTTGATTTTATTCAAAATAGCTAGTTATTGACTCGGGTGTTTTAAATTTCTTTGTGATTCGGGCAAAAATAATCCATATAGTTATATAATAAAAAGACACAATTTTTTATATAATAACAAATGACGAACGACAATGTGTGATTTTGTGACACCATACTATAAACAATTTATACATTTGACACTGGCAAAATTGACACATGTCATTAACGAAGAAGTAGAAGATATAAGGTTCCAGTTTGATCTTTCCACAGGCTTGAACGCTAACAGAAATTTGATCTTGTCTACTTATAGATCGTGGCAGTACAATACTAATGCGCGGTATGTTATCAGCAAGAGCGGTATCTACACGTTCCGATAACCTGCTTTCCATGTGCATGAGGCCTAAATCCGTAGATTGTACGTAGGTACGTAGTTCCTTGCTAAGTTCCCTCGACAGTTCGGCGACAGTCCATAGACCCTTGTTGCGTGAGTGTTAAATGAGTGAGTGGATGATTCGATAAACCAATAGGGAATCCATTTTTGATTTTAAAGCCTTTCATATATACTTTAATTTACATATCCTTTACATATAGATAAGTACTAACTTACCTTACAATTATATAGGCAAAACTAGGGCAGTTTTAATCAAGGCAATTTCTACTTAACGTAACGTACCTTCTAGGTACTTAGTACTATTGATTAAATAACTCGTAGCACTCTAATATAGCCCGTATCTAAATTAGACGAGAATGGCTACCTTGCCGTAACCACAGATAACATAATACTATACCCGTAACACAAATCTCAACTAGCACGGAAGGTAGATCACAACTAGGCTTTACTGTATACCTACCAGGTATACCTACCTACTTTGAACATGTTTATTTTTTTGTGTTTTGTGTATAGGTACTAGGTATAGGTACCTACTTTTTTGCAGTGATTCACATGATTCATATTATAATTGTTGCTACTCATACTATTTTGCTGGTTTGACTTTTAAGGTCCAAAGATATGACCTTTACCTAAAAACCCGAATGATCCTACATAATGGTGATGAAAATAAAATGAAATTCATTGAAAATTTTTTACTTGACACGACACAACACAAAATAGAGGTTAACATCATCATCATCATCATTATCCTTTAGGTTAAGGTAAGGTGGTAAATGATACAAACATAATTCAAAATAAAATAAATAAAAGAAGCTAAAAAAATAGTACCTACGCCACAAAACTTGGTTGACCGACAAGTATTAGGTACCTGCTTGCAATCAGAATCAATATAAAAGGTAGTGTAGGTCGTCATTTACAAAGATACAAAGATTAGGCACCTTACAACATAGTGTGGTAAAAATCATCATGTCGCGCCGAAGAGGGTCAGCTCAGCATAATGCCAATTAACTTAATTACTTAGCGCTGGTGTTATGCTAACCCCTTGCAGTAACGTCACGACGTCAAAGGCTCGCCATTCTCTCGTTCAAAATTCAAAATTTTAAATTTTTTGTCAGTGATGGTTCTGTTGTTTCGCTGGACAACCTAAAATTTTGTATATTACTTACTTTATTTTGCTTTCAAAGTCCAAATTAGAGTAACAGTTTCAACAGATATAAAATAAGTTAAAATTGTCATTTTTCCTTTTTTTGAATTTAACTTCCTTTTGAACTTAAAATAATTATTTAAACACTACTCAACAAAGTCTATTTTTAACAAGGTCTATTTTAGTTTATATTTTTAATGTAACCTTTTTTGTCTTAGATGTTATATCAATAGCAGCATCAATAGCAGGCTAATTTATTCTTGATTTCAATTATGTAATTAATTAAAAAGCGTGCAAGTAAAAAAAATAGGTTTAATAAAAAAACGAAAATAGTGACTAAACCGAAAAAAACAATTTTCTGTAAATAATAAAACCATCTGACGCTTAAGTGAACATTAAATGAAAAAACATTCCTTGTAGCTGTTTAGTAATCCGTCGGACCTCCCAGGACATTAGCCACGGCTCTACATCGGCGTGGCATGCTAAATATTAGGTTATCAATTATTGTCGCCTGTGGAATAAGGCTCCATATTCTGGAGAGATGTGAAAAAAGTTCTTCCGTGTTCAAAATTCGAGAAAGATCACTTAAAGCGTCTCCCGATCAAATCCCATGCATGCTCAATTGGATTGAGATCGGCGGACTGAGCAGGCAACTCTAATACCGTGGTATTGTGCTCGCTGAGCACAATCATCACCTGCCTTGTGGTGTGTGCGCGTGCATTATGCTCCATGAACACGATATCTGGGCCGAACTGCTGATGGTGAGGGATGACCATAGGGTGCACAACCTGCTCAATTGCTCCCACTTTAATTGCCTCGTATCCAATCGAGATCAGTTCTTCCACCCAGGTGAATTCCAGCCTAAACTATGATCGTTCCGCCTTGGTAAGGATGAACTTCCTGAGGATTTCCGAGTCGACTTTGGCGAGCAGGGCCTCGCCAAACACACACTCTCCTTGAATCAGGATGAAATCTGAAGCGAGACTCATCGGAAACCAGAACACGTGCTCACTGATTGTCGGTCCATTTCATATGTGCGTTAGCCCACAATAAACGACGCCCTCGATTTCCACGTCGCAAAGCTGGAACTCTTAATGGTCTGCGAGCGTGGAGATTGACTTCATTTAATCTTCTCTTGGCAGTTTGGTCACTGATAACCACTTGGTGCTGGGAGTGGAGTCTTCCTACCAACTGGCGAGCTGTAATCTGGGGCTGCCTTCTTGCAGCATTTTGCAGAAATTGATCTGGTCTCTGGGTAGTGAGTGACATTGTATCTTCGGTGACGTTCGGCTACATCTCCTGTAAACCTGTACCGTGCCCATAATAGGCAAATTACGCTTGTTGTTAACAGCGTCCGCAATATCGAGTTTACTCCGTCTAGCTTCCAACATACCGACAGCATCTCTTCCCGCGATAAATGACGACGTGACATAACGCTTAGAGTTTCAAAAATGTCGGTAAAGTCTGTGGTAATGTTTTTCATATGAAAAAAAATCGATAGGTACATGACAAAAATCACTCAACACTTTTTGCTAGCAAACCCCTTACTCTGCGACCAAGTTAGGTTTTTCCTCCTTATTTTGAAAAGTTTTTACTTTTTTGTTAAAATTCTTTTAATTTAGAACAAATTATTGAATACTTTTTCAGCCTACATTTATAAATTATAGTGGCCAGTACTTTTTTACCATTTTTAACAAATTAGTTCAAGTAGTTTGCATGTTTCCTAGACTTTGTTGAGTAGTGTATATGGTATATTTATAAAAACTATAAATACTATACTATAATTATACCATGTTGTGAACATAAGAATATAAGTATAATCTATAACCAAGCTAAACTACATCAATCACACGTATATTTTAGGTGTCATACAAAAATAGGTTACCTAACGTGTAATTGACGTGATAGGTCGTTTATAGATTATAAACTCAAATTCCAATTTTGGTTTAAACAAAATATGATATTTTAGGATATGTTAGTTAACCACCTAGAAAAAAAAACTGTCATCTAGACCACTCACTCATCTTTTATTGTTTTTTTTTTTCAGAAATATTATTTTACGCCTTTTGTGGGACTTTGGGGCCCTGAGGCAGAGACTGCACCTTGTCAGGTATCAGGTATTGTTTTCCAGACCGGGGACAGCCTCTTCGCTCCAGAAAATCAAAAAGGTGGTTTCATATTTTGTAGCTAGTTTACGACATTTTTTACAGAAAGCTTAGCTTTGTTATTTTTATGTTCTCAGTAAGAAGCACGGTTGCCGTGGTGCTAGTTGAGCTACCACGCATGCGCTTCGCCAGTCTGCCAATGTAATTTGTTAGATTATTTAATTTATTTCGATTTGTAAGGAAAAATTGTATTGGCACTATGCACACAACCGCCAAATGCAAGTAGAAATGTGAATAATGCTGTCGTGTCCGTGCCCGAACTTGTAGCACGTTATGTTCCCAGCCTCGCATCTTCAAAGGACAGAGAGGCCTCAACAACTCAACAAATTCACCAAAAAAGAATACACAACTCTACTATCCCGCTGTCTGCCCCGGTTGCAGGAGCGGTAGATATTTCGTTAGTAAATTCTAACTCTACGTCTGATTTACGACCCTTTTGGAAAGTGATTAGCCAGTGTAAAACTACAACCCCTATTTTGAAACGTATTCCTCGCGGTGCTCGCATCTCTGTCGCTACTGTTTTATCTCAGGCCATTGGGAATGTTGTATCTAAAAATACGAAGCAAGCATGGGAACATTTACTAATTTACCCCGATAGTGTACTTCATGCACAGAAAGATTTAGGAAACAAATCATCGCTTACTATTCGGATAAAGCAAAATTGTGTTAGGATTTAAAATTTTGAGGTGTGCACTCAATGCTTGCATGCATTACTGCAAGAATTGATTGCACACCAAAAATAATTTGGACCCACAAACAAATTCAAAATCTCCCAAACCAGTCTCCGAGTCTGCTATCTACAAACTTGTAGATATTAAACTTAGCGATGGTGATATTAAGGGTGCCTCCCGTATTTTATTTTCTAGTGACACGATAGCTCCAAATTCTAATGACACTCTCAAATCTCTTGAGATTAAGCACCCTCTTCCAGGGCCCAACTTTCAACTCCCCGATCCACCGCAAGAGAGTGATGACGGCACCGAGCTCGTCCTCCTCGCCAGGACTTGCTCGGTGCCGTCATGTCATTCCAGAATGGCTCTGCCGGCGGCCTGGATGCTGTAACTCCACAACACCTGGACCTGCTGTCTGGCGGTTCGGGCCATGCCGGTGAAGTTCTTCTGGAAGATATGACGGCCCTGATCAACCTGATGTTGTCAGGTCGAGTCAACAGCGAGATCACTGAGCTCCTGTACGGTGCGAACCTATGCGCACTCAAAAAGAAAGACGGTGGAATTAGACACATAGCCGTGGGTACCACCTACCGCCGCCTAGCAGCTAAAGTCTGCTGTCGGAAAAAAGCTGCATATCTCGGTGACTTTTTCCGACCTGTTCAGCTAGGCTTTGGTTCGCGTGGCGGCTGTGAAGCCGCAGTACATTCTCTTCGTACATTTTTGGATCAAAATTGCGGGGAGGTAATTTTAAAGGTGTTTATTAAAAACGCCTTCAATTCCGTAGATAGGGGTAGAGAAAAAATAAATTAAAAATAAAATTCCCGAAATTTATCCATTTCTTTGGCAGTGGTTCACCGTCTAAATTGATCTATCGTGACAATATTATTTCGTCTGCCGTTGGATGCCAGCAAGGCGACCCCCTTGGTCCAGCCATTTTCAACCTTGCCATCCATCCGACTATTCAATTCATAGATGAGAAAATTCAAAATTTTAGCAAAACCTCGGACAGACTGTTAAAAATTAATAGTCATATGACTTTTACAATTATCAAGTTTTGTCTTTTTGTTCCAAACGCTTACGCTTCTTACGCTTTAAGATGTTGTCAACTGTCAACACAGCGAGCTGGTGAAAGGCTTAGACAACATTATAAAGGACACTTTATCGTCGGTTTTGAATATCAATCTGGATGACAAGGCATGGCTGCAGGCCTCCCTACCTGTCAAATTGGGAGGCTTAGGTATTTGCAAAATTTCAAGTGTTGCCCTACCGGCGTTCTTGTCTTCTGTCTACAGTACTAGTAATTTGGTTGAAAAAATTCTAATTCCGTATTTTCCGGCTAGTTCTGGCATCACCCATAAAATTCTTATCTAGACGATGCAAGAAACGCTTGGAACAGTGCTTGCTCTAATTCTGCTTCCCCCAAGAACCTTTCGGCCCAACGGCAATGGGACGGGCCTCTATGTGAGCTTACATGGAATCATCTGTTAGAAACATGCACAAGCTCCGTAGATCGCGCCCGTCTCCTAGCCGTTTCGAAATGGGAGTCAGGACATTGGTTACAAGCACTACCATCATCTAACATTAGAACATTATTAGATCCTACAACATTTCGAGTTGCAATTTGTCTGCGGTTGGGAGCGCGGTGCTGCGCCCCTCATCAGTGCCAGTGTGGTACAGCGGTCGACCAGCTTGGTCTCCATGGGTTATCGTGCCATAGGGCCGCCGGTAAGCTTGCCCGCCACGCCAGTCTTAACGATATCATTCGTCGGGCACTCACCAGCGTCAACGTACCAGCTGTTCTCGAACCCAACGGTCTGATACGTGATGATGGTTAGAGGCCTGATGGTATGACTCTTGTCCCTTGGGAGATGGGTAGGCCATTAGTGTGGGATGCTACTTGCGTAGACACCCTGGCCGCATCTCATCTGTCGGGGACTTCCGTTAGGGCTGGTGCGGCGGCTGAATGTGCCGGGGACCTCAAAAACCGCAAATATGCTGGTTTGGATAAGGCCTACATATTTGAGCCTTTTGGAGTCGAGACCCTGGGCCTGTGGGGAACAGGAGCCCACCGCGTTTTCAAAATTATTTCACGGCGTCTGGTAGATACGTTGCATGACCCAAGAGCTGGCTCCTATCTGGCTCATCGTATTAGCATTGCCATTCAACGTGGTAATGCCGCCAGTATCTTGGGAACGCTGCCCTATGGAAGTGATCTGGATCAGTTGAGCTATCTATAGATCGTTTTAAACGGTCCTAAGATAGCTCAACTGTTTATTGTATTTTATATTATTGTATATTATTTTGTACATTTCTGTATTTATTTCTGTAAATAAACTACCACCTAGGTACCTATTACATTTAGACACGTGTCTAGTAACGTATGTGCAACATTAGTGCGACCTTAGATATAATCATATATAGCCTGTAAATCACTTCTTGTTAACTCCGAAACGAACTCGATTGTAGGCACCTCGAGGTAGATAAGTAAAAAGTCGAAAAGTTAGGAAGCGACGAAAACTTCGCGCAATTTCCATTAAATATCATTATCCGGGAAACTCCTGCTACGGCAGGAAGGTACCTCGTAAACGCGGAAACTTGTAATCACAAATAGGTGCGATGACTTGTTTTGAAGGGGACTTTGATAGGGCAGTGCTTCTCAAAGTTTGTAAAGAAATTTTAGTAGGTAGATTACCTTCCACTTTATTTTCACTCAGGTAGTGTACCTACTACTACTAATTACGTTTTAAATTTTAAAATCTAAGAACCCACCTTATTTACATTAACATACGAAATTTCGTTTTCTTGGATGACATATTCTTTCCAGCTATTTAAATTTAATAACCAAACATTGAACTGATTTTGATTAAATTCCTATGGGACCAATCGCAAAGTCTATCCTTTCACTTAAAAATATTTTTTCGAATCGGTTCATATGTTGGAGTTAT
Source organism: Lampropteryx suffumata (assembly GCA_948098915.1). NCBI lineage: Eukaryota > Metazoa > Arthropoda > Insecta > Lepidoptera > Geometridae > Lampropteryx > Lampropteryx suffumata. The sequence goes on from OX402561.1 coordinate 13,017,119, forward strand.
AAGGTAACAAATAAAATAAAATAAAAATAGTTTATTTCGGACAACTATAAAAATACATATATGAGTTAGTATTCAAATAATAATAATATCTAAAAAATAATGTTAGTATATATAATAGAAAACCTAAAATTTGAAAAAATTATTGACCCCCTATCCAGTGCGGTCACTATAGTGTAGGGTAGACTGCTGGGATCACGCTACGTACGAGACTTGCCCACAACTTTGAAGTGTACCTACCTACCTATCAGTTATGGGTTTCAGGCTGATGTTGTGACTGTCACTCAACAAAAATAAAAAATCGGTTAAAAACATAGCGCCACCACGACCGAGCCACGCTACTTATTATATCATCTACAATAAATCGGCATAAAATTATAAAACGAACTTCACCAAAAACTAAAGTGAATTGACTACATCATCCACCATCAGCCCGTGTCAGTCCACTGCTGGACATAGGCCTCTTCCATGGTACGCCACTCAGCTTGATCTTCAGCTCTCTTCCAATCCCTACCCGCTGGCTTACGAATACCATCGCCCCACCTAGCAACAGGGCGCCTTACACTTCGTTTGCCGACACGCGGCCTGCACAAAAAAAGTCTGCCGCAACGGACATCGGTTCTGAGGTATATGTGACCAGCCCACCCACTGTCACTTCAGCTTGCTAATTCGCTGTGTTATGTCGGTGACCTTGGTTCTCTGACGAATAACTTCGTTCCGGATGCGATCCCTAGGAGAGACTCCGAGCATAGCTCGCTGAGCGACCTTTAACTGGTGGGCAATTCGCACGAAAATTTAAGACTACAGCAGTTTCATTAATAATGTCAAAGTATTATTGCTAGACAAAACATTGTATAGTATAAATTAATATCTACATATCGGCTATTGCCATCTGGATGACGATTAAGGTATTTGTAACTACACTTGAGCAAAAAAATCGCACAAGCATGATTTTTTACAATAAATAATAAAAAAAAACCGGCCAAATGCGAGTCGGACTCACGCACCGAGGGGTCCGTACAAACCTGTAGGTATATAAGTAAAAGTTCACCCATCACGCCAATCGATTCATAGTTGGATGATGTAACTAAAAATTTACGGTTTTCGCAATTTCTCCTTTATCTGTGCTATAAGACGTTGCTTCGTACCAAATTTCAATATTCTCAGTTTACGGGAAATACCCTGTAGGTTTTGATTCCCTTGCGAGTGTCGAAAATTTGCGGAAATTTGCGGCATAAACAGCTGTATCTTTTGATTGCGTTGGCTTAGAAGTTTGATTTTTTCACAGCTTTAAGGGATAGTAGACCTGAATATTTGATATAATATTTCAGCTTGATACCTCCACGCGTTCCTGAGAAAAAGGGTCTTGACAGACAGACAGACGGACGGACGTACTTACCACATTTGTGCTTGAATTAAGTTAAAAAAATGAGAGGAAAAATGGAGGTCAGTAAAGTGCATATTTTTTAATGAATTTGGCAGCTCCAGAATTGGGACAAAAAAGGAATCAAAAGATAAAAATCTGTATTTTTTTTTTTTAACAATACGAAGTGTTTCATCCCCTTGTCTAAATCAATGACTCCATCTGGGTTTTCATTGATTTTACAAGAGTTTTAATGAAAACCCGAGGTATCGCCTCCCATTCCTCTGAGATCGCTTCTTGAAGCTCCTGTAATAGTCGTTGGAGCAGGATCTCGGCCTTGAACTCTCCTTTTAACTCGACCCATAAATGTTCGATAAGATTGAGGTCCGGGCTTCGAACTGGCCATTCCATAACGGACACATCCACTTTTTGCAGGTACTCGTACACTATGCCAGCAGTATGAGACTCGTTCTGCTATGCAACATTGAGCAAATCGCTCTTCTGATCGTCGATACACTCTTTCCCCGTCTGTCGTTACCATGTAAGCACGTTACCATCCTGCGCTTGTCAGAGAACAGGACTGACCTCCATTGTTCCTCAGTCCAATTCAAATGCTGCCAAGCAAACTGAAGGCGGGCTTGTCGATGGGCTGAGGTCAATTTCGGCACTTTTGCTGGTCTGTGTGCAGTCAGGCCACCTTCCCGACTGACTTCGACTTTGGTTTAGCCCCGATTCAATAAGGGCAATCACTTGAGCGGCTACTTCTGGTGTGGTATCCTTTTTCTTGTTCCGTTTGAAGTCGTAATTGATAGAGAAGCTTTCACATTGTACGTTGGTATGCAAATGATGACTATTCCCTCAAAACGCACCCTTTTATACCTGCGATAAGTTCCGCCGCCGGCCCTACCAAGATCGTGCGATTTCGGGATGGACTACTGTTTTATTATTGTTTTGTTTTTGAAGATCAATGTCAACCTCTTATGTGTCCTACGAAAGCCTGCATTCACGCAATTTAAATTTCATTTGCTGTATGCTTTAAATAAAACGTATATTGAACTTTTAAGTAAAAATGTGCGGGTGTTCGATTTTATTGCTCGCAAGTGTATTTGTTTTTACGTTAGCACTAACGGCTTTACCTACGTATAAACGTCTCTCAACTTTTGTCTAAAGTTAACCACTGTATAAATTAGTGCCATCCCTTTTTGTAAGATAGTGACAAATAGAATAGAATAGAAAGTATTTATTAAACGTCACATATCAAATACAGTGCGAATATCTATAATATAAACTAGTCTATGTACAGTAAATAGTGTCAGGGCGAATCTTAAGCAGTGTATAGGCAGTGTTTGAACACTCAGATAGGTTTAGAGGCGGTTATATCGTCGGTCCAAAACAGTAGTGGAACATTTCAAAATATGCTGTTTTGAGTAATTGAGATCTAAAGTTTTTGGAAATTTTCATTTGTTAGTTTATTTAATATCAAAGTGATTATGTATTATATTTTTTATTTAATATTAAACAGATTTATTATGGTTTTATTGCGTGTTAGTAATTTTTTTGTATTATTTGTAGTTTTAGAGTTATCCTTAATTTTGTGACATGTTCCATTAATGAAGTGAAAATTTTCAGAATAACTAGGGATCAATTGACATATATCTGAATGAGCCGGTAATAAAATAAGCAATTTAGTAATCTTAACGGTTTATTATATACCTAAAAAAGAAACAGACCATGAGAGAATACCCGTTTTGTTCTTAAAAATTTGCAAAGGTGCTTAAATTAATCGTTTTAGTCATGCTTATCATATTCAATGTGATTGCCTGCAGTCTCCAAACTTAAATAAAAGTCGCGGTTTACTCTTTGAGATTGACATTTGCCTCGCATAAATCAAATAAGTATTTTTTATTCACATTATGATATTTTTGATCGCTATTGTAGGTAGATACTTATTTCGTAGTTAAATATTTGCTGCACCTCTGTTTCTTCTTATTGCGCACGTTTATGCATTTCATCATAGCATTCGAAACATAGATTTTGTTAATAAAAAATGTACAATGGAGAAGCTGCGTGCACGTAGGTTTTTTGATGTCGTTCCATTCCGATTGTCATCGTTATTAACTGTGAAGATTTTACCAAACTGCGTTACTAACTACAACTGCGTATTTTAAGTCTAAAATATCGCTGTAGTCTAAGTCGTATACTCCGTAATAGTAAGTTCCAGTCTTATTGGCGATTGGCTTTGAATTGTTTTTACATTCAGAATAAAAGAGGGACACATCTAAAATAAAAGTAATATTCGAATACGTGGATGTGGAACTAACGCAGCAGATTCAACTCGCAACATCAATGCTGTGTTTGGAGAGGACACGGCTAATGAACGCACTGTGTGTTTTTAATTAAATAGCTTTTATAATGAAACACTTGAAAAATGGGTGCCTCATCATAATTTAACCGATTAGCAGAGAAAAGCGCGCGTTGAAGCTTGCCTTACCTTGTTCAATCGGTACAGAAATCAAGCGAATTTGGACAGGGTTGTGACGAGCGATACAAAGTGGGCGCTTTACGATAATCGAGAATCGTAAGCATACGAAGACTGACCCCAGGGAAACGCCACAACAATGCCCAAAGGCAAAGCTTACCCATAGAATGGTTATGGTAACTGATTAGTGGTCACTTCTAGGCGTAATTCACTATTACTTCCATAGATCCGGTCAACCAATAACGGCGGACTTCTACTGTGCAAAACTACAAACAATGATGGCGAAGCTCGCAGAGAAACAGTCCCGACTCGTCAACTGATCTTTACCATTATTGCTCCACGATAACGCAAGACCTCATACTATTCGAGGAATTGTTTTAAAACTACAGGAACTGCATTTAGAATACCATCCGTCATCCTCCGTATTCGACGGACTTGGATCCAAATGACTACCATTTTTTTTCACGACTTGCGTAGTAATAAATTTATTTTCCCAGGAAGCAGTACAGAATGCCTTCACTTTTAATACAACGTCGTTCACGGAGTTGTAAAAGCAATTATTGCTCTTTTAAAGAAAAAGAGAGAATCGTTTCCGCATGGTGTATGGAGAACAGCCTGCTTGCACATTTCTTCATGAGCTGATGTCTGGTTTCACAAATCTATTTAATTGAAATGTTTGTTATAAGTGTACATCAGTTGTAACTTATCAGTTGTCTACAACAGCATTATAATACGCAAAGTAAACACTGATATTTCTTAGGCTTGTGAAACGCAATATTGGAAAATCCTGTATTTTTTGAAGCGTTTTCTCTCATTTTTTTTAACTTTTCTGGCTGTTTCTTTCTTGTTATCGATCCATTACATTATTAGTAGGTAAATATTCGCAATCCGTTATATCAGAATCATGTGGACCTATGTTAAACAAATTGTCATCCCTATTTGCTTCTATCATAAGTTGCACCGATTCTTTATTCAATTCACCACCTAGCATGGACTCAAAATGCTCCTGAAGTACAGCAACGGTAGACATATTATTAACTTCAGGTGAATGTAATCACTGTGATTCCACCACACACACCTAGTTCGAACCCATTTTAGTGTTGTTTCTCGTCAGCGTTAAGTACCACAGGAACCACAGAATACAGGATTCAGCCTTTTTTATGCATTTCTGGAATTAATTCCACAACCACAACCTGCAGTTTTTTAACGTTTTTCCTCATTTTCAATTTACACCTACTATCTATTCCTACTTTCAACTCATTGTTGGCTGGTAGTATGTACCCAGTACCTTAAATCACTCGCCGCTCTTCCAGTGCTCGATATTGAAAATTTATGCAGCTTTATAACTTTTGAACACATATTTTCTAATTTGGATCTAGAAAATCAAGCTACTTAGAACTACTACACTGAGTAGTCAAAGCGCGACCGGCTCAAAACGCAAATAAACAATATGAAACGTATGAATTTTAGAGCCATATTGGAACAATTCGAAATCTACTATTGGTGAACTAACGGTGAATTTTGGAATTCTGAGTAGCAGCGGGACATTTCCAAATAAACTAATACTGAATAAGAGAAGATTAGTAAAATCAGTTAATTTATTAACCGAATAAGTCGTTTCCTGTCAATTAGAACCAGCATTTGAGTAATACCGTTAGTGATTTAGAAAGATTATTTGATTTTCTACTATTCTGCATACTTAACTCAAAACACGTGATTTCGGAAATGTTCCGATAATGCATCCGACCGACTATATGTAAGAGAAAAGAGTTGTCAAGTTTTAAAGTGACGACTCAAGGGTTGTCAACATGACTTTGACTCTTGATCGACTTTGGCGTGGTTTTAACGGATTCGGTTCAGTTGGAAGGCGCTACTACGAAGTTTACTAGTTCAGCGATCTTATACGATTGAGTTTTTGGAGAAAATACAGGTCTTTTGGGACTAGCCGAGCGGCAACATGTTTTATACCCAAGTGATTATTTATTTATTTATTTAAAATGGTACGGATCGACTCGTGAGACACAAAAAGTTCAGCGGCTATCTCTATCAAACTTGAATGTGGATTTTCAGTCACTATTTCCTTCACTTTTGCAATGTTAACTTCAGTTGAAGACATTAATGGCCAAGCAGAGCGAGGCAAATGGACTTATATTTTTCTCAACATTATGTGCATTATCTACTCGCGATTTAAACAGAAATCGCTTCATGACGAGTAGATGAGGCAGACAAGATTTTTTTTTACAATTTATGTCCAATGAACAAGGGATATGTGGTATATCTATTTTGTTAGCTATCAAACTCTTTCGATATCATAACCAATAAGCCAACCAACCAATTCATTAGGCCCAGGGAGCCTAATGACCTCAACACAAAATATTGCGGGGGTATAGAAACATTGTAAATAAAAAAATTAATTTATCATATTATTTATTTTGACGTCCACAACTTCGACCTTTTGCAATAATTCCCTAAATTAAGGTAGGAAATGTAGTAAATTATAAATTATCTTCTTGATATCACTAGAAAGCTAACAAAATGATATACCACAATTCATAGTTCCCTGCTTAGAAATTGTAAAACTACAGTTGTAGTCTTGAACAATTCGTCATTAAACGATTCCAGTTTTAAGCTCGTGTGTAGTTCATCATAGTTTTATCTATAAAACTCTTAACTATTTAATCCAGTGAAGTGAACCCAAGACTTGTCTTTTCTTTACTATTATGATCTTCATTTAGTACCTAATGAAAACCCATGAATCAAGGAACGCAATAATAAGTAAACAAAACTTTTGTTCGGTATACTTTCATATATTTTTGTATTTCGATATAAATGCACATAAATTCTTGCCTGCACATACTTTTATAAATTACCTACATAAAGTCGTTAACACTAAACATTTTCAACAACTCAATCAAAAACAAAATTTTTACCTTTTAAATTTAAACAATAAACAGGTAAATATATACAATAAACGAGTAAAATTAATACAAATATTCCTCGTAGTTCTAACAAAACATGAACCGTCCTTAAAGATTTACAAACAGACCAATCCCATCCCAAGGAGCACTACAACAGTTCTAGAAAAAGGCATTAAAAAATTCAACAGTCATTCATATCAGTCACATTGTACTACATGATACTACTGCTGCTAGAAGTAGTAATAATAATAATACCGGACATTTCACACAACATCATCTGGCCCCAAAGTAAGCAGATCTTGTGTTATAGGTACCACATGACTGATATACTACTTATATACTTTTTTTTTGTAAATACATACATATTATACATAGAAACACCCAGACCCGAGACAAATACTTGCAGATCATACAAACATTTGTCCCGCGGCGGGAATCGAACCCGCAGCCTTTTGCGTCTCAGCCGGACCTAAGCCCACTGCGCCACAGAGGTCAGTAGGTAGTTTTGTATGGAAAACTCCATTCACACAACATAATATACGCTCTATTATTAGTACTTTGTTATGCGATCGACCGTAAGACTTCCCTTTCACAGCGCCTACATTACATACATTTTATAAACAACTTATACATTTGTGTATTGAAGACAAACCAGACTATGGAATGTTATAAACACCCATATCGAGCAAGATTAGTAATTTTAGCAAGATATAAAGTTAAATAAATTCTAGTGAAAGCATTTAAATACTTAGCACTGAAAAATCATTAAGGTTCTTGTTAAAAATCGAGAGTATCATTTTGTAAAATGATTGGGAAATATTAACTTATTGCACCAGAAATTGTGGGGCGGTATACCTAATTCACCTGGGCTAATTCACCCAGGTGAAGTGTACTTAGTTCACCTGGGTGAATTACCCCAGGTGAATTAGGTATACCGCCCCGAAATTGTGTTAAACTTTCCTAGAGCTAGAGATTCATGTCAGAGTTGAAATGTCATTATTCATTAGTACGTCTCGTACTTTACAAAAAATAGATTACTTATATGTTTTTTATTTTTATTTAAATGCTTTCAAAAACTGTATTAATAGCAAGGAAGTAAAACTTACTATGTTCCATAAAAGTGACAATATTGGATGTACCTGTACCTACAGTACTGCGATTTAAGCATCGGAAACACAAACGCCCCATAGTGATATCTATCTAGAGCTGTTACAACAATTATGTAAAACATTTTTAGTGTTATCGTAAATACTGCACAACCGTATGGTGTCAGCCAGTTAAGATTCTCAAGCAAAAATTATTTACTTCTTAACACGCTGTCATCAAAACTGTCAAGTATCGATTTAAAAGTCTGTTTTCATCTTCCATTCTTTGGCGACGTAAGCGCAGAGCTATAGTTTTTGTATTTCTCTTTTAATCATCTTTGCATAAAGATATGCTTCAAGACTTAACAACGCGGTCTTAAACCTTATTGATATATACATTTTCAGTTTTATGCAAGCATTAACCTCAAAAAATAAAGATGTTCCATTTCATTTCACAGGATTCCGACTTAAAAAGCGTTACTCTTTTTAATTTTTGAAAACAAATCATTCACAGCAAATTGAATTAAATAATGATATGACCAAAATCAAAAAAACATCCTACTACTATGAATTGTGACAACTGGGGGTGTTAATAGCTCTATATAAATCCAAATTCTGGAACCGCACGTGCTACCGCCTTTAAAGCTCGCTGGTGACTAACGAGCTAGTGTACGTTAAACATCGATAGACTATCGATAGTATCGATAGTAAATGGCTATCGATACTATCGATAGTTTTTAAAAACAATCGATCGATTGTTAACTCAAGTATTACTTATACATCCCTAGAGTCTAGGTAATGCGTGTATGTAGGTTATTCCCCGGCCATAGTGACAAAGGCGTAGACATTAAGATTGTTCTCTATGGTAGGGGAATTACCGTGCGTATTTCATTCATTCAAAGGTGTAGACATTGAGATTATTCTCTATGGTAGGAGAATTACCGTGCGTATATCATTCATTTACAAGACAAAAGACAGTCGGTTTTTTATTGTGGATGTTTGAAGTTGAGTGGAGTGGAGTAGGTAACAATAAAAAATGAGTAGCAAGTCACGTGCGTGGGATTACTTTAAAAAGACTAATGAAAAGTTTGCAAAGTGTTCTTTGTGTAAAAGAGAGTTTAAACTAAGTGGAAATACTACGAACTTGATTGATCATATGAAGAGAAAACATAATGAGGTATGGTCATCCAATGTTGCTATTACTCAAGACGTAGATACCACTGAGCAAAATGAGCAAATGGGCCCAACCCCTAAAAAGAGAAATACGGTAAAAAATTATTATGATAGAAGTAGTAGTTATCCAGATGGGAAAACAAAGAAAAATTTGGATAACAAATACGTGCGCATGATTGCTGTTGATATGGAACCTTTGCGAAAAGGAGAACATGAAGGATTTCGGGACTTTGTAAATGCTCTCGATAGTAGATATGAAATTCCTGATACAACAACATTGAAGAAGAAATTGCTGCCGGAATATTATGAAAACGTGAAACAGGAGCTGGTCATAGCATTATCGAAAGCAGAACATGTTAGTGTGACTACTGATTTATGGACATCAATTGCAAATGAAGGCATCCTTTCAGTTACTTGTCATTTCTTTCACAACGAAAAATTAATTGCACCATTATTGGAAGTCGTGAAGATGGAAGGAAGTCACAACGCAGAAAATATAGCCAGTGTAAGTATTTTTAATTTTCATTGCTTTGATACCTACCAATTCAGTGTTTCTATATCATCGGACATAAACTATTATTATTGTTTTCAGGTGTTGGATGCTACTCTTTCAAAATGGGGTGTCAGGTCAAAATGTGAAGCAATAACAACTGATAACGCTCAAACCATGATTAACGCCGCAGTTAAACTGCACATACGACATATACCCTGCTTTGCGCACACACTAAACCTGACGGTGACTGATTCGTTTGCTGTGACCTGCTTAGACCAGATTCTGAAAAAATGTAAATCCATTGTGACATTTTTCAAGATGAGTACTCTAGCTAGCGATAAATTACGAGCTATTCAACGTGAATTAAATAAAGCAGAACTGAAGGTGATCCAGGAAGTGCCTACCCGCTGGAACAGTGCATATCACATGCTGCAGAGACTTGTTACAATGAAGACAGAATTAACTCTCGCACTTAATGAATGTAATCGGGCTCCACCAGGAGTCAATGCTGACGAATACCTAATTATTCAAGAAACAATTCAGATTCTTGAACCTTTCGATCTAGCTACTACAAAAATTTCCGGAGAAAGCTATATAACATTGTCACTGGTAATACCATTGATTCGTGGAATAAAAACGAAATTGGCAGAAGTTGAATCTCAAATTGTTACTGAAAGCGGAAAGAAAATATTACTATGCGTGAAGGGATCAGTTGACAAAAGACTAAGTCCGTATGAAAACAGGACACCTGTTGTACTGGCTACAATATTGGACCCCCGATTTAAGAAGAAGGGGTTCAAAACAAGTGACGAAGAGAAGCGAGCTGTTCAGTGGCTAGAAAAGGCCTATGCTAGCCATTTATCTAAAGAACGCTTGGCTGAAGAAACGCAACAACCAATACCATCCACGTCTTCAGGAACACCTAATGACCTGTTGGGGTTCCTGGACGTTCCGGACGTATCGACCCCGTTAAGTAACTCATTGGTAGATGTCAGGCAATATCTGGAGAAGCCAGTAATTGACAGGAAGGAGTGTCCTATAACATACTGGAGATACAATAACAATAAATTAAAGGAATTAGCGATGCTCTATCTGTGTATTCCAGCATCTTCTGTGCCTTCCGAACGGATTTTTTCGAAGGCCGGACAAATCCTAACCGAACGGAGAAACAGATTAAAAGAAAAAAGGTTAAACGAATTGTTGTTTATAAAACAAAATAGTAAATATTTTAATGTTTGATTTGTTTCTTTAATAATGAATGCTGATTTTTATTGTTGTTTCAAATTTAATTGAAAATAAAACTCTTCGTTTCGTATAACATTTGTTATTTTATTGATGTCCTACAATCTTTTAAACTATCGATAGACTATCGATACTATCGATAGCTTTTAGTAAAACTATCGATACTATCGGATTACCAAACTATCGATGTTTAACGTACACTATAACGAGCCGTCATGGTCCGTGAGACAGCTGTACATTGGTTGCATAATCGTACTAGTTTTTGTATAAAAAAACAAGTTATTGTCTATCTTATACTTATCTGATGTGTTGTTCAAACTCTTGCCATCTTTGTCATTGACATAAGGCTGATAAGGACAGAGCATACTCGAACTCCACGCTAGTGAATATTTAATAGAGGGAAACTTCACAATAGGTCTACCAACCTACTAATTTTTGTATGATAAATAACAGATGGTTATTTAGTTCAATACAAATAAATATACAATGTTTTATTTCATAAGATTTTGCAATATTTTTAAGCTACAAGTACCTAATCTAGTTTAAATCTATGTATATAAAATACAAACAGTTGCCGCATGCAACTGTGCCGAAATATCAGGTAATAAAAAACTTGTATACGAATACGAGGTAAATATTCAGTTTATAATAATATTAAATTGAATGGATATGTTTAAATAGCTTAATTAAACACAGCATTAGTTTTTAATACAAAAAGCAGTCACCATAACTATAAATAAAAAAAATTGTGCAAGCTCTTTAGAACTACGCGCATGGCACTGTTTGAGTTAAAAATACTTTATAATAAGTAGTATTTTACTATATAAAAAATAACTAAGAAATCCGAATATAATACCTGAAGTTTATGAAAATCACATGATTTTGCAATAATTTAGACAATACTTTTAAATAAGCACACATAATTTACAATAGCAACACAATAGGTGTTTACAACAATCGACGGAGAAATAAAAAAATCTCAAACCATTTTGATAAACGCGAGTTTAACTTACGTATTTTTTGTCGATGGAGGCACCGAAATCTCAAAACATTTTAATTCACGCGAGCTTTACTTACGTATTTTTTTTGTCGATGAAGGCACCGACACTGTTTTGATGAATCTAGAAAATCTTTTTTCAGGGTGAGATTGATTCACGGTGCGCTCGTTGCCGCTCGAGTTCACGGTTCGCACTAAACGTGAAACCCGTAAAACCCGTGTTTATCAAAATGTATAGTCCAACCCACGAATGTTTTGAAAATGAAATAATTGTTAATATAATTAACGCCGTAGCTATCTCTAGACAAACACCTAACTATTAATTATCCTTCAACCAACGCCTTTGTGGAAAGATCAAACTGTATGGAAATGACAGCAGCTGTCAAACTTCAGTCACGTGACTGCCAAGCTAGTGTCTTTATACACACTTGAATATTTCCAAAGAAAGTAGATCTTGTCTAGAACTTTTATCATAAGTTTTATGTATATTGTGCTGTAGTGTAGGGTTCCTAAGCCTTTAAAACTCTTATTTTATATAAACACAGGCAAAATGAATGTCATAGATGAATTTCAGTGCTTTGCCGCTCGGATATTAGAATCACACTATTAGGACAAAAACATACCAAATAGCGTTAATTCTAAGGTATGACCGAAAGATAATCAAACAGAAAAATGAAGTCAAATAAATTCAACACAAACTCAAAATCTTAGCACCAGTGAGACTCGAATATACCACTTGACTTAGAATTAGAAACAGTAATGAGACCTATTTATTACACATAAAGCTGTGAAAATCCAATCATTTCTCTCTGACCAACATCCAGTACAATTGATGACACAAATGAGACATTCTTAGTCTCATTGCTCCCAGCAAAAAAGCCCAACTGATGGTAATTAGTTACCGAGACATATGACGCTTGTAATACCAGGTGGTACCAGGTATCACACGTTGTTGACCCTAGACAAAAGAACTTATGTTTTTTCGTCTGTTCGCCCAGTAATTTCTCTTGCTCCAGTGCTCTTCAACCCTTAACACAGTTAAGCTTGCACCGTACTGCTTGGAGGCAGAATATTTGGCACTGTGCTGGTACCCACCAAAACCGACTCTTTCTGATGAGGCCTATCAAAAACATGGTGGTAATGGAACGCTTAATACAATGAATGTCAATCAGTTTCAAATAGCTATGGGCATTATTTTATGGATTGGTATGTTATCAGTTACCTATACGTTATCAGTTTCTTTATCAGTTTATATTCATATGACAGCATGTCTTACAATCAACATTCCGTAATACCAATTCATCAATTACTGAAAGCTGTTAGTGAAAATGTTTTGATAGTATCAGAATTCTACAATCGCAGGCAGGTAAATTAATGGTAATAATAATAATTCCGGACATTTCACACAGCATCATCTGGCCCCAAAGTAAGCAGAGCATGTGTTTATGGTGTATATATACTATACGATATATGATATACTACTACTGAAATACTGTTTTTTATGTAAATACATACATATTATACATAGAAACATCCGTAACAAATTGTACTGGAAATGCGACAAATGAGAATGACTGTGAAAATTTTAGACCGTAGTTTTTTTTTTTATATCTTTTATTTTTCAAAGGAGTCGCTTAGCAGACCGTAGAGATGTACCACGTAAATATATTTTATTCTTCATTTTAATATAACAGCGGAGTTTTTATTATCTACTGTTTAGGCAGTGCGTCATTTAACCTAATTTGACACTTATGTGTCATCCTGTTTCTGTAACTTTTTTTTCAAACCCAGTCCATAAACATACAGCAAATCACATAGCGTATTTGAATAAACTCACCCAAGTATTGTTACTTCATATCAGCTGTTTCCTATTCTGGTGATATAGTCTGGCAGCACTAGCTCCACAGAAGATAAATAAATGGATTTTTTAACATGGAAACACTAGAACCATTGATGGACCAATCAAAAGCATTTGAACGAACGAACTGATGTAAAATAGTGCCGGCCATTTCACTCAGCATCGTCAGCAATACATACTTATACATAGACACACCTAGACCCGAGATCTTTTTGGAGTTGCCCATTTATTTCATAGAGTTAGCGACCAGACTTTGTTGCGACACGGTTTTGTTGTTCGTAAATTACGTAAATACATAAATAAAAAAAAAATGTACGACTCGGGACGCCTGACAGCAGTGATAACTTAAACTAATCTAATCTAACTAGCGATGTGGGTAAGAGAGAGGAGGAGCCTGCCTACCGCTGCGGATGCATGAGAGAACGGAAGCCAGACAGACTGGCGCCGTAACGCGTTACTTAACGAAACTAACAAGGACGTCAGTATTATTTTACGACGAAGCTGAAAATTAATGTTTCTCATTTTATTTCGAGATTTGTAAATTATTTAAAAATATGCAGTCATACAAACTATGCAAATTTGGGTCTGTTTTTTGTTACACAGAAGACAGACAAAAAATCTCTGCTTGGTGTTTTTGATCATTGTACAATTTGATAGATGCCTATCTAACTTATAAGTTACTGGCATTTGCCTGCGGCTTCGCACACATGGTACCTACATAATAACGATTTAAAACCGAATAAGAAATTTGACTTCATTCAATATAAAAACTATACAAGCGAATTGAGAACATCCTCCTTTTTTCGAAATAAGTAAACACCACTGGAAAGTCACAGGAAAGTAAAATACTAAATTTCGTTTACTTGGATGACATATTTTTTCCATTTATTTTAATTTAAAAACCAAACCGCCGCCGAACCGATTTTGATAAAATTTATATGGGACCAATCGGAAAGTATATCCTTTTACAATTTTTTTTTTAAATCGGTTCATAAATGGAGGTAACAAAAATAAAAATACAACCGAATTGAGAACCTCCTCCTTTTTCGAAGTCGGTTATAAAAGTAGTATATATGCTGTTCCAGGTTATTGACATCTATCCCAAATTACAGAATCCGTTACAGAACGTATGAGCCAGACATATATATAAACATACGAACATTCAAATCCATACAAACTCTCACACTTGTAACTTTTACAAATACGCCAAGTGAAATGTACTTAAAAGACTTCAAATAACTATGACGTCACCCACCCTTCCTGCACAGTTTTAAGATGTTCGTACGCTCGCATCGTGATATTCAGCCTCGGTTCAATCTCCAGCAAACCACTCTCTCCTATCAAGCTCAATCCAGCCAGACCCAAGTACGTATGCATCGGATCCGTGCACGTATCAGGCCATTTCGAGAACCCACCAACAACAATATCTTGCGTATCGTATACATATCTTCTGTTAGCACCGAAGTTTGTGAATTTCAGCATGTCCAGAATTTTCAATGATGCTCCGACCCAGAAGCTGTAGCATGTGTCGACTGGTTTGTTCGGGCGGCCTTGGAAACCGTCGACTTGTCGGAATATCAGCCATCGTTTGAGGCCTTCAACTTGCATTTCTGTAAGTTTGTCCATCTGACCCATGAGGCTGAGGGAAGCGAGCGCGCAGAAGGTAGTGCCTCCGTGGGATTCTAGTTCAGGACCCTGGGATATGCCGAAGTCGTAACCCTGTAATTATACGTCATCATTTGTACATTAATATCTTACATGGTGGGTCCTGTTCGATGATTATTAAACTGCCGAGCGATAAATAAATAAATAATCCCGCATATTTCACACAGCATCATCTGTCCCCAAAGTAAGAAGATAATTTGTTATGGATACTGATATACTTAATTACTATACTTAATTTTGTAAATATTGTAATAATATGTATGTTTTAACAAAAAGTATGTATGTAGTATATCAGTCATGCGATACCCATAACACAAGCTCTGCTTACTTAGGGGCCAGATGATGCTGTGTGAAAT
This sequence comes from Lampropteryx suffumata, assembly GCA_948098915.1. Taxonomy (NCBI): domain Eukaryota; kingdom Metazoa; phylum Arthropoda; class Insecta; order Lepidoptera; family Geometridae; genus Lampropteryx; species Lampropteryx suffumata. The sequence goes on from OX402561.1 coordinate 13,032,745, forward strand.
GTTCGGCAGTATTATTATGATTATTTTTATATATAGAAACACCCAGACAAATACTTGCAGGTTATACAAAAATTTTTTTGGTACAATCAAAACATTGATACTAACAGCTTTCAGTTACTTTTGATGAACTGGTATTACGGAAGGTTGATGTTGATCTCTATCTCAATCTCAAAAGTCCATTACAATAGATGTTGCCATATTAATAGTAACCTCAGACCGAATAAAATATTAAGACAGTGCCGCGATCAACCAAAGTGAAGGCTCAAAACCGTGCTGCTTGTGTACACACGCCTACACCCAAATCATGTTCCATCCAATCACGTCGTCGTTCAATAAACATTCTACAAGCGTTTTGTAGAACGCTCGCGCTTTAGGTCAAGTGAGTTCGATGATGTTTCGTTTTCCTAGTAACATAAAAGACTTAAGATTAAAATTTCATTAAAGTGACCCGTTATACTTTTTTAGTTTTGCTGGAATTTTGCAGTTTTACCACAGAAAAGTATAATTTTTTTTTTTGGTCGATGTTTAGGTACGATGGACTACGACGTGACATGTACTAAGAATAAGGAGCATGATTTGGGTGTATGCGTGTACATGTATTTACATAGAGAAGCACAGTTTTAAAGCTTCTTAGATAGTACTATATATTTAATTTAGTACTAAAAATTTCGCGGAATAGTACTAAATGTTTGTCTACCTATTAAATATTTTATTGCTATGCACTTACTATAGAATTTATAATAAAGTTGGTTGTCCTCTCGATATCGAAGCCGGACCAATCGTTTAGGATATAACTGACGCAGGCGGCGCAGTAAACAAAACGCATGTCGGACTCACATCCTGATAGTGTCGCAGCGAAGTTACCATCATTTGTTTGCAGTGCTCGAACTCCTGGAAAAAATGAAGTCACATCAATTAGGAACTCTATTCTACAATAAATTTCTCAAATCTATTAAGCAGATCCATGTTATCTAATACATCTGACTGGTCTTACCATTCAGATGGCCGTAACTCTGCCTTCAACGCTGTAGGATGTGGATTCGATCCCAGGAGAAATATATGCGTGATATACATTAATGTTTTATCTGTGTATGGGTGTTATAAAATAATATACATGTGTATAGGTTTAGGTACAAGGACTGCATGTTTGAAGTGGGACTGGGCAGGTCATGTGACTCGATAGCATTCAGAACGTTGAGCAAAGCTCGTCACTCAGTGGGTGCCCGATAGTCGGAGACGACGCGGCAGACCCAGGAAAAGACGGCGAGACGATCTAGATGCATTCGAGCCAAATTGGCAAACTGCACTCTTTGCCTTGGAGTGCAAAGAGTGGAAGGTGTCAAGGGGGTCTTTGCCCAGCAGTGGAACACTATAGGTTAAAGAAAAATTAGTTTACAGAAATGTATCCTCAAAAACACAAATGTTGTCGCTTACCTACATGAGAAAAAGTTTAACATAAAATAGGTATAACATAGAAAATAAGTAAGTCGTTTGAGCACCTGGGTTACCGTATAGGTAAGTAGAATTATTATTTACCCATCCAATGCATCACGAAATCTTAGAAACAAGTATCAACAATATGCTGTGAAAGTTTTGTTTTAAATGCATTCAATGAGCTAAATTTTTTTAAATTTATTAATATTCGGTTATTATTCTTTTTTCGGCAGCAACGGCGGCGTATATGTCTGTCTGTCCCTATGTATGCTTAGATCATTAAAACTACGCGACTGATGTTGATGCGGTTTTTTTAAATATGTAGATTGATTCAATAGAAAGGTTTATATGTATAATACATGCATAATATAGTAGAGATACATTGATAATTTTAGAGTTTTCTAATCATATTAGACATTCTGTAGTATATTAGTATCAGCATTGCTCCCGTGCGAAGCCGGGTACAATATAATTAAGACCTATCTAAATGTAACGTAGATGCAAAGATATCAGTGTATTTATATAATATATTTAAGTTTATTTTTTCATCAGTTTAATGTACAGGAATGTTTCAAAATGTTATTAACAATTTCATTTGCAGCTGTTTTTATACTTGGAATGGAATTCATAACACTATAGCTGTATATTTCCATTTTTATACGCTTTATATTAGCTTCACTTGTATGTATGTTTGTATGTAACCGACTCCTTAGGACGCGATTTTGACCCACTTTAAACGGCCAGATTTCATTCAAATTTTGCACACCTGTCAAAGACCGATGACAATGCAATAATTCGAAAAAAACTTTAAAAAAAAACAAAAAAAAAAAAAATATCCGGTTATCCTAAAACTAAAAAGTAGAAAATAAATAATAGGTTAAAAAAACTAAAAAACACGCTTTATATAGAAAACCAAACTAAAAAATAGAAAATATTTTTTTATAAATGTAAAGAAAAAAATGTTTTATTAAAAAAAAAGCGTGGGGTGCTTTTTAAGATATTATCGAATTGATAATCCTTCCACCAGCACCGCGTTATTAAATAAAACATTTTTTTCTTACTTACATTTATTAAAATTTATTTTCTATTTTTTAGTTTGGTTTTCTATATAAAGCGTGTTTTTTAGTTTTTTTAACCTATTATTTATTAAGATATTATTAAATTGATAATCTTTCCACCATGCATGAATTCATAACACTATCGCTGTATATTTCCATTTTTTTAAACTTTTCTTGCTAAATATGAGGTATCAAAGTTTTACAATGGTACAAAATGCTCGCTATTTGTTTTTCTTCTTCACCAAATCGGTTTTATTCAGGCGATTTTTATTTTCAGCCAGTATCTTTTTTATCTAATGCAAACATTTTATTTTGACGACCTCTGTGGCGCAGTGGGCTAAGGTCAGGCCGAGACGCAGAAAGTTGAGGGTTCGATTCCTACAGCGGGACAAATGTTTGTATGATCTGCAAGTATTTGTCTCGGGCCTGGGTGTTTCTATGTATAATATGTATGTATTTACAAAAAAAAAGTATATAAGTAGTATATCAGTCATGTGGTACCCATAACACAAGCTCTGCTTACTTTGGCGCCAGATGATGCTGTGTGAAATGTCCGGGATTACTTATTTATTTATATTTGTCGCGGTGTTTATCAAAACAATGATATTAACAGCTTTCGCTTTGAGGACCTCTGTGGCGCAGTGGGCCAAGGCCCGGCTGAGGCTCAAAAAGTTGCGGGTTCGATTGTCACCGGGGGACAAATGTTTGTATGATCTGAAAGTATGTCTCGGGTCTGAGTGTTTTTATGTATAATATCTATGTATTTACCAAAAAAAAGTATGTAAGTAATATATAAGTCATGTGGTTCCCATAACACAAGCGCTGCTTACTTTGGGGCTAGATGATGCTGTGTGAATTGCCCGGCATTTTTATTACTAGTAAATGCCCGCGGCTTCGCGTGTTACCTACCTACATACAAAAAAGCCTATGTCCATCTCAAATATACAATCTATCTCCGTACCAAATTTCATCAAAATACGTTCAGCACGACATACATGTTTCAAGATTATTTCACTACGCGGCAGTAAGTATACTTTACAAAATGTGGAGTCGAATGGTTAGAATAACCTATCATGTTCTCTTACTCGCACAATATTGCTATTAGAATTGTGTGAGTGAGAGGACAGATTACACCGCCATATTTATACCTAACGTGTTATGCTACGTTAGAAACAGACAAATAGAGAAAATCTAAGTTTTCAGAAAGAATCTTATATTATCGTTTCATATAGTGAATCATCCTTTATGATACATGGTATTATTCAATCAATAGCCTTCGGTCCTGGTTTTCAACGTTGTTAGACTATGATGGAGGCTACTTCATATGAACAATTCAATTCAATAAATCTTTATTCAATAAAATCACAAGGACCACTTTGAATCGTCTTCTTACATGCTAGTGAATCTAGGTGCCGGTTCCTCCTAACCCCAGTTCAAGAAGAATCCGGCAAGAAACTTGTCTGGTCTTTACTCTTTTTTGTATGATCCTTGCCAATTTTGTTACGGATGGCGAGTCGAGTTGGAGCAGATTCATCCCAAGCTTTTTTGTCATCTAAATAATCAGATATTTTATAATATGCTTTAATAGACAATTTCTGTTTAATTACGTTTTTTAATTTGCTAATCGACAAATCTAACACGTCGCTTGGTGTTCGATTTGTCTTGAACTGTATAGTTACCTTCAATCATTGCTTTTCTATTGATCCTCGACAGGTCATCACCCATTGCTATTAACATGCAGAGTCCGGTGTACGTCATAGCGAGATGCCCACAGCGGAACCGCTCCGTCTCAGGACCCAACTCAATGTTTATTGATGAGGATCCTTGGAAACCGCACTTGGACATGTCTCCAGCTTGAAATTAAAAGAAAAAACCTTGACTTTATTAATTACATAATATGGCCTATTCATTTTGATATACACGGGCTTTACTCACGAATTATTTTGTTGATGGATGAACTCGAGCGGCAACTCACGGACCGCGGATCAAACTCACCCTGATGAAAATTCTATAGATGAATCGAAACAGTGTTGGTGTCTCCATCGACAATAATAAGTGAAAGTAAAGCCCATGTTTATGAAAATGTATAGTACAACTCGCGAAAGTTTTGAAAGTGAAATAATATGGCCTATAAATTCTATAAAATTGTAAGGAGTCATTTTAGTCCAGGATCCCTGGTCCATTTTTGCTTTTGATTACTATCAAGCTAATTTTCCGTGATTAGGTTCATTTTGATGAGACTCCCAACAATTTCCTGTACGAAACTCTCTATCGTGGTAGCTAACAGAGGAAGCAAGGATAATATATGTCGATTTTATGATTTTCAAATATTTATTACCAACTGATTTTTTTTTGGTTAAATCTCAAGATAATTATCTAAATTATTCGAAAAAATATTTGTCCTCCTTCCAACATGTGTCGATAACGAGGTCATCATAAATGATTACTAACCAGCTGATTATTTTATTTTTACTTAGTTAATATTTATATAATTTAACAGTCATAATGGCCTCAATTCTGTTGGCACCAACCTAACTAATTATAGCTAAAATTAGGTTTTGAACTGTTAAAACCTTTGGTATTCTGCTGTTACGTACCAACTTATCCTAATTTAATTTTATCTAACTTAATTAAGCGTTCCTAATTTAGTTAGATGGTACCAACCGAATAGGTTTTACAAATGCTATGACTAAATAAATATATTTTAGACAATTCCTAATTTTAGAAATGAACCAACCGAATTGACACCATTGTCCTACAAATTGCGTGGTACGTTATCCCGGTCCTACGCTCAAAAGTATTCTTGATTGGTAGTATTCTTGGTTCGCGGGAAGGGCTACTTTTTTATTATTTTTTTTTTTTTTTTTTAATGCATAACTTTCATAGTTTGTTTTACTTCTGTTTGTTTTAATGTGTTTGTATCAATTTTCTCTTGTAGCTTAGTTTTAGTCGGTTTTCCGCTCTTGTGGTCTTGTATATTTTTCGTGTGTGCTGAATAAATGTTTTTCTTTCTTTTCTTTCTTTCTTTCAATTTGTAGGACAATATGACTGTTAAATTATATAAATATTAACTAAGAAAAATAAAATAATCAGCTGGTTAGTAATCATTTATGATGACCTCGTTATCGATACATGTTGGAAGGACCTCTTTGATCAAACCATAGATTTTGTAGGACAAATATTTTTTCGAATAATTTAGATAATTAACTTGAGATTTAATAAAAAAAAACAGTTAGTAATAAATATTTGATAATCATAAAATCGTCATATTTTATTCTAGCTTCCTCTGTTAGCTACCACGATAGAGAGTTTAGTACAAGAAATTGTTGGGCGTCTCATCAAAATGAAGCTACTCACGGAAAATTAGCTTGATAGTAATCAAAAGCAAAAATGGACCAGGGATCCTGGACTATTTTTTAATACACTGAAACAATTCAAAAAATATTTCGCTTATACTTCTTATTTAGTCAATAGATGAGATCTGTGACGCAGTGGGCCAAGGCTGAGACGCAGAAGGTCACGGGTTCGATTTCCGAAGCGGGACAAATGTTTGTATGCATAACATGTATTTACAAAAAAGAAAAGTATATGAGTAGTATATCAGGTATGTGGTGTGGTACCCATAACACATGCTCTGCTTACTTTGCCGCCGAATAGATTTAGGTGATGCTGTGTGAAATCTCCGGCATCATTTATGATTAATATTTGTAGCATAATAAATGTTAACGATCGCCAATAAAACAAAACTTAGGTATAGGATTCATCCCGTTGACCTAGAATGTGTCAAGTAAGGTTACAGTTAACTGATTTTTTTATACTTTTTTTTAAATAGATACATAATATGTATACATAGAAACACCCAGACTCGAGACAAATACTTGCAGATCATACAAACATTACTCTAACAGCGGGAACCCGCAAGCTTCTGCGTCTCAATCGGGCCTTGGCCCACTGCGCCACAGAGGTCGTCGGTATTTCTGACGGTATTTAGGTCACATTTTTTGACTACCTTGACTTAGAAGCTTGATTTTCCAGCTCCAAGGGACAGTAGACCGTAGTTTTTGATATAATATATGTTTCAATTTACCTCTACGCGTTCCTAATAAAAAGAGACTTAAAATACAGGGACACAGACCCAGATTTACAGATATAGTCTTATTAGCCTATAAATATATAAATCCAGGTCCACGTCTACATCTATACCAAGTTTCACCCAAATCGGTTAGGCCATTTGCGTGATTCAGTAGCAAAATCGAAACAACCTTTTGCATTAATAATATTAGTAGGACACCTAATGGTCGAGACAGGATTCAGACTAGGAGTGAGAGAATCTACGAGTACCATCATACTACAGTAAAATACCACCTAGGTTCTGAATATGTCGGTCGTCCAATTTACCAAACAGTTACGAGTCAAACCATCACCTCTCGTTTACCAGCCGGGCACTCGCCCGTCGCGCCATCGTAGCCGTGCACGTCAATAAAACTTATATATCCCAAAACTCGTTTTGAGTCATGCTTTTGATGTCCTTTCAGATAGCAGGTGTTTACTTTTTTTATTGGTAGGTAATAAAATGTAATGCCTATTTCACGGGCACACAATTTTCAAATCCCTTTTATACTGATAAAACAAAACATAAGCTACTTCAGTAGACATTGCCTACAGCACGTAGGTAATGTAGACAAATAGCCATAATAAAGTTAAATCCACGTCAAATAAAAAGTTCTTATTTAATAGCCTAGTCTCCAAGTTAGTAATGAATGAGTCAAAGTGCACTATTATACCTGCTTTAGTGCTTGTACAAGTAGTTTAACGCCCAGGGATTCGGTCGTCTGGAATTACTTTTAAACTTACATCAATTGATGTATATAACAGAACTCGATTGACTATCATAATTTTGATAAACACGGGTTTTACTCACGTAATTATGTAAAAATCATAGTCTAATCTGATCATATATGACTTGAAATTCAAAACATACCATCTCCTTACTGCTCCTCACTATCTTTCTATTCTTTCCTCACACTATGCTAGGTAAAATAGCGCAAGCATTTTAGCAATTAAATAGCATTTCAGATGCGCTCACTAACGATTTTGTGCCGCTGACTAGTGTATGTATCATAAAATCGCGAATATAGAATACCCTGAAATAGGTCTCACAGGAATGTGAAAATCGAAAACAGAATCAATCATCATCAGACGTCATCATCGCTTAACTTCGTCACCACTCTATTGGTTGTTCATAAAGCACTCAGCTTTTGAGGGTTATCATTATCAGAAACTGCGTGCAACATGTTAGGGTTCAGTACTTCCAATATATACTTGAGAAAAGATTATGATTAGACAAACCATTTGAGCATTCACTGCATTATTAACTGCCTACAATGTTATTGCGGGATTGTATCGGGGATCGTAAACGCGTCTTTCGCGCCAGCACCTAACCCCTAACCGTTTTACATTAATTGTTAGTATCTCGAAAAATTTCGATATCGCGAGGTCTCGGCCACTTTTAGAAAAAACCTCTTGTTAAAATCATATTTTGTATTCGGAAATCTAAAACGCGTAATAAGAACCCACCGATGTGTACTTGTAGATTCGTATATAATAGTGCGCAGTGCACGTCGCCTTCCTATGTCTACTTCCCTCATGAAACCTCATCAAACATGATCAAAGTAGAAAAGGGTGTCAAAAAAGAGTGCCCTAGAATCCAAGAAATAGTTTAAAATTGTAAGAAAAGACAACACATAATTAAATACTACAAGGAGGTTCCACATACTATAACACAGCATTGATATGGTTAGATCATTCGTCTCAGAGTCGTCGCTCTGGTTAGTCGCTCGCTGCGTAAGCCCGTACGCGTCCAACTGTAGCATACGTATAACTACCCGCAAAAGATTATAAAAAATGGTGAAGTGTGATTTGTGTGATTAAGGTATCACTAAAAGGAACCCTGGACTGGAATGTAGAAAGTGTGGCAAGACCGTTCATGGAAACCAAGCATGTAGCGGTCTCCCAGCCAAACAGCTTGCCGCGCTTCGCAATTCTGAGAGCCTTGAGTGGACTTGTAATGAATGCAGCCTTTCCACCAGGAGAAAGTCATCCTTCATAGTCCCGGATGAAGATGAAGATGACGACATGGATGTTGCCTGTACTGAAAATATTGGCCCCATTGATGTGAAAAAACTTCTTCGAGATATCACTTCCGAAGTAAAAAAGATTGTGAGGAAGGAGAATGAATCTTTGGAAGAATCATTAAACTTCTTTGGAACTAAAATAGAAGAAGTTGGAAACAAGATTGAAGTGCTTGCAGCAAGAATCTCAGATATAGAAAAAAAGCAAATGTACCTTGTAAACAAAAATAAACACCTTGAGACCACGGTCTCCTCACTTGAAATACAAATAAGGAAAATTGAACAAAGTGCATTAGATAAGATGGTGGAAATCTCTGGAATCCCCAAAACTAATAAAGAAGACATTAAGACAATTGCCTGCAATGTTGCAAAGATGTTAACTGTGGATGATAAAGAAATAAGAAGCGTTAAGCGTATTGAAGGTAGACCCGGGTCTGATGGACAGCTGCTGGTAGAACTAGGCAATGCGGAACTCGCGACATCGTGGGTGCAAGCATCAAGGAAGGAGACTGCGCCCATCCTTGCTGAGCACGTAGTCCCGAGCGTTCTACAGGAAGCAGCGAAGTCAAAGGTGTTCGTGAGGCTTGCCCTATCCAAGTCAAACAAATCACTTCTGTGGAATGCTCAACAAAAGCTACGCCCTGGATTTAAGTACGTGTGGTTCCAGGCAGGAAAAGTATTAGCGAGAAAAGGAGACGGAGATAAACCAATTGCAATCTGGTGCGAGGAGGACATCGCACAAATTGCATCTTAGGTATCTTAGTGTAATTTTATTTTATTTTACTACTTATCTATATACCTATCTGTATTTTAAGTTTGTTCTACCAAAAGGTGCTTTAGTATCAATATCATTTTCATAATGTCCTTAAGTGCAATATCGGAATTAACCAACTGTATCAACATTAATGAGTTCTCATCTAAAATACCTAACGACAATAATAAGCTAACTATGGTTCATATAAACATACGGTCTATAATTAAAAACTTTAACTTAGTTAAACAACTGATCAACAGTTCAAGGGCTCAGTTAGATATTATAGTTCTCACAGAGGTGGGAATAAAAACCGGCCTAGCATCGCTCTTTAACATTCCAGGGTATAACATGTTCATTAAATTAAGAAAAAGTCGTAAGGGGGGGGGGATTATAGTCTATATAATTAATAAGCTTGGTTTTGACGTACTTGATAATCAATTACCACACTGTGAAAGTATTTTCGGCAAAATATCGTCACCCCACCCTTATGAAGCATACATATGTGCTGTATACCGACCCCCAGATCTAAGTAAACACCTATTTATTACAGGTGCAAGGGACTTGTTCTCATCATTACCTTATAAAAAACACGACGTGTACTTACTAGGTGATATAAATATTGACCTGAAAAGCAATAATTCCATTCGAGAATACTATGTAAACTGCATGTCCGAGTGTGGTCTATCGCCGGCGATCACGGATTATACTAGAATCGAGATTAGAAATAATATAACTACACGTAGCTGTATTGATCACATCTTTGCGAAATCACGGGCGTTAGACCTTTACTCGTCAGCGGTCTGCACAGTAATGGCTGACCATCGCATGGTCGCATTATCCTGTGTTGGACTCAAACCTATACAGGATGATCCAATTTACTTAAAACTTTTAGACGAAAATAAATTACAACAGTCTTTAAATGAAATTAACTGGGATGCACCTTTATACATGGAGTGTCCTATAGAAATATACAAATTTATAAAAGATAACTTTGATAAATGTTATGAATATGCTACATATACTAAAATCATAAACAATAAAAGTAAAAGAAACAAATATCCTTGGATTAATACTAAAATAAATAACATGTGCTTAAAAAAAGATAAATTGTTTAGTTTATGGATAAAAGATCCATTTAATAAGGAATTAAAAATAGATTATAATAAACAAAGAAATAAAACCCATAAACTAATAGATAAATGTAAGAACAGCTATTATAAGCATAAAATAAATGAAAGTAAAAAGAACCCAAGAAAAATATGGGAGATAATAAACTGTTTAGCGGGTAGGACGTCACGCTCCATAGATGATACCATTGTTAAGGCATTTAAGCAAAATAAAGACAATCTAAAACAAATAGCAGATAATTTTGCATGTGAATTTAAGAGAAGTGTAAATGATATTATGCCTCACTGTGACAAACGCCTATTAGCTGAATCAAACTACATGTTCCCAGAAAATAAATCAATGCGTTTTATAAAGGCAACGAATACCAGTATTCATGGTTTTATCAAAAATCTAGAACCTAAGAAAGCTGCTGGGTGTGACGCAATACGATGCATTGATATAAAAAAACTTAGCGATAAAATAGCGTCAACTATAGCTCGACTTATTAACCAAAGTATAAAACATGCAAAATATCCTACAGAACTCAAAACAGGTGTGGTTAGACCAATTTATAAAAAAGGTAAACATAGTGAGTATATTAATTACAGACCAATTACCATTCTTCCAGTTATAGTCTTTCCAGTTAATCCACAAATTCTATGGAAAACATAATATTATCTCAGACTCTCAATTCGGATTTCAGCCTTTTAAATCAACCACTATATTACTTTCAAAATTTACTGATGAAATAAATAATCAACTTAATGATAAGAAACATATTATCCTTTTATTTATTGACTTCAGCAAAGCGTTTGACACACTGAGGCATGATACTCTATTACAAAAGCTCAATAATTCAGGAATTAGAGGGCCACTTCTAAATTGGTGTAGGGACTACCTTAATCAAAGAACATTTCATGTGAAAATAGGTGAGCATTTCAGTTACCCTCAATTGGTCACAGAAGGAACTGCGCAAGGATCAGTCTTGGGCCCATTGCACTACTTGGCATATGTTAACGACATGGAAAATGTAATAAAAGACTGCTCTGTTTATCAATATGCAGACGATACGTGTCTGCTTGCCTTCCATCATGACTTACATGTAGCTACACAGATTATGCAAAGTGACTTCACGCGGGTGGCTAAGTGGGCACATGACGCCGGTCTCGTCTTAAACTCCAGCAAAACCAAAATCATTCATGTGTGTTCCTCTCATCTACCTCGTGCGGATACATTTTCTATATTTGCACATTCTCATGAATGTCTTCATAGGGTCAGGCAAAGCTGCTCTTGCCCTGAAATTGAACAAGTCTCGCAACATACGTATTTGGGTTTAGTAGTGGATAGAAGGTTCAATTGGCAGCCCCATATAAACGTTGTTTGTGACAAGCTTCGTGCCATTCTCGCAAAATTTTATATAATTAAGCAGAAAGTACCGTGGAATATATTACTTAATATATATATCGCCTTAGCAGAATCTATAATAGCGTATGGTCTAAGTAGTTATGGGCGAACTTTTAAGACACACCTGGATCAAATACTTGCTCTCCAGATAAGGCTATTAAAACTTATATTGCCTAAACATATTAAATATAAATTACAACATCTAGAAGAATTTAAATACTGTAAAATAATACCGGTGCATGAGAAAGTAGAATTGACCTTACTGACTGAACAATACCATAATCATGAATTACGTAAACCAGTAGAACATAAAATAGTAACAAGACAAATAACACAACAGAAATTATGTATACCTAAAATGAAAAACTTTTACGGGAGACGCACTACTAACTTTCTCATCCCCACAATAGTAAATACCATTCCACATAGTATTCTAAACGAAATAAATAACAAAAATTATAAAGACATATACAAAAAATACTATTTAATCAAATTGTAATTATACTTACATACCTACTTTTTATCAACTCTGAATAATATAAACATAAAACATGAATTATAAACATGAGAAATTGAATCATCCTGTATCTCACTGGTTTGACTTGTTTTCTATTAGATCAGCAGTAACAGGCTACTCGCACACATATGCAAATCGCTACGCTGTTGTCGCACTCATTCATTATACATTAACGCTTGCATTGTGTGTGTTCAAATTGATCGATTCATATTGTGAAGACGGTATGTCCCTGTGACTGCCGTTTATTACTGTATCGGTACCTAAATAATAGTGTACTAGTTTCTGCTACAATAATTACTATTGTTATTTAATATTTACGACGAATGTGAGTGCCTAGACAAACCTTATCAGGTTTAAAGGTACAATACCTACTGAATTATCTGTATAGTTTAAGTGCATTGAATAATAAATAAAAATAAATAAAAAAAAAAGATAGGTTTTAATGGTATCAAAACCCTTTGCAGACAAATTCAATTCTCTACTTATGGAATTAGAGCTCAACATTGTATAATTTTAGTTTAGTTAGTCGCTTGAAATAGTCAGAGAACAATGCTTGTTGTTTTAATCAGAGAACCTGATAATGCGTAAAACCACTCAAATAATTACGCTAAACAGGAAAAATTACTAGTAACTTGAGTATATTTAAAACACAATAACACTCTTTTGCGGATAACAAGTAGGTATCTACTTACTTGTTTATTGGTTAATTATAATTAAAGGATTTTCACATCCATTTTGCTGGATTGCAGAGCAGTTTGGCAGTGATCGCTATCTAGCGATAAGGCCACCACCTTCTAGCTAAACATTGTTTCAACAGTCCAATGTATTTGTAGTTTGCTATTTTTTTTTGTATATGTTGGCATCCAAAATAAACTACTCCATGATATCTGCATAGCCAGTTACTTATTAATGAACTAACAGTTACTCTATGTAATTTTCACTTAAAAGTGGATATTTACCGTGATATATGAGTTTTTCTGCTTCCCGAGATAAGCTAAGATAAACTTTCTACTTCGATCAGTTTATCCCGTGATCATAGCGCATGCAACTGTGCCGAAATATCGAGAAGCAGAAAAACTCATATATCATGGTAAATATCCCGTTTTAAGAGAAAATTATGTTCAAAACCATGATAGTTTTAGAAATTATATAGTAACTCTATCTACTACTAGCTGTTGCTCGCGACTTCGTCCGCATATTTTTGAAAGGAATTGTAGCTTAAACATTTTCCCAGGATGCAATTTATATCCTTGCTAAATTTTATTGATAAGTTTCAAACCAATCACACCCACCACACATTAAAAAGTTTCCATACAAACATTCACACCCCATTTTACTCCTTTAAGAGAGTTATTTTGAAAAATCATACATTCATTTTCACCCTCTTAGGTATTGAATTTCAAAAAATCCCACCTTAGTTTTGCTGTAAAAGGAAGCTATCTTCCAAATTTCAGCTTTCTAGCTTCAGCGGATTCGGCTCGGCGATGATTAATCAGTAAGTCAGTCAGGTTAAGTTCTTTTATAAGTATAGATTAGTTACACAATGTTTCAATCATTTAAACAGCCTAGAAGAAAAAAAATTTTAGGTGTGCATCGTTGGACAGTATTTGATATGCAACGATGGGCTTGCTACCTGTCATGTACAGAATACTAACTACTGTGCAATGCATCTGTCAAATACATATCACGTTTGAACATGCCTCTTCATTTTCAGTTTTCAGTTTCATTTTATAAATGGCACGTATTGCCCTTTTTTGAATTACAAATATTTTACCAATATCAGCTGCTTTCCCCCAGAGAATGATGCCGTATGACATAACACTATGGAAGTAACTGAAATAAACTAGTCTAGCTGTAGCTTCATCAGTAAGCCACCGTATCGCACGAACTGCATATGCAGCGGAACTAAGCCTACCAGCAAGTGTTTCAATTTGTGGTCCCCACTGTAGTTTTGCATCAATATTAAGACCTAGGAAGTTCGTGGAATTTACAAGATTCATTGCCTCTCCATTTATTTCAATGTTGGACGGGCTATGAATAACATTTGGCAAAGTGAATTTTATACATTTAGTTTATTTTTAATTAAGCAAAAGATTATTTACAGTGAACCAGTTAAGAACTAACGATAAGGATTCATTTACGTTATCGCAAATACTGGTTTTACCTCTATCAACTTTAAACATTAAAGATGTATCGTCTGCAAATAAAACTATATCACAAATATTTTTAAAAAGGTAAATCGTTAACGTATACTAGGAATAAAAAAGGGCCTAGTATCGATCCCTGAAGTACCCCTATATCAATAATTGATCCCGAAGACCTCTCACCACCCACGTCTACTTTCTTGACTCTATTGGATAGATAAGACTGTATGAGGTCAATCGCCCGGTTTTTAATGCCATAATATTTTAACTTTGTGATTAGGGTTGCATGACTCACACAGTCAAAGGCCTTAGATAGATCGCAGAATAACCCAACTGCATCCTGTGACTTCTCCCAGGCCTCAAATATATGCTTTGAGAGCGCTATACCTGCATCAGCTGTTGATCGACCTTTAGTAAATCCGTATTGATTACTATGTAGCAGGCCGTTAACGTTAAACTGGTATAATAACTGATTAAGAATTATTTTTTCAAAGATTTTACTTAAAGCAGGTAATATCGATATCGGTATATAATTAGCAAGATCACTTTCACTTCCAGACATAGGAATGAGTTTACTGTGTTTCATGAGATCGGGAAAAACTCCCTCGTCGATACATCTATTAAAAATATAAGCTAAACATGGTACACCCAGCACCTTTGTAGACATTCCCCAAAGATCTTCTGTATTTTTTATATTAATTAATTTGAATGCTTTTACAATACTAGCCTCGTTAATGTAGCTAAAGATTTGCTTGGCTGTACGCATTAATGTGGAAGCAAAGCGCTTTGTTCGTAAGGGTGGTAGACTGACAAGGTATGAATGGTATTGAGCGGTACATCTGCTTGTCCTGTTGTGAAAGGGAGATGGTGGAATGAGATCATGCAATTCCTGTGCACATTCTCCGAAATGTATTTTATAAAAGATCGAAATGCAAGCAACTTTACGCCGATGCTCGAGACTCTAGAACTTAGTCTCAGCGTTTAGCTGCTCACCTATCACCCTCAATGCTCTAAGCTCGTTCGAATCCAAAGCAGCCAGCTGGTGTTTGGCTGAACCATCCCATAGATGGCAGCAATACTCCATACCCGAACAGGCTTGAGCTTTACATAAAGTGGAAAGCAATCCAGGTGTGAAGTATCGCCTCACCTTGTTGAGGATGCCAAGCTTCATGGCAGCAGTTTTGGCCTTGGACTCGATATAGGAGCCAAAATTGAGAGTCCGAGTAAGTGAAACACCCAAGAGCTCGAGATGATCTTCTACAGTTACCCGCACATTTCGGAAAACGGGGACTTGGAGAAACTCACTTTTTTCGCCGAAAAGAGACAAGCTTGCGTTTTGGATGCTTTGAACTTAACTAGATTGGCATCGCCCCAATCAAAAAAGATCTGGAGAGTTAAATCCAGACGCATAAGCATCTCGTCTCTGTGTTTCAGAATGTCAACTGTTCTGTCGTCTGCATACTCAATGATTCGGACATAAGCAGATCGTTTATGTGCAGTAAAAACAATGTGGCAGAGAGCACTGACCCTTGAGGTACTCTGGCATTGATTGCCAATCAATCAGACGAGCAGCCGTCAACAAATACTCGATTGGATCTTTCCCTCAGGAAGTCAGTAAGCTATAAGCAGAACTGAACTGGCAATACGTAGGCTGGAAGCTTACCAATAAGGCTAGCGTGCCAGACCCTATCAAAAGCTTTTGAGATGTCAAGTGAAAAAGCTAAAGCTTCACCGTATTTCTCTATGGCCTCACTCCAAATGTGCGTGACATACGCAAGAAGATCTCCAGTAGATCGCTTTCGGCGAAAACCGTATTGTCGATTACTGAGGAGGTCGTTGTCTTCAGGGTATGTAAGGAGCTGCGTATTCAGGACACGCTTTATGCATTTGCATAGTAGGGCGGTGATCGAAATTGGGCGGTAATTAGATGGGTCAGCGCCACTGCCTTTCTTGGGCACAGGTTGCACATTAGCAAGCTTTTAGGATTTTGGGACTATTCCAGTTTTCAGAGATAAGCGAATAAGTCTTAGGAGTATGGAAGACAACTCAGGGGCACAAGTTTTTAACACTGCAGCCGAAATGCAATCCGGACCACTAGCTTTGTTCACGTCAAGACTCCGTAACGTTTTGAGCACTTCTTTTTGATGGATGCATATTTCCTGCATTGTCGCTTCGCATCAAAGAAGACTAGGTGGGGTTTCGTTAGAGTTGTCTAGATGTGAAGCTTCCGCAAATTGAGCAGCAAAGAGATTTGCTTTCTCGATTGCAGTGTGGGCTAGAGATCCAACCGGTTTTAGTAGTTGATGGAGAAAAGAGCAACTAAAGTTCACTTTCACCTACAAGTCAAAGTCAAAGTCAAAAGATGATTTATTCAATACAATCACAAGGATCACTTTGAAACGTCTTACATACTAGGTGAATTTAGGTGCCAATTCATCCTAACCCAAGCTCGAGAAGAATTGGCAAGAAACTCGTCTTGGACCAAGGACCAGAATGCTTTGCTGCCAGCTGTAAAATTTACACATGACGAAGATCAGGATTGCCACAATAATGAAGAAGATGTAAAGCAAAATAGGAGAGGTATATATAAAGAAAAATTAATAGAGAAAAAGGTTGTCAATGAACCATCCGAATCATTTGAAACAAGGATTAGAAAAATATTGCGTTAAATGAAATCTCTTTATAAAACAGACAGGTTATATCGGAAGCAAAATATAAAGATTTTAAAAAATTGTGTATTGATTGACGGTGTTGTTCCTAACAGTTTTTGAAACCTACCTCTTACCAAAAAATTTAAAGACACTCTTAACCAAACTGATGAAGAAAACTCTGTAGAAGAATAGCAATCAAAATAATTATTATGTTACTCCTACATTACCTAAATTAGGTATATGAGTATTTTATTAAAATGTTTGATACCTATAATAAATAAAAATTCGTATAAAGCGAAAAAAATCAATTTATTGTTTAAGAAACTTTGCTTAACTTTATCATGAGGTTCTAATTGTAGTAAGTTGTTTCTTATATCTAGTAAATAGAAGTTAAATAAATAAAACATTTTTTTTACTTGCCTTTATAATACAAATGTTATAAAAGTACATAAATAAATAATTTATTTATAAAATAAATCCTTGATAAATAAATTTCAAAATTACATAAAAAATCGCGTAAGCGACACTTGGTGATTATTTATGTATATTTCTATACATTTTTATGGCTTTTACCTTAAATTTACATCAACCAACAAAAAAAACGCCATCTCTTACATCAAATTGAATAAACATAACATATTTTTTTACGAGCCTTAAACCATTTTGACTTGTAATATTTAAAGAAATCTTGACTGCAATATGGTGTTACTGTCTTATGGCATTAAGAAATTTGGTGTTTGCCAGAAAATTCAATGAATTATAAACTTTGAATTATGAGGTAACAAACAAGAAAAATAAAACCGACTTGAGAACCTCCTCCTTTTTTGAAGTTGGTTAAAAATCATTTTATAGTTATTTATATAAAAGTCGTTTTATAGTTATGCGATTTCATGATTCCGAAGGAACACATATGGCTTTGCCATGTCACCGACGGACATCTGTCTGTCTGTTTGTCTGTCTGTCTGTCCGACTCTAATCAGAGCTCTTGGTACTCGTAGCTCCGTAGACTTGGTCTTATCGTAATGAAAACTTTTTTTCTACTCCATCGTGTGCCATATTGTTGAATAGGTGCAAAATAATGCAAAATAAAATAAAACTGTCATCACATTTCTTTGATATATAAAAGTATTGTATTACTAAACAAGTAGTGGGGAAAACTGTTCATATGTTTAGTCTTATTATATAACCAACCACATAAGTTTACTGCATGCGAAAATCATCCCTATTTTTTACTAAATAAAGGTTACGGTATGTGAACATTACAAATTGGTTAAACAAGTATTTTTGTTAGGTTTTTCCTTTGTAGGGTAGGTCAGGGGCACTGTCGCCATGGTTACGGCACGAATGCCACTGATGGATGCGACAGTACTCCTACAAACTGCTTGTTTTATGAATTGTTTCCAGTCGCTTTAGAATACATGTGGAAATCCGTGGCATGTGCAAATAGAAATAAATAAAAGCTGCGGTTTCCGTTTTTATTTTGAAGTAAATTTTATTAAACTTTGAATTAAAGAGGTCACATGCGAATGAAGTTATGTTCAATTTATTATGAAAAAATACTTTGGATGCTTCTATTGAAAAGTCTTATTTTGTTGGTTATGCCAATTGAACCTGCAATTATATTTTTATATAATATAATAATATTTTTATTTTTGTTTAAATGATTTTGATAATGTTTTACCTACCTGCCTACCTACTAAATGTTTGTATGCTATTTGCAGGATTCAGAGAT
This sequence comes from Lampropteryx suffumata, assembly GCA_948098915.1. NCBI lineage: Eukaryota > Metazoa > Arthropoda > Insecta > Lepidoptera > Geometridae > Lampropteryx > Lampropteryx suffumata. The sequence continues at coordinate 13,051,677 of OX402561.1, forward strand.
TTCTTATTAAAAGAAACACTTGTCTTTTGTAACACCTGAACTCACAAACAATAAATGAATATGAATATGAATAAAAAATTGTGTGATGAACAAGGGTGTTTGTTCTGTGTCTGGTTATAAAGTATCATAAGTGTGTATTTTAAAATATATAAGTACTGTATCAGTCATCTGGTCATAATACAAGCTATGCTTAGTTTGGGACTAGATGGTGTTGTCCTCCAATATAAAAAAAAACTTTTACTAATTCTTTCTGTGGTTCTACTTCTGTTCTTCAAATTGACCTTATCTATGTGATTTTTGTTGTGCCTACTGTTTTGTATTCTCTGTGTATTGTGGGTTAATTAAACAATTTCTATATTCTATTCTATACACATTGTTAACTTACTGTCTTTGTTCGGATGTACTTGTAGCCTGTATATCCACTCAGTTATTCTAGATCTCATATCCATGGATACAGTTGAAATGGCACCGAGGACATCTAAGCCCGCAACAGAAAAGTATGCTATTGTCATCCTGGAAAAAAGAGAACATTGAAAACAGAAAGAAATAAGAAAAAAAAAGTACTTCGCAGAAAATAAATGAATGTAAGTAGGTAAGTTTAAGACACCAATTCATGGACAGGTGTTTGAACAGCTGCTATTAATAATAAATGAATTAATCATTGAATTATGTAAATATTTTACATTTACCTACATGACCTTTTTATCATTGAGAGTAAAAGATAATGACAATAGCATAATGTCAATACTTTTATGACTACCACTAAGATAAATTTAAGAAAAAACATAGAAATTAGATTTATTTGAAAAATAATAATGGATACAAAATGTACCATTGAAAATTATTTATTTATTAGGCTCAGTACCATAATTTTAGTGTTTAATTGTTTAAGTAAAAATAGAAAATTTCGTTTACTCAGAACCCATCGAAAACTAAACGTTTTGAATGGAAAAATATTCTTTAGACGGCTTACCTTGTGGAGTCGTGTGCAGCTAGAGACGAAGGCAGGACATTTAGAAACCTCATGAAATATTTTAAATGCTGCCGATGAGCCAAGTCCTTGTTTTCTTCGAAATTCATTTTGCTTGTAATTTTAGAACCAACTAAGGTAACACAGGTTATTTTAATAAATGTATTTTTGTTTGAGCGAATTTTTCATTAGAACTGGTATTATAATGTTAACTTTCGATCATTATTCTATACAAAATAATTTAAAAATTGGCCCTGAAATTTAGTGGCAAAAAATTTCACAACAAAACAACCGGCCGACTGGATAAGTGCAAAAAGTGTAATGAAATGAGACGAGAATTAAACGTCAAACGTCTGACTGCATGACAGTGACACATTTTTGACACAAGGTCACAATTGATATTGATATTTGACTTTTAACAGCTGACTGCTGCTGTAGAGATAGCTAATCATAATCATCCTATTTTGTCACGATTCATCGTTAGAATATGACATGTAAACGTATAATTTGTAGATTGAGCATATTTCCACCATTATTATACTATTATAACTATTATTTAGATTCCAATAGTTTATATAGATCATCTTCTTCTTCAGGCACCGGCCACTCTTCTTCTTTTCTTCCTATATTTGTCTTGTTGTCAATTTTGCCATTGTCAAATGGCAATTTGGAATCGTTATTTCTTTATTCGTCTTGACGCGTGGCTGTCTAGAACTTTCTGAGGATTCCTTGTCGTTCAAATCACATTGCAACATAATACACTTATTATGCAATTGTCCATAGGTACTTGAGCTATGAAGTTTATTAAATTATTGATTAAAATTCTGCAAAGATTACTGAATGAAACATGCAATAGCACGAGAAAAAATAATTTAGAAGTGCTATGTATTTTACTTCATGAAATGACAAACGAAGAATCGCACCAGTCACTCGTAAAACACATGATAGGCTCAGTATTTCTTGATGGTATTCCTAAATTGGAAGCTGAGGGTGCTGTGAAGCTAGGGAGTATCTCAGAGGTTGCTGATGGGCTGTTAATGACCATAAATGCTGTTTCTAGTGGAGATCTTGTTTAATATTTCCTTACAGACAAGTTGCTATCCCGCTAAGTGGAAACTATCTAGAGTAACACCTGTCCCTAAAACTAAGTTATCTACTGAAGTTACTATGTTTAGACCCATAGCTGTATTAAATGTATTTGCCAAGGTATTTGAATCCTCTTCTAACAGGTCCACTTGATCGTACCTTGGAGGGTTCTCAGCATGGTTTTCGTTCTGCCCGCTCTAAAACTACAAAACACACCATCTTCCTGGATTTCGTGGCGACACAAACGAATGCATGCCTGGAGGTAAACTCAAATAGTGTCGGGACAAACCTTAGTGGTTTAAGATGCTATTTTTTAATTTTAAGAACGTACATATTGTTTAAATGATAATAAAGGAAAAAAAAAAAAAGGTATGTGCTGTTTTCGTCGACATTAGGAAAGCATTTGACGTTGTGGATAATTATTTTCTATTGGTTAAGCTCTCGTCTATAGGTACCTCTCCCAAACTATTGTTTTTTTTTTCAAATTATTTGAATGACCGTAGGCAGTACCTACGTGGAACTTAAAAATTATAGATCTGATGAGTACTATAGGTCAGGGGTCAGTCAAGACAGCACACTTGAACCAACACTTTTTTTGGTTTTGATCAATGACCTCCCTAGACACTTCCCATCTTAAACACTGCCCGATGTCTTATATTTGCAAATGATTTAAAAGTTTACCATTCAGTGTCTAATGAATTTGATAGCCAATTACTCCAAGAAAACATTAATTCTTTAGAAATATGGAGTTGTTGTAATAGACTTGCATTTAACGTTTCAAAATAAAAATCAATCACTTTTGCCAGATTGCTTAGGCCTACATTAACACCTTATGCCTTGGCAGATACCACATTAGAGATAGTTAGTGGAATTTGTAATTTAAGTCTTCATGAGGATACTCGTCTGGACTTCCGCGATCACATTATTTCTATGTGCAAAACTTGGGTTTCATAATGAGGACTGCTTCTCAGTTCAAGGATGTAAGAGTGGCAATCATGCTTTACAATGCTTTTTGTGGTGTTTATAATAAAGCATTTGAGTTTGACGCGCCCGCCAGCCTCTCGCTCGTTCATTCTGGGAATAGCAAGTGGACAGTGCGGGTACGCCGCACTCAGATTATAAGCAAAAACATTGGTTTATCTGGAATCCTATAATTCCCTACCTTTTAGGACAGTGACTGAACCTCACATTGGCGACGCGGATAAAAATTGTAAGTACTTAGTCGATAATTTGACAAAAACAATTGCGACATGTTATAGTGAAACCAACTTACCACCAAGAAATCGAGTTTTAAAATGAAAGGAAGGAATGTTTGTGTAAAGTTAGGATGTTTACTACTGGAATACATAATTGTATCATGGATTAACAATCAAATTGGACTTTTAATAGTTCGTGCCTTTCAGATTGTCTATACGATAATCGATCAAGCATAAACAACAATCCAAGTAAATCTTGTTTAAACTTGTTTACATTATATCGAGTATAATGTGGGTACCTACCTAATAAAAGTATCTTTACACGTTATTTTAGTACTTAGGTATCAGATATTGGTGGTTAGTCTTTTCACAACACGTTGCAACTAAAATATATGTAAATAATGAGGCAAAATGTTCTAGCTCATAATCAACCAATATGCCTTCAAGGCAATTAATCGCTGGTACCTGCTTATGTTGTAATAAGTACAAAATGTTTTGTTGATATGAACTGACTCCAGGGAATGGACAAAAGTGTATTACGTGCCTCTAATATGTTTTTCCAATGAGTCAAAAGTACAATCAAAAGTACCTACAGTACCTACTCATTGTAATTGTGCCACGTAATTTTACTTACGTAACTTTGCCAAAAGACAGAATATTTACATACGTTTAAAGTCTATGATTGTAATTTGAGGTGACAGTTATATTATATAGGTAGGTCTCATAAAATTTTGATTTTAAATTATGTCTCAGCTTACGTACCTACATATACCTTAGGTACGTCTATTCATTTTGTGTAGTATGTAGGTATATTTTACACCGAATGGGGAAAGGTTGGAACATACTTTTGTTAATTACAGATCGTTCCAAAATGGCTCAGTTGCCTGTTCTGGAACCTTTTGACTGCGAAGGGGAACTAACTTCACTAGGATCTCGCTGGGAAAAATGGAAGAGGGCACTAGACATTTTTCTTTTGGCTATAGATATACAAGATCCTGTAAAAAAAAGAGCCAATTTACTACACGCAGGCGGACTTGCGTTGCAAGAAATATATTATAATCTGCCGGGAGCTCATGTTGAGCAAGCAGATGCTATCGATGTATTCCAAATTGCTATTAGTAAGCTCAATGAATACTTCTCACCTAAACAAAGCTTTCTTTATGAACGTCACATGTTTAGGCTCATGAAGCAAGAACTAAACGAGAAATTTGATAAGTTCGTGGTTAGACTTCGACACCAGAGTAAAAAATGCAAGTTCTCTGATCCTAATTAAAACCTCGTAGATCAAATAACCGAGAAATGTACATCTGCTAAGTTGAGAAAGAAAATTCTTTTGTTAGGGGATACTGTCACCATCGATAAAATAATCACAGAGGCAAACGCGCTCGAAACTGTTGAAAGGCAACTAACCGATTTTGATGGCAAAGTAAGTAGTAGTAATACTAACAGAATAGAAATAAAAAGCCATAAAACCCAACCTGATTGCTCCAGATGTTGTAGTAAGGTACACAATTCAGACTCTAAAACTTGTCCAGCTTTCGACAAAACATGTAAAAAATGTGGATTTCGGGGACATTTTCAAAGACACTGTCGAACAAAGGCGTCTAAAAGGAAATATACAATGATGCAGCACGATAACCCTAAAAAATTTAAACAAAACACTAACCAAATCGTCTAAGGACGAAACATCTGTAGACTATGTTTTCCATTTAGACGATGATTCAGAAATAAGCTGTTTAGTTGGCGGGGTAGTTTTGAAAATGCTAATTGACTCTGGTAGCAAATCTAACATAATTAATGATCAAACGTGGAAGCAAATGAAACAATCGTCTGTAAAAGTCTTCAATCAAAACGCAAATCCGGACAAAACTTTGATGGCTTATGGCTCCAAGGAACCCTTGAAAATTTTGGGATCATTTGATGCGTCCATTCAAGTCGGACAAGAATGCCAGACTGCAACATTTTATGTTGTACAAAACGGGACACGTAATTTACTTGGGAAATACTCTGCATTGTCTCTAAACGTCTTGAGATTGGGGGTAAGTATTAACGCCATTAGTTATAGTAAATTCCCAAAGTTCAAAAATGTAAAATTGGATGTAGGTATTGATTCAACTATCAAACCGGTATGTCAGCCCTTACGGAGAGTACCAATCCCACTAGAAAATAAAATCAATAATAAAATTGACGAGTTACTAAAACTAGATATCATCGAACCAGTAAATCAACCCTGTGCGTGGGTTTCGCCAGTGGTACCTGTTCTGAAAAGCGATGGTGATGTCAGACTTTGTGTCGATATGCGTTGTGCAAATAAGGCTATAGAGAGAGAAAATCACCCTCTACCCACAATGAATCAACTTGTACCTAACTTTAGGAAAGCAACGGTTTTCTCTAAAATCGATATCAAAAACGCATTCCACCAAATAGAAATAAAGAAACACTGCAGAGAGATAACAACATTTATAACAGGAAAAGGGCTTTACAGATACAAACGCCTAATGTTTGGGATAACTTGTGCACCTGAACATTTTCAAAAAATAATGGAGAGAATGCTCCTGCCTTGTGAAGGAGTGGTCAATTTTATCGACGATATTGTTGTATTTGGCACTAACGAGGAAGAGCATCGCATACGTCTTAAGCATGTTCTAGATGTTCTGAAAGAAAATGACGTACTCCTCAACGAAAGCAAATGCATTTTCAATGCCAAGTGCATTCAATTCCTTGGGCACGAGTTATCAGCTAAGGGTGTTAAACCGCTAGAAAAATATGTGGATGGAATTAAGACTTTTAGAAAACCTAAGACGGTAGATGAAGTTCAAAGCTTTTTAGGTCTAGTGACGTACATTGGGAAATGGGTTCCAAACCTTGCAACATTGACCGACCCTATACGACAGATTCTTCGACAGAAACTTCATGCACATGCTGATATCTCAACCTTTTGGGGTAGTGTCCAACAAAGAGCTTAAAGAGCGAAAATATAAAACATCAGCTTGGAGATGTTAAGACCCTCGGTTATTATGACCCAAATGATAAGACTCAAGTGATGGCTGATGCAAGCCCTGTTGGGCTGGGATTCTTATTCAGATTGATAGTAACGGCCCGCGTATTATTGCTTATGGTAACAGAAGTTTGTCGGATGTAGAAAAACGATACTGTCAGACTGAAAAAGAAGCATTGGCTCTTGTTTGGGCCATCGAACATTTTAAAATGTACCTTTACGGCCTGAAAGAGTTCGAATTGATCACTGATCACAAACCCCTTGAAGTGATATTTGGTCCGAGGTCTAAACCAAGTGCTAGGATCGAGCGGTGGGTATTGCGACTACAGGGTTATAATTATAAAACTATATACCGGCCAGGTAAAAGCAATTTGGCAGATCCTCTTTCGCGACTTTGTGAAAGTTCGAATAAACAACCTTTTGATGATGAGTGTAGCGTAAACCAAATTGTCCAGTATGCCCGACCAATTGCTGTTACTCTCAATGAGATAAGATCTGCATCACTTGAAGATCGTGAAACGGGCCTAGTCTTAAAGGGATTATTTAGCAATAATTGGGATGCTAGCGTGAGTAACTATAAATTATTTGAAACTGAGCTCTGGACACATGAAGATATTTTATTGAGAGGTACCAAAATTGTCATTCCTTCAAAACTACGGGGTAGAATTTTAGAAGCAGCTCATGAAGGTCATCCCGGGGTTGTTAACATGAAAGCCAGGCTATGGACCAAAGTATGGTGGCCCAAAATTGACCGAGATGCCGAAATTTCTGTCAAATCTTGCAAAGGATGTACACTGGTATCAGGGCCAAATGCACCTAATCCTATGAAAAGACGTGAACTACCCTCACAATCTTGGGTTGACATCGCAATGGATTTCTTGGGTCCATTACCAAGTAACCATTACCTTCTAGTCGTGATTGATTACTTTAGCCGATATAAGGAGATAAAAATCATGAAATCTATAACAACCAAAGACGTGATATCGGAACTTAAGGAAATATTTTCGAGACTAGGAATTCCAGCTAGTATCACAGCTGATAATGGCAGGCAATTTCCATCCGAAGAGTTTAGGTTGTTTTGCTCAGAACTAGGAATAAAGCTCTTTAATACGATTCCATATTGGCCACAGCAAAATGGAGAGGTCGAGCGTCAAAACCGTGACATTATAAAGCGTCTCAAAATAAGTCAATCACAGAAGTCAGACTGGAAGAACGATTTGCTGGATTATTTAATGATGTATAATAGCACTCCATATAGAACAACAGGAAAATCTCCATCGGAGTTGTTTTTTAACAGACCTTTCAGGGATAAAATACCCTGTGCAGGGGATTTAGAGAATAAGGGACTTGACGACGAAGTTCGAGACAAGGATCACGAAATGAAAGAAAAGGGGAAATGTCATGAAGATAGAAAAAGGAAAGCAAGTAAATCCGATTTGATAGTGGGAGAAAAAGTTTACGTGAAAAACATGACCAAAGATAATAAATTAAGTCCAGATTTTAATCCTGCCCCTCATACGGTAACTAGCGCTAAAGACAATGACATAAATGTTAAAAACGATGTTACAGGTCGAGAGTATCGCCGGAATACAATACATTTGAAAAGAGTTGAAGGTAATAACTGGAAGGTGTATAATCAGGGAGAAGTTGGAGAAGCAATTGGTGATTATGTACCTAGTACGGAAGTAGAAGAGATAACTGATTAGGATAATTAAAAACTCAAATAACTAATGTTAATATTTGAATGATTAATAATATAGGTTATTAATCATTCAAATAATAAATTGATAATAAGATGTTTGTGATTTTTCATTGTTATAAAAAAGAAGAGATGTGGTGTTTATAATAAAGCATTTGAGTTTCACGCGCCCGCCAGCCTCTCGCTCGTTCATTCTGGGAATAGCAAGTGGACAGTGCGGGTACGCCGCACTCAGATTATAAGCAAAAACATTGGTTTATCTGGAATCCTATAATTCCCTACCTTTTAGGACAGTGACTGAACCTCACACTTTTGTTCCAAGCAAGATCGAATGTGGATTTATAGGGTGGGATCCACGTGAGGACTGCAACGTAAATTCACTAGGTAGGTATGAATGTAAAAGTAGTACAGATACTATCCCTACCTTTTTCCTTCCTTATTTGTTTCTGGTATGTTCGGCATGGATACACTCGAACTAAGGCGTAAGTTACAACTAGCTTATTGTTCATCACACAAATATTTATCCTGGAATGGAATCGAACCTACGCAGAAGGCACAGCTAGTACCAGCTAGGTGCCACAGTGTATTATGTATCAGCTATTGTATGTGTATGATGTATACATTAAATAAAGACGAGAACTACATGACGTGGTTGTGTAAAGATGAAGATAATGTTACGAGCCGGGTACTGATAAATTATGAAACCGCTTGATTTTACCAAATAATAACTTTAATTTCAAAGTTACCACACACAGAACTTAATCCACTGATTCTACTAGTAAACTTTTCAATAGAACACAGTAAGAGTCACAACACTACAACACAACTGATAACACTTCAAAACATTCGCACTTGTATCACTTGCTTAGCCGAAAATAGACTCCGCAAACCACCGCCGTATATATACGAGCGTCGAGTGTTCGGTAACTCGAACGTTCGAGAACGAACCGGAACGCGCTCAAATGTTCGCTTGCAATAGAGATATATTGCTATCTCGTTCACTCTTATGCATTCGATACGTGTACTTTGTAGTTTGCATCTACTTGATACCAGATGGCGTTGTAGGTGAATATTTAATGCGTCCGCCTGCCAACAGATGGAGCTATGTATCGGGTGCAACAATAATATGCATTCAACGAAATAACTCTACTGTTATTGTCATAGGTGACCCAAATTTGAACAGTGCGTCTCAGCCCATTACGTTTCTCTTAAAATGTTTGTGAATTTAGGGATTATAATGACATAGTTAATCAGACAGGTAGCAAATTAGATTTCGAGAGGATTCGATCCATGTATCCTACGAAGGACAAAAACACACCGGTCAGTTAGCAGCTATAGCATTTGCCAACTATTTTAGTGGTGTGTTTTCAACACGAATTCCGGACCTCAATGTCGACAAACTATTGCCAACAAATGGGTACTCAATGATCAGTGCCCAAGAACTATCCATATCCGACGTTGAAGCAAGTATTCAAAAACTCAAACCCAAAAGCTCTTTGACCTGATTAATCCTCTGATATCAAATCATGCAAGTCTCAACGAGCCCTCAATTCTAATGCACATCAACCTGTCTACATCCACATTATACATCCACATATCCAGAAACCTGGAAACAAGCAAGAGCTGTATATATCCTTAAAGCAGAAGATAAAACACTAACTGAAAATTACTGATCCATTACTATCTTGGCTTATATAGCAAAACTCCTCGAGGATGAACAAGCAAGTAGAACCTTATATAACGAACGCCCAACATGCGTTTATAAAAGGACACAACTTGACTAAACACGTACCTAAATGTGGTTTACTTAGACTTAAAAAAAAGCGTTTGATCAAGTAGATAATGACATCCTTCTTACCAAATTAAGTGCGTTTGGCTACTCTCCAAAATTACTTTAACTGTTTGCTGATAATTTACAGGACCGCAAGCAGTTTGTACCTACTTCTTGGTTTTCTTATAACACTAGATCTGGTGTAAGTCAGGGACCCTGACTGACTGACTGACTGACAGTGGCGTAGTTACCGGAGGGCTAGACGGGGCAGTGCCCCGGGGCCCCTTAGTTTAGGGGGCCCCTCGGACTCAGACTTTAGAATCTATAAATTGAACTAGTGAAAATTTGTCCCACATTTAGAATATACATAAACCAGATTCCAATTATGCATTTAAAACTTTGCAAAAATGCACCATTGATTTGGACTAAGCAAGTAAAGCTTTACAAGAAACAAATGCAAAAATTCAAATTTATAGGAATGACTTCGAACCATTTAAACGCAAAGCCTGAAAACTGCAACAAAATATTGCATAGATCCCCATAAATGGGGGTTGAAAACGTAAAAAAAGTTATATATCTATAATTTCGAAAAAAAACCTATTACACATTCTTTATGGTATTATGTTCTACTACAACACTAGACTGCTGCACTGCAACCAAAAGCAAAAAAACCAAGATGATCCTTCCTTGCTCTATGTCAAAAACTAACTACATACATTCTACAACTCTACACTTAGTCTTTAGTTTATGGTCTTTTTCATGGCTGACGTGCGAAGCGACTAACCGCAGTCATGAAGGTTCTCAATATAAATTTCGTATTTTTACCCTAAATTACGCGTAAATAATGTTATCATGTGAAATATACAACATAGCGTTATGATACCGTAATATAGTTTGTCATTTTCCCTTCAAGATTTGTGAGAAAAAGTTAGATTTGAAACACCGTTTTGTGGACATTACTGTCATGCCGTGAATAAAATTCATGTCGGTTCAGTGTTACTCGCAACTTCTTCACACATTTCTCTCTTTGCATGTGCTTAAATGTTACTGAGTGGTGTGAGAAATGTATGTGATAGTGTTTATAACCTCAATTTGTTTTGTAGCTGAACGTCTCCTACCCGGCAACGGGAAGTCAGAAGTTATTCGAGGTGGTGGACGAGCACAAGCTTCGTATCTTTTACGAGAAGCGCATGGGCGCTGAAGTAGATGCTGAACAGCTGGGAGATGAATGGAAGGGATATGTACTCCGCGTCGCTGGTGGTAACGACAAGCAAGGCTTCCCCATGAAGCAAGGAGTGCTTACCAACAGTGAGTATCTATTCTATTTTGTTTTCAGGGAGGAATAATCTGTGTTCATTATCATAACAGTTGTCTGAATAAAATTATAAATCTGGTCTGCATCACATAACCATGATGCATGGTTAACATGAACATGATTTTGTAGAATGAACTCGTAATAGTTCATTCAACAAAATCACCATGTGGTTTATTGTTTTGCCAAGTAACCCCTGATTTACTTTTGTGACCAATTGTCATGTGACATGGAAACAGCAGCATCAGGGCATATTATATTAGCACCGAGCAGAAGATTCAGGTACATTATGTCTGTCTACTTTTACAAGGCGCTGAACATCTGTTTAATATAAATTAAATATGTTGCCATGGCCGAACTAAAAGAATTAAGTCCTTTGGAAAGCAACCAGCTAACCTTTGGTTGCAGTAAGCTTGATCAATAGATTTATTACTGTCTATTGATAAAAAGATGTGTAATCTTTGTGTTCAGACTGAAATGGGGGAGAGTTATTGGCATTGGCATTAATAAAACTTCATTTAATAACTATAGCCTATGTAGAAATGAAATAAATGATTGAAGGTCATAGTATAATATTATTTCAGGTCGTGTCCGTTTGTTGATGTCAAAGGGCCACTCTTGCTACAGACCTCGTCGTACTGGAGAGAGGAAACGCAAGTCTGTCCGTGGATGCATTGTTGATGCTAATCTCTCTGTGTTGGCTCTTGTCATTGTCCGCAAAGGCGCACAGGTAAGACATTACACTAAGAATTTTGTTTAAGATGGTTTAGTGAATCCAGGTTAAATGACTTCTTGTTCATTTATCACAAAAAACTTATATCCCTGTTCTTACTGTTTCCCACATCCTCAAATGTGTGTAATTATATGCGGCAGGGTATAATAAACTGGTATAACACATTGCTGGTAGATTCATTATTTAGCAGCTTCGAGTACACCATACATGCTGATTTAGTAAATTCAAACGAGCTTGTTTTTAATTTAAAAAGGTTATTGTGGCAGTGCTAAAAGATACATCGGATACAGGACAAGTCAAAATCTGTCCAGGGATTGGTAACTAAAATTTAATTGGACTAGTTTTTGTTTAATAGGAGCATCAAAATATAGGTTATCGAGTTATATCTATTTTTACAACATATTTCTACAGTGGGTCAAAAGCTCATTCAAAGATAAACACAGAATTATGTCTGCACCTCAGAATGCTAATTGGACAAAAAAATACCTTGAAAAGTCTTGTAGAAAAAGATTGAACCGGTTATGTCTCACTCCAGTGTCAGTACATATTAGTTCTCAATCGAGGAAAATTAAACAATAAAGAATTAATCAGTGATTACTCTCAGTTGAGCACTGTTTGGGCTTTTACTGATAATGAAAACTGATGAACTTTGACACCAGTTACATTACTGTTTTCATAGAAACAAAACATAGTGTAATAGTGTGAGGGACCATCAGTTCCTATTTTATCTAAAATACGAAATATACCTGTGACTCAACTAAATATTAAGCTCAACTAAATGTATTAGTTAATTTAATACGTTCCTGTTTTTGGTTAATAAACATTTGTCGAACTCAAAACAAATAACTAAGAAGCGAGATATAAAATAAATAATAGTTAAAAAAAACTAAAAAACACGCTTTATATAGAAAACCAAACTAAAAAATAGAAAATAAATTTTAATAAATGTAAGTAAGAAAAAATGTTTTATTAAAAAAAAAGTGTGGAGTGCATGGTGTCAATAGTTATAAAGATTTCATTGACAGATATGAAAAGAAGGATTATCATTTATCGTTGATATCTTAAAAAGCACCCTACGCTTTTGTTTAAATAAAAAAAATTTTTCATACCAAAATTTATTTTCTATTTTTAGTTTTCTATATAAAGCGTGTTTTTTAGTTTTTTTACACTATTATTATTTTCTACTTTTTAGTTTTAGTATAATCGGATATTTTAATTTTTTTATTTTAAGCCTACATTAACAGATTTTATATCAATTACATTATTTCAGGAAATTCCCGGACTTACAGACAACAATGTCCCACGTCGTCTAGGACCTAAGCGTGCGGCCAAGATCCGAAAGCTGTTCAATTTGACCAAGGATGATGATGTCCGCCGCTATGTCGTCAAACGTCAGTTACCCGCCAAGGAAGGCAAGGAAAATGCTAAACCCAGATATAAGGTAAATAAAATTTACACACACTTAATAATGCTTCATCTCCTTCATCATTTAATTCGTGGTATGGTATAGTTGTTGCACTAATACATGGAATACAGTGAATGGTTATTCTTGTGTGTTTTTGTTTCTTAAAAAGCATTCTGTGTCATTTAATTATCCCCCTGATAAAATATTGCGACCAATTGTCATGCGACATGGAAACAACAATATCAGGGCATATCATATTGGCAACGAGCAGAAGATTCAAATACATTATGTCATGTCTACTTTTACAAGTTGCTGAACACACAATTCTTCATAATTAACAGTTTACCTTAACTGCTTGTGTTTGCGCTGCTTTAATCAGGATGACACAAATACACACTCTATTTTATCCTGAGACTTTTTGATTTTCTCATCATAAATACATTCACCATTGCAAATAATAGTTAAAAAATTTGTCAAAGTTTAATTTAACATTTCCAGGCTCCTAGGATCCAAAGGCTAATCACGCCTGAGGTGCTCCAGCGCAGACGTCATCGTCTCGCACTCAAGAAGAAGCGTCTGCAAAAACGGAAGTCCGCCGAGGCTGATTACGCTAAACTACTCGCCCAGAGAAAGAAGGAATCTAAGGTACTTCAACCATTCTTTCTTACACATACAATGGTGAAAGTGCCCATAGCCTTAAAATCTATGCGTGCGTGCAAAGAACGAGTAGGCGATAAGCAAATGTCTACTTAATACTTTGATACTAACACAGATATTGTATGGTTATTATGTACCTCAAATATCCTTGAGTAAGAAGACCGCACTTCAGATTCAGTGTCATTCTGAAAGACAGTCAATATCATATCACCACAATAATTTGTGGTAATCATATTGGACTGTAAGAGTAAAGGCTGTATCTTACCCCTCAACTTTTTGTTTATATAAGTTGAGATATTAATTCAGCAACAAATATATTATATTGTTGTAAGAAAGGTATAGTTTATTAAAAGAACAATACAAATTTGAAAATATTTGTCCACAGGCTAAACGCGCGGAAGAAATCAAACGCAGGCGTTCAGCGTCTATGCGCGATTCAAAGAGCTCCAGCACAAGTGCTCCCCAAAAGTAACCTACCCTTTACAATAAAATAATGTAAAAATTACTTATCTTTTCTTTTATAAAAGTTAGCTTCTGCCCTCGTAGTAGGTACATATTTTATATATTACATAGTATATAAGTTATTCCAGATCCAAATCTGTAACTGTATAATGCCTAATCCAAAATCTTCCATTTGAGAGAGTACCACAGTATACAGAAATCTCTTCCTGTGTTCTGGTAGATGTGGTACCACAGAATTAATATTTCATCAATATGTATTTATATCCGTATCTTATACGGAAATAAATATTAACGAAAAAGGTTTTGGGGGTGTCTGTCTACCCTCCATGTAAACATGATTTTTTTAGTTTTCCAGGTAGGTAAACAATCTATAGACAAAGGAAAGTTTACTAGTTCAAGAACGGACAGACCAGTGATGAGCATAGTTTTTTTAACTAATAATAATAATCATACCGGACATTTCACACAGCATCATCTGGCCCCAAGTAAGAAGAGATTGTGTTATGGGTACCACATGACTATCATATACATACTATACATAGAAACACCCATACCCGAGACAAATACTTGCAGATCAATCAAAATTTGTCCCGCGGCGGGAATCGAACCCGCAACCTTTTGCGTCTTAGTCGGACCAATATTTTGATAATGCATCTCTGGAGAAGGGCTTTTTTATAGGACAATGCAAGGTGAGCCACCTCACATACTAAGGTTTGCTGATGTTCAATTGAATAGGAAATTCATTGTCATAGCTCATAGGTTGCGTTCTGGACATATGCCTTTAAACATTAAATCCAGGTACATACTAATTCTCTTTCAAAATTCTTTGCAAAATTTACGGTAAACAAGCAGTAGATTGCTTACTGTATGGGGTTGAAGATAGAGCTATCAAAGTAGGCGCTCAAGCTGCACAATTCAGTGAACCTGAACAGGTGCTAAAATACTTTAAAACGGTTTAAATAGGTCAAAATAAAGAACTACTAGACGCTGGACAAAACAGAGCAGAGCGTAAACCAAATTTACTAAGTAATAATAGGTCTGACTTGATCAAGGGCGGGTGAACGAATCCTAGTAAAGGTGTTTTAATTGCGATGTTATTGGTCACCCTAGCTCTAAGTGTGATAAACCAATAATAAAATGCACGAATTGTGACGGTCTAGGGCACCAAGCTAAGGATTGTTTTCGACGTAAAATCACTGATAATAAAGCAACGTATAGGGATGATAAAGTAAAGCAGATAGCTAAACTTAGACTTAGCGACAATAGTAACGATAAATATATCAATCAAATACGGGTTAACAACAATCCCATAACGTGCCATATTGATTTGGGAAATGTTCTTTGATTAAAGCCAGTCACGCGAAAATAATAGGCTTGCAAATCACGGAGCCTGTAGGGTTACCAGGATAAAGATTAAGGATTTTAAATAATGTTATGTTATTATAATGATAAAGTAAATCTATGTCTTAATATTATTATTGCTTGCAATAGCAGATGTATTGTTGGCCTGATAATTGTATAATTTATCATATACATAAATATTTTATTTGTTAAATGGTTGACATATTACAATATTAATGTACCTACTCGTTAATTAAAAAGTTAAGCGTGAGGACACGCTAGGGATAGGATGGCAGAGCTGTTAGGTATAGATAATTATTGTAAGCAAATACTTTTTGCTATTTTTCTATCGGATTGTATTTCCTGCGAAAGTCATCTGGTTTTTTGAGGCCAAAAAACCAAGATAACAGCACCAATTATATTCTAAAAGATAAGCATATTTTTCGTTAGCAATTTCTTTATATGGTTTATAAGTGTTTAATTTAATATATGTTACAATATTTTTATTATACTTCCGGCGGAAGCCATCTTCGTAGTTTTTTTAAAAGTGACAACTGTAACAAAAAACATGGAGAGTGAAGGGACAGGGACGGTGGATTTTGAGGAATTGATTAATGTATGGAATGGTGATTGTTACACAGAAATAAACGGCTAAAGTGATTATACCCCGTGTTTGGATTTGGATTATCTGACCTGCAAAACTAATATTAAAGGCTATTGTGGAAGCGGATCCATTGCAAACCACTTCAGAGTTACGAGATCCTGTACAATAACCGGAAGCGCTCGTCGCTATGACTGAACCCTGAAGAACCAGCCAAATTTTGCCCCAAGCGAAAACTTACTCAGAAAAATTTACTTGTGGACTAGTGCCGGTGTCATTCACTACAGCTTTCTAAAATCTGGTAAAACGATTACGGCAGATATCTATTGTCAGCAACTGCAAACCATGATGGCAGAACTAGCTGCTAAACAACCGAGGCTGATTAATCGCTCTAGGCCACTGCTGCTTCAGGACAACGCTAGACCACACACTGCACAACAGACGGCTGCTAAACTAGAGGAGCAGCAATTGGAATGTCTGCGACATCCACCGTAATCCCCGGACCTTGCTCCAACAGATTACCATTTTTTCCGGAATTTGAATAACAAGGAAAAAAACTCATCTCCGATGTGGCAGTCCAAACCGCCTTCAGAGAGTTTATTGATTCTCGCCCCCGTGGTTTTTTTTAGTAATGGGATCAATGAACTACCTATCAGATGGCAAAAGTGCATAGGTGCTTGAATAATTAAATTGTTATACAAAAAAACAAAGACTACATTCCTCCCATACAAAACGCCAATTTCATATGTAAGGACCTCATATGTCTGTCTCTGTGTGCCGGTCTGTCAGTTAGAGCGTTTTAGGGTTCCGAAGTCCACAAGTAACCCTTATACACTCGTGAGCAACCGAATCGAATCACCCCTACAAAATTTACAAAGTGTAACTTTTTTCCAAAATGACCTGAGTAATGCATATAGAATATATTTTTTTTTGAAAGCTTGATCTTTAAGCTTCAAAATTACACCATTATTTTGAAAATCTACACAGTATTTTTTTAATTAATCAGTTTTGAATGGAAACACAACAAAAGTGAAGTTAATTTAAGTTAACATAGGGCTAATCAAAATTAAAATAAAACAGAAAATTTATGTTTAATACTCTTCATTTATTTAATCAATATTTGGTGTTGCCTCCTCTAGCTCTAATAACACTTTGAAGGCGGTTTTTCATTGATTTAATAAGTTTTTTAATCAGTTCTTGAGGTAGCCTTTCCCACTCCTCTTCCAGCGCTATCTTTAGCTCTGCGATGCTTGTAGGCGCCGGATTTCTGGCTCGTACCCTCCGTTTGAGTTGGTCCCATACATGCTCAATCGGATTGAGATCAGGACTTAATGCTGGCCAGTCCATGGTCCGAATGCCAACTTCATCCATGAACTGACGAGTGATTCGTGCTGTATGACACCGGGCATTGTCATGCATTAACAGAAAGCCGTCCTCGATGAAGCCTTCATAAGGCAAGACATGATCCAGAAGAATGTCTTCCACATATCGCGCAGCAGTCAGACCGCCTCCTCGGCCTCCACCAGGGATGAAAACGAGCTCCGTTTTTCCTTCCAGCGAAATGCCCGCCCACATCATACACGAACCACCCCCGTAGGACACGGTTTCGGCAAAACAGCACTGCGCAAATCGCTCGCCTGGGCGCCTGTAGACCCGAGCTCTCCTATCACTGCCATGTAGACACACTCTGGTTTCGTCAGTGAACAGGACTGACCGCCATTGCTCAGCACTCCAATTAATGTGTTCGCGAGCAAATTCAAGGCGCGCTTGTCGGTGAGCTGTGGTCAATTTTGGGCCTCTGGCAGGCCGTCTTGGAACGAGGTTAGCTTCTTTTAATCTTCTTCTGATTGTTCATTGACTGACAGACACTCCTCGAACTTCTCTCAGCTGCTGCTGGACAGAAACACCGGTAAGATGGCGGTTTCTGAGACTCGTCGAAACGATAAAACGGTCGTCTCTCTCAGATGTTACCCGGCGCCGACTGGTATCTGGCGTCCTGGAGTAAGAACCAGTCTCTTGGAATCTTCTGTACACCCTAAACACAGCAGATTGACTCAGGTTTAGTCGACGAGCGACTTCTCGCTGGCTGAGATCCTGTTGCAGCAAAGCAACAACTTGAGCGGCTATTTCTGGTGTTGTATCCATAGTGGTTGTGAATCGGCGATCGTAACTTGCGTAGGTGTGTTCAGGTCAACGTCTGATGAGCGACTGATAAGTGTGCACTGCTTGCACGGGGGTTTTATAGGGGGTTGGAACGCGCCCGCACAGCTACTGCACAAAGCGCATTTTTGATGCTTGCACTGATACAGCGCTATTTTAAAAAGAACTGAACAAATTTAAATGATAGTAGTGTTATTTTAAAGCCTAAAAATTAAGCTTCCAAAAAATATACTATTTTATATGCATTACTAAAGTCATTTTGGAAAAAAGTTACATTTTGTAAATTTTGTAGGGGTGATTCGATTCGGTTGCTCACGAGTGTAGTTTCGCAATGTCCGCCTTTAATCTTATTCGCAGTATATTAGTTCTAAAGTGGTAAAATTTTTCACGGTAATATAATACTATACCGATGTAAACCTAAACAAAAACAATGACTTACCTTTGGTCAAACACGTATTTGTGTAATGAATTAAATTAATCCACTTTATCCAATATTTTAAACTCTTCAAAAGAAATAGGGTATTCTTTGACACTACAAAGCTATACGCGACTTAGGTCTATCAGGAAAAATGACTAGAACGTGATATTGTCAAGAAAATTGGAGGCATACCTATATTATTATTACCTATTCATAAAAATGTCCAAAATTCGTCATTTTTATACCTAGTCATTATTCTTTATAGACCTAAGTCGCCAAAAGCACTACAAATTCGCCTCAAAACAAAATAAAGCGACTACTTAATTAAAAAAATGAATTTAAAGAATTTGACCCAAAGAGTCTGCGGGCATAAATGGGCCCTATAAATTTACCCTAAGAGTTTTGAGTCGAGACCCTGAGCCCGTGGGGAACAGGAGCCCACCGCGTAGATAGCGCAACTGTTTTACGTGTATTTTATATTATTATATACCTACCCTAAAAGCCCTTTTTTTTTAAGTTTTGATGAAAACTTAAAAAAAATGGTTTTTAGGGATACATACTGAGGAGGCTCCTCTGCTAAATTATTGTATTTTGATAACTGTTTTGAATCCCTTTAACAACAAACCATTTATTTACAGAAATGTACAGAATAATATACTCATATAAAATACACGTAAAACATTTGAGCTATCTAAGGACCGTTTAAAACGATCTATAGATAGCTCAACTGATCCAGATAACTGCCAGAGGGCAGCGTGCCCAAGATACTGGCGGCATTGCCACGTTGAATGGCAATGCTAATACGCTGAGCCAGATAGGAGCCAGCTCTTGTGAACAGCTCTTGGCTCTTGGAAACTACAGAATCAGGGCCAGTATCAGAATTCCGTTGGTAATAAACACATAAGAAATTAAAAACAACTTGAAACTTACAAACCAGGAAATAATTTATTAGTCAAAACGTACACAAGATTATTATGTACCTAAACACAAAATAAGATTATAAATTAAAATTAAACAAAGTTAGCAAATAAATTAAAATATTGACTTAAAAAATGGCATTAATTATCCATAAAAATAAGTAGGTATTACCACAAAAATTTTACCACAACGTACTAGGTATTAACTATTCCGTCCCATAACCAAAACAGTGTTTTATTTCTTGACCGGTGATTTTAGGAGTCCAAGGCCAACATAGCGTGCCATCACTCGGAGGTAAGAGGGATTGAGTTTTTTCCGTTTCTCTAATAGAGACTTCAACAGTTTTTCTGATGACTCATCAAATGTTCTTTGATAGTCAGAGGCCTGAAAGAAAACAGGTACCTAAGTATTCAATTCAATTTCGTTATTACCTTAGGAACACTTTGATTGGAATCTCTGTAAGCCTTACCTACAGAGACCTTGTCAAGTAAGAATAGGCAGGTAAATAATTTACTAAATAATAATTATTATTATTATATGAATACGTGAAGCAAAGGCTTTTTACAAAAATTGCGCGGACGGAGGAGTATGAAATTTCGCACACCTATAGTTTATATAGAGAAGGAGTGCAGAATGCTAATATTTTTTTTTAATATGCATAAAACATACAATAATTATTAGATAGGTACCCAATTAATTATGGTCGAATTTTGACCAGTGGCGACCATTAGTTATAATAAAGGCAGTAAAGATAATACTGAAAACAAAGACCACAGCTGTGTAGTTGTGCGCCATGTAACAGGACCTTCAAGACAAAATTTGGCTTTGCAAGCCATTTTCGCTCTCATGTCCTGAGCTAATAAGGTTCGCCGTTGACGAATACGTCAAGGAGGGCATGTTACAAGAACAAGTAGAAGGTAGGTACCTACATACGACGTAGGTATACTTTTAGGTGGGTACATCAAGACTTATATTAAGCATGTTGATTAGATCAATGAATTAAAACACCTAACTAAATACTTACTAAACTATGGTAAACAGTTAGTATAGGTCGTTTTTATACGTCTGCCTTTGACCGAAGACCAAAACAATTAAAACCAAACCTTACCGTCGTTTTGGCGATCCAACACAGTTCTTCTAACAGATTGTCTTGATTTTCCGGAGACGCAGGCAAGTAAGATATTCCTTCGTACTAAATAAAAAAATGAAAATATAATTTTACGAATTTTAAAATACAATATAGGCTAATACCTTACTCCTACTTAGGTTCCAAAACGTTAAAATTATCACTTGTCACTTTACCTGGTTTACTCTGTTCAGGTTTTCCCTTTCAATGACTTCTATCTCCATGTCTAGTTCATTGGCTTGAGTAATTCTGTTCACTGCAATGCCCTGCAGTAACACAGGTCTAAACCGAACCAGATTCGGGGTATCTTTTTTGTTCGTAAGCAAAAGAACTAGAAGAGCTTGTGTTGGGTTGATATCCGTTATCCAGCTTTTCATCTGAAACAATTGAATTTTTAATAGTTTTTTGTAAATACCTAGCTATCCTCCAGGAAGAAAGGATTATTATTGCAGAAACGTAAAGCAGAAAGTGGGTACAATAAAATTATGATCATTTAGTTACCTCTTTTAGAGATGAAAGTATCTTATGGCTATACATATTGTCAAACACTCCAGAAAATAGGCTTCCTGTGCCAAGTGCTTGGAAGAAATCGTCTAAACTCGTTATTTTACTTAAAGCTGTTGAATTTTTATTTGCAGAAATATTGGACGCAGATTTGCATTTCTTGTATAGTTTTATGAAACCTTTCTTCTTAGTCTTATTATTTACAGACAGCTGACTTTTAACTTTTTTGTCCGATGGTACTTTCAACTCAATACATTTAGCTGCAGGCAAGACTCTTTTATTTAATGTGACGTGAAAAGTTTTATCATAAGCTTTTGAGATGTTCTCCGATGATATCTCCGATGTAGTTGTCATAAATTTGTCGATATTTATTGAGAGCCTATTTTCAAGACCTTGACAATTAGTCGTGGTCAAGTTGATCGTGATATTTTTATCAAAGAAATATTTGAATACTTTTGAACACGATGATATCAATATGTTATCGGCTATGTAGTTACGTATTCTTTGTAAGTTTGTCATGTCAAAGCGTTTATACGCCGGAAATTCTGGAGAATCGTATTTTTGCAGAGCCCTGCAAGTGTTCAATTGCGTTTTGCAAATAGCTTCCTTCATCGGTGCTAACTTTGTCTGTTTTGGTTTCCAATTTTCTAAAAGTGGACTATGTTTCGTTTGGCAATCAAATAGGTTGCTTCGAGATAGTTGAGGTAGCAAAGTTATAGCTAAATCTCTGTTGTATTTAACATTATACTTCTTTACATATTCACGTTTTGGAAGTGTCTTGTTTGAATAGCACCCATTGATCATATTTTGTATTTCAAGCGTCATTGGAAGGTGTGGAAACAGTGAAAGTTTGCAAGATGCAAGGCTATCACAGCAAGTGATCTCTGAGATGGTCGACAGATGTGACACAGGCACCGGTGGAAGTGGCAACGCTTGACCTGACTCTATAATGCTCCACATCATCTTTGGAAGTATGCTACAAAGTTCAGCTGGCAACATGGCATTGATGATCGACGTTTTACATTTAAAAATCTTTGTTTGACTCTCTGTTACATCTAGAGGTACGAATGAAAATGATTTCTTCATATTTATAACAGGCTCATTTGGCACAGAGACATCGAATTGTACCATAATATTAGTGACGCAGTGTTTTACTGAAATCTCATGCATGTTCATGGTTTTGATTTCAAGAGCCGAATTTGGCAATGTGTTATTATCAAATCCAGGAATAGTTGTAGGCTCGAGTTTCTGTTTAATTGTAATCTTTGATACTGATTGGATTATTGGATAGCCTTGTATGTTTGTAGCTATTGTTTCTATATCGGCTTCCTTCAATTCTGTAATCAAAGTGAATAAATTAATGTATCTACAGAGGCGAGTAGAACAGGAAATACATGCAAACCTACTGGTCTGTGACAGATCTTATGAAGGGTACTCTTCCGTTAACACTGAAATTGAAGCTAATTAGATAATATGTGTATCTTCCCAATATTAACTTAAGGCGGACGGACTTGATCAACATCAAACAAACATCCCAAAAAGAGGATTGTCAGCGGCAATAGAGCACATCGTTCTCCGCAACACAACGTTTCGAAGCTTAGTAGCTAGGCTGGTCAAGTCTGTCGCGTTATTTATAACGCTTTGGTTAATATTATGTATGTATTATGCATGTTATAAATTATATAAATAAAATCACCACTCTGTATGACCGTTTCCTCTTGCTCCTACTCGGTTCTCCTACTGGTAGAAACACGAGGACCAATATGTCCTTATGCTCCTACCGTGACCTTGTATTATTCTTCTGGCGCTTCGTTGGCCGCTGCCGCGGCACGCTCGCTTCTCTCGCTCGTCTTGCGCGTTGTTTTATATACTCTAACATAACCTAACCAGGTGGTTTGTAATAAAAATGCTATGCTCCTATCGTGACCTTGTATTATTGTTCTGGCGCTTCGGCGGCCGCTGCCACGGCACACTCGCTTCGCTCGCTCGTCTTGTGCGTTGATTTCTATACTCTTACATAACCTAACCAAGTGGTTTATAATAAAAATGCTCATCAGATACAAACCGATCTTTTGCAGTAGGAGCATCAGGACATATTGGTCCTCGTGCTACTACCCAGTACAACCCTGAGACAGTTAGACAGTGCCGTGAGAGACCCAAAAAGAGATGGTGAAATGATCTCGATACCTTTGACAGAGCTGTAGTTCAATTAGCTTAAAACTGAGATGACTGGAGAGATCATGGGAATCGTTGTGTACCATTGCCCTGCAGTGGCATACGATGGGCTAATCGTAATTAATGTATCTACCTACCTACGTACCTACAAGTCATTAATAAGTTAGTATCTACATTTAGGTAAGCAGCGGTCAGATTTGCGATGCGTAGAATTTCGTTAATGATAATTATGAAATAAAAGTCATGAAACACTAACCATGGGCTTGTATTTGATTTGGTAGATCAAACTCGTGCGTATAATATACACCATTCTTAATTTTTCTGATTACATTATCGATGAAGTCACTAGCCCATCTTGCTTTGGCCCACGGTAGTTTTGTGGTAGCTTGTTTGAGAGATTTTTTAGGGATGAACGGAATTCGCGGAAGATCCTTAGGACTTTTAGTAATACGGGTGTCAGTGCTGGCATCAACTTTGTCACTGGAGATTTCACTAGCGGGTTTCAGTTTCACATCGCTGTGTACAACAGTTTTGATATTTTCACCGGCAATGATTTGAATTGACGATTTCTTGTAAAGCAGTTTCAACATTTTTTCTTTGAACTGACGAATCGGTTTTTGTTTTTTCGATTGCAGCTGAAGTTCCGTTGGTGATGTAATTATTTTGTATTCCATTTTGCCTGCGTTCTTGTTCTTTGAATCGATTATAGATATCTTGTCTATATTGAGCTGTTTAGGAGAAATAAATCCTCTGTTCATCTTCAGAGATCTATTAAATTCTAGTTTTTCGGGGCTACTCCTTCTTTTCTTGAATTTTTCCTCTCGGTTTTGGATTCCACCATTTTCCCATTGCACCATAAACGGCCATACTTGTTTCTCCAAACCATCGAATTGTGTAAATTCTGTATTTAATACTTCGCAATCGGAACTAAGTTGGTCCTTAGCTAAAACGATTATGGGAAATTTTAACATCGCAAGTCGCCTTTTTATATCAGCATGTGTGAGTTTTGGAATAAAAGTATTGATTGTAGATCTTGGTACAGCAGTGTCACGACTAGGAAATATTGGGGTTTGTCGTTTTCTTTTTGGTGGTTCAGGTTTTTTGGGAGAAGGTACAGTTGGTCCTTTGCTTAAAATTACTTTTGTTATTCCATTGAATGGATTGCTGAACTCATCTGAAGTTATATTATCCAATTTAACTTTTCCTGGAACTAAAACAATAATGATATTAAATACAACTTCTGTCAAGAATACTAGAAACATAGGATTAAAAAAATTACTGCGCCTACCAATTTTGGTTATGTTTATTTCGTTGTCAGCAGCTACCTTGCTGGATCCGGAATTCTCAGACAAAATGAACTCTTGTTCCTCTTCTCTATCAATCCCAATTGAAGATTGATTGTCCTTCCTTTCGTTGAAGAAAGGATTATCAAACACACTTTTAGTTTCATCCAAGACGTAGGATTTATCTTTAATTTTTTGCATTTTGAATTGTTTTGTATCTCCACAGATGCTGTTACATTGCTTTTTTGAGTTATATTCAAGTGCCAATACCTTAGGGTTATTCGCTTTTTGCGTGATACTCTTTGTAATCGTCTTTAATGCATTTTTATCGGCTACTGCTCTATTTTGATTGTGGTTACGTGGCTTATTACTGGCCCCTCTTACAACATTTTTTGTTTTCATTATTCTTTTTTCGAATTCTGTGCAGATTTTGCTGCAATTATCTAACTTGTCGATAACCGTAATTCTATCAAAACTCGATGATTTTGAAACGCTGTTTGGGGATCTGCTGCTCTCTACTTCAAAACGTGATATATAAGCAAACTTTTCCGTACAAGTCTCGACAACTCTGAAAAATATATCAGATTATTGCAGTTCATAGCTGCCTACTAACTACCGTTTGCTAAGGCAAGGAAACCTATCTTCACTACCTAGTATCTAAGTACTAACTGAAGCAAGTTTACTCAGTGATTAACACACTATGAATAATAACTCACCGCATATCTTTTCGATTATTTCGTCTCTTTACTCCCTTTTTTTTCTTAGGAGCAATAAAACTATCCTCAGACATAGGAGGCGAGGGACTAAACTGGAAGCGATTAATGTTCCTTAAAACAGTCCAAACATCGTGTGGATTTGGTTTTTCTTCATTTTGTTGTTTACGTCTAACTACGGATTTTGATTTTTCTATCCTTTTTTCATCACCGATATAAGTCTGTATCATATCTGTAGAACTGCAATCCAAATCGATATTCATTTGAGAACAGTATCTTGCATCTCTGTCGTAAAACTCATAATCCCTACCTTTGGGTCGAAATTTTCGATTTCGAGCAACAGGATTACGTTTTTTGAGCTTTCGATGATCTTCATCTTGATTGAAGTACTCAGAATCATTAACATCACTAACTGTACACGTTTGATGCATAGGAGCTTGCTTATTGGGTAGTGTCAACACGGACTTCCTTGCTTTTTTATTTGCCTTTCGCAAACTCCTGAATTCATCTGAACTTGCTTTGTAGATGTTTACAGCCAGAGGAAATGATGAATAAGACTCAGCGCCCCTTTTGTGAATGAATGTTTTTTCAGTCACTTGGGAGTGCAGTTGAGAGTTATCGCTGCTGAGATATGGTGAGTTCTTCCTACAGCGCTTACTTGCCCCGCTGCAAATACTATGTTCCGTTGCAAAATCCATTTTCACTAATCTGCAAGGCGATATGTTCCCAGCCCCAGTTTTGGAGCCATTCGATGAAGATGGCAATTTGGGAATGAGTTTATTACCGGGAACTTCAAGTCTATTTATTGCCATAGCATGTAATGTTGTTTTTTCAGGTGGATTTTATTGTTGAAAAATCAATGTTTTCTTAAATCTAGAACAAATATCAATCTATCAGATATGTATAGGTATACCTACATCAAAGCCCCTTACAGATTAGGCCAGGGTCCGACCGAATTCGGGTGAAGTCGTTGACCCCCGTCGTCGGGGATTATTGCTTGTCATAATTATTATTATATAATTTTGTATTGGAATAGATAGGTACATCAAGCAATTATGTACCTATTTCTGCTGGTACTTCCTCGAAGACACTACCTACTCTTTGTCAGATAATGCACTGGTTTAAAACAATAATGTAGATTTATATCCAAAAATACTTACGAATCTAAAGCTCACTATAATTTCGATAATAATTGACCAAATAATTAAACTTCCCCTACATTGAAATAAGCCGAGAATGGTTTTATTTTCAAATAAAATTAATAAAGTATTTCCACGCCATTGATACGCAATGATTGCCGATGTCGTAATTTCAAAACTGGATAAAGAAAAGTATCGTTGAAATCCAACAGCCAGTCTCTCTCTATGTAGTGTAAACTGTAATTAAAGTATTTTACCTACACCTTCATGAAGGTAGTTTACAAGAAAGAAATGACATCCGCTTCCGGTCGTACTCAAAACAAGGCGGCTGATCTAGGATGGTATTACATAATTATGTACCTATGTGTACCTATTACTAATACTTTAAAAGTCCAATAATAATAAAAAAAAAATAGGTTGCACTCCGGGAGTGCCGACAGAAGTGAAAACTTATTTTGGCGCGCTTGAGTTTAGTAATAAATCACTTCAAAATCAGTAATTATGGCGACTGCCAATCAAATACTGAAGATGATGCAATATTTTTTGTTCAGAATGTAGATAATATATCAAACTACCTATAATAAACTACCTACTTTTTTTTTGTAAATACATACATATATGTATAATATACAGGGAATTCAGGAACTAGTATTATAAGCCTGAACGAGGAGATTCCGACCATGAAAATTAACAGGTAGGTACAAATCCTAAGAATTAATATTTTCAGATTTCCATACAAAAACATTCAAGAAATAAAATTTACAACCCTTTTTATTTTGTTAACAATGTTTCTAAGTGCGTTACCTACCTACATACCTACCTACCTAGTTTCGCGTGAGTTCAAATTGTCTGCTTAGCTAGGCTAGATTCCTACCTAGGTTGGTGTATGTAAGTATCTTTTAACGTAGGTACCTACATTACATACCTACTGACTGCGGTATTCACACAAGCCATGTTGTTTCGTTTGTAGCACAAAACTAAGTAGATATTTATTTAGTAACTACCTACTTATCCAGCCAGCGGCTAATCTAATTACCTATTCGTCTCTTGAAAAACAATGTTTTTAATTTTATGGTAAAAGAAGCAACTACTTATGTAGATTACATACCTACCGTTTAATGTCTTGTTCTAGGCGGATCCATAAAATTTTGAAAATTGACAATAACAAACACCACATTACACGATTAGTAGGTACCTATTCTTGGTACTTCCTCCTAGGTATCCAACACAAAGCACTTATGATTGAGTTAAAAAACACATGATCACTCACAATGGTCACAAGAATGGTTTAATGTGCCAATCTATGGTTCATGGTTTGGCGCGGCACCAACACTCAAAATCATATCGTGTCGCGTCGGTCGTACGTATTCCTCATTACTGTAGGGTAGGACAGGACGTCATGATGATCACTCGAAACGGAATGACGAAACTCTTTACAGGAACTAGGAAGTTGACCGCTAAACGTACAACAAATCACTGAGCAAAAATCAATTCAAAGCAAAATAAAATCCTTTAAAAATTTCCGACAATTTTTTAGGGTTCATTTTTTAAGTGAAAATTCAAACCTATCACAATGATGACAATCAATGTTGGTAAATACTACTTTGGTTCTTGGTGAAGTTATTTTGTTTAGTTTATACTGTAGTCATATCACTGGTTATTTCTTGGTCTCTGAATCCTTTAACCACTCTGGTTCTGTCACCATCAATCACTAGACTCTTTTTAAGGCTACTTACAGAAAAAAACCAGTGACAAAAGAAATTAATACAGCACAGAGTGACCAAGATAAAACCAATGACAGGATTATTAAATAAATTAATGAATAAAATAAATAAATTCTTAACCGGATCAACGACAAAAAATACCTATTATAAAAATACCTACGGAACCTTTTTCTGAAAAAATAATAAATGTCGGCTTATTACAAAGGAAGACAATTTTTGGAATTAGCTAAGATTTATTATTTACTAAGTGGATTGAACTCTTCTGATTGGTTGTCAGTTTTGTTTGACAACTTCTTTAACACGGTTAAAAAGCCGCGAAGTCAAAGAGTCGCACAATGAGATGGACAGATAAAACTATGAATTGAATTTCTATGAAGATCTACCTACCTATCTATATAATCTACCTACTTACGGAAAATTTTGGTTAGATACTCAATGCTGCTCATTTCTTCAATAAAAAACATTGAACTTATAAAAGTGGTAAAACATATGTTGTTCTCGAAAGTATCGAGAATCGGCCCACCTCGGCATAACATACTAGTTCCAGACCACCCTGTATACAAACACCTACACCCGAGACAAATACGTGCAGATCATGCAAACATTTGTCGCGTGGCGGGAATCGAACACCCAAATCTTCTGCGTCTTAGCCGAGCCTTGGCCCACTGCACCACAGGGGTCAGTGATGCTGATCATGATAAAAGATTATGAGGAGTACGGCATATTTTAAGCATATTATGTTGTGGCGATTTTAAAGATATTTATGATTTTTTTTTTTGTATATAAAGAAAAAAAATGTTTATATAGTCTGTCATCATTTTCTGGAAAAAATCGTAATATTGTATTTTTCCATCTTGCTAAATTTAGTTCCTGTCATGATCCTGCATAGGTTAACTATTTTGCACAATTTATTAATTGAACAAAATAATTTAGATGTTTTAACTTGTACAAAAAAATTTCGATGTTTCACATCTGCCAGCCGTCACGTGAGGGCTCACATTTTTTTAATTCAGAGTATAATTTTTGCCCTCCTAAATTCCCCCGGAGACCGAAAATACCCCCCAATTTGCAGGGATTCTCTCCTATTTGGAATCACTGCCGTCTGGTTCGTCTGTTTCTGTTCTTCTTCGTTAATCTTCTGGTCACTTGGCATAATAATTACAATTTTGCCAATGTCAGTGTTTGTTTTCGTCTCTTTACACTTTTCGAGCAACTGACTTTGCTCGAAAAGTGTCAAACTAAATTCGGTCGAAAACTTCGAGTATTTATTTTGGCCGTTTTGCAAAGTAAACATGGAGTCCATGGAGCTCTTATATTATTTATTTTTCCTGAGTTGTTTCGGGTTCAATTTCTAATTTTGGTGATTTATTGAAATAAAGTTAGAGTTATTGACTCGGGTGTGAATAATTGGAATAAAAGTTTGTGTTTTTATTTGTGATTCGGGCAAAAATAATAGTTATTTTATAAACAGACACCATATATTATTTTATAAAATAACAAATGACGAACAACATCATACGTTTTATTAAAAACAAACAAAACACTTGACATTGGCAAAATTTACATCATTTCACGTCATTTCATGAAGTAACATACTCGTAGCTCTACATTTTGATAAACACGGGCTTTACTCACGTTTTATTTTGTCGATGGCGGCACCGACACTGTTTCGATTCGGTTCGAAACAGTGTTCGGTTCTGTTCGCACTCTGTGTTCCAGTGCGACCCGTGAACTCAAGCGGCAACGAGCGGACCGCGGATCAAACGCACACTGATGAAGATTCTCTAGATGAATCGAAACAGTGTCGGTGCCGCCATCGACAAAATAATACGTGAGTAAAGCTCGTGTTTATCAAAATGTATAGTACAACTCAAGAAAGTTTTGAAAGTGAAATAACATAGCTCTGCTAATTTAATATTTCTTACTCGTTTTATTGCATGTTTTATTCAGTAATCTTAGCGGAATTTTAATGAATGACTACATGGGACAAGGTATGAACAATTTAATTAACTGTGTATTATGATGCCATGTGTTTTGAACTAGGAATCCCAAGAAAATATTAGACGGTCAGTCCGTTCCGCGTGACGTCTAGAATTGACAATTGACCATCGACTAGGACTCAAGACTCAAACAAATTGACTATAAACAAACATAAATACTTGACACTGACAAAATTGACATTATTATGTCACAGGCCTTAAAAGAAGAAGAAGAAATTCGTTCGATCGATCGTTGTTGTTTTTACAAAACATTGAAAAGCGGTATTGTTAAATTTTGCCGATACGCTAGAGACACTTAAAAATGTCCAACAACGAGTTGGAAATTATTCAATATAAGCCATTTACGTCCTTCGTTCACCCTTCCTTCTGGCATGCTCTCACTGAAGTGAAATTAGTCGTCGACAAGTTGAAGGATACAACGAAGCAAATCCATGGCCGCTTTACGTTTAGAGACGATATTGGGACCGTTTTTGAGGTGGACAGCACATCTTTTAATAGGTTTGTATCTTTCAAATCCAGGTATAAATAAGAAGTACTGGCCTATCATCAATAAAATAATAAATAAATATTGGTGGACAATGCACACAACAACATTAAATCTAAATTAAATAAATCCAAACTAAGCATAGCTTGTATTATGGTGACTAGATGACTGATATTTTTAAATACCTACATCCTTATGATATTTTATAACACCCAGACAGAGAACAAACACCTTAGGTTCATCACACAAATGTTTATCCTGGAAGGAATCAAACCCTCAACCTACAGCACAGAAGGCAGAACTACTACCAACTAAGCTGACAGGCCAGTCAAATTTGTTGAGTCTTAACATTATGTTGGTACATTTTTCTGTCTACTTATTCAGTCTACAATATTTTTTCTAGGTTAGATGCATACTTATTTAGTTGATGTTGTTTGCTTTATTTTTGAAGTGATAACTTTTTATGGGAGGGTAAACCGCTTCGTTACGTAACGCGTTACGGCGCCAGTCTGTCTGGCTTCCCTTTCTCTAATGCATATGGCAGCGATAGGCTGGTTTCTCCTCTCTCACTCTAACCCACAGTGCTAGTTAGATAGAATAGAATAGAATATGTTTTTATTTGCAACAACACATTATAATGGACAAAAATACAATAAACCTATACATACTAGCATAATAATGCGGATTGCAGTGTCTACAATTCGCGCTGGTCTTCCGTTAGGACCAATTCTGTTAAATTGGTTTAAGTTATCACTTCTGTCAGGTGTCCCGAGATGCACACATTTTTTTCTATGTAGTAATATTTTCAATGACCTACATTTTCAGAGCTCCAGAATCCGAGCATTTCTATGTAAATGTAACAGGAACAATAATGAACAAAAATACCATAGAAGATTTCAAATCCATAGATAAAGCTGCCTTCTTGAACTCAGTTGGAGAAATGATTTGGGCTACCATCAGGAATAAAGTGTGGATAAACAATCCAAGCAGTTTGTTAAACTTTTTCATATTGTCTTTTGCTGTAAGTATTATTTTATTATAATGTGTTTATTGTAGGAATGTGACATTAAAGGAAAAGAATCGATTAAATAAAAAATGATTTTTCTTTATTCAAAATTAATCGATTTGTCAAAAATCAATTTTAATAAAAAATAAATCATTTATTTCTGCGAAACAATCTACTTTTTTGTATTATTTAAAAGTACATGCTTTTCATATTCCAAAAATAAACTTAAGAGATTCATATTAACAATTTATCAGATTAAAAATAAAATAAAATTATATGAATAAAAAAATAACCAATTCATAACTAAAAATCAAAGCCAATGTTCCTTTAAAATTTCAAGGTAAGGAATTAGGAAACCAAATAGTATTATTGATACAAATTTTAGTACTTACCATTAAACATTTTATTTATTATAATAAAAATGAAATGATGAGCATCCCAACAAAATGACAAAATGATTGACTTTATTAAAATTATTATTAATATTAATTAAATAAAAGAATATTGCAATAAATTTCCAGTCCTATTTTACATATGACTAGTTTTAAAATAAAATACTTAAAAATAACTAAACAACTACTCTATAGTCTCAAAAACTAACCTAAAATACAAATCTTTCATTAATCTTCAAGTTTAAACAATAAAATAGCAATAATAAAATTGAATGTTACTCGAAAAAAATTTTCATCTGTCCCATAGATACAAGCTGTTTCTGAAAATCTATTTAAACACGTGATTTATTAATCGATTTACAAAAAATCTATTAGTATTACTATAAAAATCGATTATAAGAAAATAATAATTGATTTAAATAAAAATCGATTATATTTTAACATCCCCAGTTTATTGCATTTGTGTTGTACATAGGATCTAAAAAGTAGGTATTGCTTTAACATGAGTTTGGATAGGGTGCAGCAATACTTATCTTGCTAGGTGACAAATTCTAAAAGTTTCAAATTCTGAAATTGAAATGTACTCTTAAGTCTAATAGAAATAAATACGTACTAGGTAGGATCAAGTGATCCTTATCCTATATCCTAATTATATTTATTTTATTTATTTATTTATTATCTAAAATTAAGCACAACATAGAGGTACATGCATTTTAAAATGTATAGGAAAGGATTTATAATACAATAGTTTAAGTGCATGCCTTAAACTATTGCATTATAAATCCTTTAAGGGTAGTCTTGTGAAAAAAGCGATTATAATATAAATTACCATTATTGTTGCATGGTTTCATGTTGCTCTGCCCTCAGACATTTAACTGACAGATTTGCAATGTATAAACTACTGTAATCTAGTATTAGTTTTTCGTAGCTAATTATAGCCAGTTATAAGAAGGATCATGCAAAAAAAAACTAGGACCAGGGCGAGTCTTGTCAGTTCTTCTCGAACCTGGGTTAGAAAAATTGGCACCTACATTCATCTAATGAGTAAGATGTTACAAATTGATCCTTATTTGATTCTCCTTATTGTTTTTATTGATATCTTATTATTGAATAAAAATATACGAATTTGAAAAACTGACAATCACCAACACATCCCGTTGATTCTAATCAACACAAGTCTGTTGATTCTAATGATCCTAAAATCATGTTTTATCCACAGGATCTGAAAAAGTTTCACTACTATTACTGGTTTGCATTCCCTGCTCCCAGTGAACCTGTGATTCAATTGACAGAGACAAGTTCTTATATCACTAACCACTTCAGCAATAAACAACTCGAAGATCTATCACAGAGCTACAAATCTCTAGATGATACACAGAAATGTTTCTTTGTTGTAATAAAAAAGAATGACAATATCACTGTTGAAACTTTATCAAAAGTTTTCCAGGCAAATAAAATAAAACAGACAGAGATTGCTATAGGTTTATCTAGCTCTTATTTTGTATTTATGGATCCAAGTGATGTTGGCAACCCGGGGTGGCCATTGAGGTTATTATTGGCAGCTATATTAGAACATTGTCCATTTCTGGTCAATGCAGAAATCAATGCAATTGGCTTGAGATGTAAGATTACTGGTGGATTTGAAAATAGTCTTGTCTTCAAAGTGAAATTACCTAAGGTTGGTACCTCATTGGCTCTTTCTATCTTAAAAAGAACACATACTCAAAACATCAGAAACACATTAAGTCACTCTTCTATATTCGCTGTAGTTGATTGTTAAAAATAAGCACTTTTTATAATTTCAGGATACTCCGCCATGCACAGTTGGTTGGGTAGGTTGGGAGAGAAATGGTAAAGGCAACTTCGGACCCCGACTCTCAAACATGGCAGCTTCTATGGACCCCATTAAGTATGTTACTCAATCACACTATCACTCTTCTTATTTTGAACAATAAAACATCAAATATAAATTTTAAAATGTTCTTGCAATATTATTAAGTTGTGTCCAAACATCGAGCGGCAATCGAGCGCGGCAGCCGCGCGTTGCTTGCCGGCCGCGCTATGATTGAACGACTACCGCGCCCGAACGCTTCTGGCTACCTGCCAATACTTAATCGGCTTCGTCCTAACGGCTGAAAAACGACGCGTGTTGCTGCCGCGCTCTTGCGGCTTAATGTTTGGACACACCTTTAAAGCAACAGGATACCACATTTCGAATCAATCAGACCTGTGGAAGTTGCTGACATCTTTTCATAAACTAAGATAGAGTTAATGATTTTCAAATAGCTGAACAGTTTATCTTGAATCATTGTTAAGAACACTTGATCAAGTTACGTTTCAAAAACTAAATCAAAATAAATTTATTATATTTCATTTGTGTGTCAGAATAAAATTATGAGTACCTGTGTGGGTACACAAGTATGTGTACCCACCCTATAACGAAATAGTCTGTACTAGTTAGCGTTTGGCAAAAAGGCACAGTCTCAGCTTGCTATTTCACACAGTGCGAAATAGCGCTGGTTTTCAGATTGCGCCGAACATGGAGTCATTCCAAGTAAACATAATTTCGATATTTTGCTCTCCTGTGACTTTCCAGTGGTGTTTACGAATTTCGAAAAATGATTAAGTTTAAAAAGTGTGAAATAAAAACTTTTTTAACCGACTTTAAAAAGGAGGTTCTCAATTTGGTTGTATTTTTATGGCCTCAAAAATCATTCAATGATGTTGGTTTCTTTTTAGTCTCTAAAACGTAATTATTTTGACGTAGGTTAGCAGACACATCGTCTGACCTAAACATAAGACTGATGAAATGGCGGCTCGTACCAGACATAGATATTGACGTAATGAAGAAGACGAAATGTCTGTTACTTGGAGCTGGAACACTTGGCTGTCATGTGGCTCGAGACTTGTTGGTAAATATATTGTAATCAAGTTAGAAAGTTATGATGAGAGAGGCATTCAATCGAGGTAGTTTGAAAACAGCTGATCAATTCACCTTTTGACTAAAGCATATCAAGACTAGCCCAACATGTGGCATTGATAATGAGAAGAATGGTATGGTTATGAACTGAGTTTCTCTATGTATAATATGTATGTACGTAGTAAAAGAGTGACTCGACATCCATACCAAAATTGGCAAGGATCATGCAAAAAAAGGTTAAGACTAAACGAGTTTCTTACCGAATTCTTCTTGGGGTTAGGAGGAACCGCCACCTAGATTCACTAGCATGTAAGAAGACGATTCAAAGTGGTCTGTGATTTTATTGAATAAAAAATGTTTTGACTTGACTTTGACTTTGATCACTCATGCTTACTTTGGGGCCAGATGATGCTGTGTAAAATGTCCGGCATTATTTTTTTATTTAGAATAGAATAAGTTTTTATTTGCAACACCACATTATAATAGACAAAAATACAATAAACCTATACATACTAACATAATTAACGTTGCCGCAAAATGGACCCTAACTCAGCATATGCGGATTGCAGTGTGACTTTTAACAATCCGCGCTGGTAGAATGCATTCGGGGGTAGAAACTCCCGAATGCAATACATCTTCTTACCAAATTTCATCAAAATCCGTTCACCCGTTTAGCCGCGAAAACGTAACAAATAGACAGATATACTTTCGCATTTATAATATTAGTATACATATATTTAAAGATATTATCTCACAGTTTATTATTTATTTGACAGGCATGGGGCTTCCGACATATAACATTCCTAGACAACGGTAAGGTGTCATATTCAAACCCGACCAGGCAAGTTCTGTTCAACTACCACGACTGCTTGAATGGAGGTCGAATGAAAGCAGAAGCTGCGGCAGAGAATTTAAAGAATATCCTGCCTTCTGCTGTAAGTTCTCATATTCTTGAGAGGTTCAAATTAAATATGGCAAAGATCTGTAAATAAAACATGCGTGAGTGCCGTGGAACACTCGGTTGTAACGAAGTTCCTATCGTAGTATATTATTATTGAATAATATAAACCTATTATATTATTGATTAAGAAATACAAATGAATGATGTACTAGCGTCTGAGACCAATTAAATGGAACGCAGAAATAACTAATTAATTGAAGGAATGGTAGGATATTTCGTAATTCATATATTTTTTAATTAATTCGTGACACCCTATGGATAACCGTCTACACTAAAGAAAAGGTCGTGACGGAAAAATCTTACTTTTGTTAAAGAACTTCGTTCCAATTGTTAGCTCTGGGTTTCCTTTATATAACTTCTTAAAGATTTATTTGCCTATTTACAGTCATCTATAACTAAAGGAAAAACGTACCTACCTTATTATAATTATGTTCACTTAAATTATTTTGTTCCCGTGAAAGAGTTCCAATAGCATTGACTGCATTCCTGCGCTGAATGGCCAAATCTTTGAGCAAGGAATGAGCCAGCTCTACTGTCACCTTGCAAGTTCAGTTTTATGATTTTAATTAGACGCCTCGGCAACGTTCGGTGTGAAAATAATGACCAGTCGTCTTGAGGTTCGTGATGGCTCGCTTGTGACTGAGGAGCCGTCACGATGGAAGGCCTGGCCATTAGTTTCATAACACGTTTTTGTAATGTCAGACCGTCCTCTTTAGCTACAAGAATGTGCCTAGTCTTAGTTTCGTTTAGATGCAAAGCTGAGAATCTTGATGTGGAGTTGGATCAGGAATGATATTTTAATCGTTTTACAGTACAATTATGTTATCTGTTGTTTTTCTAATAACTTTTATTTACTACTAATTGACCCGATGAATTAAGTTCCTCCTAAAATTGGCGAACAAGGCGAACAAAACAAAAAAATATTTAAATTCGTCCAGGCATTTAAATTTTTTTAAAGACTAACGCACGGCAATTGATTTATATATATAGAAAACTAGCTACTGCCCGCGTCTTCTAGTATGGTAAAAAATTGCCTATATCTAGCCCAAGATACAATCTATCTGCTAACGAAATTTCATCAAGATCCGTTCAGCCGTTGAGCCGTGAAAAGGTGACATACCGACATAGACACTTTCTTATTTATATATTAGTATAGATAGTTATTGCTACAAGGTGCCTTAGGAATTTACTTACTAGAAAATTTGTTACTATATTTTCACCATAGATAAATTTCCTTTTAGTTAAGTTGAAAAATCACCGAATCTACTTTTAAATTCAGCAGATTGTATTTTTCAGATATCTAAAGGAATTGTAGCTCACATACCTATGCCAGGCCACCCTATCGGCGACTCGCTGAAGGAAGAAACATTAGCCAACATTCAGCTAATAACACAAGCTATAGCCGAGCACGATGTTATATTCCTGCTACTGGATACGCGGGAAGCAAGATGGCTGCCAGCATTGATAGCTGCACATTATGGAAAGGTAGTTAAATATTTTTTGTCTTTAATAACCTTGCTCAGTCATAGTGTAAGTCTAATCAAATATTATAAAGATAAATTTGTTTTTTTTGTATCTTAGTAATGGATGTACTCAAAAACTATTTTGAGAATAGAAAAATACATTATCAGAGAGTGATATGGGCTGTATTGATTTTTTTTTTAAGTTAGAGATTCTTATGGAATTTAATAAATGTAACTGAACCGCTTTAATGAACCGAAGGTTACATTAAAGGGTTTGAACATTTGTGTGATGAATATAGGTGTTTGTTCTGTGTCTGGGTGTTATAAAGTATCATAAATATGTATCTAAAAATATATAAGTATTCTATCAGTTCTATCTGGTCACCATATTACAAGCTAAGCTTAGTTTGGGGCTAGATGGTGTTGTGTGCATTGTCCACCAATATTTATTTATTTATATATAATGTTCGAGAGCAGATAAGACAAGTTACGCAAAAGAAAGAAGATGCACTATGTAGGTATATATAATGTTAGGCGCTAAGTGCTTGTGCAAGCTGAATTGCACTTTATTGCGTCGTAGCTGGAGTCGCTATATGTACGTAAATGTTTTCATGGATTCTGCCTATGTACCAATACCAATAAGTATTCTGTGTTTTAACTATATTGTCGTTGTAGAGAAGTACATAGACATTTGTTTATTTACTAATAATAATCACACATACTCATCTATAATAAAAAGAAGACATTATTAAGTATATAACAATACTGTTGCTCGAGACTTCGTTCGCATTTTTTTTGAAAAGAATTGTAGCTTAAATTCTTCCCCAGGATGCTTTTTATCTCCTTGCCAAATTTTATTGATAAGTTTCAAACCAATCACACCCATTCAAAAGTTTCTACACAAACATTCACACCTCATTTTGCTCCTTTATGAGAGTTATTTTGAAAAAACCTGAAACACGTGTCCATTTATTTTGCATTTCATTTATTCATATCATGTTTCATGCAAATCGCACCACGCGTTAAAATGTTTCATACATTCGTTTTTACCTCTTTTCACCCTCTTAGGGGTTGAATTTCAAAAAATCTCGCCCTAGTCGGTGGTTTTGCTGTAAAAGGAAGCTACCATCCAAATTTCAACTTTCTAGCTTCAGCGGTTTCGGTTCGGCAATGGTGAATCAGTCAGTCAGGTTAAGCTCTTTTATAGGTTAGGTACCTATAAATTAGGTAATAAACGAAGTATTACATATTAAAAAGCTTAAAATTATTCTGCGTTCTTACCTATCTAACAGTGCTGTGTGCTACAGCAGCAAAAAGATCTCGACTTAGCATTATGCTTCCCTGTCAGATGACAGGTATCCTACATACTCGTAGTTTCGATAGCCATGACACAGAGAACCTAGTTTATGATCTATGTACGTGTATTACAGTTCAATTGAACTGAGCAATATATACAAATGAGGTTATGTATTGACTTGCAGATAACAATAAACGCAGCACTAGGTTTCGACACCTATCTAGTGATGCGACACGGCGATGGATCTCCGTCAACGGACACCTCTATCGACAAGCAGTTCGTATCGGGTGGACAATTGGGCTGCTACTTCTGCAATGATGTTACCGCGCCAGGCAATGTAAGAACATTTTACAGTTTCGTGAGTTGTACTATACATTTTGATTAACACGGGGTTTACTCACGTATTATTTTGTCGATAGAGGCACCGACACTGTTTCGATTCATCTAGCTAGAGAATCTTCATCGCATATGATACATAAGTCCATGAGTGTATAACTTAGGTAAGTACCTCTAACTACAGCACTGATATGAATTGAGACGATTGAGAGGCTGTGCCTTACCTACTGTGAGATGAATGGTTTTGTGTAAATATAGCTACTATACTTATAATATGATTTAGTGTAGGTATAAGTTCATTTCTATTATTACATTGTTTGTATTTTTTAGACGTAAGATTTACCTACTTTTACTTTTCTCTGTACTTTTTTATTAACTTTTTTTTTCCTCCTACTGTTCTGTCTTCCTATTTTTACGCATTAGATAGTATCTGTAATGTTAAAATAAGGTTAAATAAACTGAATTGAATTTAATTGAATATATTTCAATTAATATTCAATTAAATTTAATTGAATTGAACAATTGAGTTCGATTTTCAATGTTTCTGAGATACTTACTACTTCGTCTTACATCTTGAACTTTTTCAGTCTATGAAAGATTTTTCAAAGCCTAAACAACCTACAAACACTTTTTAAGATTGATCCATGCGATAAATTTTAAGAAGTGTTTGTTTTCACCTTAAAACTCTTTTCAGTCAGTGAAAGATAGAACATTGGACCAACAATGCACAGTAACGCGACCCGGGGTGGCGGCTATAGCAGGAGCTTTGGCTGTAGAAATACTCGTTGGGTTACTACAACATCCTCTCAGGTATCCACAACCCACAATCACTATCTTTCAAATCTTGCAAGCAAAATCAATGAAAAAATTAAACATAATATGTTTATATTGTTTTGTATAAGAGATGGGTTTAGTCACCATGGCGGTGACTAAACCCATCTCTTTCACTTTCAAAACTTTCGTGAGTTGTACTATACAATTAGATAAACACGGGCTTTACTTACGTATTATTTTGTCGAAAAAGGCACCGACACTGTTTCGATTCTTCTAAAGAATCTTCATCAGGGTGAGTTTGATCCGCGGTCCGTGAGTTGCTGCTCGAGTGCGAACAGTGCGATCCGTGAACTTGAGCGGCAACTCACGGACCGCGGATCAAACTCACCCTGATGAAGATTCTTTAGATGAATCGAAACAGTGTCGGTGCCTTTTCGACAAAATAATACGTGAGAAAAAAAAAACTATTCACAGTAAGGAAAGAAACAATCTTGAAAGTGTTTTTTGATAATGAAAAAAAAAAACGTTTCGTGATTCCTGTCGATCAAGCTGTCAAACGAACTTGTTTGGCTACTGGTTGTTAGAAAAGACCTTTGATGCGAATAGAAAACGTGGCTCAGTCAGTCACACATTTGTCATCTGTCAAATTGAGAATGAGACAAACATATTTTAAATAATCAATTTAGTAGGTACGCATGCTAACCGCTCTTGAACTTCGCTTGAAAACGTGCCCTTCCGAATTCTCAAAGTCACAATCACGAGTGTCAAGGGGCCTTATAGGGGTACTTCAATTTTTTATGCAGTTAGTACACTACTATGACGTCATTACAGCGAGGTGCCTAGTTAACTTCTGCGTGTAGTACACATGTCTCGCGGACTCCAACCCCTTAAAAAAGTCTTAGTCCAACGACTTAGTCTACCTTTTAATTTCAGAATACAAGCTCCGGCGCCATACAATGTCTCGGAGTCTGACATACCTGACGACTTACAAGGCGTGCTTGGACCTATCCCTCACTCAATCCGAGGCTTCCTCCACTCCTACCAAACAGTATCGCCTACCTGTGCCAAGTTTAAACAATGCATAGCATGCTCTGAGACAGTCGTGGACAAGTATCGGACAGAAGGAACCGAGTTCCTGCTCAATGTCTTCAATAGCGGCAACTATTTGGAGGAGATTACTGGTTTGACGGCGCTACATCTAGCAGCTGAGATGACTGATGTATGTTATTTAAAACTAGCATTTACAGCTGCGTAAACTATAAATTGAGTTATAAACTTAATTTATGATTTTCATCGAAACTGGTTCAGCGACAGCGTACCAACCTAAGGATACAGTATACCTAGTCGCGTTAAACTCCCGCTGCAAACTCGGTCATAATCTTAACACTAGTGTTGAGAGTACTCGGCGCGGGCGCATGCACGTTATCCATAAAAAGAATGACTCAGCGAGAGCGGCCGGTGATTGCGCGGTCTTAGAGGAATGACCTCTAATCATCTAATCAGGTAGTCAAAGAGGTACTTCTTGTGGGTAGTTGACAAACACTAATCAGTTATAAATACCATTCGACGTGTTAACGTCTTATAAATCGATGAACGCCGGCTGCACGCATGAAAAAGCATGACTCATTGTCACGTTCCTGAGCCGAGCGTGCAAGCGATAGAGAGGCACGATCGGCCTAAGCGTTTTCCTATGACGTGAAATTATCGTCCGTAAACCGACTACAGACAACCTTTTTTTATTTTCTTATCAGTAATTGTTTGAACTTTAACCGTATCGTGTCATAATGGAGAGTTTTTACAAAAATAATATAAAGCTTTGGAACGAATATTTCGTCTCAAGCACGTATTATTATAAAAAATGCTTTTAAGTTTTTGACGGAAATTAAAGAAAACCCAGTATCGATAGGTATCGATAGTTCTTATCGACTCCAATTATACACATCTCGGGTGTATCCCACTATTTCCATTAGGTATTTCTATTGATAGAAATACTGGGTGTACGAGCTAACGCACACATTTACAATGATACAATGAATTTTTAGTAATAGATATTTCATATATATATAAATTAGCCTAGCTTGCATTGCCTTACGCTGAAGTTATTAATCGATCATTGGTAGAAACAATAAAGCAGTTGTACTACTACACTCATCGGGTTCGGTCGTTTAACTCTCTTCGGAGTCACCACCCCTTTACGTATTCAGGTTCATAACCCTTATACTGGGACTGATTCTCCCACTATGCCACTGCCACTCCCACTTTCCGTGTTACAGTTGACCGCTCCAAGAAAAAATAATGTTTCAGTTGTTTCAACCGAACCATGGCAAAACTTTATTCTTCTGGCGCTTCGGCGGCCGCTGCCGCGGCACGCTCGCTTTGCTCGCTCGCCTTGCGCGTTGTTTTCTATAATCTAACATAACCTAATCAACTGGTTCCGATCTGACTTTACTCTTTTAATAAGAACTACTATTCTTATTGAAATAATGGGATATAATAATAAAAAAAACATGTGTGCAATTCACA
Source organism: Lampropteryx suffumata (assembly GCA_948098915.1). Lineage (NCBI taxonomy): Eukaryota > Metazoa > Arthropoda > Insecta > Lepidoptera > Geometridae > Lampropteryx > Lampropteryx suffumata. The sequence continues at coordinate 13,094,224 of OX402561.1, forward strand.
CGTGGTAGAAGTGAAAAAATTTCAAACCTGAAAACCTTCAAAAATTTTGAGCATAAAAAAGCGAATATAAGAAACACTGTATAATGCTTCCTATCTCGTTTTCTCCCACGTTAAATTATATGAATTTATGTGTCTGTCCCTTTTTACTGTCGCTTTTTCGTTTCATCGACTTTCAAATCACAACGATGCTAAAGAAGTTTTCACTTCAAAAACGCAACTCCCACTTTTTCTACTTTATATTTCCATGGAAATAGTGGGATACACTCCACATCTCTGCGCTTAAACAAAAGGATCCTGCCGTTCTCCTAAGTGCGAGAGAGAGCAATATTGCTGAGTCATATCGATAATTTGTGACCGAGTTTGCAGCGAGAGTTTAACGCGACTATAGTCAGCTGCACAAACTCGTCAGTAGGCGTGGCTTAAATGCTTGCTATCTCACCTAACATAGTGTGGGATAAGGATAGACTCAGTAATGAGCTGTACGGAGATAGCATGCGCGCAAACACACTATGGACGATACGATACAAGGATAGATTATGACGAGACAAATTGATATAATTAATTAATTTTGGTTGTTCAACATGAGACGGTAGAGTGATCACCCTTCGACGTTTGTATCGAAAGATAATCGACTAGTTTATCTTTAAGGTCACGACGTGTTGGCACGAAAAATAATGCCCTTCAATAATATATTTTTCTTTCAACTACGTAGTAATGTTATCATTAATCACTACAAAACCGATCACAAAGGACGTAGTTTTTGCTTAGAACCAAAACAGTGCAAAAATGTTATATGAAATCTCATTGTTGCTCTGTTTTTCATTATTGCACTGTTTCTTACTTCTTATTTAGATATAAATTTACCACAGAGGTTTAATATCTCCCATTAAGTTAAATATAAAATGTTTGCATTCGATCAAAAAGATACTGGCTGAAAATAAAAAACGGCTGAATAAAACAGACTTAGTGAAAAGAAAAAAAACAAATGGGGCGCATTTTGTACCATTGTAAAACTTTGATTCTTCATATTTTTAGTTTGATAGGTATATTTTATCACAGTAGATAGATTGGTAGTTGAATGAAAAGTAAATTACGCACCTTGCTAAAGAGAGTAATTAATGCAATCGTCTTAATTTAGTGCCCTCGCACAGTTAATTAAATAACTCACTTTGCGCTCGGTGCAACAATCTACAATTTTAATATCGCGCTTCTTCTTACCTTGTCTTTTCTTTCAAACCAGTGAAGTGTGGTGAAATTATTAAAGTCTGCTTCAGAAATTGCATTTGGTACCTGTCTCTGATCATTTTAGATTCGACATGCCGGTTTCCTCACAATGTGTTCTTTTACCGTTTAGCAGTCCTGGTATATATAACGCACGTTTTCTGAAGAGATTGGTGCAATACAACTAGACTCCCAGTGCTTTCAATATCGCGCTAACCCCACACCAATTACCTTAAACATTTGTGTTAATAGGATTCAGCAAGTAGCGATTGATCAACCAGAAGACGTCGGTGGGGAGGTAAGCTAGCCAACTAATATCAGCGGTATGTTCGTGAGCAAAGGAAATCCTTACACGTCACATAGACTACCCACCCATGTTTAAATTCTAGCGAGCGAAGCGAACTACATTTTAAGTTCAACTTGCTTGCTAAATGTAGGTCAATCATTCATTGTTTGTTTTCTTGTTACAGATCATGACATTTTCCGATGATGATGACGATGAATAGTAAAATCTGGTGTTCTAAAATTACAAATACTGGCTTTTTCCGCTTGAGCGCTTTGCAGTTAGTAATGCATTTTCGTCTCTTCTTTTTCTCATTCCATGTAATGTAGGTAGGTACCTACATTTGTATAAAATTATTTATTAGGCATCTATGTTGTTGTATCGGCGGATATAATATTATTCTATTATAAATTAAATAAAATACATATGCTAGTACAAAAAGTACAATACCTACAAAAGTGTTTTTCTTATAAAATGTAACCTTTTAAACTAAATGTTTAAACTAGCTGTTGTCGCGACTTTGTCCGCATTATTTTTTAATGGATTTGTAGCTTAAATCGTTTCCCAGGATGCAATTTATCTCCTTGCCAAATTTATTGACAAGTTTCAAACCAATCACCTAACCACCCATTAAAAAGTTTCCATACAAACATTCACACCTCATTTTATTCCATTATGAGAGTTATTTAGAAAAATTCTTAAACACGTGTCCTCGTTTATTTTGCATTTTAAGTATCCAAACCAAGTTTCTACGAAATCACACTACCCGTTAAAAAGATCCCATACAAATTTTTGACACCCCATTTTTCCCCTTTGTTAGGGTTATTTTGAAAAATTCTGAAACACGTATCCATTTATTTTGCATTTTATTTATTCATATCAAGTTTCAAGCAAATCGCACCACGCGATAAAAAGTTATATACATTCGTTTTCACCCCTTTCCATCCTCTTAAGGGTTGAATTTCAAAAAATCCTGCCTTAGTGGGTGGTTTTGCTGTAAAAGGAAGCTACCTTCCATATTATTATAAATATTTATGGGTATTTATCGCGTTTATTTACCTATTTTTCCCGACGTTTCGACAGGTTTACACTCTGTCGTGGTCACGAGATGTCATCCCGTTACCGTTACCGTTACGTTAAGAGTTACCTCCAAAAGAAATTCGTCACGTGTTTCGCCCCTCCACGAGCCATCCTCAGGAACACTGGACTCACTCCGCACCCCGACGAAAAAACACTCTGCTTGAGGGGCGAAACACGTGTCTAATTACTTTTGGAGGTAACTCTTAGGAATAGATTGGCGGAATAGTACCTACTAAATATTTGTCCATCTATGTAATCTCTTTTATAGGTATAGATAAATCGTTTAGAACCCTACTATATGGTTTAAGATATCGTTGAGGTTGCTACACAGTTCTGAAACTTTAGCAACTTCATTGTTGTATTTTGTAATCTGCACTCTGGATATATTTATATTCGTTTGAAATTTCACACAGTAACATAATATGTTTATACTTATTGTTTTGATTGTTAATAAGACTAGCTGCTGCCCGCGGCTTCGCACGCGTGGTAGGTACCTACATAAAAAGTAGACTATATCTCCAATGTCCCATCTATCTCTATACCAAAATTCATCAAAATAGGTTCAGCGGTTTAGGTGTGAAAACGTAACAGACAGACATACTTAATTTCACATTTATAATATTACCTATTAGGGACAATATGGGAGGACATTTGAAAGGCAATCTGGGAATTAAATTCCTAGTTCTTTTGTTAATTTTTATATGCGTGTAATTGAAGCAAATAGAGAGCGCGAGAAAGGAAATAAAGTCACGATAAAATACGATAAACTTGTTATATTAAAATCAAACTACAAAAGAACGCTGATGTCTTCACCAGAGTCAGATCCCAATTCTCAAGCACTAGTTGGTAATTGTACAACAAGACCCATCAAGAAAAACAAAATAAACCAATCAAACCCATCTAAACCCAGATCAAACAGTGTCTCAGAAGAAGTTCTAAAACCAAGCATTCTAAGCTACTTAATAAACAATAACGTCAACACACCACATAACCAAACCAACGACAATAAAACCAACAACTTACATTCATAGCAACCAACTCCCCCCTCCCTCAATGATGCAAGATTCAATCAACTTCAACTAAGCAAAGAAAACCATCTTCCAATCCGGCTGGTCACCGTGGAAGATCAAGACCAAAACCCTCTAAAGAAGACATGTCAAACTTTTTCAATAACAAGAAATGGAACACAAACCCAAGAAATACTTAACTCAACTAAAAAGAAGAAAGATCCGCTCTACATAGTAACTTAAAACGTCATAACTTTATCTACTTACGAACGCTTAATCGAACTTAGCGAAGCACTCACTAGAGTCAAATACGACATAATTGGATTGTGTGAAATAAGGAGGATAGGCACGCGGATAGAAGAATATAACAACTTCATACTATGCCACACGGGACACGCACCTGGCAAACATGGAGTCGGTTTCATAATAAATAAAACCCACAAGAACTGGATTGAAAGTTTCATGGGCATAAATGATAGATTAGCATTATTGAACTTAAACATACAAGGATTGCCCATGTCAATTATCCAAATATACGCACCGACTGTAACAGCGTGTGAAGAAGAGATTAACACCTTCTACTCAAATGTCACCAGAGCCCTAGACCAAGCTTACAAGAACTATATAATAATAGGTGATTTCAACGCGAAAATAGGCCAACCAAGAAAAGATGAACATCTAATAATGAAACCAAACGGGTATGGTGAAAGAAACCAGAGAGGTCAGAGGCTAATTGATTTCGCCCTCGAACACAAACTTGCCATCTTAAATACTTTCTTTCATAAAAAACCAATCCAAAGATGGACCTGGCGATCACCGAATGATAAATATAAAAATGAAATAGATTACATACTGTCAAATCAACCAAACATCTTCCAAAACATAGAAGTTTTAAATCTGAACTACCCGTCAGACCAAAGAGCAATCAGAGCAACAGTATCTATCACAAAGAAGAAGAAAAAAACGCACAGCGTATAAAAGCAATCGATATTCATCACTGAAAACTGAACAAAAAATATTATCGTATAAACAAAACATTAAATCTCAGTTACAAGATTTACATAAATGCCAAGAAAAAACATCAGTACAGGCTTTCTATAACACATTAACTAAGGCCATAACCCAGAGCTTACAGGACGCTCGAACCTCCAACGAAATATCAAAAGGAAACCATGAAGTTCTAAAAGAGCGTACACTGGAACTTATCAAGAGAAGACAAGAGTTACAACATGCTAAGATAAAAACTCGAGCCACTAAAAATGAACTATCAGCTCTATACAAATTAATAAGTAAATACATTAAACATGACTACAAAAGCTACAGATCGAAGACTATCGAAAAACATCTCAGAAAAGCAGGAAGTTCAAAAAAGGCCCTTAAAGAACTAAGAACAAATAAATATTGGATAGATAGCTTAAACTGTAAGGACAAAACAGTAAATAATCGAAAAGAAATCATAGATGCAGCAACCCATTTCTATTAAACATTATATAAAGCACAAGGTAACGAGTGTATCAGCCATAGCAACGCAAACGATATTAACTCTACAAACAAAAACATAACACCAATAACTGAAAAAGAAGTCACACAAGAAATAAAAAGGCTAAAGCTAGATAAGAGCCCAGGATCAGACGGCATTACAAATGAAGCTATAAAGGCTGCTTGGCCGCTACTGACTCTCCCATTAACACACTTATTTAACCTTATATTAAAAACTGCTGAAATACCGTCGCAGTGGGTAGTCGGAAATAATTTTAATTTTTAAAAAAGGTGACTCAAAAGATATTACAAACTACAGGCCTATAAGCTTACTCTCATATATCTACAAACTGTTCTCCTCCATAATTAACAAAAGAATAAGTGTCACAATAGAATAAAACCAACCAATAGAACAAGCAGGCTTTCGCAGGAGCTTTTCAACAAACGATCATATACATACTCTATAACAAATAATGGTAAAATACCAAGAAAAGCAATGAACGCTCTACATCGCATTTATTGATTACAAAAAAGCTTTTGATACCGTGTCACATTCAAGTATATGGACCGCCCTGCAAGTTCAAAAAGTTGAACGAGAGTTTAAAGATATAATCAGAAACATTTACAAAGGTAGTACAGCAAAAATAAAACTAGAATCCACTGGTCCTACGTTCTCCATCGGAAGAGGCGTGAAACAAGGCGACCCGCTGTCTCCAAAATTATTTATATCTATCCTAGAGTCAATAATAATAAGATTCAACTGGGAAAAGACAGGATTAAACATCAATGGCAAGTATTTATCCTACCTCCGCTTCGCAGATGACTTAGTTTTGCTGTCAGAATCAACCACACAATTACAAAACATGATCGATTCACTAAACACCGCTAGTAAGCAGGTAGGACTAGAAATGAATCTTTCGAAAACAATGGTCATGACAAATAGTATACAGAGAAGAATATCAGTGGACAATGAAACTCTGAAATATACAGAGAAATACATATACCTTGGAAAACAAATTGGCTTCAACAGTAAACAAAATGAACTTGAAGTAGAACGTAGAGTACTTACGTAGATACTTGAAACAAGTACTGGTCCCTAAAAGAGATATTCAAAAGTAACATGCCAACAAATATCAAAACAAAAGTTATGATGTCATGCCTCCTACCTTGTTTAACCTGCGCATGTCAAACTTGGAAATTTACATCCAAATTAAAAAGCAAAATCACTACCTGCCAACGCGGAATAGAACGAAGTATGCTTAACATTAAAAAGATGCAAAAAATTTGTCACACAAAAATTAGAGAAACCACCAAAGTGACGGATGCTCTAACCTACGCTAAAAAACTAAAATGGAAATGGGCGGGACACGTAGCTAGGCTAAAAGACGAGAGATGGACCACCAGGGTAACAACGTGGAAGGGTCCAATCGGCAAACGTCTGAAAGGCAGACCCCACACGAGATGGGCAGACGAGTTAATAAAAATAGCTGGTACATGCTGGCCGCAAATAGCTCAAGATAGAGACACATGGTATTCTTTAGAGGAGGCCTTCACCTTCACTTGAGGAGGGGTTCATGCAAACAAACTTATATATCATTATCCAGATTTAAACATTTTTTTGTGAAATACGTGTAAACAATATCATTACTTTTTTCTTTTTTATCTAAACTATGTATGTATCTCACTTTTTGCATGAAATAAAAGGCTTATTATTATTATTATTATTATTTAATTGTAGCTACAAATAAATGCCTTTATCTATCTATCTGTTGCGCCCAATACATAGCTCCATCTGTTGGCAGACAGACACATTAAATATTCACCTACGCCATCTGGTATCGAGTAGATGCAAACTACAAAGTACACGTATCGCATAGGAGCGAACGAGATAGCAATATCTCTCTATTGCAATCGAACGTTTGAGCGCGTTCCGGTTCGTTCTCGAACGTTCCAGTAGCATCGCGGTTTTACGCGACTTATCGACGCTCGTATAAATACAGCGGTGGTTTGCGGATGTGGTCAGTCTATTCTCGGCTAAGCAAGTGATACAAGTGCGATAGTTTCGAAGTGTTATAAGTTGTGTTATAGTGTTGTGACTTTTACAGTGTTCCATTTAGAAGTTAACTAATAGAATCAGTGGATTAAGTTCTGTGTGTGGTAACTTTGAAATTAAAGTTATTATTTGGTAAAATCAAGCGGTTTCATAATTTATCAGTACCCGGCTCGTAACAAACTGGTGTCAGAAGCGGAGATAAAGAAATGCCGGTTTTACCAAAGGAAGACACGGACGGTATCCGGACAAGGAGTCAGCGGCAACAGGAAATGGATGAGAGGCGGTTTGGAGGTTCTCCATCACAAGAATCTCGACAGGTTCTTCAACCAACGATGGAGTCATCTGGTGAGTTATCGAGAGTCCCACCATCAGCTGTGGCTCAGGCTCCTGCTGCAGGGGACCTTGCTGCCTTAATGGCGATGCTTCAGGAACAGGCTCGCCGGCAGGAAGATCAGGCTCGCCAGCAACGGGAAGAACAGAAACGCTGGCAAGAGGAACTGGTTCACCGGCAGGAAGAACAAGCTTGCCAGCAACGGGAAGAAGAGGCTCGCCGGCAGGAGGAACTGGTTCACCGGCAGGAAGAACAAGCTCGCCAGCAACGGGAAGAAGAGGCTCGCCGGCAAGAGGAACAGGCTCGTCGGCAGGAGGAACAGACTCGCCTTATAAAGGACCTGCATGGAGCTATTGGCAAAGAGCTTCAGGAAGTTAAGGAGCAATCCAGCACCATGACAGCCGGATTTCTGAAGCAGAAACCCAGATTGCAAGTGTAAAAAAGCTGTGGATCTGCTGAAATCTTAAGATATTGCTCCTGTGGTCTCTTCATCGTCAGCGCGAGGATTTAAGGTGCCACCATTTGATGGAGGTTCTTCGTGGTCCGCCTATAAAATTATAAAATTCAGTTCGAAGCTGTTCTAAACGCAAACGGATGGACGAAGTCGCAGGCTATGACTGCACTAACATTAGCCTTGCGTGACCAAGCACTTAGTGTTTTGGAGGCCCTGGGAAGTAACGTCAGTTATGAGCAGCTGCTGGAGGCACTCGAATCTCGATATGGTGAAGCACTTCTGGAACATGTTTTCCGCGCTCAATTAAAGGACAGGACTCAGCGCAATTCGGAGAACCTACAGCAGTGGGCCCTGGAAATAGAAAAGCTGGTTCGGAAGGCTTTCCAATCTTCACCTGCCCTTATCGATGGGCACTTGGTTCCAGTTGCCAGAAAAGAAACAGAGTAACGACAAATCTCAAGAAGGACAGGTGGTGAGCACTTCCACTCCCCAGCAGCAGAGAAACGAGTAAACGCCAGGACCGCGGGGCGCGTGCTGGCTGATATTGATAAAGCCCTAAGAGTTTCGATCTCACAAGCCCACGATGGGAACAGCCTGATTATCAAAGGCCAAATTAATGGAACGACCTGTAAAATGACTTTGGATACAGTAGTAGTGTAGTGTAGTTCTCGTACAGTAGTGAGTTCCCAACTTGCGAATCGCTTTCTTGAGGACTTTTCCCGCAAATGTAACAAAGTTCAGCTCGTGTCAGCAACCGGCCAGCACATATCCGTTGAAGGCGAGAAGCAGGTGGAGATGATAGATAGGGGAGACAACTTACGATCACAACGTCATCATTGCCAACATAGTTGATGAGTGCATTCTCGGTTTGGATTTCTTGCGAGAACACCACGCGGAGATCGACGTAAATCAAGGGATTCTAAAATGTGACACAGAAGAAGTCTTTATGGAAGGAGGATCCTCAGGAAAAGTCTACTGCCTAAAAGAAATTGTGCTTCCTCAAAGGTCAGAAACCATGGTACAAGTACGCCTATTGCAAACATCAGAGAGAAATCGATGTGTATTGATAGAAAGGTTGGACAATGACCTACCATGGATTATGGCACGGACTCTAGTAAAAGCATCTACCATCTCAGCAGTGCGAATACTGAACCCGAGTAATGAGGAACATCTCATTAAGAAGGGAATGTTAATGGGCCATTATGAGCAGTAACCTGGATGCGAAGATGTCAAGAATTATCCAGTGACAATAAATTAGAAGTCAATTACAATGTGTCATCATTGCTGAAAGATTGTCGCAAAGATCTTTCTGAAGAGGAAGTTGCAATGGTTGAGAAGATGTTACATCGATATGCTGATATTTTCTCTTCGAATGATGCTGACATTGGAAAGACTGGGCTGGTTCAGCACACCATAAACACCGGTAACGAGTCACCGATTTGTCAACGACGACGAAGAAGATTACCTGTCGCAAGAGAAAAGGAAGTGGAGACTATGATTGAAGGCATGGTACACGACGGAGTGATAGAACCTTCTTCCAGTCCCTGGTGCTCTTCTGTGGTATTAGTCAAGAAGAAGGACGGCAGCTTGCGTTTTTGTGTGGATTATCGTCGACTTAATGACGTAACGAAGAAAGATAGTTATCCCCTTCCAAGAATTGACGACACACTGGACACATTGACAGGGATGAAGTGGTTAACAACCGTAGACTTCAGAAAAGCAGCTACTGGCAGGTTGAAATAGACCCTAAAGATAAGGAGAAAACGGAGTTTTCTACGGGAAAGGGTCTGTGGCAATTTAATGTAATGCCGTTCGGGTTGTGCAATGCCCCTGCAACTTTTGAAAGGTTGATGGAAATGGTACTAGCTGGATTAATTGGAGACGCCTGCCTTGTCTACTTAGCTGACATTGTTATAGTGGGACGTACGTTTGAAGACCAACTTCAAAATCTGGAACGAGTACTATCTAAAATTCGTGCAGCCAATCTTAAATTGAGTCCGAAGAAGTGCTCATTTTTCAGACGACAAGTAAGCTTCTTAGGGCACGTTATTTCAGAAGATGGTGTGCAAACTGATCCGGAGAAAATCGTCGCTGTTAAGGATTGGCCGATCCCAAAGGATAAAACACAAGTCCGAGCGTTTTTAGGATTGTGTTCCTATTACCGACGGTTTGTGAGAAACTTTGCTGATGTTGCTAAGCCCATGCATAAACTCACCGAGGAGAAACGACTGTTCAGCTGGGATGAAGAATGCGACATTGCCTTCCAAGAGTTAAAACGGCGTCTGTGTGATACACCTATTCTTGGTTTCCCTGATACCGAAAACAAGTTCATCGTAGACACAGACGCTAGTAATACTGGTATTGGAGGTGTATTGTCCCAGCGCAAAGGAGATCAAGAGATCGTGATAGCTTACTTCAGCAAAGCTTTATCCAAACCGGAAAGAAACTACTGTGTCACAAGAAGGGAACTATTGGCAGTAGTAAAAACTTTGCAGCATTTCAGTAAATATCTGCTGGGGCGTAAATTTCATCTACGCACGGAACATGCTGCATTGAAATGGCTGCTACAGTTCAAAAATCCTGAAGGACAAGTTGCAAGGTGGATTGAACAGCTACAGGAGTTTGACTATGAAACTGAGCATCGCAGTGGAAAATCTCACGGTAATGCGGATGCATTGTCAAGAAGACCTTGTCCAGAAGAATGTAAACATTGTGTAAAACAAGAGTCCAAAGAAGTGGTACCCGTCAGAATGTTGAGCACCGATCTAAGTGATGAGTGGAAGGAAACCCTGCAGAAAGCGCAGACGGATGACTCAGATATTAAGGCAATCATCGAATGGATAAGGGCTGGAACTTCTAAACCTGTATGGAGTGATGTGGCTGGAATGAGCACAACAACAAAAAGCTACTGGGCACAATGGGACAGTCTGGTTATCCACGATGGAGTATTGTGCCGTAAATGGGAAAATGCTCGCGGAGATCACTGTCATCTGGTTGTTCCAAAGGCTAAAGTATCTGAAGTGCTTAAACTCTACCATGAAGGATGTTCCGGGGGGCATATGGGGGAAACTCTGTTGAAGATACGTGAGCGATTCTACTGGATTCATTGCAGAGATGATGTGGAAGACTGGTGCCGAAAATGCACGAGTTGCGCAGCAGTGAAAGGACCCCATACACGCAGCAGAGGTGCATTAAAGATTTATAACGTGGGAGCGCCATGTGAGCGGATAGCTTTGGACATTGCGGGACCATTCCCTGCTACAGAAAATGGAAACATGTACTTCATGGTTGTTATGGATTATTTTACTAAGTGGCCGGAGGTCTTTGCAATCCCAAACCAAGAAGCGTCGACAGTAGCCGGTAGTTAGTAGGTCTTTTGTCGTTTTGGAGTACCTTTGGAAATTCACAGCGATCAAGGGAGGAATTTCGAGTCCCAAATATTTCAGGAAACATGTCGAGTATGGGCACTTATGAGACAAGAACCACCTACAAGAACCCACCTTATCGGCCACAATCCGATGGATTGGTTGAAAGGTACAATCAAACTTTGGAAAGATATAGATATCTTTCCAAAGCAAAAGTAGTGAGAAACAAGCAGACCGATTGGGACAAGCACATTCAACCGTTTTTACTGTCATATCGAAGTGCAGTTCACGAAAGTACAAGTGTCACTCCAGCTTCGGCGAACTTTGGACGAGAACTACGGTTGCCAGCAGACCTTATAACAGGTATTCCTCCCCCAGTCTCCGCGCAATATAACAGAGTACGCGAGTGACCTTCGCAACAAATTGAACGATGTACACGAACACGTTCGCCAATCCAGCCAACAAATGTCTGAAAAGATGAAGACTTTTGGCTTTAGTGAAGGATCACTGGTGTGGTTACATAACCAGTACGCAGTAAAGGAAAGTGTCCTAAACTGCAGGCGAAATGGGACGGGCCATATCGAATTGTGAACAGGATCAACGATGTCACGTACCGGATTAAAAAGGGGTTACGAGGCAAGCCTAAGATTGTCCATGTGGATCGACTAGCGCAATATTACGGGTCTAACGATGCTCGGGACGAGCATGTCTTAGGAGGGGATAGTGTTGCGCCCGATACATAGCTCCATCTGTTGGCAGGCAGACACATTAAATATTCACCTAAGCCATCTGGTATCGAGTAGATGCAAACTACAAAGTACACGTATCGAATGCATAGGAGCGAACGAGATGGCAATATCTCTCTATTGCAATCGAACGTTTGAGCGCGTTCCGGTTTGTTCTCGAACGTTCCAGTAGCATCGCGGTTTTACGCGACTTATTCGACGCTCGTATAAATACAGCAGTGGTTTGCGGATGTGGTCAGTCTATTCTCGGCTAAGCAAGTGATACAATTGCGATAGTTTCGAAGTGTTTATAGTGTTGTGACTTTTACAGTGTTCTATTTGTAAGTTAACTAATAGAATCAGTGAATTAAGTTCTGTGAGTGGTAACTTTGAAATTAAAGTTATTATTGGGTAAAATCAAGCGGTTTCATAATTTAGGCTCGTAACATATCTATCGAAAAACTATACTCGTTCGTAGTATCTTTAAAAGACTTATCTAACGACATGCCACACGATGGGGTAGTATCATCATCATCATCTTCCTGCCCTTTTCCTACATTATGTGGAGTCGGCACAACATGTGTTCTTCTTCCATTCTCCTCTATCAACCGTCATCTCAACACTCACTCCTTTTTTACTTACGTCATCCTTCACACAGTTTTTGACATTGTAATATATTGCATGATTACCATAATTTATCAATAATTATTTTATGTTTAATTATATTTTTAATTTAATTTATATTTCCGCATACAATGTAATTTGTCAATGGAATAAACTACTATGAACTATAAACTACTATGAACACAATCCATCGATCTTTTCATTGGCCTACCTCTACTCGTAAATCCATCAACATTCATACCAAGCACTCTCCTAGTTACATGCCATTCTTCCCTTCTCATTACATGCCCATACCATGCTAGCCTGTTGCTCCTCATCTTTTCATTCACTGGCGCCACTTTCACACTTCCTCTTATGTACTCATTCCTTACTCTGTCCATTCGCGTCACTCCACACATCCATCTCAGCATTCGCATCTCAGCCACGTACACCTTTTGTTCATCCGTCCCTTTTGTTGCCCAACACTCAGATCCATACAATACGACAGGTCTTACGATCGTTTCATATATTTTCCCCTTAAGCTTAAGGGGCATACGCAGATCGCAAATTGTTCCTATATATTTAAAAAATCAATCCCACTTTTCATGTACTTATTCCTAAAAACCGTTTTTATTTCATAACTTTGTACCTACCACTAATACGTATAACCGTGCAAAATTTAATCACGGTAAATCTAATTCTGCGAGCAAGATCAAAATTAAGGCTTTACCCTACCTCAACTCAAAACTGCTCAATCTCTCACGTTTGACGTTTGCGAAACTAAATTGACTGGCTTGTTAGTTCAGTGGGGCGATTATGGAACTTTGATACTATCAAAACATTGATACTAATAGCTTTCAGTTACTATTGATGAATGGGTATTACGGATCGCTGCGATTTCTATCGGCTTCTATCTCTAGTTACAATGTGAAGTTGGTGTCAATCTATAACTCGACCAATTTACAAAGTACGATTGTGGTAGGAACCGTGTTTGAACCGTGTTTAGCGTACTAAGCATTTTAATACATCGTATATGATTGATTGAAATAATGCATATTGCTAATCAAAACTGATAGACATTGATGCCGATTGCTAATCGAAACTGATAGACATTGTATCATGACATTGTTCCATAATCGCCCTACAGATGGTAGTAGCTCTGCCTTCTGTGCTGTAGGTTGAGGGTTCGATTCCCTCTCAAGATAAACATTTGTGCGATGAACTTAATGTAATGAACTTAAGTGTTTGTTCTGTGTCTGAGTGTTATAAGGTACACAAGTATGTATTTAAAAATATATACGTATTCTATCACTCATCTGATCACCATATTACAAGCTATGCTTAGTTCACACACCTAAGTTTGGGGCTAGATGGTGTTGTGTGCATTTATCCAGCAATATTTATTTAATTTATATGGGTTTGTGGACTTCGAACTTTCGAAAGTAGCTTATATGTTATTTCAAGTCCCAATCTATATATAAAATACAAAGTTTTATTTAAACTTCAGGCATTATCTACCTACTTGGTTCGTAGGTACCTGGTCTAACATGATAGGTTCCTAGTTAGCTACACGACGTAGATTGTATTATATAGCTTTCATATTTTGTTTTTTTTTGTTTCTATATTCTTAACAAGTTATATATCAGTCATTTCGAAAAATCTTAGCGAGGTCTACATCTCACAGAGCCACAAGTATTAGTATAATTACATTAAAAAAGCAAATCGTATTGACTATTTTATTAAACTAACAAATGCATTCACATAGAACTAAGGAGTCATAGTCATTTGTATTGCTGGGTGTTTCCGTATTGCGTCAGTACGGATCTCTTTGACAGGTTTGGGAGGTTTGATTTTACGTCCGTGTCGACCAGTCTTGCGTTGCCAGAGCCCAGAGCGTGGCCGGTTGCCAAGCCAGCGATTGCGTTGCGGGGAACCAATGGGTGTGGATCCGTGGAGGACATTTGAAAGACGACCTGGGAATAATTATGTGTCAGTTTTTTTTCCACTGAATTTCATGATACAATTTTATTGATAGTTTAAAAATAGAGTACTGTTAAAAAACGGCTTGTTCCCAGGGATTCTTAATCTATTGTTCTAGCCTAGAATATTAACAATTTTCATACGTGACCAATCATGCCCAATGATCCCAAACAATGATGAATCTTTCCGAATGGATCTCATGAATGTTTTTGTACAGTCAACGTTAAATGCATTGGATATAATTTTAACTGACTTACTTACTCAGTAAGTTCTCGTACCTTCTTCCGTTAGGTAGCAAAGACATACTATAAAGAATGGCACAAGAAAACTAATCTAACTAGCGCTGAGGGTTAGAGTGAGAGAAGAGGAGCCTGCCTACCGCTGCCGTATGCGTGCGAGAAAGTGAAGCCAGGCAGACTGGCACCGTAACGCGTTGCGTAACGAAGCGGTTTAGCCTCCCATAAAAAGTTATCACTTAAAAAAAATGTCGGTTGCAGGAAACTTATGAAGACAACTTATGAATTTAATCCCCTAGAAGATTTGGGATCCCGGGGAGCGAGCCTTAAAAACTTACCAACAACAGCCATGCATTTCTGATCAAAGCTGAAATGTCTTTTGGAAGGCATTTGGACAATGATGCGGTCATCCTGCTTCCTCAATATAATACCAACTGTTCCAGCAGCATGTACATAGAGTGCTCCAGTACCTAAGGAGTAAAACAAGTAAATAATACAACTTTTGTATCAGCCAGTGGAACTCTGGAGACACAGTGGACAGAGTTAATAAAGAGCTCAAAGTAACTAATGTAATCACTTTAACTTTAATGTAATCACGCCAGCAAACGCATTGTTTGTCTCTATTCAAGAGCTTATTATATAATAATAAATAAATAAATAATGTCGGACATTTCACACAGGCCCCAAAGTAAGCAGAGCTTGTGTTATGGGTACCGCATGACTGATATACTAATAATATACTTTTTTTTTAATACATACATATTATACATAGAAACACCTAGACCCAAGACAAATACTTGCAGATCATACAAATGTTAATCTCGCGGGAAACAAACCCGCAATCTTCTGTCTCAGCCGGACCTTGGCCCACTGCGCCGCAGAGGTCGTATTAATAATAAATATTGGTGGACAATGCACACAATATTCATTTAGTTTGGGGCGAGATGGTGTTGTGTGCTTTGTTCACCAATATTTATTATAGAGATATAGAGTTTATTTTGGGTAATGACACTATGTCAAACCTCCTTTTAACAATTTTTAACGAATGTATTCCCAGATAATCTCAAAATTAGGCTAAATAATACCCCTATATAAAAAAGGAGATACTTCAGATATGGGAAATTATAGACCAGTATGTATCTTGCCAGTATTGTCAAAAATATTAGAAACTGCAATTAAAAATAGAGTCATATCTTTTTTGAGTACAATAAACTATTGACACCAAGCCAGTATGGTTTTCGAAAACACAAATCCACAGAAATGACAATACGGAAAACGGTTTACTTTATATTAGAGGCAATGGATAAGTCACAGAAAGTTTCTTACCAAAGCTTTCGATTGTTTACGGCATGATGTCTTACTGCACAAGCTTAGGTTCTATGGTTTTGAAGGCGTTGAATTGGAAATATTGCAGTCGTATCTTAAAAGCAGAATTCAGATTAGTAACGTCAATAATATCAAGTCTAAAGAATAACACAGCACTATAGGAGTACCGCAAGGCTCAATTCTGGGGCCTTTGCTGTTCTTAATATACGTCAATGACTTGCCACATTGTCTTCCTGATAGTTCGTTTATAACTCTTTTTGCCGACGATACACACGTTGGTGTTAGAGATAGGAAATTAGAAGTAGTTCAAGAACAAACAGATCTTGTTATGGCTAAACTAAAGCGATGGTTTAGGACGAATGGAATTATTTTGAATTCTTACAATTTTAAATTATCAAACAAAAAATAATAGTAAATGTAATAATGAACACGACGTAAAAATCTTGGGATGTACTCTGTATTTCAATTTATCGTTTGGAAGTCACATTCTTAAAATATGTAAAAGATTGGCCAGCGCAAATTACGTATTGTTTAAACTGAGACCTATGGTTGACAGACTTACTCTTATATCAGTTTATTATGCATACTGCAATTCCATAATTAGCTATGTAATGTAATAACAGTTTAGGGAAATGCCTCCCAAATTAACAGTGTCCTTGTTTGTCAGAAAAGGTCACTGCGAATTATATACGGGCTACATAGGTTAACATTGGTGAGAGCTTATTTTAAAAAAACTAAAATATGAACAGTTGTATCTTTGTTTATTATGAATTCCCTCTTAGAAATACATTCGAAAAAAGCTGAATTCTCAATGAAAATGCACATTCACAATTTTAACTCGCAATAAAGAGAAACTACATGTACCGAGGACTAGATTAGTAAAAACTTTTAAACAAGGTGAATGTCTAAAGCTCGTACTCTAATAAGTTGCCTTTAGCAATAACACGACTACCCCTAAACGACTGCAAAAGGAAAATAAAAATATTTTTTAAATGTCACCCATTCTACAAGATCAGCGAATACATGAGCTGTTCATTTTCTGATTTGCATTCATAGAACCTTGCCAACTACCAATGGCCTATAAAATATAGCTGTACCAACTAACTATACTTATCTGTACATAGTTATAAGATTAAGGGCCGCTTGCGTAAGGATCCTTAAACATGTTTACCGACCCCATAAACACATTTATGCAACTAAACACAATTAGCATCTTGCACAACAAGAATTAAACCCTTAAACATAGTTACGGAACTGTCAAAATTAAACGCCCAAAAATGGGCATCTGTTGTTGTATTCATTCAGTTGTAGTTGCTATTGTCGAGCTAATTTTTATTGTGAGAAAGTGTTTTGTTTAGTTTATGCATTTCTGCTTGGTTTTTAAATTATTATGGATTTATGGGACTTCTCAGACGATGATGAAGAGAATATTGAGTATACAGTGGTGGTCATATAATTAAGAACACTGATATAAAGGGAAGTTTTTTTCAAACTAAGACGCAAATCTAATTGCATGCATTTTTTTTTATTTCTCTCGGTATCGTAAAACTTTTCCATAATACTACTGTATTTATTGATACACATGATTAGCTAAAAATAAATATAAAAAACTTTTTACACTACCTACTTCTAAACATAGTATTCCTATTTACTGGCTGGTCACGTAATTAAGAACGCTAAATAGTTTATACCTTTATTCAAATTTAAATAGAGAACACTTAGTCGATTTGTTACTGTTTGTATAATTTTGGCGCCATTAAGAGTAAAAGATTAAAAGTGATGGCTTCTTATGAAAAAACAATGGGAAAAAATAAAAGTTGTGATAAATCTACAAGGGAAGTAATAATAAAACTTCGCCGGAAGAATTGGTCTTATAAAAAGCTGGCCGACCATCTACAATGTCAAAAAACGATGGTTTTCCACGCTGTAAACATACTTCGAATGTTCCACGTGTACCTAAACAGAGAAAAACAACTCCTCGAGATGACCGAAACATCGTTCGTATGGCAAAACAAAATCCTTTTAAAGGGTCCAATGAGCTGAGAAAATAATATTTTGGTGAAAACAACCCTTCAGCAATCTCAGCACGCACTATTCGAAGACGTTTGGTAGAAGAAAAATTGCACGGTAGGATAGCAAGAAAGGTACCCATGTTGAAACTTTGCCACAGACAAGCCCGGCTTTCATTTGCGAGAAAGTATGAAAACTGGACTGTGCGACAGTGGAAAATTGTACATTTTTTCTGACAAACGAAAATAAACAGAGTATGTTCTAATGGAAAACGATATTTTCGACGTCTTCCGAAAACAGCATTCGACCCTTATGCTGAAGACGTTCTACCGGTTATTTGGACATTCCAGCATGACAATGATCCAAAGCACACTGCACGCACCGTAAAGGAATTTCTTACAGCGAAATCAGTTTCTGTCTTAGACTGGCCAGCTAACAGCCCAGATCTAAACCCAATAGAGAATCTGTGGTTCGAAGTAAAGAAAAAGGTTTCAAATACACAGTGTGGGTATTTATGAGAGCTGTACGATGTTTTTTTAGAAGAATGGAACTCTGTTTCTCTTGCGAAATGTCGAAAATTAATAGAGTCTATGTCTATGTGATTTTTTAAATGTAAGTGCCATACAAAAGAATTCCTGAGCAGTTTAATAAATCACTCTTAATTATTTGTCCAGATTCAGTACTATTTGAATGTGTTACTTTGGTAAAATAAAAAAAATGTGAAAAAAAATAGTTAGCGATTTCATTCTTTATTCCTAAGCCACGTTGCTCTATTAATGTGGCTATTTTATAGCATAACTAGTTCCTTCTCAGAAGGTTCACTTCTCTGTGTATGACACGATTTAAATAAAATACTTCTATAACTTGAAATCGTTCTTAATTATATGACCACAACTGTATAAGCCGACCCATTATAGCAAGATAACTTTTTCCCAGAACTACATTAATTGACTCTCTTGATAAAAAAAATTTGGTCAGTTTTTTGTTATCAATAATTTTTGTGTAACTTTCCATAGCCCGAAATAATAAGGTTTGATCTACTTTTGTGAAGTTAGGGGCTCTTGTTCTAGCACTCTTTTTTTTGGTCCGACATTTTTTTTGCAATGTAGATTTTACAAAACCACGAAAAAAACAAACAAACCACCTCAAACCAAAAATCAATCCAGTAAATCGATAATGCCCTTTGCGGTAAAATACTAAACAAAAATCAGTTTTGACACTACTTAAAGACATTTTACGCAAAAGACCGATCCCGATTGATGAAAGTTTGACCAAAGTTTGACGTAATAAACGTGAAATGGAACGGATGAAACTGTGTTACCAACGCGCTAAATGTTTAGTTAAATGGCCCCGTAAACCATCTTGTGCAAGACAATCATAATCACGTTTAGGCTAATTGTGTTTAACCCGGTAAACGTGTTTAACTAAATAAAATTTAAGCAGTTCGTTACGCAAGCCGCCCTAAGTCTTGTTATTGATTGTGTTTTTTTTTATGTGACATTGTATTTTTTTTACTTTGACATGTCAATGTTATGCAATGTAACGGTTATGGTGAAATAAATATCTGAATCTGAATTCAGATTCAGAGCACTCAGTGTTGCTAGATTAGGCGACTTATCGCCCTTTAGGCTATCTCGACGGGTGGCGGGGCGACCAAAAAATGCGATCGGCGACTGGTCGCCGTTTAGGCTATTTAAGAATTAAAAATTATGATATTAGGCTACATCCATCATATTTTTTTTTACAATTACAATAATAAGTAGGTACAAAATGGATAAACCGGAATGTTTATTTCATTCAGTCAATGTCAGTTGATGAGAATGTCATTTATTTTTTAATAGAGTGAGATGTGAATGAAATGGTGGTGGTATGTTGGATGCCTATTTCGCGGCATTTAATCAATCAATAAATGGAGGAATCCTTGATAATGTTATTTTGTTAGCAGTCGACGAATAACATGTATTTTTTTATAATAAAAGCTTTAACCTTACAGAATAGAACCATTAATGTTAATACAGTTAATAAATGTAGCCGTTTTTACTATGTTGCTTTATTGTTGTTGAAGTGAAAACTTCTTTTAGCGCGGTACGCATATTTTTAGATGAGGTTAAACCACTGGACTCGCGACACCGTTACCGAGACGCAGCCGGCTGCCGCGCTCGCCCCATTTGATTATAAACCTTAATTCACATGTTTACAGTCTACTTTTGTATGGAGAAGTTTACTGAGTTAGGTTCTTTGTTATATTATCTACATTCTGAACAAAAACATAAAAGAATATTAAATGTATTTTTAAGTTTATAATAACTAATAAAATACTATTAATAAATAAAATGCAATTTATAACTCAATAACCCAATAACCCTAGTACCCATCCAAAAAATGTGCAACCTGTTTTTTTTATTTTATTACTGAGACTCTATAGGAAAAATAACATTACATGCTTACAGTATTCACTTTCAATATTTTAATTATCAAGGATTACTTATGTATGTTTTATTTCCTGTTGGGTCTAAGCAAAAAACAGGGTATCATAGTATTATTACCCGTATTAGGCGTATATTACGTATCTTTGAATTAAGCAATGTAGTCTAATTTATAAAATAAACCTACATTTTGGTATCAAAAAAATTGGGCGATTTTAGGCTACTTTTTTTGGCGATTTGGACCGATCTTCATCTGGCAACATTGGAAGCACTGTGGCGCGGCAGCGCGCCTCAAGAACGAATAGTTCTATTAGTTCCAAGAAACATTATTTTATGACTGGCCTATCAGCAAAACGATTTTATGCCTCTAGATTTAGGTAGGTAGGTAGATAAAACATTTACCAGTACTTATAGTAGTTCATCCATACCAATATTATTCTTGAATGTACCTGTTTGTTTGTTAAGTTTCCAGATCTTGATGATATTTAGTAAAGAGAATAGTATCTTAGGGTTATTTACATAGGTTACTTTTTGTAGATACCATGAATGCAAAGTTGCAGACAGATGCTAGTTTTAAATAAAATAGACAATAATATACCTGGTTCTTTTTCAATATTGTGCACAAGAGTTCCCGCAGGCAGTGCTCCTAATAAGTATGCATCTCCTTCGTTTGCTCTGACTGAAATCATAAATCAACAGTTATTAGCCTATTTTTATATATTGTAGAATGTGATGCTGTGTTAGAACTTAAGAGTAAACTAGTTGATTATCTTTCAATAGTTATAAATGTAATCTTCCTTGTATCACTTCTTTAGCAACAGAGTGGTCCACAATTGGAATGCACTACCAGATGGCGTTGTGACTGTAACCTCTGTCAATGTGTTTAAAAACAAGCTCGACAACTGGCTACAAACTAACAAATCAGTGCTCAAAAAGATTAACCAATAATTAAAGACCATTTCAACACTGTGTGATATAGACATATCAGCTATAGTTGCTCGTCTATCATCAATAAATAAATAAACAATGTTATTTTGTATGGGTTTTACAGATTTTGGATTTGTATGTAGTTTTTTTCTGTTGGTGGGGTTTCTGGTTTTCCTGTTCCAGCTATGAACCTTTCAAGTACCTTCCATATGAAAAGCATTTCTTTGGTTCAAAGCATACCACAAAATTTAAATTTTTACCTGGTATTCTCGGCAGATGTCTTGATGTCTTCAGTATGTCTCCAGCTTTCATGTTTTCTGTTGCCAGTATATATTTCAGTTTGTCCCCCACTGCCACTAGTGCTACGTGAGCAGTTCTGCAGCCATCTTCTATTATCTGGTAGTGAAACAATAATTTTTAATTCTCTTATTTTAAGTTTGAAGACATGTGCAAAGTACGTTTCTTTCCTCCTCTGAGCCTCTGAGGAGTATAATTCTTGTACAAACAAGTGTTCACAACATAATCCACCGCTCTTTTTATCACTGTGGATACGGCCTTAATAAACATATCTATTGTATCGCGACGCTCGGCGGAAACGAAAACAGAAACACCCAGACCCAGAAAATTGGCTCTTTCCGTGCACTTTGCATATGTCTAACTTCATGGGTTTACAATATGTCGGTTTCTTTACAATGTTTTCTTTACTGTTTGAGAGAATCGGTATAGTGTACATTAATTTTTTTTATCAGAAAAATGCATGATCAATCAATATCATGCATGACTGGATTTATACCCACAACCTTAGGTTCAGAAGGTAGGGCCACTACCACTACCACTACCGCCAGAGCACCAGAGCTCTAATTCTTTCAAATTTTGTTAATTATGTGTGTGATCTTCATGTTCACATATCTACCTCAATAACTTTCTCTTCTTGTGGTGGTCCTTCAGCTGGACCATCTCGTAACCAGTCTACCCAATGGTACTTGTGTTTAATGCCTCCACCAATACCTTTTGCTACTACCCTTCCTAAAATATAAGAATGACAAACAGTTAAATATGTATCAATATTGGTGGACAATGCACACAGCATCATCTCGCCCCAAAGCATAGCTAGTATTATTATGACCAGATGACTGATAGAATAGGTATTTAATTGATAAATTATAAATCGTAATAATTACAAACCTGTGACGGGGTCTCTACCAGCTAGGTTAGTAACTTGCAAAGGTTTAACGGTGTATTCTTCTGGAAAATGTACAATTCGCCTGTAGCTTTTACCTAATCCTGGTTTAGGTTTTTGAACAGGAGGTTTACTTGCGAGTTGTACTGTTGAAACATGAAAGGCGCGCCTTGTGAGGAGAGTTGGGTTTATCGTTAGACTAGCAAATAATCTATTCAGCGCCATTTCGAAATTTCGTATCCAACTTTTATGTATTTTAGTTTCTCTTCTTCATAAACATAACCCTAAATTTATTTATTTTTAACCCCGCTGTATCACGTCATATAATTCGTTTGTGTCAATGTTACATTTGAAGTGCATTTGAAATATCTGTCATTGTCATATTAGTCACAACACAAGCAGCCTTTCTTGCACAAGTCACTAAAATTATTTATGGTACGGAGTGATTAGGATGGGTGGTTTGTTTTGTGAATTTGAAAGAGAGAGAATACAAGCAAACACGTAAATGTTTTTGGTGTAAAGCTGAATAAACAGCCCAACTTAAAGTTTTCAAAAGTATTTAAAAATAATAATAATACTAAATATTCTAATAATAGTCCACCCACAATCAAAGGAAAAATTATAGAATAAAACCTGTGCTGTCGTGCTCATGCTGCCCTCTTGCGGAAATTTTCTCACTATAATATATTTCGTGAATGTGGCGTGTGTTGTTTGGATTATTGAGAGTCGTAAATAAAAAGCTAAGAAATCCAGACTAAATATTTAATTTTACTGAACTTTTGTGTGTGCTATTACAATACGTAGTTAAGACAAGTTCAGCAATTGACAAAAACTGCTCGGGAAACGTGGTTTATTTCTGGTATTTTGTCATATGTTGCACGCCTGCCTTGAGATCTTGGAGAAGACAAAAAATAATCAGTTATTCCGATGATAAATTATTGATAATGCTGTAAGTTTTTTTTTGTTGTTCTTCTCATTATATTCCCTTGTAAATAGCTTTGTTTATTTCTAAACACGTTTTAATAACAAGTAGTAGTGGTAGGTTATTGTTATGTTCGTCCTGGAATTCGTAACATCATCATCGAGAGTGGGTTTTATATTACGATCATTATAACATTCCACCTGACTGTCAGTTTCGAAACAATATTTAATTTAAAAACTTTACGCGTATTCACAATTTGCAATTCCTTGTTACAGAAATAGATACACAAGTCTTCTGACAATTTTACTGCACTCTCTGGTGACGATGAGAGGCTCCAAGAGCGTGTTTGTGTGCTGAAGCATTTACTCTATCGACACGAAGATAATGCTTATTAGAACCAAAGCTAAAAATTAGTAGAATGAGTCACAATCTGGCAGGTATGCCGCCGTACAGGCTGCCGGGACCGGGACTGGGTCCCCCGGACTTCAAGCCGCCGATGGACAACCCGACGCCACCGGCACCGGCGCCCAGCAACCCTAAAAAGAGAAGGAAAACATCAAATGCTAATAATGCCCTCGCACCACAGCCACCTCCAACAGCACAAGACTTACTACCTCCCCCACTCACTGGCTATGGAGACACTATTGTTGCCTCTAACCCTTTTGATGACTCCCCATCTACAGTCTCACATAATGGCCCGATGATGAGCTCAAATGGCCCAATGATGAGTCAAAATGGCCCTATGGGGATGATGGGCCCTATGCACAGTATGGGAGGTCCTCCAATGCGGCACATGAGCCCACATAGTATGAGCCCCATGAATCAGCAAATGCCACCAAGAGGTGGAATCAGCCCCATGGGTAACATGAGTCCAATGGGGCATATGACACATGGTGGAATGTCTCCAATGGGGGGTCCAAATATGGGTATGAGTAACCACAGTATGGGGCCTGGAATGGGACCAACTTCAAGATCAATGGGTAGCCCCATGAGTCCTATGAATTCAATGCCTATGGGGTCACCAATGTCTTCTGGACCAATGGGAAGTCCTATGAATATGGGTTCTATGGCAGGCAGTCATATGAGCAACAGCCCTATGGGACCACCTATGCACAGTCCATTAGGAGCAGGATCTATGAATGGGCCCATGAATGGACCTATGGGAGGAGGTCCAGGCATGAACGTTCCACGAATGAATGGGCCAATGGGCCCCAACTGTTCCAATGGATCAATGGGACCTAGTAATTCTATAATGTCATCAAACCCAATGCAGAGTAGTGGAATGGGGCCAGGCCACTGTGGTCCGATGAGACACGGAAGTCCAATGTCATCTGGTCCTATGGGCGGTGGTCCTATGGGTGGCAATGGTCCAATGACATCAATGGGCCCGGGTCCTCCATACTCCAGTAATCATATGGGTCATGGTGGTCCAATGGGAATGGGAGGAAGCGGGTCAATGGGAATGGGACCTGGTCCTGGAAACATGGGTAACTGTGGCCCACTTCAAGGTATGAGCGGCATGGCTATGGGAGGCCCTGGAGGTCAAGGAGTGGGTCCTATGGGTCAGAACATGGGCATGTTTGGACCTAAACCAATGCCTGTCAGTGCTGGGAAAGTGTACCCTCCAGACCAACCGATGGTGTTCAACCCTCAGAATCCGAATGCACCACCCATATACCCTTGTGGTGTGTGTCACAAAGAAGTACATGATAATGATCAAGCAATATTATGTGAATCTGGGTGCAATTTTTGGTTCCACAGGTAAGATAAGAATCTTATAAAATTTGGATATCATACTATTGTTGCAAATGTCTGATTCTTAATAATGCCTGAACTGGACAAAACTTGTCCAGTTCAGGTACCCACAACTTTGTCAGCTTTGCCTGTGTACCTGAACTGGACAAAACTTGTCCAGTTCAGGTACACATGTGAACTTGGATTAATTAGGCTACTTTTTTCTATATACCAATAGGCAAAGCTGTGGGTAGCAGCTAGTTTTCTATAATCAAGAAAAAATACTTACAATAACTGCTTATAATGAATATACCTGAATTATCAAAATTAACAATGTTGTGATAATTAGGTACCTAAACTTGTTTATACCTGTCTGAAGTACAGTCATCAAAATAAACTAGGCATTAGAGACAATTCTCTAATGCCTAGTTTATTTTGATGACTGTACTTCAATACTAGTTCTCTAGGTGCTAGACAATCAATTATCTTTATATCAACACAGATGGGTGTTATAAAGTTTTGTAAGTATGTATGTATTTAAAAATACATAAATATTCTATAGGAAGCTAGATTAAGTAGCATGCTTTATCCACCAATATATATATTTATTCATTATACATTAATATTATTTCAGAGGTTGTACTGGTCTGTCAGAGCCAGCGTTCCAGTTGCTGACAGCGGAAGTATATGCAGAGTGGGTTTGTGACAAGTGCCTGCATTCTAAAAATATACCTCTAGTGAAGTTCAAGCCCTAGCAACACGCCTCCACCCCCCCACTACTGCCTACTTGACTTAACCCTCCTTAAACATCACAAGTATTTATTTCATTTCATCAACTAGTGATACTAAAAGCAATTTTAAGACTAGGGCAAACTATGTTGGTTGTTTTGAATCGGACTGTTAATAGTTTTGCTAGATAGATCTCACATTGGAAAGTAGAGAGATGTATTGACAAATAATCAGCACCAGGATGGTGATTGAATGAAAACATTGATGAAATTGCAGACGGTCCTCATTGTCTAGTCTGTTATGATTGTCATAATTTATTTTATATTTTAATGGTAAGGTTGTCTTGACGAAATACTTGCAGCAAGTGTTCCTGCTAATGCATCAAGTTGGGTTTTGACTTCTGTCTGCTCGCCTGTTGTGTCATACAATTTTGTATAATCAGCTGATAAACATGGTAAAGTAGTGCCACATGTGTTTATAGTGATGCTCTCACATGAATAGATTAAAAACTCTTTTATAAAAAGCAATAATAAGTATGCCCAAGGAGTTCTTGATACCTGTTTTATGTGTTGCTTTGTGCATATTGTAAATATTTTAAGTAAGTCCTAACACTTCCGCCTTATTCGTGTGGTAACCTACACTATAGGTGTTCTCTAAAAATTGTGTATGCCAATTTTTTGTATTGAGATCCAACTTTAGACTGTTTCAAAACTGTAATGTATGTTTCTATCTCATAATCTAATATTAGCTAATCTATTGCCATATTTATTTGTCATTAGAAAGACAAAGACAGGCCATACCCACTTCACTGTCACGCTATCCATGTTATTATTATTATATTAATATGTGAAGCAAAAACTTTGTACCCCTTTTTACGAAAATTGTGCGTACGGAGGAGTATGAAATTTCGCACACTTATAGTGTATAAAGAGGAGTGCAGAATGCTAATATTTTTTTTTAATTATACATGAAAAATACAATAATTATTAATTAATTATGTTCGAATTTCGACCAATGGGCGACCAATGGGCGACCACTAGTATAAATTATAACCTGACTCTGCTTATTACGTTTTAACGGCTAAACGGATTTTGTGGAAACTGAGATAATTACTTATATTGTGTCTTGGGACATAGCCACTTTTCATGTAGGTACGTTACGCGCGAAGCCGCGGGCATCAGCTTGTGTGATTTTTATATGATAGAAGCATGTATTTACAGTTTTGTAGCGCTTTTTAAAGGCAATCTTAATTTTCATTTAATTGATAATAATAATGTACTTATTATTTTGGTGCCCTACTTACTTGTAACATTGTGCGCGTTATGTACTTGTAAATAATGATGAATCCATACGCTTTGTTAGTATAAGGGTGTTATGTGTTTGTATTTTTTTTTTACATTTGGAGATTTTTTTATAACATACTTTTAAGATATTATGTAAATAAATGTGTAGCTTAGAGTGAATTGAGATTACCGATAAAATTGGCTCCATGAGTGCGCGGTTGTGAATTTGCGTGGTTTTGTTGCGCAGACCTAGATAGTCTTCTTGCAACACTATGTGTTAAACTAATCTAAGAACTAGTTATGTAATGTAATATTTAAACAGTCATTTTTAAGTAAGGTATAGGTTCCATAATGTCAGTTTTATCAAGATATTAAGTCTACTTTCAGGCAAATAATGGTGGCCTAATTTGAACTGAAGTAACATGGATGATTTCGAATATTTAAATGCTGTAATTTGTAAGTATAAATTTCATATATTTTTTTACGGAATACACTGTATGGTAGTTTGGTAACTCCTATTAGCCCATTTTAATGATGGACTTTGCAAAAATGTAATAGTAAATTTAATAAACTGCCTTATTGTTCATACTAATCTATTGTAAACTTACAATATGCATCTTCTAACGCACTAAGTAACTCAATTTTGGTTGTGTAAAAGTACCTAGATACAATACTAAAATTTAACATTTTTACATTGTTCTTTCGGATTTTTGTATTTAGTAAATAATGGTTTAACTGATACAATTTTCATTATGAATGAGTTGGCATTATTAATTTTAATTGTTATTGTCGAATACATCAATGCAAAATCAATAGTTATATTTTTAGATTAAGAACCAATGCTTGATATTTTTTTATTAGTGTAGACATAAACCAAAATTTGTAATCATAAAATATTTTTTTTGTTAATACCAGAAATTTACGTAGGTACAGGGTTATTTTGGTATGCGCAAAATCTGAAATAGCTCAGAATCGTTTTTAAACCATTTATTTGAATAATAGTTTAAAACAATTAGCAACTTTTTATATTGAAGTTCTGCTTAAAAACAGATAGCACAAATGCTCCATGATTAAAAATTGATAGAGAGAGATGATTTAGATTAGTTAGAATATGACTTTATGTAAATAAACAGAGATAGGTATTATTGGTGAACAAACAAATTGCCTGTACAGTAACATTTAAAACTAGAAATTATAATAGGATTAATCGGCCATTATTTGTATTAAATTTTATTATGTGAGTAGTATATTACTAGTGTTGCTATTGTTTGATTTGATTATCGACAGTTTACTTAACAAATCGGTAGGGTAGGTGTAATACCGTGATGTACCAACATTTATACTTGCCGTTAGCTGATATCAATAGACTATCGATAGACTCGTCCAGTAATACAACACTAGTGATTACATCACAATTTGATCACGGAAAACGACGTATGTATAACACACTGCGATTGTAATAGTGTATAAATACAAGTAAAAACTGTCACACAGCGATACCAGTCATACTAGTTGTTCGACCACGACACAGCAAAAGCTTTTGTAAGGCCTAAAGAGGGTTTATTACCAATGAGCACCACTTTCATGTATGATGAGACCATATAACACTGTCGAGGGATGAGATGAGAACTTCTAGAAATGACTATTTAGGACACATCCGCCAGATAAATGAGATGAGAAAATTAAAATATTTTAATTTTAGTTCAGTTTGGTCATTGATGACGAATAAGGAAAACGAATGAAGACACATTCGCCAGAGTTATGTAGTACCTAGAAAGACGAACTATATTCATCTGGTGCTTCGGCATAACATAACATAACATACCAACTTCGAACTGATTGATTTCATTATGACTAACGCGAAATCTGTCGAATGAGGAATCATGCATAAATAATATAGTTTCGTCAGAGGTCGAAAAAATCTGACGAGTGCGGAAGAAATAAATGATCTGACGAATGTGGAATCTGGCGAATATGTCCTAAAATTAAATTACAGGTCTTGATAAGTTATTTAAAGAAAAATGATGTTTTGGGTTCCACTCTACGCATCACGTTGAGATCGATAGACTCTACACTCAAGCACATAATTGTATGTATTTAGAATATTATGGTGCTGCGTGCACTGATTTTTAAATATTATAACTATAATATTGGAAATCTAAGTGAGTTGTCCATTCTCAATTTTATAGAACTTCATAATAAGGTTATTTACAGTGATCTTAAACTTGTGTATAGTTTATTTTGTATTATGTGAATAATATCAAGCAATAATAAAATTGTTATCAAGATTTTTTATTTTCATGACCCATACCTACGTATCATAGAGGTAGGTAGCTCTGATCACAGTTTGATTCGTGAGCAACTGAAAATGTAGCTCTAATATAATTTTTCATAAAATGATTAACAGAATGAGAACTTTAATCACAACAACATATTTAGTTTCTTACTTTATTGGCTTACTTGTTAGCCTAGGTAAGTTATATGGCATAAGTACTACATTGTTACAATAGATGGCAAAATTATAATCAAATACTAAGTAAATAATGATTCTTAGAACTAACAATGATTAAACATTTAGCTTCACATCAAAAAGCATACTGAGCCTACATATTTGAGCCTTTTGGAGACGAGACTTGACCCCTAGGCGTTTTCAAAAATATTTTACGGCGTCTGGTAGAAACATTGGGTGACCCAAGAGCTAGCTCCTATCTGGCCCAGCATACTAGCATTGCCATTCTACGTGGCAATGCTGCCCTCTGGCAGTGATCTGGATCAGTTGAGCTCTCTATAGATCATTTTAAACGGTCCTTAGATAGCTAACTGTTTTATATTATTGTATATCATTCTGTACATTTCTGTACCAATTTTTGAAATTGAATAAAAAATATACCCAAAATAAATTCAAAAATAGACCCAAAAGTATACTCTAAAATAATCTGTCTTAATGTTTAGTGTCATACTTAATACAAAAATCAAAATTATCATCTTTTCTATCTACACAATATCCAGAAAATTAAAGAATCAAATCTTAAGTAGTTTATCCAACTATCCTACTCTAATAATATTAAAAATGACTAAGTTTGTGAGTGGGTTTGTATATATTACCCTTTTATACTGAAAAACTGCATGTACTAAATAGCTTGGAATAACATACTGCTTACTTTTTGCCCCCTATTGTGGCAGTTTTTACACAGGCAAAGCTTTTTATATATACATAAACTATACTTGAACAATAATGTTCACTTAAAAGTCTTAAAAACTTGAATACAGTTGAACAGTCAGAACAGGATCACTTAGCCAAAATCTGTTCCGGCAGCCATCAACCCTTTACTCTTGATAGCTTGGATAACTGCTGTGTTCATGAATTCATACTCATTACAATCTTCACCTGGTGGAGGTTGTGTTCTATCAAAGTATTGGTAAGGTTCAGGTTCATTTGTAATGTCATTTTGAGTATCATTGGAAGGCCATGTGGAGGAACTCTCTCTTCCACATGCTATTTCAAAATCTTCAGAGCAGAAACTGGAATCAGATTCATCATGTAAATTAGTTTCAATATGTTCTAGTCCAAGCCGATGTAGTGCAAGTTCTTCAGATGCGAATAATCCAGGAGTGTCAATGTCGATAGGTACTGCAGGAGGTCCTACATTCCGCAAGCCGTGAGCATTGATTGCCATCAATATCCCCTCATTTTCAACATTGTCATCATTCTGTGATACTTGGTTCATATTTTGAGCAAGATCCAGCACCAAGGACCTATCTTCTGTTGTAGTAGGTGCAGTCATCAATGATTCCAGGACACGGTTTATAGTGTTATCAAAACACCCTATAAGAGTCTGAAATTAAAACAAGTCAGTTTATTTGACAACACAGGACAGGTTATTTGAGCGTTTTTTTTTTTAAGTTTACCTGAGAAGTTTGCCATCGGGAGATACATCTATCTTCTTCTCTTTTTAATTTAAGCGCATATCGTGTAGAAATAAAGTGATTACTAGGGCCAGCCCTTGAGTCTTGCTCTAGAAGCTGTGGTTTTTCTGATGCAGTTAAACTGCTTCTAGTATTTGATGATTGTACAGATTCACCAAGGGATAAGACAATTTCCCTTTCATTGTATCCTGATTGCACAGATTCAGCATAAGATGTGACAGTTTCCAAAGGCAAAGGCGAATTTACTTCCACAGTAGAGGTTGCCCACATTTTACTTTTTATGTTTTTAATTGATTTGATTCTCATTTCATTACTCAAATTAGAACTGCATTCAGATGGTATTCTATATGAAACTCGATCAGCCGTTTCAAGAGGCATTTTAATAGGTTCAGGCTCCGCCGGTTTAATGGCATTGGCAGGGCTCTCAGTTAGTTGGTCTGTCTGGTTTTTAAGACGATGTTTTCCTTTGATTTGCCACGGAAATCTTGCTTTCTTATGTGGGCGGTCAGTAGAGTCCGACATAGCGGCGCCATTTTCTTGTGTGCCACTCGATGACCCTCCTGACGATTCCCCGAAATGCATAACTTTTTCAGAATTCATAAATTGTTCAAATCTTTGATAGGTAGGTACCTATTTACATTAGTAA
The DNA here is from genome assembly GCA_948098915.1 of Lampropteryx suffumata. Classification (NCBI taxonomy): domain Eukaryota; kingdom Metazoa; phylum Arthropoda; class Insecta; order Lepidoptera; family Geometridae; genus Lampropteryx; species Lampropteryx suffumata. The sequence continues at coordinate 13,126,151 of OX402561.1, forward strand.
ACAAACACTGACTGACATCACTAATTACGAACATCAAATTGCCTTGACTGACAGCCACATAATGAATTAACACTATGTTTATTTCATCGTTCCTTCCGATCACTAAAACATGAATTGGATTGCTTTGTTTAGTTATTGTTTCAAGTGCTTATTTTTAAAATACTATAAGTTTGAGTTGATCAAATTTCTTCTCGCGCAAGCACAAGCAAGGAAGGAAAGACGAGAAGGAAATAGTAATTAGAAAATTTCTAAGTGTTGCCACTAGCTAAAGAGAATACAACATTTAAGAAATACTACATGCTTTTTTTGGCCCATTTGGTTGTGAAGGGTTGGACTGACTCAACCTTAAACCTCGTTTACACTATGCCCCTGTTCATGCCACTCGCGCTGCTGGAAATATTTCCAGAATTATTTCTGCAGCAACATAACCGGCAGTGTGTGTCCACATTATGCCTTCGCATCGCACTTATTTATTTCAATAGCAAACTCGTGCAATAGCGGACGTCAAAATCATCCCCCCTAGCAAATATTTATGAGATGTGATGAACATAGATATTACCTCTGTTTCTGAGTGTTTTAAAGAATTATTAATAGGTACATAACTAAATTTAAATAACAAAAAATTAGTAGGTATTTTGTCGGTCATCGGGTTCCACATAATACAAGCAATGCTAAATTTGAGGCTGGATGGTGCTGCGTGTATTGTCCATAGATATTCAAATATTTCTAATAGATTTAGTACCTACTATCTACTAAGGTAGCCTAAGTAGTCTATTATGTTTATTATTATTATTATTAAAAACATGCGTCGACAGCGCTCGCTCAACGAAGTGAGTGAGCGAGCAGTATTTCATTCATTAGTCATTGCCACTCCTTTGACTTCCAGACGAAAAATTGCCAATTTAAGGTGCGATCGGCCAGGGTAACGAGCGGGATGACGAGTGGCATGAGAAGTGACTAAATGACCCGTTTTTCATATTCGCGCGCGCTGCCTATTATCCCCGCCCACTTCCCTGCACCTTGCGGCATAGTGCAAACGTATATTTGACCTTACGTAAGGCCTTGTCGTATATTATTTTTTTGCAGTAGCAATTTTGTTATACGTAGATACCTACATTGTAACAAACAAAAAATTTAATGAATCCTTGTTTCGAACGAATGTTATTTTGTTATTTTTTTCATACTTTGAGACAGAAAGAGTACCAACGAAGGATACTCTGTGCTTAGCCCTGTGTACTTTCAATAAAAGCAGTGCTGACATTTCCTGATCAAAAATCCGAGGCAAAGCCTTAGAATTAAACCAAAGCTAAAATCTATACCAAATTCTGTGAGATCGTTATGTCAAACACTGTACTGTAATATGACTGTAATGAAATCTGTAACATTATTTACAGATTTGAAAACTGAACGTTACGTACGGCCTTGTAGTATAATATTTTTTTGCGGTAACAATTTTGTTATTCGTAGTTACCTACATTGTAACAAAAAATTTAAAGAATCCTTGTTTCGAAATAACGAATGTTATTTAGTAATTTTTTTAATACTTTGAGACAGAAAGAGTACCAACGAAGGATACTCTGTGCTTAGCCCTGTAAACTTGCAATAAAAGCAGTGCTGCCATTTCCTTAATCAAAAATCTGAGGCAAAGCCTTAGAATGAAACCAAATCTAAAATCTATACCAAATTCTGTGAGATCGTTATGTCAAATCTGTAGGTACTGTAACTTAAGTGTAACTTGACTGTAATGAAATCTGTAACATTATTTACAGATTTCTTAAAGGTATCACATGTACCTACCTACCGACCTAACTAAAGTTTTTTTTTTAAAAAGGAAACAGAAAGTAAGTTTTTAATACTTTCTGGTAATACATTAATTACACGCCACCATCCGCTGTAACACCGAAACCAATTTAAAACCGGGCAATATAGGCCAGTCAAAATAGACGTTTTTTTTGGTCAACTTTGCACTAAATTTCCGATCCAAATTGTTTTTTTTTATAAGGTTTAGGATCTCTTACTGAGCATAAAATCACAAATGCTGACAGATCCAGGTGACGCTTTAAGCGCCATCTTGAAAAAACGTTTTTGGTCGATTTCTCGGAAACTATGCACTTTAGGGCAAAAGTTATTTGTACACCATTATTGTAGAGAATAAAATTTCGCATCTTTTGTTTCGTGTAAACTATTTGTAAAAGTTACCGTTTGCGATTTATGGCCCATTGAACCAGTTTTTCTATAGCGGCCGATAACTTTTGAAATATCAGATTAATTAATAAAATGCGTCAATTCATTTTTAAAGATCAGTTTATTTTCTACAACTTTTGATTCAAACTTTTTTTTCTAATGTCCTTACTTTTTGAGTTATAGGACGTTTAATGTTGGACTACCGGGCGTAAAGTTGAAAATTTCAAGATACGCATAGAATATAATGGTACAAATTCAACAAGATCGAATGCTTTTTTCCAAACAGTTTTGTTGAAATGATAATAGCATCCTGTTACTGCTCCATTTTAAAAACCATCCGAAATGCATTGACCAGTGCCGATTCATAATCGCATTTAAAATTTGTAATCTGAACTTTCAGGACGTCTCTATTTTCCCTCCCTGTGCTTTCGGCTTTACTGTGTGGAAGGGTTTACCACAAGGATAAGTAAGTATTAAGCCCTCTATTACCTACTGTCGAATTGGCTTTCTGTTCACGGCCTATCTTTGTCTATATCTAAATGTAAATTTTCACTAAAAAAACTCATCCTTCCTCTTCAACTCCAAGCCTTTAATGAAATCGTCTCCATAGAAGAAGAAGCTAAATTTCTAGGAATTGGGTTGGATCATACAATTTCTGGTATGACTCATGACTCATCAAAATTCAAAATAACATTATTCAATAAAATCACAAGGACCACTTTGAATCGTCATTTTACATACTAGTGAATCTAGGTGCCGGTTCCTCCTAACCCCAGTTCAAGAAGAATCCGGCAAGAAACTTGTCTGGTCTTAACACTTTTTTGTATAATCCTTGACAATTTTGATTTTGAATTTGCCAATCGACAAATCTAACACTTCGCTTGGGACCTGGTTATAGAAGCGCACACATTGCCCTATAAAATACTTATTAACTTTAGTGGGAACAGCGAGTTTATCTTTATTTCTAGTGTTAATACTAAGATTATCGCAATTTTTCTTAAACAAATGAACATTTTTGTGAACATACAATAAATTTTCGTATATATACAAGGCCCTGTCATAATATTAATTTCTTTAAACTTATTTCTCAGTGATTCTCTGGGGCCCATGTTATAAATTGCACGAACAGCCCACTTCTGCAACACAAATATGGTGTTAATATCAGCAGCACTCCCCCACAACAGAATGCCATAAGACATAATGCTATGAAAGTAGCTGAAGTAAACGAGTCTAACGGTATCTACACCAGTAAAATGACGGATCTTTTTAACAGCGTATGCCGCAGAGCTGAGTCTCTTCGACATATTATCTATGTGCGGGCCCCATTGCAGTTTATTATCTAAAGTAATGCCTAAGAACACTGTGGTGTCGATGAGATCTATCTTTTCGTTTTTAATTTTTACATTAGCTTTCACCTGTTTACCGTTGGGCAGTATAAAACGAATGCAAATCGTTTTTTTCTTGTTAAGTAATAAGTGGTTTACATTAAACCATGTTACAACTTTAGAGATTGCATTGTTTACATCCAACCTCTGTGGCGCAATGGGCTAAGGGTCCGACTGAGACGCAGAAGGTTGCGGGTTCGGTTCCCGCCGCGGGACAAATGTTTGTATGATCTGCAAGTATTTGTCTCGGGTCTGGGTATTTCCTATGTATAATATGTATGTATTTAAAAAAAAAAGTATATTTGTATAGTATATATCAATCATGTGGTACCCATATCACAAGCTCTGCTTACTTTGGGGCCAGATGATGTTGTGTGAAACGTCTGGGATTATTTATTATTATTTATTATTACATCGTCAAGATTAGTAAGTCATCGCTTTAATTTAAATAAAAATGACATGTCATCAGCAAACAGTACAATCTCGTGATCATCCTTTACAAGTTTAGGTAGATCATTTATATAAATTAAAAACATTTTTACCATTTTTACCATTGACCCCGGAGAACGCTTTCCATTTACATCTACTCGTTGTGTTCGGTCACTTAAGTAGGATGTGAGAAGCTAAAGTGAAACTCCCTTAAAACCATAGTGATGTAGTTTACTAGCTGATGCTACTGATTAGAGTTTCATGGTGAACGCAATCAAAAGCTTTCGACAGATCACAAAAAATACCTAAGGCATCGCGTGATTCCTCCCAGATATTAAAAATATGTGATATTAACTCAACACCGGCATCAGTCGTTGAGCGTCCCTTTGTAAATCCGAATTGTTTACTGTCTAGTAATTTGTTGGTATTAAAATGACGTTGTAATTGGTTTAGTATAAGTTTTTCAAATATTTTACTTAATGTAGGAAGTACTGATATAAGTCTAAAGTTACTAGGATCGGAATGACTACTTGATTTGAATAGAGGTATGATCTTGCTATGTTTCATTAAATCAGGAAATACTCCATTGTCAATACATTAAATAAATAAATAAAAATTCCCGTACATTTCACACAGCATCATCTGGCCTTAAAGTAAGCAGAGCTTGTGTTATGGGTACCACATGACTGATATACTACTTATATACCTTTTTATTATTATATATTATTTGACTTGTCAGTGCTAGAGACTTCCTCTATTGTTTTTTTATCTAATTTAAATTACTAGGAAAAAAATTCAGATCTTCTGATTTGGAATGTCAAGATTATGCTCAATAGAAGCATTGTGTGTAGCCAAGTTCTTGGCTGTTATACTAAAATAATAAGATAGCGAAACAGCTACCTGTCGTTTGTAATAATTAGGAAAGTAGTATCTACCTTTTGTCAAATAATATTTTTTACTAACAATGATTACTAACAACATGTGGACAAAAACGATATTATACATTTTGATAAACACGGGCTTTACTCACGTATTATTTTGTCGATGGAGGCACCGACATTGTTTCGATTCATCTAGATAATCTTCATCAGGGTGAGTTTGATCCGCGGTCCGCTCGTTGCCGCTCGAGTTCACAAAATAATCCGTGAGTAGAGCCCGTGTATATCAAAATGACATTATTGCACCGGATCTAGCTTTCATATTTAATCAATGTATTGACAGTGGAGTATTTCCTGATTTAATGAAACATAGCAAGATCAGACCTCTATTCAAATCAGGTAGTCATTCCGATCCTAGTAACTTTAGACCTATATCAGTACTACCTACATTTAGTAAAATATTTGAAAAACTTATGCTAAACCAATTACAACGGCATCTTAATACCAACAATTTACTTGACAGTAAACAATTAGGATTTACAAAGGGACGCTCAACGACTGATGCCGGTGTTGAGTTAATATCACATATTTTTGATATCTGGGAGGAATCACGCGATGCCTTAGGTATTTTTTGTGATCTGTCGAAAGCTTTTGATTGCGTTCATCATGAAACTCTAATCAGCAAACTACATCACTATGGTGTTAAGGGAGTTCCACTTAATCTTCTTACATCCTACTTAAGTCACCGAACACAACGAGTAGATGTAAATGGAAAGCGTTCTCCAGGTTCAATGGTAAAAATGGGTGTACCACAAGGATCAATACTCGGGCCATTCTTGTTTTTAATTTATATAAATGATCTACCTAAACTTGTAAAGGATGATCACGAGATTGTACTGTTTGCTGATGACACGTCATTTTTATTTAAATTAAAGCGACGACTTACTAATCTTGACGATGTAAACAATGCAATCTCTAAAGTTGTAACATGGTTTAACGTAAACAACTTATTACGAAAAAAAAACGAAATGCATTCGTTTTATACTGCCCAACGTTAAACAGGTGAAAGCTAATGTAAAAATTAAAAACGAAAAGATAAATCTCGTCGACACCACAGTGTTCTTAGGCATTACTTTAGATAATAAACTGCAATGGGGCCCGCACATAGATAAATTGTCGAAGAGACTCAGCTCTGCGGCATACGCTGTTAAAAAGATCCGTCATTTTACCGACGTAGATACCGCTAGACTCGTTTACTTCAGCTACTTTCATAGCAATATGTCGTATGGCATTCTGTTGTGGGGGAGTGCTGCTGATATTAACACCATATTTGTGCTGCAGAAGAGGGCTGTTCATGCAATTTATAACATGGGCCCTAGAGAATCACTTAGAAATAAGTTTAAAGAAATTAATATTATGACAGTGCCTTGTCAGTATATATACGAAAATTTAATGTATGTGCACAAAAATATTAATTAAATAAAAGAAATTGCGATAATCATAGTACTAGAAATAAAGATAAACTCGCTGTTCCCACTGTTAGGCTCGCTAAAGTTAATAAGTATTTTATAGGGCAATGTGTACGCTTTTATAACAAGGTCCCAAGCGACGTGTTAGATTTGTCGATTGGCAAATTTAAAAATGTAATTAAACAGAAACTGTCTATTAAAGCATATTATAAAATATCTGATTATTTAGATGACAAAAAAGCTTAGGATGAATCAGCTCCAACTCGACTCGGCATCCGTAACAAAATTGTCAAGGATCATACAAAAAAGTGTTAAGACCAGACAAGTTTCTTGCCGAATTCTTCTTGAACTGGGGTTAGGAGGAACCGACACCTAGATTCACTAGCATGTAAGAGGACGATTCAAAGTGGTCCTTGTGATTTTATTGAATAAATAAATATTGAATTGAATTGAATTGTTGAAAGTAAAATTGTGTGACACATTCAGGTAAACTATCTTTTAACAATGATTCTGCTATTTCAACATTTTAAGATCAGATCTCCCATCTCCCATCTCCCATCTCCCATCTCCCATCTCCCATCTCCCATCTCCCATCTCCCATCTCCCATCTCCCATCTCCCATCTCCCATCTCCCATCTCCCATCTCCCATCTCCCATCTCCCATCTCCCATCTCCCATCTCCCATCTCCCATCTCCCATCTCCCACCTCCCACCTCTGTTGTTTTTCTAATTACTACATGCTTAATTTATAATTAATTTTAATGCATTTGCATGGTCATACATTACAATCAGTGAGTGAACAATCAATCATCCCCTGATTTCCTACCCTTAGAGTTTTTTTTTCCCAAATTAATATGGGACCAACTTCGGAACCAACTTTCCAATAAAAAAAGAATTATCAAAATCGGACAACTCTGTAAAATATTAAGCTTGGTCATACATAAATACATAATACGTCGACTTGAGTACCTCAAGTCGACGCGTATGTATACGTCGTTTTTTCGTCGGTAAAAAAGTGTTATCAACAGAATAGAAACAATAATCAATTCAAAAGTTCTATAGCTTTTTCAACAGAAATTTACAGAACTTATGAATTGATTATTGTGATGGTGATGTAAAAGAGCTGAAGGGACTCTTAGTCAACACTAAGAGTCCCTTCAGCTAGCTTGAAGGGACTCTTAGTGTTGACTAAGAGTCCCTTCAGCTCTTTTACATCACTTGGCAATTTGTTGTAAATTTTGGTAGCAATGATTTATCGATTGCGACTATACAATTTAGTTTTATGTACAGGTATTGCTAATCGGTTGTAAAGTTTAAAATAATTCCATATGTGATCTGACAAATTTAACTACACATCTCTAAAATTTACCTACATACGCGGCAAGGTCAGACAAGTCAGATCTTTTTAATAGTGGTGTACAAGTTTCCCAAGGTGGCTTGTTGAATATTGTAGCGTAGGCCCTTTTTTTGCGCTATAAATAAAGTATTTGCATTAACTGCATTCCCTCATAAAATAATATTGCACCTAAGACGGGATGCTAAAAACCGTGATAGGCAAGCAGAGCAGTTTTATGATGGTTTTGTTTGCAATATACCTACATACCTTAAGGTGTAAATTAAATTATTTATCTTTGATACCCCTTCAGTGGCGAACCTAAATCTAGACTTTTAAATACAATTCCCTGGCTAGAACTTTCGGGCCAGTTGCGAGTCAACGGAGTTTTTACTACCGGGTAAATTGTACCAGTAAAGAGGCAACGGGTTAATATGCTCGATGTGTGGTTTTAGACCAAGGAATACAACAGTATCACTTTCCTGTATTTTATCATTTTGATAAGTCACCTTAAATGCATTTCCTTTTCATATTCTTTATAAACTTGTTTTCATTACACTTACTTTTGCTTAACCAGATAATACAAATTCCGAGTGTTAATCTTCTTCTTCTTCTTCTTCTTATCGTGTCACTAGTTATTTCTAACCAGTGTGTTGAAAGGATTAAAATGCGCCTTAGAGGCGCCGTTCGTGCACTTATGTAAGAGCCGGGCGTGTTTCAAGTTTTCCTTCTCCATTGCTAGCAATAATTTGAAGACTATCGCAGTCGTCTCCATCATCACACCAGTCTCAAAGCAGCATCATCTGGGATCAGTAAAGTAACAGTTCTAAATTACAGTTTTAAAATAAATAAAAATTGTCGTTTTGGACATTTATTGAATTGATTTTCATCGTTTCTATTTACACCAAATTACACAAACAATTACAACTACAAAAACATACTTAAGATACATTATAACATCCAGACACAGGACAAATAGGTATCTATGGTAATCACTAATCACACAAATGTTTGTCTTGGCAGGAAATCGAATTCTCAACCTACAGTGCAGAAGGCAGACCAATAATTATAACAAGTAAATTTTAGGATAAGTTAGCAACAGCAGAATACCAAAGTTTCATTTTACAGTTCTAAACCTAATTTTAGCTAAAATTAGTTAGGTTAGTGCCAACAGAATTGAGGCCACTACCTACATATTAAATAATAACAATGACATAAGATTTGCTAAGAAGTACTACGGCCGTTGGCTCCTCTTTGTACGCATCCTGCGAGACTGAGATTGACTCATCGAAATTCCTGTTAATGCTTATCGGTAAGGAGCCCCCTATTCTGATAATAACGACACAAAGAGGGGAGAGATCGCATTCCCGGTCAGTTAACATGATGATTGGTGCCCAGTCGTTCTGTACTCGTTAGCGTGGTGTGGTTGAACCCGAAATTGACAACAGAAGAGTTTAGTTGTTCCAGTGTCAATAGAAATGATGGTAAGTTTACTAAATAAACACTAAATTTACATAAAGTAGGAGAGTTATTTTTTTATTTATGTGAATATGGAAGCAAACGTTAGTAGCAAGCACTAGTTAATCTATACAATACAAATAAACAAATTAAAGTGTCTGTTTTTAAGGTCAAAATAACAGCTTTTTATTATATACACACGAAAGTGTGGGAAACAAGAAAACTATTTTTTTAATTTCCGAAACGACTGGATCGATTTAGACGGGGCTCTGGCAGATAGATAAGGCTAAATTTTAAATTTAAATTTAGAATTATGGAGTTCTGCGCAAATAAATATAACCCATGAAATTTAATTAAACCTTTAAATAGGTACCTATTTATCGTAATAATAATAATAATGCCGGACATTTTACATAGCATCATCTGGCCCCAAAGATAACAGAGCTTGTGTTATGAGTACCACATGACTAATATACTACTTAAATATATATTTTTTATACATACATATTATACATAGAAACACTCAGACCCGAGACAAATACTTGCAGATCATACAAACATTTGCCCCGCGGCGGGAATCGAACCCGTAACCTGCGTCTCAGTTAGGCCTTCGCCCACCGCGCCACAGAGGTGTCAATGTATATAACAATGTCGCAATCGCTACACGCTACTAACGCATTATTCTACTGCCTAGATAGATACCTACCTACCAAAAATAAGTGCCACAGTATTTTTACCTATTTCTCAGATCACTCTTTTACTAGTAAGCGTTATGTGCGTTTATGCTCTATCCGCGGTGGATGGGGCTCCATTGATGACTGATGCCCAACTGGAACAGTCTCTAGTAGACAGGAACACCATGCAGAGACATTTGAGATGCGCGCTTGGCGAAGGACCGTGCGATCCTGTCGGAAGAAGGCTTAGAAGTAAGTGTCTACACGTAACTCAATGTATATATATTAAGAATGTTGACTATTATAGAAACCTACGTAAAGGCTATTTATGGCTGAGGACGAATTACAATTTCTCAATCGAGATGAGTCACTTAGATGCAGATGATGCCGTGATTGAGAAACCGTCATAAACTTGTAATCACCCCTTAGAAGTGAAAGCGCCTACCAGGCCGTTTCAGTAACAGATAGCTGGTTATGTTTTTTTTACAGATTCTCAATCGAGTTACTTCAGTCTATAACCAAAGTGATCGGTAGAGCGCTTATGATTTTTCGTACAAAAAACCAGATTGCAAAAAAAGACGTTGCAGATTTTGAGCGAGTCACCTCGATTGATCGAAGTGACTAACATCAATTTAGAAATCGACAAATCTTGTAATTGCCGTCAGGCCTTATCAGCAACATTTTATCTATTTATCTATACAATACTTACGATGCCTACCTACTACCACAATCGATAGTCGTATTGTGTACCTACCTAGGTACGATACGATACGATACTATACCACAACACGCCAGTGTCGTGGTAATGTACTGAACTACTGAAGCGCCTTACTTTCAATACTTCGGAGTTCTTCTTCTTCTTGTTATTTTATGGCGTCTGCGACTTTATTTGTCACAATTCTGCCAGTGTCCGTGTCATGTTAGTGTTATAAAGAAGGATGGAGATGTTGGTAAAAGAAAAATATGGTCGGTAACCTTCTCTGGAGAGTCGATACTTCGGAGTACAGCTAGGCATGCCTACGTCCTTTTGAAAGCTGAAGTTTTTGGTTTGTGACACTTCTGAATAGAACCACCTCGACGGATTAATTTCGATGTGTTTCACCCTTCTTTAATTATTTTGTCTTGTAACTACTTCCTCCCCTTTGCAAGAATGGATAACGCAAATCCGAAGTTGATTTACACCTGGAATAAGCAATTTTTTTGACAAAAAGGTAGGTAGTAGGTATGTAGTACTTTAAATTATATTTCATTTTGTTTCAGTTCTAGCCCCGTTGGTACTACGAGGAGCTTGCCCACAATGCTCGCCTCAAGAGACCCGCCACATCAGACGGACCCTGGCATTCGTTCAAAGGAATTATCCTTGGGAATGGGCTAAGATAATCCGCCAATACGGATAAATAAATAACCCAGGTGTATACAATACACAAAACCTACGTCAATATTCATAAATTACGTAAACAAAAATTATGTAGGTACCTAAGTAGTATGCCAATACCAAACAAGACTGCGATCGTACGCTACACTTCTTTACATTTATTTATGCTGTCTTTTTCAGAGGACGGTTTAGTTCTTCTATCGAGGTGAGTTACTTAGATCGATCGAGATGACTCGCTCAAAATTAGCTGTGCTTTTTTTTGTCTGAAACGTGATCTCCCTCTAGTGAACACTTACGTAAACTATTTCGGTAATAGTTCAGTGTGTTCGCCGCTAGGGGCGCTTATTGCATTTTTATACAAAAAATCATAACAGCTGATTTTGAGAGAGTCACCTCGCTCGATTACAATGAGTCATCTCGATGTCAAAAACTCATTAACACCGTCAGTTTATTTTTAAATTAAGTAACAGCTATGAAGATAAATATTTGTTTATTTTGCCATTATAATAATTATCTAAGTAGTTGTTTAGATCCTTATAGTATAGATACTTAATATTTACCAAGTACCTACCTACTAAAATGTAATTAAGTAAATTATTTTAATCTAATTTCGTACATAATATACCTACCCACAAACAATTTTTATCATAAAAAATATATAGGTACTTAAGTATTAAAGACCTACCGAGATAAGTAAGTACAGTCAACCCCAATAAGTATTAACATAAAACCTTCACGTACGAAATCGTAATAAGGATAATTTACACACTTATGTATCCAAATATTATTGACAAAACATAGCAGGTAGGTACCTATTTACTCCTAATTAGCAGCTGGGATATTACAAGTTTTTGACAGGTTATACGAGCCGAATCGCTTCGATCGATCGAGGCGACACATTTAAATTAAGAAACTGACAAAACTCATAATCAGCCTTCTGATTTACCCCAGTTGAGTAAGTGTTTAGTAATTTACTAAACTAACCCTATTCATTGACTCTGATTCTGACTCCGATATTACGTAAAATATGAACGACCTTATAAAGTATAAACGATATGTTTTTATTTCGTCCATATTACTGTAAGTCCAAATTACTGTAACAGTTATAAATGACAGTTTTAATATAAGTAAAATTTCCTTTTATTATTATTGAATTGGTTTTCCTTATATTTTCTGCAGTTTTATATAACACCAAATTACATGTCTCATTTACAAAATGTCAACACGTCAATTACACCTCAAGTTAGTAACTTTTAGAAGTGGCAATAAAACTGTACTCTAATTCAGACCTTAGATTCAACAACATAAGACTAGTTCGGTGAAACCACATAATTACCACGATTCTGTACCTTCTGGTAAATATTTACTTAATTGACCTCTTTAACACTGATATGGTAGGTTTACCTATGACTAATAAATAGGTCATAGATAATACAAACCTACATCCTATGTTACAACTTAGATGGAAACAATACGTTGTATTATGTAAGTAGTTGCGTACCTACATCATTTTATTCGCTCTACAGGAATTCACGTTTGTTTTGGGTTCCGTAGCCAAATGGCAAAAAACGGAACCATTATGGATTCGTCATGTCTGTCTGTCTGTCTGTCTGTCTGTCCGTCCGTCCGTGTGACAAAGCCACTTTTTTTCAGAAACTATAAGAACTATACTGTTGAAACTTGGTAAGTAGATGTATTCTGTGAACCGCATTAAGATTTTCAAACAAAAATAGAAAATAAAACAATAAAATATGGGTGTTCCCCAAAATTTAGAACTGAAACTCAAAATTTCAAAATTTTTTCATCAAACCCATACGTGTGTGGTATCTATAGATAGGTCTTCAAAAATGATATTGAGGTCTCTAATATAGTTTTTTTCTAAACTTAATAGTTTGCGCGAGAGACACTTCCAAAGTGGTAAAATGTGCATCCGTTACTTTTAAAATAAGAGAATGATAAAACTTAAAAAAAATATGATGTACATTACCATGCAAACTTCCATCAAAAATTGGTTTGAACGAGATCTAGTAAGTAGTTGTATTTTAATACGTCATAAATCGTAAACCGCAATTTACTTTTCATTCAATCAACTCATATATAAAATGTTACTTGCGGCTACGGAACCCTTCATGTGCGCATCCGACTCGCACTTGGCCGCTTTTGAAGTGATAACTTCTTATGAGCCCTCCCTAAACCGCTTTGTTACGTAACGCGTTACGGCGCCAGTCTGTCCGGCTTCCCTTTCGCACGCACGGCATCGGTAGCGGTTCTCCTCTCTCACTCAAACCCACAGCGCTAGTTAGATTAGTTTAAGTTATCACTTCTGTCGGGAGTCCCGAGACGCAAACGTTTTTTAAATCTTAATCTCAACTCGAAAAAGAAGTGGCATCAATTGGACTTCTAATCCAAGTGATGCCACTTCTTTTTCTCAATATGGCCGAACATTTCACACAGCATCATCTGACCCCAAAGTAAGCAGGGCTTGTGTTATGGTTACCACATGACTGGTATTCTACGTATATACTTTTTTTGTAAATATATTTATACAAAGAAACACCCAGACCAGAGACAAATACTTGCAGACCATACAAACGTTTGTCTCGCGGCGGGAACCGAACTCCCAACCTTTTGCGTTACAGCCGGATCTTGGCCCACTATGCCACAGAGGTCGTCGCTCCACATGAGTCATGTATGACACATGACTCAGGCATGAATGCTCTGACCAAAGTTTCCGTAAGTTGAAACAAAATCATCAAAAAAACGAAATTAATTTTCACTCTAAATTTAATATTTACGTGATATGTCATTTTTTCTGCTTCACGATATTTCACGATATTTCATCTTTATTTCTTGATCATGGCGCATGCAACTGTGCCGAAATATCGGAAAGCGAAAAACTCACATATCTTGATAAATAATAATTATTATAATAAATATTGCTGGACAATGCACACAACACCATCTAGTCCTAAACTAAACATAGCTTATAATGACTAGATAACTGATAGAATACTTATATATTTTTAAATTATTACTTATGATACATTGTTCTTCACACAAATGTTTATCTTGGGAGGGAATCGAACCCTCAACGTACAGTGCAGAAGGCAGAGCTACTACCAACTAATAAAAATATCCCGTTTTAAGTGAAAATTATGTTTTGATAATTTTAAAAAGTTATAACGAAAATAATATTCGCAAGCTGGTTTAAAGATCGTAGTCTAGGTAGGTACTTGATAGTGATTTTATTCTCACGAAGCAAACTCACGTAACGTTCACGATCAGTTAGGTGGGGATATTAAGTAAGAGGTTGCGGCACTGTTGTTTGCCCCAGCATTCACGAACCAAACGCTCTCTGTAACGCTTCACTGACGTAGTTGAAATCAAAGATCCGGGTCAGGCAAGTGAATTAAAAGTAAAAGTGTTCACGACCTTTATCAAGACAGAAGATGCAGGTGAGTGCACGGTACAGTTTTCTCTAGCCCGTTTAGACTTCGCAGTTTCGCATTGTCGCAGATTGTTGAACCCACGAAGGGCAGTGAGTTTCTTATTGCAAATGTACGACGAAAACATATGGGTTTACTTGTGTAAATATTATTATATGGCACGGTTGCAGGAGACCTGGGATTGTTTGAATTTGTATGCGATGATCGCTCTATTTGGAATATTTTGGTATTATTTACTTGCCTCAATGGTATTAGATATTTGCGTTTAATTATTACAAAAAAATCGTTAATCTTAATGTGGAATATATCTAGGTACTTAACGTATAGAGCATATTAACTACCTAAAACATAAAAAAAAATACACTAAACCTCATATCCGAAGTTTACCGGCTGACTTTTTCGAACTGGATGATAATTTAGGTATAACATTTACTATCGTTACACAATTATCTTCATAGCTTTAAGAAAATTCAGAAAATATCATTTCTAATTAAGTACATGGTTATGATTAAATCCCCTCTTGGTCTTGAGTTGGCTTGCATTTGATGTTGTTTGTGTTTAAAACTACTGGTATGTAGGTACTTAGTACTACTTACTTCTATTGCCGACTGTACAACAGACTTTATTCTAATTAATGCCTGACTGTCATGAAAGAAGTCCCGCGAAAATGAATAAAGCTTAATTATTAAAATTTGAAATTAGAGGAAAACTAGCGTTGACACCGTTCGTTCTCTTTCGGCACAGTTTTTTTTGTTTGCAAAATATTACCTACAGTTGCTGCCTGCGGCTTTGCTCGCGTAGTACATAGATAAAAAGTAACATATTATTTGTATTTTAATCCAGATCAAGTGTCCAAATTGTATAAATCGATTCTTTCTTTCTTTATTGTAAAGGTTGTAAGTCGATTTTTGTAAAAATGGCTTTAAGTTTTACTTATAGTAGGTATGGTATATATTATTACCTATAATTAAGCCAGTCTAGTCCGTAGTAATGTGGATTGTCGCGTGCGTCGTCGAGAAGGTGAATATTGTAAGTATCCACTTACTATAATTTTGATGCAGCCAGCTTCCGAAACTTAACCGGTTTTAAAGTGGATTCGGAAATTACATGCCATCATTGTTACTTCCTTAACTTCCGCAATGATCATCTGACTGGTTTTATATAATGATATAACTTATAATCGGCACAGAGCAGAGGCCGATTTAAAGTTTTCACAGTATCTCAATCGAGGGGAGTCCATCCATAACGATGTGATTTAGTGTGATTCAACTGTATTTTGCAAAAAGCCAATAAGCGCTCCTAGCGTCCTCCTATTGTCAAACTGAATTGTTAAGGATTGCTAAGGGCACTTGTTCAATTTTCATAAAAAAACAGCTGTTTATGAGCGAGCGATGTTGACGTGTTTTTTCAGTAACTATCAAAAACTCGTAATAGCCGTACCGGTACTTGCTTGGCTACCTACTTACTTAGATCATACCTCTCTAAGCTTATGTACTAGGTAAGGAAATATAAGAAAGCTGTGTTCGATTCAAGCCCTGTCAAAATCATCTGTGTTTAGGATTTTTGTTGGTATTGTATTGTGTGCACACCAAACCAATACAATAGTTGAAAGAAATAAAGTAATTGATATTACTTACCTACTGATTAAAATAAATTTCACACGTTTTGCCAAACAAAACCGAACTGGTTTTATTGAGTAGGTTCTAGGTACATACCATACTGCCAGTGTCCTTAACACTAGGTGTCACACAAGTTATACCAGTGAAGGGCGAAAATTTTGTTTATCTCTTTTGTCGAAGGGAACAGTCGAATGCGGTAAGTACCTACACAGCGCAGAGTAAAAAAATAGTATTGATCAAGGCATATGGTACTAATAATACAATGATGCTTAGGTATGTGTATGCTAGAGCAGCAAATTGGCCCCGACTCAGCATGATGGCTACTGTTTTCGCTGAGTTCAGTGACTGGGTATCAGTTCATACAGATTTTGCTTACTAATAGGTATGATGTCCAAAAGCCTCTATTATGAATTGAAAACCTGCATTAAGAAAAGCACAGGTGGTGTTGTACGTAGCTTGACTTGATATCGAACCAGGTGCATCTATGCATTTTACCATTAGTTTGTTTTTTATGTGCAGCGCTTTCAAACGCTGAAAGATAGAAAACATGAGAAAATCCGCGGCTTAGTCTGCTCTGCACATATATTAGCCGTGTCTTTAGTTTCTGTGGATACTGCTGAGGATGATATTGGTCACTGGATAAGTGTCTTCTTTCTTAAAACTATAGTATATAACTAAAGTAACGCGTAAGAAGGTACTTAGAATATATAAAACAGTGACAGAAATTTGATTATACAGGCGAAGAGTAAATCGAGATTAACAGTTGCCTAACTTCTGAAGGCTTCTACCGTACTATCATTCAGTCATTTGGTTCTCATCATTGGATCCCATCATTTGTTCCTCATCTGTTCCTTTGCTTTTTTAGAAATTTCATTGTATGGTGTTGAAACATCTACGAATATCAATATAATGTACATTATATGTAGTTAAAAAAACATGTGTGCAATTCACACGTGGTAGAAGTGAAACCTTCCAAAAATGAATTTATTAATGTATTTTCTCCCGTTCACGTTAAATCTTATGAATTTATGTGTCTGTCTCTTTTTATACGCTTTATATTAGCTTTACGTGTATGTTTGTTTGTATGTTTGTATGTTTGTAACCGACTCCTTATGACTCGATTTTGACCCACTTTAAACGGCCAGATTTCATTCAAATTTTGCACACCTGTCAAAGACCAATGACAATGCAATAATTCGAAAAAAAATATATATATTCGATTATCCTAAAACTAAAAAGTAGAAAATAAATTAATAGTTTAAAAAAACTAAAAAACACGCTTTATATACAAAACCAAACTAAATAATAGAAAATAAATTTTAATAAATGTAAGTAAGTAAGATAAAAATGTTTTATTTAAAAAAAAGCGTGGGGTGCTTTTTAAGATATTATCGAAATGATAATCCTTCTTCTCACATCTGTCAATGAAATATCTATAACTATTGACACCATGCACCTCAATGTTTTTTTTTTAACTATTATTTATTACTGTCGTTTTTTCGTTTCATCGACTTTCAAATCACAACAATGCTAAAGAAGTTTTCACTTCAAAAATATTAAATTATTTAGATGGTATTCATATTTTGATTAACACAGGGTTTACCCACGTATTATTTTGTCGATGGAGGCACCAACACTGTTTCGATTCATCTAGCTAGATTCATCGTTGCAAGCGGCAACGAGCGGACCGCGAATTAAACTCCCTCTGATGAAGATTCTCTAGTTCTCTAAAACCAGTGTTTATCTAAATGTTTTATCTAGAATAGTTGCAAAGGCTTGTTTATTTATTATTATTAACGTGGTAACTGGTTCATGGTCAGGTTAATCATAGAACTGAGAAGATTTAATACGACCCTTGCAATTATACTCAGTAAGATTCACACTCACGCAACGCTTTGTATATATTTAAGAATACTTATGTACCGGTAAATAGGTAAGTACTTATACTGTGCTTATGCTTTGTCTATTATACTTTACTGGTGTGGTTAACCATATTTCGTTGAGTCAACAAGACAGAGGCTGATTATGAGAGATCACTCTGGTGAACTGTTACCACAGTGCAATGTGATTATTATTATTGACTTTTAATACAAGAAACACACCAAAAATATACCAAGAAGCACAGCTGCTTTTTGGCGTGTCATCTCTATCAATCGAAGTGTCTCACTTTGTTTGAGAACCAGACAAAAACTCATAATTAACGAAAGTCCTGACAGATGGCGCACCATCTGTCTAGACAAATACCTTACGCTTAGTTTTCCTTAAAACTAACGAATTTGCGGCAAGATCAAATTGTATGGAAATGACAGCAACAGTTACGGACTTATCACTAACTAGTCTCATAATTATATCATACTAAGCTGCTGCCCGCGGCTTTGCACGCGTGGTACTTACATAAAAAGAAGCCTAAGCCCTTCTCCAAGGTCCCATCTATCTCTACCAAAATACATCAAATCTGTTCAGCGGTTTAGTCATGAAAACGTAACAAACAGACAGACAGACAGAGTTACTTTCACATTTATAATATTGATACCTATAGATTCGTGTCATATTAGATTTTAAGAATATTTCCCCAGTTGTGAACGACAACAGAAAGTGAACCTTGTCTAGGCCCTCAGGTCATTGAAGGTACCTATGTTATTTTGCTTAGGCTCTACTGAGCACAAGACAAACGTTTTTTTACAGTTTCCAAAATTAAAAAAAAAGCACCTAGAACAAGTACGAGTAGGTAGGTAGAGTAAGGTACAATGCCAATAGATAATTAAGCAAGTACCTACTAACCATAAGCATTTACAAATCTTACTACGTATGTATGTGTACCTGTGGCTTTACTATTGCAAATACATATAAACCTATGTACATTTACCATACATTTATATCAATCATTGAGTTCACTTCGCATTAAAATATCTCATCAGGTAGGGAAGTATATAGGAAAGTAATTTGTATTTATTTGGCAGCGCATTGACAGAGCGATGACGCGACGTGAATTCGTTTTCTAATCACGTTTCGTGACTACCATTGTGATTGTGACCCTTGTGCCATTACTCGTACTCGTACAATTCCATACATAAGTCAAAAGTGTACTTACTTTAATAGAAAACGCGGTGGGCTCCTGTTCCCCACGGGCCCAGGGTCTCGTCTCGACTCCAAAAAGCCACGTTTGAGCCCACCGCGTTTTCAAAATTATTTTACGGCGTCTGGTAGATACATTGCGTGACCTAAAAGCTGGCTCAATGGTTCTTATCTGGCTCAGCGTATGAGCATTACCATTCAACGTGGCAATGCCGCCAGTGTCTTGGGAACGCTGCCCTCTGGCAGTGTTATGGATCTGTTGAGCTTTGTATAGATCTATTTAAGCGATCCTTTGATACTCGTAGCTCAACTGTTTCACATGTATTTTATATTATCGTAAGTATACTATTCTGTACATTTCTGTATTCTTTAATATAATATTACTTAGTATGGAAATAGATAGCCTAACCTACGGGTTAGGTAGGTACATAGGTGGACAAATCGATATCAAGTAGTAATTAAATGTTCTTCCTCTAGTTTTGGCGGTATAAATTAGGTAGATCCTACGCAGGTGTTTCGACTTCCAACTGTGTGAGACCGGAAAATAGAGAAGACTCAGGGTTATGAGCTTTAAGTCGATTCTGAATCGAAGCGAGTCACTTCGATCAATCGAGGTTGACTCGCTCGTTTTTTGTATGAAAACTCAGCAAGCGCCCCTAGCGAGCACTCTGGTAACAGTTCAGTCTGACAGCCGCTAGAGGTGCTAATATAATTTTCATATTCACCTTGAACGATCGAAGTGACTCACCTCGATTGGGAAACAGTCAAAAGTTCATATTGAGCCCTTTGACCGAGAAATCGTAATTTGTGTGCTTGTAGATTTATGCCCGATGTTTTTTTATTGTTTAACAAGAAGTAGTTTTGTCAGTGACTGTATGTGTCATCTCATCACCACACAACACAAGTACCTACCTACATGGTTTCGTCCTTATGATTTACTCAGAAGCTCCATGCAATTTTAATGTTTGGAGGCAGCTGTGGGTTTTATATTTTACCTTGACTCGGTTTTGTTAACCGCAATCTTATTCGGGTTAGGTAGCTAGGATAGGAACCACTTCATCGGAACTAGATTAGAAGGCCATTTGATTTTAAATTAGTAAGTAGCTAATACCGGTACAACTATTTCTAGCATACCTACCTATTTAGGCTTTCTGTAAGATGCCTAGGTACCGCCGGTACCTTATTACAGCAGGTAATAAGTTTAAGTAGGTACCTAGGTTGGTAGTAGCTCTGCCTTCTGCGCTGTAGGTTGGGAGTTCGATTCCCGCCCAGAATAAATATTTGTATGAAACACAGGTGTTTCTTCTGAGTCTGGGTGTTATAAAGTATCTTAAGTATATATTTAAAAACATATACGTATTCTATCAGTTATCTGGTCACCATAAGACAAGCTATGCCTAGTTTGAGGCATAGCTTGTAACCAAAACACATTGGCATGCAAAATTAATTTAAACAAAATGTAGGTAATATCTACCGACCAACCAAGTAAGTCTGATGAAGAACGATCCCTGATTCGGCTCGTCCTTGAGACTAAATCCACTAAAGAAAAACCTCCTTCAATAATAAATGCCTTGTTTTGTCTAGCGCCTTCAACACGGGTTCTTACGATTCGTAATAAGGTCAAAATGAAAATGAATCATACCCTGAACTGCTTCGGATAATTTCGCTGCGATCGCGTCGAACTCTTCTGTATGAAAAACTAATATATCTATTTTGTTATATTTACTCGGCGGCATGAATGCTGATCGCGTAATTTAAAATGCTATTATAAATAAACTTGAAAGTGCATTCTGCAGCAATAGAATTCGGTATAAAAACAGAATCAACGAAAAAAACGACGTCCTAACTTTTGTCTAAGATAAAGAAAAGAAATGGCGGAACTACTCAATATCGAATATTTTTTTTGCGTGTTTGTGCGCGCATGCGTAGTACAAAGCTTGAGAAAAGGCATCACAACAACCGTGGTGTTTTGTATACGTGTAGGTACGTATTATACTTTTGTTTTTTGAAGGTTTCACTTCCATCACGTGTGAATTGCACACATGTTTTTTTATTTACAAAAATAATTATAGAAATGTACCTACAGAATAATATACAATATCTAATATAAAATACATGTGAAACAGTTGAGCTATCTAAGGACCGTTTAAAACACAAGTTTGTGGTCAAGTCAAGACCAACAGCGTAGCTAATTTGTCCTCCGAAGCACTCTCTAGTCGTCTAAACCTTCCCATCTTGGGGTTTAGGTAAGGGCCTCGACATCTTTGTCATTACCCTGGCTTCAACTCGGAGGGGCGACTGCCCCTGGGTCAGTGGGTCTCGTTGCGTTCTGCAACGGTACGCTGCCATCTTGGCGTTAGCGGTGGCCTTCATGGGGGGTGGACTTTGGTCCTGATAATCAATGGGGGGGAGGGGTGCGGGTGCTAGGTCTCAAACAGCACATGGCGCGCGCACACGGCGCGCGCGGCTCAAGGCGCACACTGCATCTGGCGCAGCACATGGGGCTCTCAGCACAAGGCGAGTGCAGCCATGGCAGGGCACAAGGCGCGCTCGGCACAGGGCACGCGCAGCACGTGGAGCTCGCACAGCACGGACACGTGATCAGAATACAGTGGCGATGGACATACCTCCCGTTTCGGTAGGTATGTCCATCGCCAAAGCATCCAGTTTCGGCCCGGGGCGGAATGTCAGTTCCGCTGCCGGCGAGTCCCTGGCTCGTTGGGGGATGGGCAGCAGCTGCTGCTGCTGGCTGCATAGGTAGCTGGTACCGCAGCGCTTCTTCGGGTAGCACTACGGACCGCTCGGGTGTTTAGCAGGCGGGTGTCTGGGCATCTACGGTTGCGTTGGTCGGTCAGTTGGGTGAGAATCGGAGTCAGATGTGGTTGCGGGCGGTGATGCTGATTGCCACTACCGTGATGTTTTCCATAAAACACCGGGTAGCTAGTGGCTGGAGCACGGTATTGGGGACCGAAAACGGCAGGCGGTTCGTG
The DNA here is from genome assembly GCA_948098915.1 of Lampropteryx suffumata. Taxonomy (NCBI): domain Eukaryota; kingdom Metazoa; phylum Arthropoda; class Insecta; order Lepidoptera; family Geometridae; genus Lampropteryx; species Lampropteryx suffumata. The sequence goes on from OX402561.1 coordinate 13,148,466, forward strand.
GAAGCGCCGCTACCATGCCGAGGGGCACGGTAGCGGGTGTAACGCGCAGACCACCGGGGGTCGAGAGGTACGAGGGGCGCTTCGCGGTGGGTTCACACTCCACAGGACTTCTAGGTGGCGCTAGTGTCGACTGTGGAGGCGTGGCTTGAACTGTTGTGACAACTTTTTTTGTTGTGCCTCCAAAGCACGAAAGCGCCTAGATGAAAATTCCACTGCGGTTGCCCATTTAGAAGCTGACCTCGCAGAAGGTTGCTTAATTTCGTTGATCTGAGATAGATAATTGATTCAAGCATGACTTCCATCTATAACATTCACTTTACAATTCATTACATAATATTGAATAGGTAAACGAATATCGAGTTCCTCTATCTCACTAATTGTGAGTTATGATTTCCAAGAGAAATTAGACACGTGTTTCAACGGAACAATTGACTCGCTCATAACTGGACCGATATATCACCAACACAGCTACATCCCTCTTAAAGAGCTTCAGTATTCAGTATTCAGTATGTTTATTCACAAATTACATGGTATAATATACATTAGGTAGAATGATTAATGGTGAGCTGCATATATCGCCAGAGTACAAACACGTGATTATGTTACATTTAATACAAATTTATTGAGATTCTCTTCAGACTAGATTCTAGTAATCCAATATCTATGTACTGGTCTAGATATTGATCTATTCAATACGTCGTTGATAAGGATGACATAGGTATTCCACGAGCGCTTTTTAATTAACAAACATCCAACCACAACCATCCAGAAAACTTAACCATTTTGAAAATTAGTAGGTACTTTAGGATTGGGTAGAATTAGTTAGTATAAATATCAATAGCAAAGCTGAAGAAAATATTTAGTGACACATTTTTCAATAATACAGTTTAATACTTACCTAATATGTTTAAATGACTATTTTTTTATGTTTGTTACCTTATACTTAACTCCGTCATTTATGAACCGATTTGAAAATAAAAAAATATAAGAAAGGCTATACATTCCGATTACCTTCTTTCCATAGAAATTTCATCAAAATCTGTTTTGAAGTTTGGTTTTTAAATCTAGATAGCTGGAAAAATATGTCGAAATTTCGTATTTTGCTTTCCTGTGACTATCCAGTGATGTTTACAAATAATGATAAAGTACTAAAAACCGTAAAATAAAAACTGTTTTTAACCGACTTATAAAAAAGAGGTTCTCAATTCGATTGTACTTAAGTATTTTAATGGCTCAAATTTTATTCAATGAAGTCGGCTTTTTTTTTTAATGTAAATACTTTGTTATTCAATCTAAATTTAAATTCCCTATGAGGAAACTGGTAATTGGCCATCATCACACAGTACCTCTTGAAGTACTTACATGTTACATAGTTCTATTTTTTTAACTTTTATGTAACCTAGGCTTAAGTTTTCCATATATTAAAAAAAAGTTCAAAAGTGGTACCTACGCAGGCTTACCTAGAGTTTCTCAACTGTCACCATTAAAACCGTCGTAACATAACGTGAATGAACAAGCACAGCAGTCGTAAGTCGTAACACCGAAGCAAATGGTTGGTTACATCACCAGTTTTCCTACCTATAACACGCATGTAGGTTGGTAGAAATACTGTCAGAGTTGGTAGTACCTACTTCAGAATACAATGTTAGTACTTTTCAACAACGTAGTATTACTAGGTAGGTTGTGTTTACATCACTAGGTAGGTCAATAACCCCTTGCGACGGAAAATGAAGTGCATATTATATTCCGCCATCTTTATTTCTATGCCGTAGAGTTTTGCATGACGTGCGTTCTAGTAGAATAGTTCTATGTAATAATGTAACCACCTTGTTGAAGATGTTGGTTCTTTTGTCATTTATGTATTCACAATTTTTAATATAATAGTACAATAGGTAGGTAACCAGTGAGCTATAAATAAATTACAAAAAAATATTACCGAACCGATACCGAAATATTAACAGAAAATAATGACCTGATTCTATAGATTCGCCAGACTAACAAAAATACATACCTACGGACGATCATTATTATATGTCTAAATTAAAGTAACATTTATAAATTATACTTCTTAAATTCACTAAATTGACGTGTGATTGACGTGATTGATGTGTTAAATAAAACTGCGGAGAATCCTAGGAAAATCAATTCAAAGAATCAAATGTCTAGATAATTAAACATTATCTTGGTGTCTTGGGAAGTAAACATTGTGCTCTTATATTATTTTTCTCGAGTTATTTCCGGTTTTATTAACAATGTTGGTGTTTTTATAGAGTTAACTAGAGTTATTGGTGGCAATTCGGTTGGTTCATTTCTAAAATTAGGAATTGTCTAAAATATATTTGATATAGTCATAGCATTTGTAAAACCTATTCGGTTGGTACCATCTAACTAAATTAGGAACGCTTTTAAAGCGTTTAAAATTTAATTTTATAGATAAAATTAAATTAGCATAAGTTGGTAACAGCAGAATACCTACCATGTTTCATTTGACACTTCTAAACCTAATTTTAGCTAAAATTAGTTAGGTTGGTGCCAACAGAATTGAGGCCATTGATTCGGGTGTGAATAATTTAAATAAAAGCTTTTCTTGGTGATTCGAGCAAATTTAATTCGTATAGTTATTTTATATCAAATACGCCATTTTATATAAAATAACAAATGACGAACGACAAGATATGACTTTGTGACATCTTACTGTAAACATTAAGAACACTTGACACTGGCAAAATTGACATTATGATGACACATGCCTTTAACGAGGAAGAAAAACAAGAATTAAAACGTCAAATTGACGAGCTCTGTGGCGCAGTGGGCCAATGATCGACTGAGGCGCAGAATTTGCGGGTTCGGTTCCCGCCGTGGGATAAATGTTCGTATGATCTGCAAGAATTTGTCCCGGGTCTGGTTGTTTCTATGTATAATAAGTATATTTACAAAATAAACGTATATAAGTACCTAGTACATCAGTCATGTTGTACTCATTAACACAAGCTCTGCTTACATTTCTTAGACTTTTTTGTATGATGCTGTGTGAAATTTCCGGCATTATTTATTTATTTATATATTTATAATGTACATTTTTAACTTATTTTAGCACTGTCATTAAATAATTACCTACTCGAGTTTGAACTTTTAGCAATAAGTTAATTTAATGTTAATTTAGGCTAGGTTAGAAACTTATACAGTTTTTATGATTATATAATATTAGATATAAATATACATAATATACATGTATGTATGTAATAAACGATTTATCTCGGTCAGGGCTACATAAGCTTTGTGTTTTTCAGGTCAGCACCGCGTTAGTTATTTGTGCATTCGTCGGGTACGTTTACGCGGCCGAGACTCCACCCGCCCAGCTTCAGCCACGGCCTCAAGTGTCTGACACGGTATTAGAAGACGCACTCAGTGACAAGAGGTTCATCCAGAGGCAACTAAAATGTGCACTTGGAGAAGCCCCCTGCGATCCTATTGGGAAACGTTTGAAAAGTGAGTTGTTTTAATGATTTGCGACCCAAAATGTTGAGTCATTTGAACTGTTGAGTATGAATTAGAGTTAAAACACAAATGGTTAGTGCTCAGATCCCTAACGAATTCAACACAATCTAGTTACAAAACAAAAATATATAGGCTTTTTGTTTATTTTTAAAGGTTTACCAATCAAGCCTCAATCTCAGACCTATTAAATAACATAAAGACGGAATAAAGATGCCGCGCCCCACCATGATCAACCACAGTGAAGCCACATTTTTTGTATGTGTGATGTGTGTGCATGTTGAAGGGTTGCCATTTGTTAAATGTTTCCCTATAATTAGGTATAATTGTATGAACGAGTAAGACATTGTTTTTGTTGATTTATAAATAATAGTTACGTTGTGCACTGCTATTTATATTAATTTTCCATTTACTACCTATTAGGTTATATTTTTCATATTTTTTGTAGTTATCGGGTATTTATTGCGTATTACCTTTTTATTGATGTGTAACATCTTTCCTCTCACTTTCCTGCAATGTTTTCTGAGGCAGTGTACCAGGAAGCCGAGCCGCGCGCTATTTGATATGACCAATGAGCGCGTGAAAATGTAGAGAGAGTTGGCCGTTAGATGGTACCGAGTAGCATTGCTTGTTTTCAAAATGATTTTAAAAAATTTCATTATAGCTGCTTGGAAATAAAATATTGACGTGAAAACTTCTTTTAGCGCGGTACGCATATTTTTAGATGAGGTAAAACATCTGGATTCGCGACACCGTTACCGTCTGGGGCGAGACGCAGCCGGCTGCCGCGCTCGCCCCATTTGATTATAAACCTTAGTTCACATGTTTACAGTCTTAATTTCTATGGAAAAGTTTACTGAGGTTCTTTGATATATTATCTACATTCTGAACAAAAAATATTGCATCATAATTATAATTACTGATTTTTAAGTGATTTATTACTAAACTCTAACGCGCCAAAATAAGTTTTCATTTCTCTCGGCACTCCCGGAGTGCAACCCGATTTTTTTTTTGGTATATTATTTTGTATCACAATAATATTACGTAAGTACTTAAATACCTACTACGAGTTGATGTTGGCGTATCAGCAAATTTCGTCTATCATCGTAAAACTACAGCAACAACAGTTTTATGTATATTTTTTTAGTGTGATCTTGAAATGATTAAGTTTAATAATTTTGAAAGTTTAATCAAAACTCTTCCAACCTAATCGCGTCAACTATGTAGTTTATTTTTGATAACTTAATATTAGCAACTTTCTTTCATCTATATTATAATGAAAATTATATACCATGTTTCTTAACACGCTGTTATAAAACTTTCAAGTGTCAATCTAATTGTCTGTTTCTCGGCCTCATTTTTTTTGACGACAAAACCGCTGATCAAACTTTTTGTCTTTCTCTCTAAAAACTTTGCAGTAACCGTCTAGATATGTGTGGCTACAGTGGCCTTATTGTAACGCATTAGCCTCAGATAAAAAAAAAATAGTAGTACTTTATTTTCACGGGACTTATAAGCTTCCTGTTTATTATTTCACGAGACTTAATAAGCTTTCCTCTTATTGATTGAGAATCCATTCTCAAAATATAATAAAATATACCTACAGCAAATTTACTTAAAAATGGGTGATGAAGTCTAAAAAACAACTACGGCTATGAAATATAACTAGGTTTTAATAGCTCTATATTCATCCGAATTCTGGGACCGCTTGTGCTACCGCCTTTGAAGCTCGCAGGTACGAGTAACCGACGAGTATCGAGCCGTTACGAACGAGCTGCGTGACTGCTGGACATTAGTTGCATAATCGTACTTATTCGGAAACACGAACGTCACCGAGGCGCCAAGTTTTCGTTGTATTTGAATTAGCTTACTTTCCTCTACTCTCCAAATTCTCTCTCTCTCTTAATTATTGACGGACGAGGCAAATGATCAAAAGGCTGGTGCTTACCTCGGAAAAAGGTTTTGTATGGCTATCCAATGAGGTAACATTGCCAGCCTTTTGGGTACTTTACCGTCAGTTATCTGAACCATGTTTTCTATCTAAGTAATTGTTTTACAGTTACAAAATAGAGCTCATGTTTTTAATAATTTAGGATACCTAGGTTAGTTTGTAAATTGTTTGTACATTTCTGTAAATATATATTTTGTTCCCCAGCGTTAGCACCTTTGGTACTGCGTGGCGCTTGCCCGCAGTGCTCCCCGCAAGAGACCAAACAGATTCAGAAGACTCTATCCTACGTGCAACGGAACTTCCCTCAGCAATGGGCTAAAATCGTACGCCAGTATGCTGGATAAGGATTAACTGGTACATTGCAAAATATATGTGCTATTAATTTATTATTACGTAAACTCAAAACGATAATCAGATGAATCGGACGAAATAAAATATAAGTAGCTTTTGTGTGTAGGGAACCTATGAAATAAATAGGTAAAATGTGTTACTTACTCTCACTGCCTTTGTATGGTATAGGAGGGGAACTTGACAGAACAACTAGGTTATAATAAACAAACACCTATGTAGGTTAGGTAGGTACCAAAGTGCCTACCTAATACTAGATCTACAACAATGGCTGCCCTTTGCACGCGTGGAACCAAATTGCCGAACTGAAATTATTCATTGTAAATAAAATACTATTAAATAAATATTATATAAACTACGTACTTAGGTACATAACGATTAAAAGGTAAAAAATACGGTGTTTGTTTTATTTGACGAAATATATTTTTTTCTCACTTCCTTACATAATCTCTACTACATGAAGTTACATTTTTATGCACTAGATCACCAAGGAACACTAACAGCCACACTCAGAGTCATTAGTAATTATTCTTCTTTACTTATTAATACGACTAGCCTAGCTCAGTTGGTAGTCGCTTGGCTTCTGCGCGGTAGGTTAAGGGTTAAATTCCCTCCCATCCCAAGACACACATTTGCGTGACGAACATTAATGTTTGTTCTGTGTCTGGGTGTTATAAAGTATCTTATGTATGTATTTAAAGATATATGTATTCTATCAGCCATCTAGTCACCATATTATAAGCTATGCTTAGTTTGGAGCTAGGTGGTATTGTGTGCATTGACCATCAATATTTTATTGGAACGAAATTCCTTATCGCGGGTTGGCGAAGGGAAAAGGTTTGGCCGAGAATAATTGTTGCGCGTTACATTACGAAAAACCGTAAGAGAAAGGGAGAATGAAGGAGACCGATTACTAGTCTCCCACATATATATACATATATATATACATACATATACATATATATTATTTAAGTGTATATATTTATGAATATAGTTATATAAGTAAGTATTGCATAAATAATCAAAATTAAGGTGAGGGGAGGCTAGACAACCCTTTATACGAAAAGGACTTCGTTCCAAACGCGTGTCCCGCGACACGTTCAGTTTATTTTTATTTATAATTATAGATTTTCTTTGTCAAATATATAATAAGAAGCGACTTTAGTATCTATTATTGATTGTAAGTGTGGCTGTACGTTGGTTCATATCCGTCTGTCTGTATGCCCCACAAACTATAGGATGCTAACGCACATGAGACGGGGCACTCCCATAGACGAAATCCTGTCCAATACCTGTTCACTCTTATCCCATATGACAGATAACTTTTATATTTTGAATGAACCTTTTAGCATCAGCAAGGTATTCATTCTACCGAGTATATTTTTTTGCTGGCTTGCATACAATTGCTTACTATTTTAAAATATTTTATTGATCTACAAAGGATAATCATAATCATAATCATAATAAACACATTGATTATACAATTAGACATTTATTAACAGAAATATACAGAATAATACACAATAATACAAAATACAAGTCAAACAGTTAAGCTATCTAAATTGCGTAAAACAATCTATAGATAGCCAAACTGGTCCAGAACATTTGATTATTTCACGGAAGCGGCCTTGAATTCAAGAAAGAAAGGCATATTTGCCTCATTTGAAAGGCAGGTCCTCAGCACCTCCCCACATGCAGCTGTCCTCACCAGCTCTAAGAGAAATCCCAGACTGTAATGGGATGCGGCAAGGGTGTCTACACAAGTAGCATCTCATATCAATGGCCCACCCATCTCTAAAGGGACAAGAGTCATCAGGCTTGTTACCATCATCACTTATCAGACTGTACAAGCCGAGAACAGCTGGTATGTTGATGTTGACATTTGGATTAGGTGTAATCTGCTTTGGAGTAGGTGTGAGCCAAATGTTGTAGTTTCATGGTGTGTAATCACATGATGATCACAGTACTATCTGGAAAAAAAATTAGAAATTTAAGCAAACATAACCAAATGCAATAATGTTGAGTTTTTAACATTCTATGTTGTTTCTATTGGTGTTTCTATGTCTATTATGCATGTATTTACAAATAAAGGTATAAATAAAAAATATTGCTGGACAATGCACACAACATCATCTATTTATGGTGACAAGATGACTGATAGAATACTTATATATTTTTAAATACATACATTTATGATACTTTATAACACCCAGATACACAACAAACTCCTATGCTTTTCACACAATTGTTTATCTTGGGAGGGAATCAAACCCTCGACTTAGAGCGCAGAAGGCTATTACCAACTGAGCTGACAGGCCAGTCGATTATGTAGTTTAACAGTCACTTGGTTCCCATAACACAAGCTCTGCTTACATTATCATTATTATTATTATAATTATTATTTAATGATTTTGGTAAGATAAGTAAGTACAATAAGTTCTTACTGGTGATTATAGCAGAAGAACACCAATAGACAGACATTTCGGTAGCAGCAGATTACGTTGGATAAGCATGTGCTCTCGAGTTGAAGCGAGAAATCTCTTCTAAAAATGCTTTCGACACACAATAATACTGCTTGCGAAGATCTTGAAAACTTCAGTCTAGAAGTCTTTCCCTCCCAGGATAAACATTTGTGTGAAGAACATAAGTAGGTAGGCGACGCATCGCCATAGCCAAACGCTTCTTACATAATAGCGCTGTCACTGTCTGGGCCGAAGCAACGCTTTTCATTCATAAGGGTTGTCGACTTGTCGCGTTCTGCAGCTTATTTATCTAATAATAAATATTAATCTATCTGTGGCGTAATGTAGGTAGGAAGGTAAGTATTTTTTTAACAATTGCATTTCAAGAGTAGGTACATAGGTAAGTGCAAACATAGCAATCATTATTAAAGTATGTTGGGTACTTGTATGTACTTAGGTATTACGTACTTACCTATTATTTGGGATTATAGCAGAAGAACACCAATAGACAGACATTTCGGTAGCAGCAGATTACGTTGGATAAGCATGTGCTCTCGAGTTGAAGCGAGAAATCTCTTCTAAAAATGCTTTCGACACACAATAATACTGCTTGCGAAGATCTTGAAAACTTCAGTCTAGAAGTCTTTCCCTCCCAGGATAAACATTTGTGTGAAGAACATAAGTAGGTAGGCGACGCATCGCCATAGCCAAACGCTTCTTACATAATAGCGCTGTCACTGTCTGGGCCGAAGCAACGCTTTTCATTCATAAGGGTTGTCGACTTGTCGCGTTCTGCAGCTTATTTATCTAATAATAAATATTAATCTATCTGTGGCGTAATGTAGGTAGGAAGGTAAGTATTTTTTTAACAATTGCATTTCAAGAGTAGGTACATAGGTAAGTGCAAACATAGCAATCATTATTAAAGTATGTTGGGTACTTGTATGTACTTAGGTTTTACGTACTTACCTATTATTTAGGAATCATTTATTATTTTTATATTTGACTGGCCTGTCAGCTCAGTTAGTAGTAGCTCTGCCTTCTGCGCTGTAGGTTGAGGGTTCGACTCCCTCCCGGGATAAACATTTGTGTGAAGAACATATAAGTAGGTATTTGTTCTATGTCTGGGTGTTATAAAGTGATATAAGGTATCATAAGTATGTATTTAAAACTATATCAGTTTACTATCAGTCATCTAGTCACCATAATACAAGCTTTGCTTAGTTTGAGATTAGATGGTGCTGTGTGCATTTTCCACCATTATTTATTACATTTATTATTATTATGCATGGGTTCTAGGCACTAACTAAACAGCTAGGCTCACTTAGGTATGAAGATTAAAGTAGGTATAGGTAGTCTTCTCTTAGGTACCTACCTAACCTTCCGACACTTGTTTAAGTTTTATTTACCTAGACTGACAGTTCAAGCCACGCCTCCACAGTCGACACTAGCGCCACCTAGAAGTCCTGTGGAGTGCAAACCCCCCGCGAAGTGCCCTCGTGCCTCTCCGACCCCCGGTGGTATGCGCGTGACACCCGCTACCGTGCCCCTCGGCATGGTAGCGGGAGGGTCCCCCCCGCCGGCCATTCGTGAGCACCCGGGTGCGCGTCCACGAACCGCCCTCCGTTTTCTGTCCTCATACTGTGCTCCAGCCACTACCCGGTGTTTTATGGAAAACATCTAGGTAGTGGCGAACAGCATCACCGCCCGCAACCACATCTGACTCCGATTCTCGCCCATCTGACTGACGAACGCAACCCTAGATGCCCAGAAACCCGCCTGCTAACACCCGAGCGGTCCGTAGTGCTACTACCACGAAGAAGCGCTGCGGCACCCGCTACTTATGCAGCCAGCAGCAGCAGCAGCTGCTCCCCATCCCCCAACTAGCCAGGGACTCGCCGGCAGCGGAACTGAGATTCCGCCCCGGCCGAAACCGGATGCTAGACGGGGGTTATGTCCATCGCCACTGATTCCTGATCACACAAGCGCCGTGTGTGCGCCGTGCGTCTTGTGTCGTGCCGTGAGAGCTCCACGTGCTGTGTGCGCCTTGTGCCGCGCACGCCTTGTGCCGTGCCATGGCTGCACTCGCCTTGTGCTGAGAGCCCCATGTGCTGCGCCACGTGCTGTGTGCGCCTTGTGCCGCGCGCGACGTGTGCTGTGCCATGGCTGCACTTGTGAGCCCCAGCACCCGCACCACTCCCCCCCCCCCATTGATTACCATGACCAAGTCCACCATAGCGCACCTAACTCCGCAGACGCGGATACAGGAAGCGCTTAAACCCCCTTGAAGGCCACCGCTAACGCCAAGATGGCAGCGTACAGTTGCAGAACGCAACAAAACCCACTGACCCAGGGGCCGTCGCCCCTGCGAGTTGAAGCCAGGGTAATGACATGGTGTCGAGACCCTTACCTAAACCCAAGATGGGAAGGTTTAGAAGATTAGAGTAGTATTTACCTACATACCTACCTAGACCATCGTACAAATTCGTAATAATGGTGGCAATTCGGTTGGTTCATTTCTAAAATTAGGAATTGTCTAATATATATTTAGTTAGTCATAGAATTTGTAAAACCTATTCGGTTGGTACCATCTAACTAAATAAGGAACGCTTAATTAAGTTCGATAAAATGAAATTAGGATAAGTTGGTAGCAGCAGAATACCAAAGGTAATTTGAAAGTTCAAAACCTAATTTTAGGTAAAATTAGTTAGGTTGGTGCCAACAGAATTGAGGCCATTGTGTACTTATTTCATCATGCCATATTTAGTTCCTGTCCTAATCTGTACCTACTTTTATGCCTATTACTTGTACAAAATAATTTCGATGTTTTATATTTTTTATAATGTTTTTATTTCATAACTTTGTACTTACTAATACGTATTACCGTGAAAAATTTAATATCGATAGACTATAGTTTGTAGACTTTAGAATAGACTTCGAGCAAGAACTCATATAAGGGGAAACCGACAGACAGACAGACGGACAAAGCGAAACTTTAATGATTCCTTGCGGACTTCGGAATTCCGAAAATGGTACATCTATACATGGCCGGCAATCATTGAACTTTAAATCCTGGCCGATTTATAGTCACATCAAATCAATCCAACCAACCAAACTAACAAACAAGCAACAGCTATTGTAGTTTCAAAAAATGACGTTGATTTTTAAATTCTGTGAGTAATTTATATTTATCCTCTCAATTCCTGAACCTATAATTAAATCTCGCAGTAATGTACAAGTGCTGTGTTGTGAGCTGTGCTAGTAAACGAAAGGACGTCAGTTTTTTTATGCTTTCGAAAAGAGAGATTGGAATCTTGGACTGGACTTCGATTGGATTAAAAGACTTCTAGACCTGAAGTTTTCAAGATCTTCGCAAGCACTATGATTGTGTGTCGAAAGCATTTTTAGAAGAGATTTCTCGCTTCAACTCGAGAGCACATGCCTATCCAACGTAATCTGCTGCTACCGAAATGTCTGTATAATGGTGTTCTTCTGCTATAGTCACCAGTAAGTACTTATTGTACATACTTATCTTACCAAAATCATTAAATAATAATTGTAATAATAATAATGATAATGTAAGCAGAGCTTGTGTTATGGGAACCAAGTGACTGATACACTACATAATCGACTGGCCTGTCAGCTCAGTTGGTAATAGCCTTCTGCGCTCTAAGTCGAGGGTTTGATTCCCTCCCAAGATAAACAATTGTGTGAAAAGCATAGGAGTTTGTTCTATAACTGGGTGTTATAAAGTATCATAAATGTATGTATTTAAAAATATATAAGTATTTTAACAGTCATCTTGTCACCATAAATAGATGATGTTGTGTGCATTGTCCAGCAATATTTTTTATTTATACCTTTATTTGTAAATACATGCATATTATACATAGAAACACCAATAGAAACAACATAGAATGTTAAAAACTCAACATTATTGCATTTGGTTATGTTTGCTTAAATTTCTAGATAGTATTTTTTTTCCAGATAGTACTGTGATCATCATGTGATTACACACCATGAAACTACAACATTTGGCTCACACCTACTCCAAAGCAGATTACACCTAATCCAAATGTCAACATCAACATACCAGCTGTTCTCGGCTTGTACAGTCTGATAAGTGATGATGGTAACAAGCCTGATGACTCTTGTTCCTTTAGAGATGGGTGGGCCATTGATATGAGATGCTACTTGTGTAGACACCCTTGCCGCATCCCATTACAGTCTGGGATTTCTCTTAGAGCTGGTGAGGACAGCTGCATGTGAGGAGGTGCTGAGGACCTGCCTTTCAAATGAGGCAAATATGCCTTTCTTTCTTGAATTCAAGGCCGCTTCCGTGAAATAATCAAATGTTCTGGACCAGTTTGGCTATCTATAGATTGTTTTACGCAATTTAGATAGCTCAACTGTTTGACTTGTATTTTGTATTATTGTGTATATTTCTGTAAATAAATGTCTAATTGTATAATAAATGTGTTTATTATGATTATCAGGGTCTTTCCTCTGTAGATCAATAAAATATTTGAAAATATTAAGCAATAGTATGCAAGCCAGCAAAAAAAATATACTCGGTAGAATGAATACCTTGCTGATGCTTAAAGATTCATTCAAAAAAAAAGTTATCTGGCATATCATATAGGATAAGAGTGAACAGGTATTGGACAGGATTTCGTCTATGGGAGTGCCCCGTCTGATGCGTTAGCATATAGGTTGTGCATCCTATAGTTTGTGGTCCATACTAAATTCTTTTATTTGTTTCTGGTAGGTATGGGGTTGGAACCTACATACCATATTAGTAGAATGATCTATGGATCTTAGATGAGTAGGTATGATTATTATTAGTTTTCATTCATGTGTTTTAGAAGAACAAAATTAAGTTCTAGGAACGGAGTTGTTTTATATTATGTAGCATCATAAGTCTGTGTGTTTTATTAATTCTGAAAAGGTTTTGTATTACAGTACCTACACATGCCACAGAATATTTATAATTACATCATCATGCTCATTTATTTATTTAAGCCTCTAAAGTTTTTCCACAGACTAAACATTACAACTGCATAACATAAAGTAAATCGAAATAGTTTCTCGTTTTCGAAGTTTTCTCGTCTATGGTTCGTGCAATGCAATGGCAACAAAATTAACTTTACATCTTTCTAAGGTTGGTATGTGCTGACGCCAATAATTTTAGCTATTTCCGGTTGATCAAGATTACATCATATTTTATTTTCTTTAAAAATATGTGAATTCTAATTGCATTTACCACTTTACAAATTCAAATATTTTTTTGCTACCGATACTTTCATACTATTATTTGTTTGTATCAAAAGATATTTACATTTGTATTTATTCAATGCTGCCACCCTATTGATGAAAAAAGAAATTATTTCGTACGCAGTCGGTGATATTTACAACTAATATTTTGCTATTGTTTTGACAAATAAAGGACGAATTTCTAGATAAACCCGCTATTGGTACAAGTATTGCCGGCTGGGTTTTCAGGAAGCATTCGATTTATACGATATTAATAAGAAAATGACTTAGATACTTGTACTCGGCGTACGCACAGTGACTCCTTGACAAAATATGGTCGTGCGTTTTGTCTGAATAGTGGTGATGTGTGATCAGACTGAAATTAGTTATTTGGACGATGAGGTGGTATGGGTGAAGCTGGGCAACTGCTGGTGGCCCGGCGAAGTGATCGCACCGGAGAAGCTCTCTCCTGAAATCCTACGATCCTATCGAAAGCCCCCGATAGCCATCGTGAAGTTCTTTCAGGAAGATGCATAGTAAGTTTGCAATTCTTATGTCTAACCTGTAATTCCTGTAAGAAAAACCTTAAAATTGTTTTATCAAACTGATCGATCTTTTGTCTTTGTACCTTTTACATAATTACTGAGTATGTATGAACTGGATGTGTGAGTGAAATATATAGGATATGTAATGTAAAACTTATGAATTATGTAAAACCCTGAATAACATACTTTAAATTCCTGTTGTGTATGAATAGATTTGACTACCTTTATTCTATTTCAGGCACAATAACATTTTGAACAGGATTTTATGCTTGATTCAAATATATTATTCCAGATAAAAATCTACTTAAATTCCTAGTTTCATCCTCATCTGTTCAGCTATTAGTGTAAAAAAACAAAAAACATTCAAACACCAATACAAACTGTCACATATATATTAATCGTAGGAAAACGGGCAGTCTGGTCTCTGGTAGATAACATAGATTTCACATATATTTATATATTTTGTGCATGATGTGGTCCCCTCTAATTGAAAGAGCAAATTTTTTGTATACAATTTATAACAAAGAAAGGTTTAGTTGTTCTAAATGATGTGTTTTTTATTGTGATTCTTTAAATAATATCCTAGAAAATGTACCTATTGTCACAGGTGTGATATCTTTCATCTTGCTATCACCTTGTCAGCTCAGTTGGTAGTAGCTATGCCTTCTGCGCTATAGGTTGACGGTTTGTTTCTCCCCCCGGGCAAACATTTGTGTGATGAACATAGGTGTTTGTTCTGCGTCTTTGTGTTATAAAGTATCATATTTATAGTAAGAGCCTGTGATGTCCTCACTGCAGGACAAAGGACTCCCTTCCCTTTCTCCAATAGTTCCTGTCTAAAGCCAGTATATGATAATGATGTATTTAAAAATATATAAGTATTCTATCAGTCATTTGATCACTATAATACTGGCTATGCTTAGGTTTGAGGCTATATGGTGTTGTGAACGTTGTCCACCAATAATTATTTAATTATCATTGAGTGGTCACTCATCATTCTGTTGGGATTCACACCGGCAAAGATAAAATTCTATGGAAATGAGAGCAGCAATCATGCTTCAGTAGTCTTATCACAAGTTAATGTTACTTCACCAGTTACGCCAACAGAAAGGATCTTGTCTAAACCACCACATTTAAAACAGTGACTGGAGTCATATTCTCAAAAACCCTCAAAGCTATTACTAATAGAGATATAGAGAGAAATTGAAATTGTTTCTTTAACTGTTCATTTATTTTCAGCGAGTTTGTGAAAAATATTAACTCCATCTACAAGTACCAATGCAGCCGCAAACATGAATTTATTAACAAAGGGCTATGTAAGTAATGAAAACAATGCACAACAAATTTAGGTACTATAATTAGGGTTCTAAAATTCACAAGAAACCCTTAAAGTTTCATCATGTATGTCTGTCTGTCTATCTGTCCATTTGTCCCTAATCAGCCCTAATGATAAAACTTTAAGTCTTATTGTGATGAGAATAAGCATGATAGGTAATACATATTAGTAGCCCTTGCAATGTTTCAAAGTTTCAAAATATGCTTTTTAGGGGTACCATACCCATACCTGTTTAATGAGTTTGATTTTTTTATGATACAGCATAGCTTTTAAGTGGTCATTTTTGATCCTACCAGCTAATCACCAGCTCACTTCATATTTTTTTTTTATATTTCTTATTAGATGGTGTTGAATTCAGTAAATAAATAATGCCATACATTTCACACAGCATTATCTGGCTCAAAGTAAACAGAGCTTGTGTAATGGGTACCATAAGACTGATATACTACTTATATATGTTTTTTTGTATATACATACATAGCAACACACAGACAAATACTTGCAGATCATACAAACATCTGTTCCAAAACCGCTTCTGTGTCTCAGCTGGAGTTTAGTCCACTGCACTACAGAGGTTGTCCAGAGGAGTACAGAGGAAGTAATTGGTTTGGTATCTGACCACTACTTATTCTTACCCACTGACTTCGGAAACCTTACCTTGACCAGTTTAATTATCTTATTTTAATTGTATCTAACACTAATCTAAACTCTCTTCTAGGCTTGTATAGAACTAAACATGGTCACATGGAAAAGTTTCCTCAAGATGTCATACGTGCTGAAACTAAAATTGGTGGTGATTTAGAAATCCTTACCAAAGATGAGTTCCGAGAAACAAAGAAGGAAAGCTATGCGGGACTCTTTGGGACTCCAGCTAAGAAAACTCCAGGCTCTTTGAAAAAAGGTATTTAAAATCTTTAATTGCTTCATCATCATATCAGCCTTTATGAAGTCAACTGCTGAACATAGGCCTCCCCAATCGATTTATGAAGTCAACTGCTGAACATAGGCCTCCCCAATCGATTTATGAAGTCAACTGCTGAACATAGGCCTCCCCAATCGATTTCCAGGAAGAATAATTTTGAATCCTTTCCATCCACCGACTTCCTGCAACCATTCAAATTCTTTACAATGTCGTCAGTCCATCGGGTGGGGGGTTAATTGCTTAGCTAGTCCTTTAATAGTACGAAATCCAGTGTAAGTCTAATCCTAGAGTTTTTAGGGATTTGTAGGGGTTGTAGGGGTTTGGAGGATTTTTTAGGGGTTGTAGGGGTTTTTAGGGGTTATTAGGGATTTGTCGGGGTTTTTAGGGGTTGTTGAGTTTTTAGGGGTTGTAGGGACATTACCTTACGTTACTTAACCCGCTAGCTGCATGCAGCTCGCGCACCACGTAACCTCTAGTTCTTTTATATAGCTAACCACCATTAGTCAATCTTATTCATGCAGACTTTGGAAGCCTTCACAGTTCACACCGCCAATATGCAGATGTTATGCGTGCGAATCTGCTGGCAGCAGCTTATCGTTACTAAAAAATAATTTGTATTAAAATTTGTTAAAATTAAAATTTTAAAATTTGTAAAATTTGACGACCTCTGTGGTGCAGTGGACTAAGGTCCGACTGAGATGTAGGTTGCGGGTTCGATTCCCGCCGCGGGACAAATGTTTGTATGATCTGCAAGAATTTGTCTCAGGTCAGGGTGTTTCTATGTAGGTATAATATGTATGTATTTACGATAAAAAAGTACCTATGTAATTAGTATATAATATCAGTCATGTGGTACCCATAACACAAGCTCTGCTTACTTTTTGGCCAGATCATGCTGTGTGAAATATTCGGCATTATTTATTTATATTTATTTATTTATTGTTTTCAGGAAGAGGCCGGCCTGCTTCTGAATCTCTTAAAAATTCGACTCCAATCTGGCAGGTAAGCAATAATTGTATTGGACGACCTGTGTGTAAGCGCAGTGATCGAAGGCCCTCATGAGACGCAGATGGTTGCGGGTTCGATTTCCGCAGCTGGACAAATGTTTATATGACCTGGAAGTATTTGTTGCGGGTCTGGGTATAGTTCTATGCATAATATGTCAATAAGTGCTATATCAATGTGGTTCCAATAACACAACTCTGCTTTTTGTGGGGCTAGATGACGCTGTGTAAAATGCCGAGCAATATTTATTTATTATTGATAAATGTAGGATTGTAGTCTTCCAAAATATGATCATATTGCTTGTTAATAGGATACAATACAATCATATTTGTTCACAAAGCAAAATCTTATGTGACTCTTGACATATGGACCTATGGAATAATTCAACAGCAATCAATCATAATATGTTCTACTTTTACTGATGCACTAGAAGAGTTATCGGCTAACATGTAATTGATGTTGGATGAAGATCGCCTAAGGACTTTTTTAAGCTGTAGTGTATTAAAGAATAAAAAACCATGCCAACAACAGGAAAAAAAAGCCTTTTTAAGATGTGTTATGTCTAGTCAGAGGCACCTCGAGACATATTTGAATTATGCCCACATTTTGTACAGAAGTTAGTATTCCTAATGTGACAGGTTGCAAGACCACTGCCCCCTTCAGAAATACTAACCCATGACTGACACCTTTTGATTTAGGGTTCTGTGGTGTGCCAGTTTCTTAAAAATGTTTATTTTCAACATATGAAAAAAAAAAGACTACCATAATCACTCACCACAAATAATGCTATGCGTGTTTAAACACTTTAATTTAATTTCGTACCTGCCTTCCTAAATACTATGTAATTAAATGACTAATTTGGCTGTAATTTTTATCAAAAGATTGGCTAGTTTTATATGTTTGGTGATTTGAGTAACATATGCATTATTATCTAATTTTGTATTTCAGATGAAAAGCAAGACTGATTACAAGGTGCATATTTTGGTGCAAGGATCTAAGTCAACAGCTCCTCCTGAGTTACCTGCCACACCAGGGGAATCGGCAACTCCATCAACTAGTAATGCAGAATGCCCACCCGCAGAGCCATCAACATCCACAGAGCCATCCACATCCACAGAGCCATCAACATCCACAGAGCCATCCACATCCACAGAGCCATCCACATCCTCATCCACTGAACCTAAATCAGATTATAAACCTGACATAGTACAGGCTCCTTCCATCTCAACCATCCAAACACCTACCGCTCCACCTACACCATCGTCAGGCTCGGGCATCTACGCTTGTCACGCCTGTTCTTTCACAACCACTCGACTTAACGTTTTAATCCTACACAACAAATCACACAGCGTCTCATTCATGCCCTACACACCTACACCGGTTAAGAAAAAACCTGTTATTAAAACACCTGTAAAGTCTACGCCCAACTCTTCGAAACCTAAACAACGCAAACCGCGGAAAGAAAAACCAGATAAGCCCGTTAAAACTATTAACAAGAAACGCTTATTAGAAGACAAGATATCTGATGTCGAAAGCAAAAAACAGAAGACGGATGAAGAGATAAAGAGCAGCTTGTTGGCGGATTGGGATGACGACGTCGACGACGAGTCTAACGATGAGTCTGCGACGGCGACGGCGGCGGCGCAGTCCCCCGAGATCCCGCTGGGGGCGGAGTCCCCGGCCGTGCCGACTGCGGCCGAGCTGCCCGCTGCGCAAGTTCCCAGCGACCTTTCCCCACCTGACAAAAAACCCAATAACTCCCCATACACCGAGAAACCTGAAGCATCAAGCGATTCCAACAAGTACGAATTTTGCGAGGATGAAGATTGGCCTGTCGAGGCTGACGCGGGCAGAAAGATTCCCCGAGTCAAGAACCCGGTGCGCACCGAAGAGACGAAAAGCATTAGCATCGACGAAGACGACATGGCCCGAGAAGTTGCCGAATTGCTCAACAAAACTGCGGTACCAGAGCTGCCTTCTGTGCCGGAACCCTTAAAAGTAGAGGAAAATTTTCCTGAGCCTTCGGTTGCAAAATCACCCGATAAAACGCTCGACAACTCGTCTGGTACGGCACCGGATGTCCCGGAGGTTCCACAGACGAAAGCTATATTTAAAACAAAAACATTTTTTCGTAGCCGACACTCTAGAAGCCAGGATGCCATTGGAAAATATGTGGCAGAGCAGTTGAATAATGTAGAAAAGATGGATATAGCTGATTGTGAACTCAATGGTTCTGATAATGCGTCTTCTCCAGAAGCAAGAGATTCACCGCCGATCGAGCACGTTAAGGTTGCTCGATTAGCACCTAAAATACAACTTAAGAAAATGAAAGCAGAAGCCCAGTTGAGAGAAAAAGAGAGAAATCGTTTCGAGCCTTCTGCCGACCCATACAGCCTGTTGTCCGATATAATGGGGCAAGACGAAAAGTCTGAGTCGCCTTTCGAAGAAGTAAAAGAAAAGGAAAATACAGACAGAATGTTGATGCCGAAGTCGACACAAAATGTGCTGTACCCAACGCCAGAAATAATACCCGTAACAGAAATAGATCCTCCAACTGAAGAAATAGAAAATGCTACTAACTATGATGCATCTACTGAAGGTGAAGACACATGTGAAACAGTTATTGAGGACTATCATCAAGCGACTGAAGAGTCCGAATCCAGCCAAGGAACTTATGGCATAGAAATAGATCACGATGATTGTGAAAAGGCGGAATCCAGTCGAGGAACTTATGGCATCGAAATAGATCATGATGAAAGTGACAAGGCGGAATCTAATCAAGGAACTTATAGCATAGAAATAGATCATGATGAAAGTGACAAGGTGGAATCTAATCAAGGAACTTATGGCATGCAAATAGATCACGATGAATGTGAAAAGACGGAATCCAGTCGAGCTCCTTATGGCATAGAAATAGATCATGATGAAAATGAAAAGACGGAATCCAGTCAAGGAACTTATGGCATAGAGATAGATCATGATAAAAGTGAAAAGGCGGAATCCAGTCAAGGAACTTATGGCATAGAAATATATCATGATAAAAGTGAAAAGGCGGAATCCAGTCAAGGAACTTATGGCATAGAAATAGATCACGATGAAAGTGAAAAGGCGGAATCCAGTCACGAAACTTATGTCATAGAAATCGATCATAATCAAAGTGAAAAGGCGGAATCCAGTCAAGGAACTTATGGCATAGAAATAGATCAAGATGAAAGTGAAAAGGCGGAATCCAGTCACGAAACTTATGGCATAGAAATCGATCATGATGAAAGTGAAAAGGCGGAACCCAGTCAAAGAACTTATGGCATAGAAATCGATCATGATGAGAGTGAAAAGGCGGAACCCAGTCAAAGATCTTATAGCATAAAAATAGATCACGATGAAAGTGAAAAGACGGAATCCAGCCAAGAAACGTATGGCATTGAAATAGATCATAATGAAAGTGAAAAGGCGGAATCAAGTCAAGAATCTCTAGAAGTGGTAGTCCATAATTCGGAAATTTTGTATCAGGATAAAATTAACAAAATTGAAGCTCCTGGTATAAAAGTGCCCGAGCAGATGCTGAGTGATACGCCCGAGCCTACTGAGCCATTTATTGAAGAAGAGATACCTGAACAGCCAACCAAACCTTTCATGAACGAATCTACGGCGTCTGCCGTTGACGCATTGCTGAGTGTGTCCCGAGAGGCTGATCGAGTGACGAGAACCATAAGCGACGATCCTCCTGAAGACCTATTTGAAGATGATAACAAAGAAGGATCAATCAACAACAATGAAGAAGACACTGAACGAATAACGGCACCTGAAAATGAACAAGTAGTGGTTATGGATGCAGAGATAGAAAAAGACCCAGATCAAAGTATGTTCTCTTTAAACGAGGAACGTGAAGAATTGGATAAAACTGCATCTCCCAAAAATGAAGATGTAGTAGCTGGTTACCTTTCGATAAACACAGAGACGAATAAGGTTGTGCTTTCTAAAAATGAAGCAGAAACACTAGCTACTAGTGAAGAATATGAAAGTAGTGTGTTTTCTTCACACGTAGAAGAAGTATCTGCCTCGCCTAAAGTTGAAGAAATTGTGTATGAGAATGTAGAAGAACATCCGGCAGGCAATGAACAATTGGATAAAAGTGTGTTTCTTGATAGTGAAGAAAATCTTGTTTTAAGCGAAGAATCAAATAAAAGTGCGTTCCATAATTACGAAGAAAAACAGGAAGAAAACATACAGAATGTAACCAGAAATGAAGTACATATTCCCGAAACCCACGTAGAAACAGAACCTGTTATGATTCACAGCGGTTTCTCTGAAAATGAAGAAGAAAATATCTCAACTCAAGAGTCTGAAGTAGTATCCAAAGAAAGTACTTATTTGCAACACGAAAAACAAATTCCAGTTCAAGATGAGACAGAGATACCTATTGACAATAATCCAGATGAATACATCACAAACTCAGAAATATTTCAAAATGAAGAGGTCGTTACAACGCCGCACCATATTGAGTTGTCACAGGTAAATGAGGATGTGGTTGAATCTATTGTTGAAAATGTGCCATCGGAGTCTGACCTGCAAGTCGCAGAGGCTTTGATAAATTTGCCAGCAACCGGACTGCAAAGCAACACTCCAACTGAACAAATAGAAAATCATAATATAATGTCTATGGCTTTTGAATTAGACAATGTTCAGGAAGAAATAATTCAAGCATCAGAAGTGGATACTGTACCCTCAGAAAAAACAATTGAAAGTACAAGTAAGTCAGAGCAACACTCATTCATTAAGAACGACGAATCTGTGAATGTTCGCTTTGAAACTGAACAAGAAAAATGTGAAAATCTGAACGCTGCCCAATCGTTGTTACACATGTCTGCATCTATTGAACATACAATTGGGATCCCGGAGCCTATGGACACTAGTGATATGTCTGAGCGTATCTTACTTAACGTTAGACAAAATAATGGTATTGGTAACAAAATAGAACAAAATGTGTCTAAAATATCTACTGAAATTATAAAAGAGCCTGAAAAAGTCAAGAAGTCATTCCTTACTACCTCGTCTAAATTGTTAAAAATGTTAGAAGAGCCCAGTAAGCCTAAATTTGCTACAACCAAATTCACACCATCGAAGCATATTGTTATGCGCGGAAAGGAGAAAATCCTCAATTTTGACGTAGCTAAAGCGTCTTTTAAAAGCAAACCGAATTCGCCAAATCAAAAAATAATTATCCGTCGTACGACACCCAGTAAGACTGTCCTCAATAATATCAATGAAATACCGAGTCAGGATAAATTAATTTTATCACGGAGTAACCCGTCGCAAGATGGCTCGTCTGTACAAAGGTTTACGATCCAAACTACACCCGATGCGCCCTCTGACGCTAACACTATTATTATACAACAAAAAATTAGAAAACTTTCGAAACCAGCTACTAAAATCCAAAAAGTAAAACAGCATACCTCGCTTGTCACTACAGTCAGTGAATCTAACCCTGTGGCTGCGACATCATCGGTCGACAATGCGCTGTTCGATATCAATTCCATGCCCATAGTTCTGTCAGAGGATCTCATTACTGCAGAAAGTATCGAAAAGATGCCAGTGGTTATGTCTGATGCAGCTATCAACCCTGTAATAACGCAAACTCATCAGCCGCCCAAACCAATAAAACCGAAACTCAATATAACAGCAAATGAGAAGATCACAGTAACAAGTATGCCGAAGAAACAAGAAGTTAAAACATTGTTAATGAATTCAATCGGCGAGGTACAGAATAAGTCCACAACTCCAAACATTCTGTCTAAATCAGCAAAGTTACGTGCTGCGAAACCGATGCTTGTCATAGATAAGACAACTGGAAAGCAAAAAATTATCATGACAAAAGCTGAGCCTACAATGAAAGAAGTCAAACAGATACAAAACGCACAAACATTAATACAAAAGACGCCAACTTTGTTAAAGAAGACGTCTTTGGCTCAAAAAACACCCACAGTGGTACAAAAAACACCGACTTTAGTACAAAAGACAACAACCTTGATACACAAGACACCAACCTTGATGCAAACGACGCCAACGTTGTTACAAACGACGCAAACTTTATTACAAGCGGCACCAACTTTGATACAGGCTGCAGCTCAAACAGCTAAACAGTCATCTCAAGCTGAAAAATTTATTATATTACCGACACAAAATGCAACACGTACCGGACGAACACAAAAAATAGTAATAGATCCGCAGACCGGTAAGGCCCACATGATCCTGAGCAGAGGAAAAGAGGTGTCCACGACTACGGCTGAGAATAAACCAGTTTCTGCAAAATTAGTACCATCAAAGACCGAAACGAACCCTCCCGGCAATACAGTCATGATCATCACTAACGCACAAGGTGCACAATCTAGAATAGTCCTCACTCCAGAACATGAGAAAATTCTGTTTCCTAATAAACAGCAACAGAAAGGGTCGCAATTGAAAACCATCGCGCATCGTATAACCACATCGAGTGCACTACCTCAATTAAAAACAGTTCTGAACCCTCCCTCCATGAGACAAATCGTCGCTTCTGCGAAGACTCCTACGAGAATAGTTCCAAAGCAAAAGAACGCGATCATCACATCCAAGGGCCAGCTGATCGTCGGAGGCCGCGTCGCTACAACGGCTCAGAACATAGCTCCGATGCCGGAAATACGACACGCGCCCAAGCGGTTGTTGCAAACCGAACCGAGAAAACTCGTGCAAGCCATCCAGAAAACGAACTCTGAGCCTATAATATATCTGCAACAAAAATCTGGCGCGGTTATGCAGCTGACCGCTTCGCAGTTTGAGCAGTTGCAAAGAACCGGACAGATCGTACAGAAGACACAACCCGCTCAACCCTCTCAGGAGAGAGTGATCATCCAGAAGTCGAGGACGATCGTCGAGGCGGGCTCGAGTCAAAAGTTGAGGGCTCGAAAAACGCCGATGCACTCGCCAACGCTGGCCAAGAAAAGTAAACACCAGCACGAGATCGCCATCGCGCCAGCGCCCGTGCCTCCCGCGCGTCTGTCTCCGCTGCTGCCCGCGCTCACTCCCATTCTGAATCACAGCGCGACCCTCCCCACCGGCTCGCCCGCTCTCGCGCCGGCCGTCACCTACGCCTCCGCATCGGCTATTTCAACAGTGGCGAGCTCCTCTTTTACGGATTTCGAAAACTTCGAGGAAATGCTCCCGTCGACCGCTATCGCGCGCCAGCCGACGCTGGAGCTGACGCCGCTCGCGCCGCAGCTCCCCGCGGAGCCCGCCGAGCCCGCGCCCGCCCCGGCCCCCGAGCCGACCGCGGCGCTGGCCGACGGGCAGCTGCTGGCCGTGCCCGGCGAGCACTTCGGCGGTCCCGTCGGCTCGTTCTACCTGTGCTTCAAGGAACAGGGGAACTACACGCCGATCGACAACAGACCGCTCGTGCTCGAGAACAATCAGCTGGTGCCGATGGCGGAGATGTGCGCGCAGCCGCCGCCGCCGCCGCAGCCGGAGCGGCGCGACATCCTGTCCGCCGCGCTCGCGAACAGCGACGTGTTCCACGCGGACACGTCCGACGCACCCGACTTCCGCGACCTGAACGCGAACGTGTCGGTGCACTGCCGCGTGTCGGAGACGAGCACCACGCTGCACCAGCCGATCATGACTCCGCAGGAGCTGCCGAGCTCCGCGGGCGCGGAGCCGCCGGCGCCGCCCGCCTCGCTGGAGGATGGGCTCGCGGTGATCGGTGTGACGTCACACTCGGTGCCGACCTCGCTGGAGCTGCCGATCACGGTGACGGATCCGCGCATCGCACTGCGCACCTCCGACCCGCTCGGCGGCGCCGGTTACGGCACCACACTGATGCCCTCGCCGGGAGCCGAGCTCTGCTACGTCAGCGCCGAGGAGTCCATCTCGATGCCGCTGCTCACTGAGGAGGAGGACGCGGGGGGAATGACCGGCGGCAAGTCCATGCCGATCCTCACCGATGACTTAGGAGAGCGCGCGGTCTCCTGCGTGGAGTCCGCGCTGTTGGGATCGCCACCATCCCTCGGCATCGAGACCGACGATGGGGCCGAGGTCGCGTGGACGCGACGCCTTCTGACACCGGGCTCTGATGCTTCGGACCTCTCCGTGGAGATCTCGATGCAGTCTTCGGTCCAACTATCCGTCGGTGACCTGGCCGACCACACCTAACGAACGGATCGATTATATTTCTCGCGCATCACTTCTGTTACTTTGTGGACGTTATTCTCGCGTGTCTATTCAGGGCGCCGGCACCGCGGCCGAGTAACGCACGTTAAAGATTGACTCGAAAAAGCCGATTATGCGTTTCATTAGATTGATTCTCTAGCCCATAACATTAAGTACTATTATTAATAGCTCCTATAACGGTAATGTAGCTGAGTGGCGCTTTTAACGTTTAGTTTTATACGCTGTCCAGACCTGACGCGTTCCCTTAATTTTTTAATGTTCTGTCCAAGTTTTGGAAAAACGGAACACTTTATTTATTAAACCCGTTTCAAGAAATGTGCAATAGTTTACCTTGATGTAATACTTTTTGCTTAAATGTGTGATCATGTCGTATTATGAGTTTATTTAATTTTGTTTAATTCTTTATGATGTAAAAGGTTTCGAATGAAGAGTTACATTACAAGATGCGTTTGACGGTGCCGCTAATATTTGTAGTTTAGAAACGCGTTTGAAACGCCGCTTTCCGTTCAAGTGTAAATGTAAATGTTCGTAAGCAGAGTCTGCTTGATAGCTGTCTGTCCTTATCTGCACTTGTCATTTAAACTGAAAATATGTAAGGGAAGCGTTTTACTATGGTATGGAATATTTAGCCCTAAGAATTTACGATTGTAAATTTAAATATAATTATGATGTTGAAGTATGTGTAATATATAAAAATTAAAGATTATTATAGTATTTTTATAAAATGTAAAAGGAAGGTTATGTGCACAGATTTTGTACAAGGTCGTTGTTAGGGTTGTTACGAGTGGTAGGCGCCATCTAAGACGGTCGGTTCATACAAAATGGAACTGAACATTGAATGTATATCATACTCCTAAGTGTTATATTAAGTACAATATTGTTAAAGCAAGTTTTTTTTTTAAATTATGATAAAGCACTTTTTGTTTGAGTGATGTATGTTAAACCTAGATCGGTCTATAGTCTATGAAAGATAATTGAGTCTTTAGTAATAACTTCTGTGTAGTTTTAATAAATAAATTTTAATCAATATTCTGGTATTATTTTTATGCAGAGCTCCTAAATAATCAGATATAAACACCCTCTAGGTACACATAACACAATGTCACTTTATTATTATATAGAGGGCTCTATTTCGTAGATGTTGAAGGCGAGGGTAAGTGTAAAAGTAAAAAAAAATTAATTCAATAGTTTTTATTCCTTGGAATTCACATAAGAAAATTTAAACGATGTTAGGAAAATAATATTGCATTGCAGTCGAGGTGTTAATACATTTTACTGTTTATATACAATGCGTTAGAATCCTTTTTCCTATCGTATCACAACTTTGATGTTATAATTTTACTACGATCTACTAAACTACAAACTACGGTAACAATGATTTATAAATTCGTTATTATATGACAAGTTGCATAAAACAACAAAATCTTAATGAATGACACTTAATTCTATAATACTTTAACGAATAAAAGATAAGAAACTTACTTTTGGGAGTGCTATACATTGTTCAAAGTTATAACAATCTACAACAGACAAATTGATCTCTTTCTTTTATAAAAAATATCTTGATTACATAAAACTATTGTACAAAATATGCAAAAACTATTTACCTACATCAATTGATATTTCGATGATGGTATTGCTTATGATTATCACAAGATGATAGAAACAATCCTTAGATTAATCCGGCACATTCCCGCTTGATTATAGTCTGATTTATTAAAACAGAAGATAAATATAAGCGTGAGGATGCTACTGCAAGGCTTGTCGCGTGGTGTTTGGCAGGAAGAGGCACATGAGACCGCCACTGGCGAGTAGGACGGCCACGATGAAGGTGGGCGCGGGACAGTAGGAGTCCAGCAACGCTGCGATCACAACGTTGCCTATGATGCCTCCTAACCGAGCCGCGACCATGGAAACCGCTACTCCAGTTGCACTAAAACAAAGTAGGTAACAGTTAAGAGTTGGCCTTAGGTAACTTAAACCAAAATGTTATTTTTGCTCCATTTCATCCTATTCCAGCATCTGTCACTGGATTTCATTATGAAAATCAGAACGGACCATTTCATTTATCGTGCAAAAATTAACAGCTGGATCCTAATTGATGTTTGCATACTACTCTTATTAGAACTCGCGACAACTAGCAATAGGCATTAACTTTACGATTACTGCTGTTAAAATATATTTTTTGTACTCTGCTATAAGCGTATTTTTGCTTGCATGTGGGCTACAAGCTAGTACCTAATAGGCAGCGGCTGGCATTCGTAATAGAGATTTTTTATGACTGATTTCGCAGATATTGCTGCCGCCTCTCATTGCTGCCGCCTCTCATTGCTGCTCTACATTACATATACGTAATCACTCTGTAGGACATTTTAGTGGGTCAAGTGAGTAGTTCACCCAAGATCGTGCGTTTTTCAAAGTGATTACCAGTCCGCTGATGGCTCGTGCTTTTACCTTATTCATATCACAAGTTTTACGAAGAAACTTAAACTAACAATTTAGACTTTTGAGCCGGTTTAATTATAGATACTTATTATAACTGAAATACGTTGGTAGGCTTTTGAAAGTTACCGTAAATTGGTAGGGAAGACCTCGGTGATAAGGCAGTCGAGCGACGCGTTACCGCAGGATATGACGGAACTGAAAATAGCGCTCACGATGAGGTTGTTGGTTTTGTTATACACAAAGTACATGGCGGCTGAGCAGGAGCCGGCTGAGAATGTCGCAAACACTGAAAAAGAAAAAAATATTTATAGTACCGCAACATGTTTTTAAAGAAAAACTGAATACAAAAATCGACGTTTTTAACTTTTAGAATGTCTAAGAAAACCGTCTTGAAAATAAGTCCTTACCTAAAAAGAACTTTCTTCCAAGCCTATCCATCCCAAGTACAGCGAAGATATTTGATGGTATAGCGGCAGCAACTGTGATAAGAGATTCCATAAAGACGTCGGAGTTGATGTGCGCGTCGCAAGCTGATGATTCCGAGTGGGTGCCATACTTCGTGACGTACGCTGTGACTTGACAAATGTCGGCTTCAGCGTTGTCGTGGTCACGGGACCACTCGTCGAAACGGTTGAACATCTCGGGGAACCACATCATCAGGCCATAGTACCTGGAAATCATATAATAAAATATCATTGCTCAAGGGTGGAAGAGAACTTCGGTGATTTTCATAGTGGATGAACGTTTAAAAATTGACTTACCCGATATGGAATGTAAAGTTGATTGTGATAGAGATCGTTGTAAACTTGAGTATAGGCGGTACAAATAATTGCTTGCTGTGTTCCACAATATCGCTGAGCATTTTCCTCATCTTTGATTTGGGTTCTTTATTTGCCTCTATTTGCTTTTCTGGTTTGCTGTAATGAGAATCTTCGACTATAACCTGTTTGACGGGGTATTCTTCCTTGTTACGACCAGTGTTCATTAGGTAGATTCCTCGGAAGACTTCTAAGGCCTCTTCATGACGGCCTGACGATATTAAGAACTTCGGTGACTCTGGCAGGAGAAATAATAGACCAGCCACCACGAATGAAGGCATTGCCATAACCAGTAAGAAAATACGCCAGGAGTTGTAGACGAAGTAGGGCGTTGTTACACCAATTTCTAAAAAAGAAAACTACTGTAGCATAAAATACAAAGAGAAAGACCAAACAGCATTAACTTCGTTAGAGTGTTCGTACCACTAGGAATGATCACCCAGGCCAGACCAGCGACAAACAAGTTGCCGAGAGTCCAGAAGGCAGCCATGAAGCTCAACATAGCGCCTCGCTTCTTTTTAGGCTGAAACTCCGCGAAGTACGACCATATGACTGGGCCCGATCCTCCCAATCTGTAAAAGGATTTGTTTTTAATGAAAGCACTATGTTCTAATAATATATTGTAAAAGGTGCAATAACGGCTGGGTAGGTAGGTACTTACGCGGCGCCGTTTATAAACCGAAACAACATGAATAGCTCGTAGTTCTGGCTGAAAGAAGACGCGACAATGGCGATGCCGTTGATGATGGAGATGGCGATGAGAACGCGTTTGCGGCCGAGTGAATCCGCCACGGAGCCCCACGCGTACGCGCCCACCATCATGCCAATGAAGATTATACTGTTCAGCCATCCCTGGAAACAAAACGACCGCTGTAAAACATTGTTCTTAACTACATGAGCTAAGAAAAATAGTTTTAATTGAATGGTTTTTGACGTGATAAAGTCTTATCGATGAAAGCCGGCTGCACGCACGGAAAAGCATGACTCATAGTCACGTTCCGCCTGAGCCGAGCGTGCAAGCGAGAGCGCGGATCAAGCGATAGAGAGGCACGATAGGTTTATCAATGTTTTCTTATGACGTTATCACTTATCATCCGTAAACCGATTCTACAGACAACCATTTTTTTTTATGATTAGCTCCTTGACTGCTGTGGGCCAAAATCACCACTCAGTGGAGCCCTGAGGAAGGGAGACGGCGCCGTGGCAGACCCAAACAGACATTGCGAGATGATCTCGACACCTTAGAAAGAGCTTGAGTCAAATTAAGTAGATTGTAATCGAGATGACTGGAGAGATCAAGCGGAGGCCTTTGACCAGGTGTGGGACATAATGGGCTAATCGTAATGGTAATCTACTATATATTTGTCAAATACATCACGAAATTTGTTTCACTCACTCATTCATCACGAAATCTCAGAAACCACCGAACGGATTGAAATGAATTTGGTATGCAGCTTGCTCTAGGGCCGTAGGTGCTCGCTAAGAAAGGTTTTCAAAAAATTTACTCAGGATTATGGCCAAACCGCGATTATGCTTTGTAATTATTCCGAAACATTCATTTGTTCAATTATTATCTTGCTATTTTTTATGTACCACCCGGGCAAAGCCGCGGAAAACAGCTAGTCGTACCTAAATAAAATATTACTAATGGAGGTTGTTACAAATATCCGCTTGTTTGCGGATTCATTATTTAATTTAAATTATCTATAGTGTTTTAAGTTTTTGGAACTAAGAATCGTTATTAAGAAGTCTGCTTTCTTAGAATCAACTTTTGGTCACCTTAAATACTGCTATCGTGTAGATTTTATGTCACACACATTGATGAACACTTTCGCTGACACGTATCGAGTCGGACAGGTTTTTTTACCCGACTGCTGACTGCATAAAAGGCGTAATGTTTTACATTAAATGCTTACATATAGCATAGCATAATGCATATAGCTCGCAGTACTGATAACCGTTGGGGAATAAAAGTTCTCGAATGGTGATTTCGGAGCTAAGTGCCGACTTTCGCACTTTGCCGACTTTTGCAGTATTCAATACAGGTAATAGCCGAGTGCCGACTTTAGGAAATTTCTATGCATTTAATTGTTTATCGACGACTTTCGCATGCTGTCGACATTTTTAATCTTTATGCAATCATTAGCGTTTTGACGACTATTAAATTAAGTCTTGTATATTTAAGCGGGTTGTCGAACATATGTTAAGTCTAGAAGGTAATAAAGTAATAGCATTTGGCAAAGTACGAGTTGTATTAAAGTTGTATTGTATTGTAATAGTAGAATTGGTAAATTTCTAATCCTTTAAGAAAAGAAAAATAAAAGAAAGAATCTATTATCAACGTTTATTTATTATTAATAACAGTTCATAGTTGGGTAATTATGTAGTTAAACAAATTTTTAAAATCGCACTTTGCTGAGTCTCATTAAACAGGTCTTTACTTTAATCGATCCGATTTTTTAA
This sequence comes from Lampropteryx suffumata, assembly GCA_948098915.1. Lineage (NCBI taxonomy): Eukaryota > Metazoa > Arthropoda > Insecta > Lepidoptera > Geometridae > Lampropteryx > Lampropteryx suffumata. Next base: position 13,179,705 of record OX402561.1, read on the forward strand.
ATAATCATCTGTGATCTTCTTTATACGTTCGTCTCTTAATTTAAATTTGTTAAATTGTTTTTTGGAAATTGTTAGATGCATGTTATTTATTGTAACGTTGTAATCGCAATGAACACTTTCGTCGTTTAGATGTTTTATAGGGAAAAAATGTGGTTTCTTGGACCCGACGATCTTATTTAATCTGGAATGCCTACGACATTGTGGTTCTATGAGGTCTTCCGTAACAGCTCATGATTGCAAATTTATCATATCTCATCCACTGTTTAACGTAGTCAACGAAATCATTCCAGGCAGAGGTGTTGCCAGAAGAAATTTCAAAATTAATCGAAAGGAAGCCCTCAGGAATATTTGCTGGTGGCAGATGTGCTAGGGCTGTATATAATGCTATTTATCTTTCTGTTAGTATTTGGTATGTCGGGTGGGTGGTTACATTAATTCTTTAAAATACGAAATATTTTATATATTTACCAATCTATTCCTGTGAAAACACGTCTGAACTTATTTTCAAGATCACATCCGCAATGTCAATGGATACAAGAGAGCAATAACATTAGGTACCTAAGTAAGTCAATTAGGTATCTTATCTTTCACATTGCATCAAATAACAAAAAGGTTATACCTAGTTTGATCTATTAAATATATGACATCTCAATGCATTCTAAGCAGAAATAAACCAAGCGTGCCATGGAAGTATAAAACTGAAGTAACGGAGGCGCGGCACTTGAACCCCCAACATTTTTGAACTCAATTGTACCACAGTCGGCATCGTGCTTTCAGAAGTATCGAAGTTTATAATAGTAGGCAAAGTACTCATAAAATACGAAAATCTATAAAAAATCGTTGGTAAGCGATTAATTGCATAGAAATTTCCTAAAGTCGGCACTCCGCTACGAAATCCGATTGGCGACCAAGGACAGGAAAACGGAGCGTAGGACGACCCCCTACCCGATGGACTGACGACATTGTAAAGATCGCAGGAAATCGGTGGATGGAGGGCTCAAAATCTTTCTTCCTGGAAATCTATTGGGGAGGCCTATGTTTAGCAGTAGAATTGTTAAAGGCTATATGATGATGATGTATGATGATGAAATGCTTACATTGTCGTGTTATTATATTAGATACACTTACTTTGGTCTGTGTCGTGAGGTTTAGGTCGCACTGTGCGGAAGGCAGGATGAAGGACATCGATATGACGTCCATCTCCTCCGAAGTGCTGACGAGGCCGCACACGGCGAGCAGCAGGTAGTGAAAGCGTCCATATCCTGAAGGAAACATAAAATGATCGTCAATAAAACAAACGGAAATCAATTGGTTAAATAATACTTAATTACATACATTCATTTTAATAATAATAATAATAAATAATGCCGGACATTTCACACAGAATCATCTGGCCCCAAAGTAAGCAGAGCTTGTGTTATGGGTACCTGATATGACTGATACACTACTTATAGTTACATATTAATTATACATAGAAACACCCAGACCAGAAATAAATACTTGCAGATCATACAAACATTTTTGTCCCGCTGCGGGAATCAAACCGGCAAACTTCTGCGTCTCAGCCGGGTCTTGGCCCGCTGCGCCACAAAGGTCGTCAAAGTGAGCTTTACTGCATACGGTATGCAACATACCTAACCGCTTTTTACCGACTTCATAGTAAGTTCCCAATTCTGTTGTTTTTTTATCTCTAACTCGTAACTCCGTAATTTATGAACAGATTTTAAAAAAAATATTTTTTTCATGTGTTTTTTACTTCCCGATTCTTCAAAAAAGGAAAGGGGTTCTCAATTTGGTTGTATTTTTAAGGGCTTAAATTTAAAAATAAATAAAATAAAAGGTAAGTACAAAATTGGTATATATTTTATATATCTTAAAACGCTAGGCTTACATTGCAAAATGTAATGTCAATTGTCAATGGGTGTACATTCAGCATCTGCTGTTAATAGGTACATAGGTAGTAGATAGGTATACCTACCTACACAGCGCTGTTTTTCAATTTGCCCACTCGGATAGTCCTTCAACGAGAGATAAGAACAAGCAGGGCAACCTTGCTTAGGTTTAAAAGGGTACATTTATGTGATTTGTAATCAGATCTATTAAATTAAAAGTACCAAAAGTAGATTCAATGAAGTCGGTTTTCTTTTTAGTTTTTAAAACGTAATTAGCAATTATATCCCACGTTTACTATGCATTGCTCGTAGCACTGCGCATTAGTTCCTCTAGAGTCGCCGGTCATGTTGCACAGGTCACATGATTTCGATAAAATGTTGTTTTTGACGATGGCCTGACACGAGGCAGGTTCTCAGAATAGCTTGTTTACACCGAGGGACTACCATTGGAATGCAACGTGAGCACAACTCATTCATGAATCGTAAGACATGGGCGTATCCAGGATGGTGCGACACTCAAACAAAATAGTTCCAGCACTTGATAATGTTACTTGAACGTAATTTTAATGATTACTATCTTACTATGAATACAAGTCGAATGTTTCATTACTCTACTTTAGAACAGTTGAATTAATAATTCCTTGGAATTTGCATTAATTATGTAACTTACTAGACATAATTTCTTTGAGAGACCCTTGTTCTATTTTGTGTAGAAGTGATAAAAGTATATGTTTTTATATAAGTATAAGGAAGGATAAACATTAGAAATAAATTATAAATTTTTATTGTATTAATGGTTCACTATTTTGGCAAAAATGGCTTACACATAAAAGATATATGCATCGCGGGCTTTTGTGTAGGACTATATAAGATAAACATTTCCATAATACATTATGTATCTACGTGTATTTTTAATAGCAGATGGCAGATTTTTTCCTACTTGACACTTATCGTTATAATTTAGACAATTCACACAATATCTTTATAAATTATAGACTATGTGTTATTCTGATGTATAAGCTATATTATTGTAAAGTTTCATTTAAATCCATTTGGTTATTTTTACGTGAAGAAGTAAGAAATATCCATAAGTATACACAAACATTCGCGTTTCTACACTAATATTATAAAGAGGAAAGATTTATATTTGTGTATTATTGTATTTTTGTATGTAACGAATAACCTTAAAAAATACTGGACCGATTTCAAAAATTTTTTTACCGTTGGAAAGCTACACTATCCCCGGGTGACATAGGCTGCTTTTTATCCCGGGAAAATTGGTTTGTTCCGGGAAAAATCTTCAACGTGGACAGCTGGTATAATATAATTTTCACTCAAAACGGGATATTTACCATGATATATGAGTTTTTCTGCTTCTCGATATTTCGGCACAGTTGCATGCGCCATGATCACGAGATAAACTGAGTTTATCTCGTGATCATGGCGCATGCAGAAAAACAGAAGCAGAAAAACTCATATATCATGGTAAATATCCCGTTTTGAGTGAAAATTATGTGCAAAACCATGATAGTTTTAAAAGGTATAATATAAGTAAGTAATACTTGATTAACGCTTTCCCTTTGCAGTAGCAGTACGCCCTTGTAAGCACTTTCTGGTATTGCATTACTACGTGCATTTATTTTTATTTACCAACAGGACGACGCAACTTGAGACCATAATTGTTGTATGGACAATTAACATATAAAATGTTAATAGTCATTGTATCAGTGAATGAAATGACTTGTTATGATGGCAAATTCATCATAACAAGTCATTTTACAACAAAGGTGAAAACTAAACCGTGTCAAGGTGCATGTGATAAAGTTATCAACGGCGTGCCATAGTTTGTTTGTTCACGCAGTTCAATTTTCGACATTTAATTTTTAAATTTACTTATCTTCAAATCATCCACATGACCACCGATTGGTTGAAAATTCTATGCAGTGCTAGTGCAGTCACCAGTCGTTACCTCCACCGATGGTAGCTGAGTATTTTGAGGCTTTGTCGTAATGTTTTAAAGGATTTGACGTCAATATAAAAAAAACAGTGAAGCTTTGTTTCTTATAATCTAACTAAACAAAACATTTTTTTATTATCTTAACATGTGGTCGATAGTTATATGAGACAGACTGTTAGTATGCGAAATAATTTTAAACAAAAAAAACCGACTTCAAACATGAAACTAAAAAGTAAAATCCCTTGACAGTTCTTCGTCTTCATCATCAGACCTCTAATGACAGTCACACACAACCCATCTAGGTGTAAAGTTCTAATCAATACAAATGAATCATGCCCAAACACCAGGTAATTGCTGTAAATCGTTGAGGAGGTCCCTCGACTGTCTTTCGGCTCCATCATCAGATCGACTACAGTACCTTCATAAAATACTTAATGAAAAAAAAATTACAAACGCACTAGTCGCCACTACGATTTTTCGAAGGTTCCCCTCGATTTCTCTGGGATGCCATCATCAGATCCTGGTTTCCTTATCATGGTACCCCCCTTGGGATATCTCCCTTCCATTAAAAAAGAATTATCAATATCGGTTGATAAACGACGAAGTTATCCGCGAACACACATGAAAATAATAATATAAGTATACGTTTGAATAGAGAAACTTGCTTTTTTGAAGTTGGTTAAAAATAGGATTTATTCTGACCTGTTAGTTCTATTGCCCTTTCGAAGTCAGCCTTTTCCGAGTTTGAGCCCTTTTCCGGATCGCCCTTGACTTTCGTCTTCAGCGACGGTACTGCGACACCTGAAAACAAAAAACAAAAATGATGAAAAAACTTTAAGAATCGTTATAATTTTGTTTGCGTTATATTAGACGTATAAAATAAACGTATCTATAAATATACGTATACACATAAATAACTGCAACCCTTATGATTTCGGGGATTTTCTTTCCCAATATCTAATGAAGGATAGATAATTATCCTACCTACCTAAGTCTCTAGGACTATTTTATATAGGATGCAATTTTACGTGCTATATTTTTGGCTTCGCAATATTACAGTGATTGATTGGCACGAGCGTAGCAAACATCCGTATCTCATTTCCAAGAAAACGTTCTTGTTCTTCTTAACATACAGGTGCATTAGGTAACTAGGTATAATAAAATACAATATTGTGCATTACGTATCAGCTATTATATTTATAAGAACAGAAAATAATAAATAATGCCAGACATTTCACACAGCTACATCTGGCCCCAAAGTAAGCAGAGCTTGTGTTATGGGTACCACATGGGTGATATACTCCTTTCCTATGGTGATATACTTTTTTTGTAATTACATACATATCTATTATACATAGAAAACAAGGTACGGTTATATAAAAAGCTTATTACAGTGTAGTATAGACTTCTTGTTGATTGGAAAATTACCAATGTCAGCTAGAAGAACCTGTGGAGTGATACCTAGTAAAAATAATCGTCATTCACTTAACAGATTTCACGCAATTCTAAGCATAATCTTTCCTACGATTAATGTAAACCTTAAACGAGCATTTATCTATAACTATACTAATAATATTATAAAGAGGAAAGATTTGATTGTCTGTTTGTTTGTATTGAATAGGCTCCGAAACAACTGAACCGATTTGAAAAATTCTTTTACCGTTGGAAAGCTACACTATCCCCGGGTGACATAGGCTACTTTTTATCCCGGGAAAATTGGTTTGTCCCGGGAAAAATCTTCAACGCAGGCGAGGCTACGCGCGGACAGCTAGTTGTATATAAGTATGTAAATATATAATCTGAATCTCGGAAACGGCTCGAACGATTTTCATGAAATTTGGTTTGGGTTTCTGGGGCGATTTATCGATCTAGCTGGGTTTAATTTTTGGGAAACGTAGTTTTATCCATATTGAATACATCGAGCAATGCTCGGTCATCCAGGTAGGTACTTGTAATTATACAATACTTGATTTGTATTTAGGTAGGTATAGATAAGTTAGCAACATGTAGGTAGGTATCTGCGTTTTAGCACCTTGATAGGAAGTTGGCCGCGGAAGGAAGTCGGTAGATACCTTCGTGACGTAATGCTGTAGGTTACCTACACTGGACATGTAATAATAATCGCTCGATCTCGTTTCTTGTATAAGTCATTCTTCGCATACTTCGCGTATGTACTGTTTGTACAATACCTATAGGTATTACATGGTTATTTTTATCGAGATGTCCTTCCTTCCGAGGTTGATGTGAAAGGATATTTACCAATCGTTTATTTCAATTGAAACTGATGAACCGAACAGAGACAAATCATTGGAAATAACAACCATTCGCAAACTGATCACTGACAGGGTTTATTTATTTTTAATAATAATAATTAAAATATTTAATAATATTAAAACTTTTATTAAGTCGCATCTTTTTATATATAAATCTTCTGTGCGTGTGTTTGTAATTAAACTCCTCTTAAACGGCTGGACCGACTTTGATAAAAAAAATCGGTTTAGATTTATAATTAGATAATATTTATTTTTTATTTATTTTTCTTTTTAAACGCGCCATCGAAGTCGCGACGGGGGGTTGTTATATACAGGGTGTCCCGGAACTAGTATGTTATGCCGAGGTGGGCCGATTCTCGATACTTTCGAGAACAACATATTTTTTACCTCTTTTATAAGTTCAATGTTTTTCATTGAAGAAATGAGCAGCAAAGTTTGCTTCAAAACTGCACTTACTACAAATGGTAACGTCCCTAAAATCAGCTGTTTATTGAACTCTGAGCGTGACCCCAAAATGAAGTATCGTTTGAGTTCACGCAACACAAACATAACAGTTGCCTACATTGTGATGCCTCTGAGAAGAAAGTAAATTTTTGTGTTCTTGTTGAGATCAGCTGCAATTTTTATAAGAATCTTGTTTATTCTTCTATCAAATTTTCGGATTTATTGCATTAAATTTTTGTTGACAAACAAAAATTTTAAACTAAACAGGATTTTTTTATGATGATGATGATGATAACATGTTCACAACTCTTTATTAAAACAACTTGATTTGGATCTTCATAGAAATTTATAGCATTGGGTAGGTAGCTAACCAACATTTTTCGTAAGTAGGTAGAATACACAGGTAGGTAGATCTTCATAGAAATTCAAAGCATTAGGTACCCAACCTACAACATGTTTCTTAGGTAGGTAGATAGATAGAAGATTCTTATTAACATTTCTAGGCTAGGTATGTAATAATTTGCATTTCTATGAAAAATCTTGTCTATTCCATATTTTCCCATAGTTTTATCTGTCCACCTCATTGTGCGACCCTGTGACTTCGCGGCTTTTTATCAAAGCTGTCAAACAAAACCGACAACCAATCAGAAGAGTTCAATCCACATAATAAATAATAAATCTCGGCTAATTCCGAAAATAGTCTACCTTTGTAATAAGCCGACATTTATTATTTTGTCAGAAATTGGTTCCGTAGGTATTTATTTTTAGTCGTTGTTCCGATTAAGACTTTATTTATTTTATTCATTAATTTATTTATGAATTCTGTCATTGGTTTTTTCTTGGTCACTCTGTGCTGAATTAATTTGTTTTGTCACTGGTTTTTCTGTATGTAGCCTTAACATGAGTCTAGTGATTAATGGTGACAGAACTAGAGTGGTTAAAGGATTCAGTGACCAAGAAAGAAGCAGTGACATGACTACAGAATAAACTAAGCAAAATAACTTCACTAAGAACCAAAGTAGTTTTTACCAACATGAATGTCATCATTGTGATAGGTTTGAATTTTCACATCAAAAATTAACCCTAAAAAATTGTCGGCAATTTCAAAGGATTTTATTTTGCTTTGAATTGATTTTTGCTCAGTGTTTTGTTGTTCGTCGTGCGGTCAACTTCGTAGTTTCTGTAAAGAGTTTCGTCATTCCGTTTCTTGTGACCATTGTGATTGTGAGTGATCATGTGTTTTTTTAACTCAACCATAAGTGCTTTGTGTTGGATACCTAGGAGGTAGTACCTAGAATAGGTACCTACTAATCGTGTAATGTGGTGTTTTGTTATTGTCAATTTTCAAAATTTTATGGATCCGCCTAAAACAAGACATTAAACGGTATGTAATCTTCATAAGTAGTTGCTTCTTTTACCATAACGTTAAAAACATTGTTGTTCAAGAGACGAATAGGTAACTAGATTAGCCGCTGGATTAGTAGGTAGTTACTAAATAAATATCTACTTAGTTTTGTGCTACAAACGAAACAACATGGCTTGTGTGAATACCGCAGTCAGTATGTAATGTAGGTACCTACGTCAAAAGATACTTACATACACCAACCTAGGTATCTAGCCTAGCTTAGCAGACAATTTGAACTCACGCGAAACTAGGTAGGTATGTAGGTAGGTAACGCACTTAGAAACATTGTTGACAAAATAAGGGTTGTCAATTTTATTTCTTGAATGTTTTTGTATGTAAATCTGGAAATATTAATTCTTAGGATTTGTACCCCCACAACTGTTAATTTTCATGGTCGGAATCTCCTCGTTCAGGCTTAAAATACTAGTTCCTGAATTCCCTGTATATAATATTATTTATATTTTTTTTATTTATTTGTTTCTTAAGACTCAGCAAATGAACTTTTGCATGGGAAATATGAGTTTATTTTTACCGCTTCTGCACGTTAATTGAAGGCATAATAGTTATAACAGATATATGTATGTATGTATGGAAATACACCAGTCTTTTAGACTAAATTCTTTTAGAACATTAATTTTCATTTAGATTTGCCCTTATTTTAAAAGCCTACAGACATCAACATAAATAAGAACCCACATAATAACCACATATTATGTTATTCTGTCAAAGTCAAGTCAAAGTCAAAACATCATTTATTCAATAAAATCACAAGGACCACTTTGAATCGTCTTCTTAACATGCTAAAATCTAGGTTCCTCCTAAGCCCTGGTCTCTTTTTTGTATAAGTCTTGCCAATTTTGTTACGGATGCCGAGTCGAGTTGGAGCAGATTCATCCCAAGCTTTTTTGTCAAATAGTCAAATAGGACTATTGGACAATACATTTCACTTTTTGTATGACCCTTTTGACGGATGCCGAGTCGAGTTGGAACAGATTTATCCCAAGCTTTTTTGTCAAATAGACACTATTTGACATAAGAGCGTGATTCGTAAATGGTAGGTATCCGTGTAATGACTTACCAAGCTCGGCAGCTTTGCTACTTGGGCCGTTCAGTTGAAGGTCACTTGTTACATCACAATCTGAAGCAAGGAGATTAAAAAAGTTTATAATTTCGATAATAACTACCTATCTATCTATCATCTATCTACTCTAGCTTTTCGAGTAAAATATATATTTCGGGTACGTCTTCGGTATCGTATTTTAGCTGTGGCATTTTAGACTACTTCAAGAGTTTCAATAGAGATTTGTTATTGAACAAGGGCATCGGAAAATAACAAACAAATCAGTCAATAAACACAAAACAACACTACACCTTTGGACTACGATACCTATTTCTGAAGTGAGTTTCTCACACCCAGTCGTTAAACATTGCGGTTGCCGTTTAAAACTTTTAACCTCTGTATATCGTGTTAAATTCATTAAGTGAACATACCTGGTTGTATGAACAATAGGTATGGATTTTATATTATTTTAGTACTTACTGTGAGGTTTTTTAGGACCGGGGTCAGTTTCTACCATCCTATGCGGGCGGGGCGTCTGATGTCGCTGGTTCGCGAACTCGACAAAGTCTCAATGGATTGCTTGTCGCTTCCAACAGCAGCGTTCTGCTCGTCTGTAACAAAATAAAATATGTTTAATATCGACCATGTTACAACAGTGTGACAGTTTGTACACATAAAGTAACCTACACAATGAAAAAAACATATACCTATTAGTGATTCATTTATTGTTATAACGTTTTGTTGAGTGACAAGAGATGAATCCGATATACCAGAAAGCGCTAATAATACAAACATTCTGGTCCAAGCCTTAGGACACAGTTTAATGATAGCGGCTTGCGTGTTACAGGCGAACTCTACCTAATCCTACAATTTACATCATTTACACTTCCAGTGGAGCTTGCGACACGAAACCTATAACCCATAATCACCTTCTGCTGCACGAAACGTTACTGGTTTGTCTGCGCACCTGTTTATCTTAAGTTACCTATAGCTATTATAATTAATTAATAATAATAAAAAAAACTTATTATAAAAAATTATAAAAAATACTTCCCTACATATTCGTTCTCATAACAATTTATAGTGATATCGCATGCTATCCAAGATTTAATGTTAAGTCCGAGGTCTTGTGATTTTTATCCTTGGAATAGTTCGTGTTACATTGGTATTTTGTTAGCATTGACAGTCAATAGGTAAGTTACCTACGGACTAAAGAATCTAATCACAACTTCATACTTGAATCGATCGAGGTCTGTTTTCATTGACGCGGCGGCGAGCGCTCTGAAAGTGATCCTTGTGTTTTAACTTGAATGTATTTTCTTCTTATTTTTATTATTAACCCCCAAAGTATTATAATTTAATTATAAATTTGATAAATTACTGTCATCACTAATAACGCGATGTTACGCACAACGCGTCGATGATCAATGCGTGTGTCCTGCCGCGCTTCAGTAGAGGCTGATTGGACTAATCATTAGTGATACCAAATTTAAATAAAATATAATGTGCAAGTGTTCTTGACATACTTTTATATTAATTCTTTGTGATATAATCTAAAACTATCATGGTTTTGAACATCAGTAAAATTATAATTCATTGTGTCCTATACATTTTGAGAGACACGGGGTTTATAGTCACATTTTATATTTTTAAATGTCATAGTGTCCTTTGCAAAATGTTTTCAGTAATATATTTTTTCACAAGATATTCTGGATATTCTCTTGAAAAGAAAAAGAGCCAAAAGAGTTACCGAAGTGTCGGTATGCGGAGGTTGCGCTCCAGGTATTAAACTCCAGCAGTAGACTAGAAAAACACTTTTGTATTTCGAATGTTCTTTATCCATCAATTTTATAGCTTTAACATTGAAACAACACGTAAAGCATCGTAAAAGCAAATGGAAACCTCTTGCTGCTTTTCAGACTGCTTGTATATTTTTGGAAATTTCAAGAACAATTTTATTTAAACCTACTTGTTTGTCTGTCTATTGATGATTGGTGGACAACGTTTGCAATCAACATAGTTTAAAACATTTACACTGAATTCATTTTTCCTTTGGTAGGTAGTAAAGTACTTACCCACTTACGAACCTGACTAACTATCCACCCATAATTTCATATTAATTTGTGTGTACATCATTACATAATTAGATTATTCATGCATACCTACAGGAGATATTTATAATGGTTGACTCTTTGTGTAAAGTTTTCACTTATTATATTTTATCAACAAGTCTACGATTGTTTTTACAAACCGTTTTGATTCATTACATAGACCTTTTGCTAATCTTAATATATTTTATCAACAAGTCTACGATTGTTTTCTCAGAACGTTTTGATTCATATAGACCTCTTACCAATCCTTCCGTTGGCCAAAGAGGGGTAAATGGGATCAATTTTGACTTTAACACATTTTTCACGCATCTATCTTAATATTTATAATGAGAAAACAATTTTTTTTTGTATGTTTGTTTGTAATAATATACCCAAAAACAAATTAATCGATTATAAAAAAATCACCTGTAGAAAGCTACATTATCAACGAGTAACATGGTCTTTTTTAAAAAAAATAAAGATTTTACGAAAATTGCAAAAATGTATCCCGAGGTATCAAAAAATTGCCAATATAAGTCATTATTAATAATGATAGGTACATAAAATAATGTAGATAGGTACTACATGTTTATATTATTGCCCGTAAAAAAGTCTGCGGGGAAAGTCTCAATAACAGCTCTTTTTAAATTAGACAATCAAAACACGGATAGAATTGAAAGATTATCCAACTAAATCATTATACAATCTTCTGGGCATGTGTTTGTAATTAAACTCCTCCTAAACCGATTTTGATGATTTTTTTTGCGTGTGTTCAAGTGGATTCGAGAATGGTATAGATGTACAATTAGATACCCGGGACGAGTTACTACTAACCATATTTTAATATTCATATTTCATATTTTAAGCATTATCAGATAAATGTAACGTCCATGTGACTCGCATAAGGGATGTACTCCTTTGTACATATTCGTACCTCTAGCTAGATAGTATTCAAGAATTCATTCTATCGCAGTACGCTGATTGCAGCGAGCTCTATCTACTTATGATACTAACAATTCTGATAGAGATATAAATTTATAAATAAATATTGGTGGACAATGCACACAACACCATCTAGCCCCAAATGAAGCATAGCTTGTATTATGGTGAACAGATGACTGATAGAATACTTATATATTTTTAAATAAATATTTATGATACTTTATAAATCCCAGATAGAACAAACACCTATGTTCATTACACAAATGTTTATCCTGGGAGGGAATTGGTCCATCAACCTACAGCGCAGAAGGCAGAGTAAAGTAAAGTAAAGTAAAGTAAAGTAAAGTAAAGTAATATTTTATTGCATCAAATACATGTATGTAAGGTACATAGGTGTCGTATGTTAAATGTGAAACAATGTATTTGTACCGGTACGGCGTGCAATATTTTTATACAATATCAAAGTAAAGAAAAAATATATTAAAATTGAAAAATAATAGTCAGACTAAAATAAAAATTGAAATGGCAAAAACAGCTTATCAATTTGCTGCCTACGTGCTTAAATCAAAGACAATTTTTTTGTCTGCCATAAATTGTGCCACTAACTGTATAATAACATTTATGTTCCGAAATGGTTTTTAACTTTTTATGAAACTGTGAATGAGGTAGTTCTCTTAGCGTTTTGGGTCTGTTTAAGTCTGTTATAAATTGAAGGCGCCATGCAAAAAATACTTTTGTGCATCAAAGCTGAGCTACAAAAATATGAGCTGAGAGGCCAGTCACATTGGAGTCGTATATTCAACCTCTAACCCGTCTCTTAGGTAATATATTCTTTGTCTACAGTGCAGGCTCCGATCCGCGCGCGGTTAATGAAATCTTAATAGACTAACATAATAATTATTAAAATTACAATACTCATCAAACAGGTTATTCGAGTAAATAAGTAGTTCGTTCAGTAGTCGTTGTTGCAATCATTTCGACAACAATACCTATAAAAAGGCTCATTAAATCAATAAAAACAAAACATGGTACCTAGTGATGAAGGATAACTGCGTACGTCCTTTGAAAACTGGGTGAATACGTATCGTTCGATAAAGTAATTGTAATGTCTGTTCCTTTTGCCCAAGATCCTGTCTGACATCGTTTTTACTTTTTGTTATCATCAATGTTCTAATTGGTGTTCTACTTATTTTCGAAAACATTTTATTGACATTTTATTTGCTTGTATATGGTTCACAGAACTGCAATAATTTCACGATAATTTCACGGTCTAACTAAATTTATTTGAAGTTTAAAATTATTTAAAGAATATTATAATTTAAGATGTACAAATGCCAACAAAATTGATTTCGTAGTAAGTACTTAATACGGAAAATCGTCACAGCTCAGTATGGCATAACTAGCATCCGCCCGCGGCTTCGCACGCGTGGTACTTGCGTTAAAATTTGTCAGGATGCCATTTCATGTTACAGACTACAGTGTACAGTGTACAGTACAGTACAGTGTTGTAACCAGTGTTGTCAAAGGGTTAAAGTGCGCCTCAATGGCTCATTTTGAGCATATGCCACATGTCTTCGATTTTATGAAGTTCTACCACATGCCAGTTTCATCAAGTTCTACCACATGCCAGTTTCATCTTACCGTTTGAGAGTACTGTTATAGCGCACAAACATTTTTAGTATAGAATAATTACGTTTTAAAAACCGCTCGACCGAATTCGATTAAATTTTAATGGGACCACCTGAAAAGTATACTCTTTGAAACAAAAAAATAATTTTCTTATTCGGTTCAGGCGTCCTTGAGTGATCGGTGAACATACATAAAAAAAGATTCCGACGAATGAGAACCTCTTCCTTTTTTGAAGTCGGTTAAAAATACATGGGTGCACGACAAGATTTGAACCCACGACCTTAGGATCAGAAGGTGGACTACCACTAGACCACCAGTACTCTCACCAGTTTTTGCAGTACTAAGCATTTAATACTTTGATACGTTCGGATGTTCTCTTTGCCGTAGAATTTGTGGCCTGAAAATCTACTTCTACGTATTTATCTGAAACAAATTCGGTCGATTTGTTTCAAAATAAAACATCGTTTGCTACTATCAATTCGGTTCAAACCAGTGCAATAACAAGTACTGTGAAGAGCGTAACAATGGGCGGGAAGTAGCCGTCAGCGGCTTTTTGTATCTCGTGGTCTTAGATTCACCGGCGCATATGAAGATAATTAATACACCTAGGTACTTTTAAGATTGGTATTTCACATTCCTACTGCAGAAAAAGTTAAGAATGCCCTATCTAATGCCAAGACTGAATTGATCAAATCATACTTTCAACACAACCCAACTCTCTAAAAGGTGATTGTGTTAATTTATTACAATTTTGATATTATCGAGTTTAATATGACATTTGACACCTACAATTAAATAAATAATGCCGAACATTCACACAGCATCATCTGGCTCGAAAGTAATTGATTTAATCGTAAAACACCACAGCATTGAGGCGAACAAAGCTAAACAAAAATTATTGAAATCGGTCAAACTAATTTCGAGTTATTGCAAGACGCACGGCATTTGTTTTTTTTTAAATAGATAGATAGATGTGGATGGAGCTTGAAAGTGCCTATGTTACAAATCCAAAATTTGGATGCACGTACCAATCAAGCAGCCTTCAAGTTGGCATGAAAAAATAACTAAGGCCACCGGCTCCGATTCGATCACAAAAGAGTTTACAATAGAGTATGTCACATTATGTGTTACCGATGCTCCATTTTCATGACATCGTATATACCTTGCCCATATATTTATAGTACAGTCCAGAAGAAAACTTATGTAATTACTTGCAACTCTAAAATAAGGAAACTGGTTCAGGTAGTTATATCTTTAAAACTATCATGGTTTGAACATAATTTTCAATAAGATAAGTTTATCTCGTGATCATGGCGCATGCAACTGTGCCGAAATGGAAGCAGAAAAACTCATATATCATGGTAAATATCCCGTTTTGAGTAAAAAATATTCAGGTAGTTGTGCAACCATTTGCTAAAGAAATATATACAAAAGTCGTAAGTCTTTAAAATAATTTTACAATTGTAGTATTTTGAAGATCAAATGAACCGGGGAGGTTCGAAGACTCGATATTGTCAGCAATGCGAACAGCTCTTCGCAGTTAAAATCATTCCGAATGAGAGGTATTTTTGCATAATTTGTTTCGCTTTCAGCAGTTGATTGTACAGAGATTATAAATATTAACTTTCGACGTCGGTATATAACGAGTTTGAAAAATCATTTTAGAGACGCAGAAGGTTGCTGGTTTGATTCCGCCGCGTGTCAAATGTTTGTATGATCTGCAAATACTTCAGATCGGGTCCGGTAAAAAAAAGGCTATATCAGTCATGTGGTACCCATAACATATGTTCTGCTTATTTTTTGGCCAGATGATGCTGTATGAAATATCCGGGATTATTTAATATTATTATTTGTAGGTACTTAGATATTTATAATTTGTATAGATTTATCTGAAAATAACACGACGCTAAATTAGGCCGTGACGTTTCGCTGATGCGACACAATAAAGTCACAAATAGTGACAACTAAGACAAAGTTACATTCGTTCTTGTCACATAATGAATGTGACAATAATTACGTTTTAAAAACTAAAAAGAAAACCGACTTCATTGTATACAATTTGAGAACATAAAATTATTCTATTTTGTAATTTTTTGTGAAAAGTAGATGTATTTTGTTTATATAATATGATATGGGTAGACCAACTACACGCACTGCTCTGCACCACTGCTCTATCGAAAATATCATAGATGTAAGTACACAATTTTTAGATATTTATGATTTTTTAAAAACCGCTAGACCGATTTCGATAAAATTTAAATGGGACCACCTGGGAAGTATACTCTTTAAAACAAAAAATCAGTCTCTGAGTAATCAGTGAACATAGGTACATAAAGAAAAGATTCCGACGAATTGAGAACCTCCTCCTTTTTGATGAAGTCGGTTAAAAACGTTTCAGAACCGCAACTGATCGCTTAATATGACATAGAAAAGAAGGTAAAATTTTGGCTTCCGCCCCATTTTAAATTTCAAATATTTAACGAAATAACCTGCTTTTGCGGTTAAGATGATTCAACCTTGCCATAAAACTAGAACAGCAAATATATTAAAAATCGATCGCGTGATAGATTTAGTAAATACCTAGGTGTGTATATAACCGATAAATACTACTCGTATTTACATAACGAAACAAGTCTTTAGCATCATAAATAACTGCTATAAACATTTTTAGTTCGATAACGGAAATCATCACATGCGTATAACTTACTGACGTTTCGAGCAAAGAGCTCTTACATGGTTGTGTTAACCTCATCGAATTCATACACCATAGAGAATGACTTCGCGGTGTGATCCCATAATACATTTTATTAACCTTATATTCAAGAAAACTAGCATGAAATCACCCATATTACGAAATGCACAATGCGCACAATGTGTAATAGGTACTACTAAGTTTTTGCGTATACAAAAATTAGACACCCATATTCATATGTAACTTCTAATTCTCAGAGCAGACCTCAGCAACCTCGAGTGGTTTTATTTTAATTTTACGAAGATGTTTGTTATTGAATTATCTATTTTCTGCTATATATTTGTCAAATACCACTCACTTATTCATCGCGAAATCACAGAAACCACCGAACGGATTGGAATTGGAAATTATGTATGCCGCTTCCTCTAGGGCTGTAGGTGCTCGCTAAGAAAGGTTTTCAAGAAATTCACATGGAATAATGGTCAAACCGCGAAAACCGCAATTATGCTTGTAATTTTTCGATTTCATTTGTTCAATTATTATCTTGCTACTTTTATCTACCACGCGGGCAAAGCCGCTAGAAACAGCTAGTGTTTCATAAATGAAACCTTCCAATGACAGTTATAGGTTAAGGAACGAGTTTTCTCGTCACGATTAACTAATTTACATATACCTTGTTGTCACCGTGTTTTATGTATAAACAAATAAAAGCAACAAAAAGTTAAAAATGAATAATAGTGCACTGTTTTTTAAAATATAGAACCTCTTATGGGACTCAAGTAACGTAATGATTAATTTATCTTGTTTGGATAAATATATACATTTTATAATTAATCATAGTTATGTTTCGGATCTCCGAAACCTAACTCCGAAAGTTAACGCAGTAACCCAATAACTCAGCATACAATACACCAGTCTAGACAGTTGCTGCTAAAATATATGAGAATTATTCACTTATAACTAAAATGTATTGAATATTATCTGAACTAATGAAAAAATCCCTACAAATCCCTACAAATACATTATATTACTGTACCTTCCTACCCGATATAAAACTCAATAAGACATATCAATAAAACCTTCGAGGTAAACCCCCAAGAGTTTTCTTGCAAGAAACCCAAATTTGAATAACTCAGCTCTAGGGACTATCTATAAAAGATTGCAACGCGCTCTTTATTTAAAAGGTCTTAAAAGTTCTGTTATTTTCGATTTTCTAAAATACAAATTGCTCTTGTATTCATTAAGCACATAATGCACAATGCTTAAACTCGTTTGGTCTTTAAAATGATAATCACTGCAAAAATAAATTGTTTGTGAATTTTCGTCCTTTGTGTCTAAAACAAAACCCATTATAGTATTTTTTTCGTTTTTTTCCGTTACACTAAATTAAGCGCGAGATAATTAAAACCATTATGCCTTATTTTCGGGACTAGGTAAGTAATTTGTAAAACTTATTCAGCATGACCGTAATTTTGTATTCAATTGTCGACGTTTTTAATGTTAGAATAGAGTAGAAAATTGCTGTAGTTATTATTATAATTAAGGTTTTATTATTTCATTGACAAACGAAAACTTACCGAAAACGAAGCGTTGAGACACGGCAGTTTGAGGTAGAGATGAGCTGTAGATACTTATAATTTACTAATAAAACTAACTATTAGCAACAAGTTCCAAATGCGAGCATGTTTCAATGACACATGCACGTCCAAAAATGTTTTGTCACAAACAATCGTCAAATAACACTTTTATGACACATTTCACGTCACTCGCTGTCCTTAACATTCGCACGGGGTAGTTTAATATTATTGATAAAACATTAATTTTAGCGAACTTTAGTGATTTATACGCTGTTTATATCGCGATGTTTTTTTTTGTTTTTAATTTGAATGGAGCGTGCGGTTTGCAGTAAGTAGCGCTTAGTTCTACCGTGCAACGGCTGGCTACAATGGTTTTGCACCACAGCGCTGCCCCCTCCCACGATTTGTTCCTGATAAATGGATTGTTTTACGGTTGCAATACTAGTTGCAATATCCTAGTTCAGTGAAACAATCAGATGTAATTTGCAGATGACAATGCATCCCCGAGATGTTGTAATTCGTGTTATCTGAAATGTTAACTAACTTCTTTCAGGAAACAGTTTTTCTTAGTTTTGTAACTAGGTTTGCCTTTATCTTGGATTTACGTTTGTAACTGTATTTTAAAGACTGCAAAATGAACGAAACGTTGAAACGTAACTCGCTACTTTCAGCGCTACTTAATACCTACATACTTCGATTCGTTTCAAATTATCAGATTTGTTCTGTAAAAGTGATTATTTTATTAAAACCTGTTACGTATAACGTATTATGTTTTATCCACAAAACAGAATATATTATTTCCTTTTTAACAGACTTCAAAAAAAGGAGGTTTCTCAATTCGACCGTATATAAAAAAAAATGTGTGACCGCGGATAACTTTATGTCGTTCTCGTTTATGAACCGATTTTGATGATTATTTTTTGTCTGAAAGTAGATATCCCAAGGGAGTTACCATGATAAGGTAACCAGTATCTGATGATGACGTCCCAGAGAAATGGAGGGAAACCTTCGAAAATAGTAGTGGCGACTAGAGCGTTTGTTCATTTTTTTCATTAAGTTTAAAATACTTAGCACTACTGTTTAATGAGTCGATCTGATGATGGAGCCAAAAGACAGTCGAGGGAACGATTTACAGCAATAGGTAACCTGGTGTTTGGGCTTGATTAATTTGTATTGATGAGAACTTTACACCTAGATGGGTTGTGACTGTCATTTGATGATGAAGACGAACGACAGTCAAAGGATTTTTTTCCTATTAGTTTCCTTATTGAAGTCTTTTTTTTTTGTTTAAAATTATTCGTTTTCCTTATACCTATTCTCTTTTTTTTTCTTTTTATCGCTTGCACAGGTAGCCACGAGCGAAATCGAGCACGCATACTAGTTGAAATATTGACGCGTTCAGACCTTTGAAAATCACATGGTCGCAAAGTCGCAGCTATGATGAGCTCATGTGCTTAACTAGTAAATAATGTAAATTTTCGCCTATGTACGAAGTTGGCATGACATTCATTGCTTACCCAGTTGTTTGTAAAACGTTTACCACCGATGAGGTCGTTAACAAACACGTTGCGGTGAAATATTTATAGAAGTAGGTAGGTGAGTAAGTATTATAATTAAAATTTTATGAATAATGTATTAAGTTAAATAAATAAGGTAATCCATACAAATAGTATGTATTGAATGTGTCTGCAAAGTCTGTTAAAATCGTTAAGGTTAAATTATCTCATTATTTTTTGTATCATTATGTTAAAAAAAATATTTTCTTTTTTGATTAGTGGCGACTTATTTTTTTTATTTATTTATTATAGTTGGATTCAGTAATGTCATTTAATTTTATAAATAGTAATATTGTAATTCTCATTGTTCTGGCAAATAAAATAATGACTTTTAAAAATAAAACCGACCTCATTGAATGGATTTGTCAACGAATGTCAAACGAACGAAATTTGGAAACGAAAACCGGAATTTCGAAATCGAAATCGAAATTTAAATTTTCTCTCTTTATTTTATATTAGTCCATTAAAATGTTACATTTTTTAGGCCTTAGTGTGCATTTGTCAGAGGACGCAATTTTATTTTTTTAATGTGTAGGGGGGGTCAGTAGAAGCTTAAGTTCAAGTTTGTGGGGTCGGCACCCTTGTCCCCCGGCCGCCATCTTGGAAAAGGGGGTGCAAAGGGTTTTCGCGCTGTATCTCGTAAACTAGTTACCTTACAGAAAATTTAATCAAACATAAAATGTAGCAAATTAAATTTCCTACAATTTTATTTCTATTACTTTTTATCGTCAAGTGACCAACAAAAAAGTTATAAACAAAAATAAATGAAAATTTTGTTTGTTTGTTCTAGGTTTTACAGCGCTCCAAACTTAAACGGATTCTCGAATGCTCATAGGGATGCAATAAAAACTAAAAATTAGGCTTACTTTTCTATCTATATTTTTTTTATTCATACAATTTATTATGATCTTAACATTCCTATGCTATTATTGAACTATGTTTGACCCTTTTACCCACCACCTATGAGGTATAACATAGTTCAATAATAGCATAGGAATGTTAAGATCATAATAAATTGTATGAATAAAAAAAATATAGATAGAAAAGTAAGCCTAATTTTTAGTTTTTATTGCATCCCTATGAGCATTCGAGAATCCGTTTAAGTTTGGAGCGCTGTAAAACCTAGAACAAACAAACAAAATTTTCATTTATTTTTGTTTATAACTTTTTTGTTGGTCACTTGACGATAAAAAGTAATAGAAATAAAATTGTAGGAAATTTAATTTGCTACATTTTATGTTTGATTAAATTTTCTGTAAGGTAACTAGTTTACGAGATACAGCGCGAAAACCCTTTGCACCCCCTTTTCCAAGATGGCGGCCGGGGGACAAGGGTGCCGACCCCACAAACTTGAACTTAAGCTTCTACTGACCCCCCCTACACATTAAAAAAATAAAATTGCGTCCTCTGACAAATGCATACCCAAATGTAACTTTTCAATGGACTATATATACCATGTTAAAATTTTTTTTTTCTTTTGTATTAGTGGAGACTTATTTTGGTTATTTATTTATTATAGTTGGATTAAGTAATGTCATATAATTATATAGATAGTAATATTGTAGTTTATTTGTTCTGTCAAATAAAATAATTATGTTTTAAAAAGAAAATCGACCTCATTGAATGAATTTTGTCATAGCAAACGAAAACTGAAATTTCGTTTACTTGGCTGTCATTTTTTGATTTACAAACAAAACTATCTCTATCTATCGATCTTTATGAAATTTGTATGGGACCTATCGGAAAGTATATCCTTTCACATGAAATAATATTTTTTTAAATCGGTTCATAAATGGCGCAGATATATAAAGTAAAAAACTAAAAAAAAACCCTAATTACAAACCCCCTTTTTTGAAGTCGGTTAATAAAATAAAATAAACGACTTAACGGATTAATGACATTTGGGTTGCTTTATCTCAAATTACCATCCGGTATCCGGTAATTATCTTTATAATCTTGAAATAATGTTGTATCTACATTAAAAGTAGCCTATGCCCTTTCCTAAAATACAATCAATCTCCCGTCCGAATTTCATCAAGATCCGTTCAACCGTTTAACCGTGAACAGGTAACAAACAAACAGACTGACAGACATTTCGAATTGATAATATTAATATGGATATCATGTCAGTCTTTAATATCGTTTTTCTATTCTCGCGGCTTTTATGACGCAGATCGATTCAGCATAATATTTTGTTTGGTTACTAACAAGGTGTGAATCAATATCATCCTTGCCCATCGACTTGATTTGTTTAAATTTTTTATGAAATCTACAACAGTTTCTTTTGATATTTTCGTTAGTTTGTTCACACTTAGTAATGTAGGTAGATACCGGGACTTCCCTAAGAGTTAATTTTCGACTAACTTGTCTTTAGCTTTATAATTAATGATTGTGTTATATTTATTAAGTTAAATTAAAGTACATGTAGGTACTTAGTAAAACGGTCGTTTTATATTATGTTACAACTAAAAAAATGTAATCCAAACACAATAGTTACACAAATGTTTATCCTTGGAGGGAATCGAATCCTCAACCTACAGTCCAGAAGGCAGAGCTACTACGCTGCTAAAGTATCATAAGTATGTATTTAACATACATAAATATACTATCAGTCATCTGTTCACCATAATACATGCTTAGTTTGGGACTAGATGATGTTGTGTGATTTTTGTCTTCTATATTTATTTATTACTAAGGTGAATCTAGGTGCCGGTTTCTCCTATCCCTAGTTGAAGAAGAATCCGGCGAGAAACACGCGCTTATTTGTTGGATTCTTTCTAGTTTTATAACGGAAGCCAAGTCGAGTTGAAGCAGATTCGGCCCAAGTTTTGATGTCATCTAAATAATCTGTTATTTTATTATATGCTTTATGAGACAGTTTTTGCTTAACTTAAATTTGGCAATTTATAAATCTAGAACGTCGCTTAGGACCTTGACACAGTGCCCTTTAAAAGAGATAAAAGTTACCTAAAGACATTAGAAATAGGAACACGATTCTACCTTGTTTAAAATTGTCCTTCCGTCTGTCATATAAACAACTAGAGCAGTTTAGATGAGTTTATAACATTATTACATTAACATTGACTGGCCTGTCAGCTCAGTTGGCAGTAGCTCTGCCTTCTGCGCTGTAGGTTGAGGGTTCGATTCCCTCCCAGGATAAACATTTGTGTGAAAAGCATAGGTAATTGTTCTGTGGCTGGGTGTTATAAGTATGTATTTTAAAATATAACATGTCGACCTCTGTGGCGCAGTGGGCTTAGGTCCGGCTGAGACGCAAAAGGATGCGGGTTCGATTGCCGCCGCGGGACAAATGTTTGTATGATCTGCAAGTATTTGTCTCGGGTCTGGGTGTTTCTATGTATAATATGTATGTATTTACAAAAAAAATAGTATATAAGTAGTAGGTATATCAGTCATGTGGTACCCATAACACAAGCTCTGCTTACTTTGGGGCCAGATGATGCCGTGTGAAATGTTCGGTATTATTATTATTATTATTTATTATTATTTATTTAAAACACCTATGTTCATCACACAAATGTTTATCCTGGGAAGGAATCGAACCCTGGACCTATAGCTACAGCGCAGAAGGTAGAGCTACTACCCACTGAGCTGACAGGCCAGTAAATACATACATAGAAACATATAATATATAGGTATACTAACTATAAATATAATATAAAAAAACATGTGTGCAATTCACACGTGCTAGAAGTGAAACCTTCAAAAATGTTAGAACAACGAATATAAGAAACACTGTATAATGCTTCCTATCTCATTTTCTTCCTCGTTAAGTCTTATGAATTTATGTGTCTGTCTCTTTTTACTGTCTCTTTTTCGTTTCATCGACTTTCAAATCACAATGATGCTAAAGAAGTTTTCACTTTAATAATAAAACGTTTATTTTGAGCCACAAAAAGATAAACTTAGGTTATTAAATAATAATTATTAAATGGGAGCGAAAAAGGACACCACTCGGCAACGACAAAGGAGACCAACACTGATCTTCCATGACGCCTGCTGAGTGCGTGCCGGCAGCATCTGTGCTACAAAACGTTCACCATTTCTATCATATACCTAGTTATCCACATTTAATACTAAAATAACCTAATAATTTAGAGGTAAAACATTAACATTTTCTTAAAAACAGATTTAGAATCTTCAAAATAAATTAATACTAGATAAAAACCTATCAATAAGTACAGATCATAATATAACTTTACTTAATATTAATTACATATATAACATAATATAACTTTACATAATATTAATTACATATATAACAAAATTAAACCATTTAAACCCCTCCTAACCCTTTTTAGAGCTCCGAAGTCTAGCAAGGAACCCTTATAGTTTTATCCGTCTGTCTGTCTGTATGTTCGTCTATATGTCTGCCTCTAATAAGACCTATTTAATAGCTCACAAAGTATTCATCGTATCGTTATGAAATTCCACGGTAATACGTATAAAAGTAAATATTTTATATCTTCGTTTATTTTATATCACCCCTACAAAGTTATGAAATATTTATTTTTTGGAATGTTTTTAAGAGTACCTACCTACCTCCCCTATATGTAAAGTGTGGTTTATTTAATTGTTATTCTAATATTAATACCTCTTCGTATGTAATATCAATATATTTTATGATACACGAAGTGTCATACATAAGTGTCATTCTTATCTTTTGACATCCGAAGCGTTTGTACGTGGTCTGACACGCTCTTGACAATTTATTGCAAAACTTTTTGACGTGATAAAGTATTAAATTTTTCATCAATGTTTTTTATGACGTTATCAGGTAAAATTATCGTCCGAATAAACAGACTTTACAGACAACATTTTATTTTGTTTTTTTAGTGTTGACTCTGTTTTATTTTAGTAGATTAGTTAATCACAAAGATATTTTAAACGTTGCCTAAAATAAAATTAAAAGCAAGTTTGTTGAACCCGTAGGTACACATAAATATCCTAGAACGGATTAACACCTAAAGTTGCTCCTAAATTTCAATGAAATTTCTTGATAAAGATCATTTGTTGCTCTAATTGAACTATTGAATTTAATTACCCAACAACGCTTTCCATTCAATAAGTAAATATTATAGGATAATAGGATTATAATTTCTTAACTTGCTCTAGGTATAAATAATTGTATTTACCTATTGTATGTTAACAAATGACAGGTTAATGTTTAGGAATATAATGTTTAGGTTTAGCCCAAGAGCCCGCGACGATCAGTCTCAGTATTATGTCTCGATCTGTGCTTTTTTAATTTATCGGAGAGTTTAAAAGAGTTGCAGGCTCTTGCTCGTACGTACCTTAAATCCGTATGAAATTGTGATTCAGATTCAGAGTTCACGCACTAGTGAATTAATTCGCACGTTCTAAACCACGCTATTTTGAAATAGGTACTGATTCCATATTCTACAGATAAGCGCGATAGAATTCCCCGCGCTAAAATACGTAATACGCGATTGGCTAAGAATACGTTTATGCTTCCGTATGCAAAAAATCTTATTTGAATATTTATTTATCTGTAATGAATAATAAAAATAATCAGTTTATTGTTAAATTGGCAATTTACATTCCAGTTTTGGATTAATTTAATAATAGTAGTCCGTGTTAGCACTGC
The DNA here is from genome assembly GCA_948098915.1 of Lampropteryx suffumata. Classification (NCBI taxonomy): domain Eukaryota; kingdom Metazoa; phylum Arthropoda; class Insecta; order Lepidoptera; family Geometridae; genus Lampropteryx; species Lampropteryx suffumata. The sequence continues at coordinate 13,204,851 of OX402561.1, forward strand.
AGTTTAGATTATAATAATTAATGAATTACTTAAATAACATTTCTAAAATATAAATATGTAATGTCAAAATAAAATAAAATAAACTATTGCAGTTTAAAGTTAAGTCTTCGACTTTATAGTACGCCCTCTCGACGAGCCTTATTTTAAGTTTACTGTTGAAATATAGTAGACTGGGTGCTTGTACAATATGCTATGGGAGGCGGTTATCTATACTAGTCTAGTCTATACTAATATTATAATGTGAAAGTAACTCTGTCTGTTTGCTACGTTTTCACGCCTAAACCGCTGAAGCGATTTTGATGAATTTTGGTATAGACATATGTATATGGAACTTTGGAGAAGGACATAGGCTACTTTTTATGTAGGTACCACGTGTGCGAAGCCGCGGGCAGCTAGTAATGTTATATAATGTTGAACAAGGTATGAATAAACTGAATTTTAACAAACGGAAGTGTACGTTTGAACTTAGAGTTTTGTCTCTAAATCTTCTCTTATTGAAATGTGCTGGTGATCCCAATCCACTAAGTAAGTGGTACCTAGGTAAAGAAAACCCACCCAAAAATATCCTCCCCCGCGCTGTAATCCTTCTTTTCATAGTCGACACACGTAAACCGAAAAGGTAAAAATCTATAAAATTTTATCTTAGTATCGAGATAAAGATTAATAACTTTAACAAGATCAAAAACTAGTTTAACCAGATTTTTTTTTTAATAATATCTAAGTTTGATTTTTGTATTTCCTTATCTTTAAATACCGAAAAATTTTGACAGATTTTGAAAGTTTTTTTTATTATGGAAATTCCATAATTTCATTAACTTTTCACGGATATACAAAAACATACCGATGTTTACTTCGCCTTGTCTTTTCTTCTTCTTCTTCGTTAATGGCATGTGTCATAATAATGTAAATGTTGTCAAATGTTTCTATTGTTTATGGTATGTCACAAAGTCGTATCTTGTCATTCTTCATTTGTTATTTCATATAAAACAACTGCGGATTATTTTTGCTCGAATTACAAGGAAACACAAAGCTTTTATTCCAATTATTCACACCAGAGTCAATAACTCTAGCGCTATTTCAATAAAAACACCAAAATAACTAATAAAACCGGTAATGGCCTCAATTCTGTTGACACCAACCTAACTAATTTTAGCTAAAATTAGGTTTTTAACTTTCAAATTAACCTTTGGTATTCTGCTGCTACAAACCTATCCTAATTTAATTTTATCTAACTTAATTAAGCGTTCCTATTTTAGTTAGATGGTACCAACCGAATAGGTTTTACAAATGCTATAACTAACTAAATATATTTTAGACCATTCCTAATTTTAGAAATGAACCAACCGAATTGCCACCATTGGTGCCAATAACTCGAGAAAAATAATTAATATAAGAGCGCAATGTTTGATTCACAAGACGGTCAAATATAATCTCACTTAAGCATGTACTAAACGGTTTGAAACCGCAGTTTCTACCAAGGTGACCTTGGTAGAACGTTTTCTGTCTACACGATTTGCAAACAAACCCCAAACTTCAGTGTTTTTAAAACGCTCGTGTTGAATAGACGTGTGCAGAATGCTTGTAATGCACTATTACAATTTAAAAAGATGCCATGGCTCCTTATTTATCAAAATTTCTAAAGTTTGGAGTGTATTGTATTGCATTTTTGTGTGCATTTGAAGAAAAAATAACATTTTTTGGGTCGAGTCTTTGTACTCCTTAGACATTAAGTCCCAAAGACAGGGTAGGTCTCTAAATAACTCGATGAATTCAGTGATAACCTCACGATCTTTCTCCATAATATCGTGCGAGCGCGCAATACGTCCGCGCGCGCAATTCGTCCGCGCTCGATGCGTGCAGCAGCGGCACGCCTGTGGTACACGTGGTTACAAGCGGCTAGACGGTTTGCAACCACCGCTTCTGCCAGTGGTTTGCTGGGCAAGCCTTTCTACCAAGGGCGTTTAAAGGTAATGCGAAATTTGGTTTGCAACCACTATCTACACGGTTTGAAACCGCAGTTTCTACCAAGGTGACCTTGGTAGAACCTTGGTTCAAACCGTGTAGCACATGCTTTAGCCTTGTTTCCTTTCCTAGTAACTGAACTGTCATTCGCCAATGTTAGATGTACTTTATCTCTAGCGACCTATTTGTGACAGCCGATTAATGTTAACTGTTGACAGTTGTCACGCCATAGCGCGTGATTGAAATCCCTTGTACTGCATCTGTTCTGCGGACATCGCGTCCGCCCGCGTCCTTTATTTTATTTATGAGGTTTTTACATCTAGCATCATTAGCAACACTTTAATTATCGGATAAGAATGGCTTGCTTTGTAAGCAGTTAAATGATATTGCATAGAATATTGATTGCCCATACTTAGATTAATTACCTTTTGTAATTTATGGGTATAATAAACTAATTGCAATCTGTTCAGGCTACGAACCGAAAATACTAAATTTAGGCAATAAATAATAAAAATAAACATTGGACACAATACCATCTAGCCCCAAACTAAGGATGCTTATCACTATGGTGACCAGATGACTGATAGAATACTTATATATTTTTAAATATTATAACACCCACATAATACACATAATACACACCTATGTTCATCACACGAATGTGTATCCTGGGAGGGAATCGAACACTCAACCTACAGCGCAGAAGGCAGAACTACTACCAACTGAGCTGACAGGCCAGTTAATACTTAGGTGGTCTTAATATAAGCTCTTAGCTCTTAGCAAAAAATAAAGTACCTAAAATCTTGACATGAGCGAGGCTTAGTAAGTATTTCACTTTCAAAATGCTTAGTAAGTAGCTTTATATATAAATTCCCTCTCAGTAGACGCAGTGCCTAAATCTGAGTTACAGATTACCGTGTAAATCTATACCTGCCTAAAACACGTGAAATGCCACGAGTTCATGAGAAGCGCAAATTAAGACCTAAAGGTTAAAAAGTTCAAATCACTTAATACTCCTACGTCTACGTCTACTACGTCTTTTCACCTTCGTTTAATAACATGTTTTAAAATTGCATTTTTACAATACAACAATATGATAGCAAAAATGGTCTTTATTTTGGAGCATCCATACTATTAACATATAATTCAGCTTCCTAGAACTTTTGAATCAAGCGAGACCACTCGTCAAAACTTGACTCTACTCATAATAAAAAACTTCTCAACCATTTTTTTTAAGAAAGCAGTTTGCCGTTTTTGCTGTACTGAATTACATAATAGTTCAGTATTTCTGATACTATCAAAACATTGATATTAACAGCTTTCAGTTACTATTTATATATTGGTATTACGGAAGGTTGATGTTGATTGTAAAACAAGCTATCATGAGAAATAGGAAGAAACCGAACGTACGTAATAACAATCCATTAAATAATGTCTATTGCTAATCGAAATTAATAGGCATTGTTTTTATCATGACTTCCATAATCGCTACACATATCTGCCAGAGTTTAGATACGAAATACATACAGACTTATCAGTAGGCACCTACGGCCTCACTTATACGGCCTCTCAATTTGAACATTGCTTAAGATTCGCCCTGTCACTATATTTCATTATCTTACAAAAAGGGACAGCACTATTTTAAGCAATTGTTAGCTTTTGAGACAAGTTTAGATACTTACGTTTATATTAACGAAGACCACAAACCTACTAAAAACCGACTTTATTCGATAATTTTAGCGGAATTTGAATCTATAAATTGATACTTTTTTGCCCAAGTCTGTCACTTTTAAAAACTAAAATGTATACCGACATGCATAAAAAAACAAAATATCAAAATTTCGTTTCATCCAAGTGGATGACATATTTTTTTCAGTTTTTTTTATATAAAAACCAAACCGATTTTTATGAAATTTATATGGGACCAATCGGGAAGTATATCCTTTCACATGAAATCAAATTTTATCGAATCGGTTCATAAATGTCGGAGTTATGAGGTAACAAACATAAAAAAAACAGTCGAAGTCGAACCTCCTCCTTTTTTGAAGTCGATTAAAAAGGGATTGCACTATTGTAAGCAGTGGTTGAGAGACGTTGATAGACGTCAGATGAGTAAGGCCGCTAATATCGGTAGTACTAATGTTGGACCCTCGTTGCGATTGGACACGCATCAACTAAATGTCCAAGAGCGACCATGAGGTCCCGTGCTGTCGGCGGCAACCGGTCCTCAAGGTGAAGGCCTGCTCAGCTCAAATGCCACTGATGCTGCACCAGTCAATTTTAAATACCTACTTGCACTTTTTAATTTCGCTTTGATTCAATATGCTATTTATTTTTGTTATTGTTACATTTATTTATGTAATTAAGTAATATCATATTTTTCGTTCGATCACTAAATCTCTAACAAGTGGTAGGTAATTTTGCTTCTAGCTTCAGATACTTTTACTTCTATTAATTTTAATTAAATTGTCAGATTCGATATTTTGTTTATCATCAAAGAAAGCGCAAATAAATCATTTATGTGATGAAACTAGATGTTTGATCTCAGTCTGGGTGTTATAAAGTATATACTCGTAAGTGATCTGGTCTGATCTGGTTCCCATAGTAGACACAAGCTTCGCTTCGTTCGGGGTGTTGTGCGAAACATCCATCATGTTAATTTACTTAATAATCATCGAGAAAGTAGTAAATGCAAATGAAATCAATCTGAACACAAATTTGTCTTCTTCCTAGCAATTCTGCACCACACTGATAAAGGTTTTTGAAGTGATAACTTTATGCGAGGGTAAACCGCTTCGTTACGTAACGCGTTACGGTACCAGTCTGTCTGATTTCCCTTCCTCTCATGCATATGGCAGCGGTAGGCAGGCTCCTCCTCTCTCACTCTAGCCCTCAGCGCTAGTTAGATTAGTTTAAGTTATCACTTCTGTTCTGACGCGCACGTTTATTGATGTGAAACATTTATAGGCTAGGGTAAACGTAATTGTTGGTACAGTACAAATTGATACAGGCGGTGGCGACGCATCGCCACGCTATGATGGAATATAGATAGCGACTCTTGCGGCGACGCAACAAAGTTCAATTCAGCTCGCATATCCTCTATAACATAGCCAAACGCTTCTTACATAGCGCTGTCACTGTCTGGGCCGGAGCGATGCATTTCGTAAAATCTATCTGTGTTGAATTTCAAGAGTAGGTACATAGGTAAGTCCAAACCTAGCAATCATCATTAAATTATGTTGTGTACCTACTTGTTATTATTACGGGAATCATTCATCTTTTTTTCCTAATTCATTCATCAATCATCACCTACTTTTAGGTGGGCTTCTCGTAGGTACCTACATAACCTTCCGACACTTGTTTAAGTTTTATTTACATACCTACCTAAACTATCGTACAAATTCGTAATATTGTATTTTTTCATCATGCTATACCTATTTAGTTCCTGTCATAATCTGTACCTACTCTAATGCCTATTACTTGTACAAAATAATTTCGATGTTTCACTTCTGCCAGTCGTCACGCGACGGCTCACATTTTTTTTATATATCGTTTCAAGCATATTTTATATTTATTTCCATTCCATTAGCAATATTTTTGGATACAGTACTGTACACGATCTGTCTAGGTACGTACAAATAATTGTTTTTAAACAACTTATCTACAGAGAGCGTAGAAAGTGGTTTTGGTAAATCACTTTCTCTGTACACTCCGATTCAGGATGCGTGCTTGTTTACTTTTTTACCAAAGTATTAGACTAATATTGATTCAGGCAGATACAATATATAACTAAGTATGTGTAATTATTATAATGTAGTATTAATACCTAACAAATTAATGAACAAAATAGCAGTGTGGGTAAAAAACGGGTAATAATTCAATGTGGAAAAAAACCAGATGGAAATTTAAATAAAATAAGACCAAAGGGTCAAATTGAGGGTAATCGCGGAAAAAAAGAAGCTTTAATTATTAGCTTACGTAGGTTCACAGTTAGGTACACTGTTGACCATACGACTGTAACAAAATAAATGATAATGCGTGGGTAGAATGATCGACAGCACGCGTTTTATTTTTAAATTACGGAATAACATTTTTTTATATCGTTAATCCAAAGGGACAAGTGTGTGTGCCAGATGACATTATAGTCATCGAGATCCGGTTATATGATATTATAAATTATAAAACTTCACTTACACGAGATATAATTTGTATATATCTATCTATCTTATACCTTTAAACGAGCAATTCTTGTATATATATAATCTGAATATCGGAAACGGCTTCAACGATTTTAATGAAATTTAGTATGCAGGGAGTTTCGGGGGGGACTGATCGATCTAGCTAGGTTTCATTTTCAGAAAACGTCGTTTTAGCCGTGTTTTATACCGAGCAAAGCTCAGTCATCCAGGTGCTTAAACATAAATTTGACAACAACACAAACAAAACAAAACATTAACTACCCGCAAATCGTAATCGCCGCGTCTCGGATATATAAAAATAAATAAATAAGAAATCTATGGTTTTCATACATATTATGCGTCTCTCAAGTTATACGACGTTGGTCGTCGACGCCCTCGGTTCGTTCCGGCCAGTATCGCTATATATTAAGTATACCGATATACTAGGCACTGGTTATATGCTTTTAGCGTGCAAATGAATTATATTTACGACGCTCGTTTTGAATCCATTACGTGCATCATTCATAGCACACTGATGTCGTCAATAAAATCCATCTAGCTTATTGTGTGTTGCTCTAACAAGAACTACCACGTCTACGTGTTGAAGCGTGATAGTAAAAATAATTAAGGCATTATTAGGCAAATTAGAAAATTTTCGGCGATGCTCTAACTATTGATCGAAAATGATCTGGCTCTAGATTATTGAAGCCTTTTCTAATCTATTTGCATAAACAGGTCTTTATAATAAACCTCTTATAGCCGTGCTCAGAGTTCTTAATGGATAATTGAGTCGCTCTTTAGTATTTGACAAAGAAAATGGGAATCGAAAATTTATAATAAAAAGCGACTCTACTACTAATAAGTATTCTGTGACCTAAGTAACTATTAACGACTGATCGAGCGACTATTAAGGCTAATTGATAATAATAATGCCAGACATTTTCACAGTATCATCTAACCCCTAAAGTACGCAGGGCTTGTGTTATATATGACTGATATACTACTTATAACTTTTTTTTTCGTACACTCAAATGTTCCACTACATCCATACTAATATTATAAATGCGAAAGTGTCTCTGTCTGTCTGTTTGTTACTTTTTCACGGCTAAACGGCTGTGAAATTTGGCTTGATGAAATTCGGTAAGAAGATGTATTTTATTCGGGGGTAGAACATAGGCTACTTTTTCTCAAAAAACAACTTTGAAGGGGGTACAATAAGGGATGAAAGTTTGTTTGGACAACTCATATTTTCTTAAGTTAGGGATCTGAAAATTCATATTTAGACTTTTGATAAACAAATAAAAAAATACGTGCTTCAACGTTTTTGCAAAATCATCCCCAAATGGTGTAAAATAGGGGATTAAACTTATGAGATGTTGTTTAGATGCACGGAGTGCATTCCTTACAAAAAAAAAAGGTTCTAAGCATACACGTACGAAGTCGCGGGTAACAGCTAGTTGAATATAATTAAACATAATTCACATTAGGCTATTAGTAACTATACAATACTAACATAATATACGCTATGCTTAGTTTGGGGGTTACGTGTGTGCATTGTCTATCAATATTTTATTTATTTATATTTATTTTAGGTTGAAAATCATTGATATAGATATCATTGATATTGATGGCCTCAATTCTGTTAGCACCAACCTAACTAATTTAAGCTTAAATTAGGTTTAGAAGTTTCAAATGAAACTTGGTATTCTGCTATTACCAACTTATCCTAATTTAATTGTATCTAATTAAATTAAGCGTTTCTAATTTACTATATATAGTACTAGCGACCCGCCCCGGCTTCGCACGGATTCAATGCTGATACTAAACATACTATAGAATGGTTTAGCCAGCGCTTGCCATATAAGCGCAAAAAAATCTGTTTATTTACGACATCACATTAGAAACCTCTAAATTTTTCAGTGATTTTCTACTATATTATGCATGTATTATACATATAAACCTTCCTCTTGAATCCCTCTATCTATTAAAAAAAACGCATCAAAATCCGTTGCGTAGTTTCAAAGATCTAAGCATACATAGGGACAGACAGACAGCGATACAATGATTTATGGATTATCATTGGTTCTTATAGGCTTTACAAATGCTATGACTAACTAAAATATATTTTAGACAATTCCTAATTTTAGAAATGAACCAACCGAATAGCCACCATTGTATTACAAAATGTTAAGTTGCTTAATATGCAGGTATGAGTACCTACTTATCAAAAAATGTTTTGATGCCATTGCACCGTTTAAATATTGTTTAAAGAGCACCGAGAGACGTGATGTATCATTGTTTGATTTGGTGCTCGTGTTTGCCTCGGCTCTTGTAAAGTTGTGACTGACGTGATTGCGTGAAGGATGCTGTCAGCTACCGGGCGCTCTGTCAACATCTGATAGATATAGCGCTTAGAAAACACTGTTTTGAGGCAGTACACAGTGAGCGATAACAATTATGTATATTTATTAGGTACCTACTGGTTTTTAATTGGTGAGTAAGTACCTACATACTTAGTTTCTCAGAAAAGGTTTGCGGGCCAGTGCTTACGAGTATATGATGATTTTATAATTACCGAGTTCAAAGTACTCTAAAGAAAACATATTAGTCAACGAGTGTGGTTTGTATTCTGCTACAGAAAGAAGAAATGCGGTTTCGTGAAGACTATTGATAGAATATAATAGAATAGAAAATACTTTATTGCACACCATAAATACATTGGACTAGTAGAAAAAATAACAATGTTTTGCTAGTCAGTTGTACAATGAGCGGTCTTATCGCTATGTAGGGATCTCTGCCAGACCACCTTGGGATGGATTGAACTAAATGTATAGCTGAAAAATATTGATATTGGATAGACCATATATTTGTACCCATTAATCGGCATGACGTCCTTTGTGGCGCAGTGGGCTTAGGTCCGGCTGAGATGCAAAAGGTTGCGGATTCGATTCCAGCCGTAGGACAAATGTTTGTATGATCTGCAAGTATTTGTCTCGGGTCTGGGTGTTTCTATATATAATATGTATGTATTAACAAAAAAAAAGTATATAAGTAGTATATCAGTCATGTGGTACCCATAACACAAGCTCTGCTTACTTTGGGGCCAGATGATGCTGTGTGAAATGTCCGGTAATATTATTAAATTATTATTATTTTTCTAAGGTAACATGCGAAGAACGGTTGAATACTAGTATTATCTATGTGGATATTTGATATCTTAATTTCGTAATAAATGTTGAACAGATTTATAAAACTTGCTATGTCTAGATATAGAAGTAAAACTGAAATATATGTACATATAAGTTACTTTTTGTATGTACACGAACAAAGCCGAGGGCAGAAGCCAGTAGGTAATAAGTATGAGTGCGATGGATTTTACCTTGTAGCTATAAACATCTCCAAAAATCCTCATCTTTTTGCTACAAACCACATTTTATCGACTTTACTGGCAGTAGGAGATAATGATGTCAGGATAGAAATTAAATAAATTGCACATTAATTCTATTGAAATATGGTGATAATGTTTAATTTCGTAAAATTTCGTAAAATACGAACGATCTTATTTGGCTTACACCAAAGACCAAGTTAGAGTATTTTTGTATTTACTTGAAAGTATGTTAAAATTTTAATTTTGCTCCGATATTGAACTGATTTTCTTAAGTTTGTTTGCAGTTTTATTGTGCCCCAACTTACGTGGGGGCTAAAATGAATTAGAACACATCAATATAGTAAAATTAACTATCGTTTAATCTATAGGAAACCACTTTCTAACAGTACAATAGTTTTTATTGGTCCTGTTACGATATCGCGACTTCAGTATTTTAAAGGTAAAAATTTGCTCTAATTCAGACTTATTGAAGGTCGTATTTTACGAATGGTTGAAAATAAGTGATAATTTAGACTTTACTCCTTAAATTGATTTAATTAATTGATGACTAAAATTTGCTAAACGCATCAATCACACGTAATTTTTGTTTTTTATAATGAAGTGTCATTTAATTATGACGAAAACTATTATTTAGAAATAAACACTATAGTTTTTCTATTGTTCCTGTCACGATAATTCATAATCCGATAATATTATATGCGAAAGTAATTCTGTCTGTCTGTCACGTTTTCACGCCTAAACCGCTGAACCGATTTTGATGAATTTTGGTATAGAGATAGATGGGACTTTGGAGAAGGACAGGCTACTTTTTATGTGGGGAGCACGCGCGCGAAGCCGCGGGCAACACCTAGTAATTCATAATTCATTTATAGGAAATAAATGAATTATGAATTACTAGGTGTTTTCACTTGTTGCATGTACTTAGATATGTTTGTCATAACAATATTTGGGTTATTTGGGTAACATTCTTATACAGAATGTGTTTCACATAATATAAATTTATCGGCCAAAGCCTCGTCAATCTTTTAGTAACTCTTATGTAATAAAAACCTTTTTAAAATAAAAAAAAATCAGGGTCAGATATAGATTTAATGTCAGTAGGAATTTTATTATATAAGTTAATGGACACGCACATAAAACTTTTTAATGTTTTAGTCAGTCTAGTCTTAGGAGTCAGAACATTTCTTTTATTTCTCGTTATCGATATCGCGTCTTCGGTATTTAAAGCTTAAAATGTTCTAATTCAGACTTATCTAATTCGTAATAGTATCATATATTAGGTACGCATTTTTAGTCAGTCCAGCGAAACAACAAAATCAGGGCCCCTAATTTTAATTAACATTTTATGATTCAGATTGTAAGATTCATGATATAACTGTATTAAATGAATGAGACAAAGGAAGAGCTCTATCAATGTAAAACATCAAATAATCCATTATTCTACATCTTATGAATATAATTGATTAATGCTAAAATATAATACTGTATAGTTTTATTTAATGTTTTTGAAAACATTAAAATTTGCATTGTCATGCCAATGTTCTTTGGAAATATGGGAACTTAGTGTATGACTCAATGGTGGCAATTCGTTTAGTTCATTTCTAAAATTAGGAATTGTCTAAAATATATATTAGTTAGTTATAGCATCTGTAAAACCTACTCGGTTGGTACCATCTAACTAAATTAGGAACGCTTAATTAAATTAGATAAAATTAAATTAGGATAAGTTGGTAGTAGCAGAATACCAAAGTTTAATTTGACAATTCTAAGCCTAATTTTAGCTAAAATTAGTTAGGTTGGTGCCAACAGAATTGAGGCCATTGTCTGTTACCTACCATACATCAGAAATATGATAAGTTACTGAGATGATAATACCCCCGTTTTGACTGGTTATGTTATGACTATTTACTGTTACTATTTACAGGTCTGTCAGCTGTCAGTTGGTAGCTAACTCAGTTGGTAGTAACTCTACCTTCTACGCCGTAGGTTGGGGGCTCGTTCTCTCCCAAAGCAAACATTTGTGTGATAAACAGGTGATTGTTCTGTGTCTGGGTGTTGTAAAGTATCATGTATTTTTAAGTATGTATATATGTATTCTATTATCTGGTCACCATAATACAAGCTATGTTTAGTTTGGAGCTAGATGGTTTGAGTTGAGTTGAGTATTTATTAATAACAAGATGGATACAAGTCAGTTCAATAATTCTTATAAATAATAAAAATAAAAAAATAATCTCTATTATAATAATAGATGGTTTGTGTGCATTTTCCAACAATATTTATATTTAAACGCGGCTTCGCACGCGTGATAACTACATACAAAGTAGCCTATGTCCGTCTCCAAAGTCCCATGTATCTGTACCAAAATTTATCAAAATCGGTTCAGCGGTTTAGGTGTGAAAACGTAACAAACAGACAGACAGTTACTTTCGCATTTATAATATTAGTTAGATAAATGGTGTTTGCTAGGTAATCTAGGTAGGTCTAGCGAGGTAATCTCATTCCCACGACAAACGGGGTCAACTTTTCTGTTACAGAACTATCATTGGAAAATTGTTATGAATGGATAATTATTAATTTAGTTTCTTTGTAATTTGTATTTGCATCTAGATAAACGTAACATTATCATCACGATATCTTAAAACCTGTACACAAATCTTCCAAAGGAGAGTCAAATGATGAAATTAACATACGAGGTACCTACACTACAGTAGGTACTTTATAACCTTCACAAAAGATCTCCTACGTACTCGTCGGAAAGTTTTTTAAAGTATGTCGTCATGTTTTTATTTACTAGGTACGAATAAAATTGTTTGATACAGTATTATTCGTTTCATTCACGCGTATTGTATACGTAAAAAAAATTGTTGTCTGCAAAGTCGGTTTATGGACGATAATTTTACGTGATTACGTTATAAGAAAACAAAACAGTTCACGTGTAGGCTATGTGCTGCCGCTGTCTCTCTTCTACTCGGACACATCGGCCGATTTAGTGGAAGAGAGATAGATGTGTCACAAGCCGAACGCTTAGGCCGATCGTGCCTCTCTATCGCTTGTTCCGCGGTCTAGCTTGCACGCTCGGCTCAGGCGGAGCGTGACATGCTTTTTCGGGCGTGCAGCCGACGTTCATCGATTTATAAGACGTTGTCACGTCAAAAAAAAACATGTAAGTAGATAGAAAGCTATGCTAAGTAGGTAGTAAGAATAAATTGTAAATATTGAAAAGTATTATAAATACCATAGAGGTGAAACTCTAGCCGTAAATATGTGGCGACCTCTGAGGCGCAGTGGGCCAAGGCCCGGCTGACACGCTGAAGTTTGCGGGTTCGACTCCCACAACGGTACAAATGTTTGTGCAATATGCAAGTTTTTGTCTCGGTTCTGGGCGTCTATGTATAATGCAGGTATGTATTTACAAAAATAGTATATTTAAGTAGTATATCAGTCATTGTAGTATTAATAACACAAGCTCTGCTTACATTGGGGCTAAATGATGCTGAGTGTAATGTCTGGCATTATTTTTTTTGCTTAGTACCGTAACAGTCGCTTATATATAGTTATACTATTATATAGATATACTTACTATCCTTTATCCTTTCACTTAATCACTTAATTCAATATAATCACTTAATCATTCCCGACATTTCACACAGCATCATCTAGCTAGACCCAAAGTATCCCAAGGTATAGCTTGTTTCCTACGACTGATTTGATCTGACAAATATATTTGAAATAAATGAAAAAGGTATTGCAATTACAAGTTAATCACAAAAGTTGGGGATAAAAATAACCCAATTAATATTCATATTTTGACAAATAACTTGTTTAAAGACTACACTACATCCTTAATCATATTCGTACACTCAAACTCCACTTCAATGAACAGTACATTAGGCTATTAGTAACCATACAATTTAAATCATACATAAATGGTAGTCTTTTGAATAAATCTTATTATAATATAAATGAGTATATTATTGATAAGAATGCATGGCCTCATGTCGCTCTGCCCTCAGACAGTTAACCGACACACTTGAAATGTATAAACTCTCTTGTATTAGTATTTCGTAGTTAAGGTAGTTATAAGATGGATCATGTAAAAAAGCGCTAGGACCAAGACGAGTTTCTTGCCAGTTCTTCTCGAGCTTGGGTTAAGATAAATTGGCACCTAAATTCACCTAGTATGTAAAATCAATGTCGTTTCTATGTGATCCTTCTTCTTCTTTGTTAATGGCCTGTGACATACTAATGTCAATTTTGTTTATATCTTATAGTCAGTTTGTTTGTTATTAGAGTCTTAGTCAATTGTCAATTCTAGACGTCACGCGGAATGGCGTCTAGAATTTTCTTGGGATTCCTCGACGTTCAAATCACATTGCACCACAATACACATATAATTAAATTATCTATACCCGTCCTGTAGTCACAATTTATTCATTAAAATTCCGCCAAGATTACTGAATAAAACATGCAATAAAACGGGTAAAAAATATTAAATTAGCAGAGCTATGTTACTCCATGAAATGACAGATGAAGAATCCAATGTGATCCTTGTGATTGTATTGAATCAAGTATCTTTTGACTTTGACTTTGACTTTGACAATACCAACATAATACAATCACTAAATTTACTAGCGTGAAGCTAATATTTAGTTTGTCCTTGTCATTGACATAATGAATAGAGACAACGGATTTAAACAACACTTTAACTAATGTCTGTAGGATAGTTTTTGATACATTAATCCTGTGGGTTCCATTGTCAGTTTGTAAACTATTGCAAAAACAAATGACGTACGTTTCGTGACTCAGCAGACAACGATCAGCGATATAATTCTGGCAAATTAAATAATGACGGAGAATAAAGTGGCTCTTTGTAGAAATAGGGCACCAACCGACTGCCTACGGGCGTCTAGGGGCTACGTGCACAATCAGAATATGCATTGGACTATGTACTGCGACTACGGCGTAGCGTAGTGCGTAGGCCGTTGTAAAATCTACGAATGTCACGAATATGAGTCTATTTTTTTAATTTTATTCTTTTATTGTACACACATTAAAAACATTTTGAAACATAAATTATCATATATGGCATGTACAAAGGCGAGCTTAACCCTAAAAAGAGTTCTCTTACAGCAAACCTTGGGAAATGAAAATATTATAAACGAATGGTGGGTATGATGCGTACTAAAGGGCGAAAGAGAACAGAAATGAATAAATATTAAAACATACTAACAAGTAGAGAAGTAGGTACACTATAAAACGAAGAGTTGTTGAATTTGTGATTTAAAAACAATAACAAATCTACAATCTACCATCATTATAAAAGCGATGGATAATGGCAATGAATAATAATTAATAAATAATAGTAAAAAAACAAAAAAAACACGCTTTGATTGAAAATCTAACTAGAAAGTCAAAAATAATTTTCAATAAATTTAGTTTAAGAAAAGTGTGATTAACAGAAAAAAATCTTTCATTGTAGAAAAGCGTGGGGTGCTTTTTAAGATACTAACGACTCTTCTGCTTTTACCAATATCTGTCATTAAAATATTATAATAATAGACATCAAGCGCACGGTTTTCTACAATGAAATATTTTTTTGTTAATCAAACTATTCCTAATTTAAAATCGGTTTTCTACTTTTTAGTTTGCATTTCTATTAAAGCGAGTATTTTTAATAGGACAAACTATTTAAATAATCGTGCAAAGTTTCAAATCAATCCGTCGTTTTGAAGGGGGTGAAAATCACGTTCCAAGATTCCGTTACTAACATAGATAGATAGATAGATGTAGATTACATAGATAATAAAAAGCGTGTTAAAATAGATACGTAGTTATACGAAGAATTTAGATCCGAAACGCATTTTATTTAAGCGAGTAGGTATTTCTCAAGAGTTTTTTATTTAAAAACATTCTTAGGCAGATTTGTATAATTTAGCTAACGCCAAGGCTATATGAGTTTTGAACTCAATTTGTGTTTTTAGATTAGCAAACAAAAATACCAATGACAAGTTTAAAGGATCGCGAAGATTTGGCAAACTTGTCAGTGTTTAAAATGACTCATACGCAGGTGTTAATCAGCAGAGGCCCTAGTGCAAATTTCGCAAACTAATATTCACGATCGTAAATTATATACCAAGAGCACAGGTTTGACTTCGAAAATCGAAACAACAATTCGGACCGTAACAACCACTGGTTTTATCCATATATCACTTGATTGCTAACTCGCGCTAGGCATTCGTGCCATTGAAGGCTCTAACTCGTCGTGGCCGACCAATTATCGGGAGCACCTACCGACCGGAGAGCTAAAGGTGGTGAGAGCCGAATTTATATTTCGCTTGAGGTGTTTGACTGCAAGGTGAAGTGATTTACAATTTTAAACGATCAATTACTTACTAATAACTTACCGGAGTCGGTCTGATGTGTCTGGAGGGTGAGGGGTGATGTGTTCCGCCACAGATGTGGCTATGAACGGATGATGAGGGGTGATCTTAAACTCTATAGAACTCGTGTCACAGAACACTCTCAAGAGAGTGTGAGCGGATGCATCGTTCAGCCCCCACTTTATATGAAGCCTGGGCCTCGACTCGACAGCGTCGATCCCTTAGCAAATACTACGCAAAACTACCTAATACTCACTATTTGATGTAAGATTGAAACGTCAGAGCTGGAAAGCCTAGCTTTTCCGTAAAACTAATATTTTCCTAAATGTTTTATTTATTACAAGTATATTTTTTAGGAGGTAGATGTATGTACTGAGATCCAGGAGATTAGGTAGGTACGAGTAGGTATTTAATATATATGTAATGTAGGTAGTTAGGTGTGAGCAAGGTTAGAAACACTAGCTAAGCACTCGTAGCTTATTAACTATATATAACATACCATTTTTTTATACAATAGTACCTAAGTACGTAAGTAGGTAGGTAAATTACGTGGTAAATTTATAATTGACCAACTGGTTTGTCGATTGAATAAAATAATTAATTTTCTATTAACATATAAGGATAACTTGCTTCTGCCCGCGGCTTCAAACGCATGGTACCTAAATAAAAAGTAACCTTCGTCCTTTCCTAAGATACTATCTATCTCTTTACCAATTTTCATCAAGATCCGTTCAGCCGTTAAGTTGTGAGAACGTTACAGACAAACAGAAATACTTTCGAATCTGTAATATTGGTATGGAAATGGATCGTACTCGTCTACACGTGGAAATTATTATGGTTGCAATGATGTAAAATGATAGTCACGCAATAAGCTACTTATGTACCTTATGTATAATTATACAGTACCTACCAGCATACAAAGGGTTTAGTTTAGAGTAATGGGTAGATAGTCTTAGGGTAATGTTGTAGGTACAGCCAACGTCATAAACACCAGTAGAAAACTAAGTAGCATTCATTCATAGTTTCACAACACTATCACGCTCGAACCACGAACTTAACAATCATCTGTAATCGTGTAAAAACACCGGAAATAATCCATCTCCTTACTTTGAAACAGATAGACACGCCATCTATCTTTAGCTGGGACAAAATGACATTGGTAACAGGCAAGTTGTTGGGTGTGCCCTACCAATGCAGTGTACGTAAGGGCCGCTATAGAAGATTCACTATATCACAAAGGACGTATTTTTGCTTAGAACCAAAACAGTGCAGTAATGTTATATGAAATCTCATTATTGCACTGTTTTTCATTATTGCACTGTTTTTACTTTTTATTTTAGATATAAATATACCACAGAGGTTTAATATCTCCCATTAAGTTTAATATAAAATGTTTGCATTCGTTCAAAAAGATACTGGCTGATAATAAAAATCAGCTGAATAAAACCGACTTGGTAAAAAAAAAAAAAAAATGGCGCCCATTTTGTACCACTGTAAAACTTTGATTCTTTGTATTTTTAGTTTGAGTAGGTATATTTTATCACAGTAGGTAGATTGGTAGTTGAAACAAAAGTAAATTACGCACCTCGCAAAAGAGAGTAATTAATGCATTTTTGTTAATTCAGTGCCCTCGCTTACGCTTAGGCACCAACATAACACTCGTGCGTTAATAACTCACTTTGCGCTCGGTGCAACAATCTACTATTTATTTTAGTAAGTTGTATTTAGTATTCACAAAAAAACAAGTAGTATAGCAGTCATGATTGTGGTATATAAGTAGTATAGCAGTCATGTGGTTCCTATAACACAAGCTCTGCCTACTTTGGGGCTAGATGATGCTGTGTTAATGTCCAGCATTAATTATTATGCTATTTAATGATTTAACCTAGACCGCAACGGGAAGAAGTTGTATGCAAAAAACAAGTTATTGATCAATAACAAGCATGTTGGAATTACAATCTTTTTAACCGGCTTCAGTTTTGCTACGTGCAGTGCAGAGCAGTGCGGTTAGTTGGCCTACCTATATTATATATAAACAAAGTACATATACTTTCTACTAAAAATATCATAATAAAATAATTTTATGGACTCAAATTATATCCAATGGAGTCGGTTTTCTTTTTAGTTTTTAAAACGTAATTATTTAAGAATAGTGTTTTATCGCTGCGTAAATGCATAACACATTAGTTCTTGACAAGTGAAGTTACGTTCATCGTCTGCAACTAGCGTAGCGCGTAAGCAGTAAATTGTAGAAGGGGCAATTTATCAATAACGACAATACAAGTGTTCCGGCTGCTGTGCGATTTTGGCCATCATCGTGCGTCCTGCGGTCCAAGCGGCGTCACGCGATCTTCTACGTGCTCCAATTCACGCGACACTTCATAGATGAAGATGATATTATCTACTTCTACTTATAGTACTCGTAAAGTACCTACTTATTTTCTTGGCGATTGTACAAGTTTATATATAAATAAATAAACTAGTTGCTCTGTGAGCTGGTAGATCTCGTGAAAATTTTTCGAAATGACTGAAATATAACTTTTTTTTACGTTTTCAACCCGCCATTTTGAAAAATTTCCAAAAACTGAATCAACAAAAAATATATATATAGTTGTAGAACCTGCTAACAAAATTATACGAGAATCGGTTGAGAAATGCGACCTATAGAGGAGAATATCCGGACAGACGCTAGCCGTACAGACAGGAATACGAAAGCATTTTTGCTTAAGCTGAAACGGAGTCACTCGTTCGCGCTTCGCGCTCGCTCGCTCAATAATTCTGGACATTTCACACAGCGTTATCTGGCCCTAAAGTAAGTATAGCTTGCGTTATGGGAACCACATGACTTTAATACTACTTATATACTAAATACATAGTTGCATAGAAAAACACCCAGACCCAAAACAAATAATTGAAGATTGCGGGGAAACCGCAACCTTCTGCGTCTCAGGCAGCCCTTTGCCCAATGCGCTACTGAGGTCGACAATTTATTGCAGAACTGAGAGCTTTTTGTTCTATTTACTAATAACGTTTCCTAGGAATTCATATCTTCAACTTTCAAGTCAGCAGTTAAATAACTTATAATGTGAAAGATTGAAAATTTTAAACGGAATTCTGAAGCAGCTAAACCCATTAGAAAATGATGTTCAGATGTGAAAACATTGTTCTCAGGGAGTAAGCTCATTTTAAATACGATATCACTACATGGTATAAAACAAAGTCGCTTCCCGCTGTCTGTCTGTCCCTATGTATGCTTAGATCTTTAAAACTACGCAACGGATTTTAATGCGGTTCTGTTTAATAGATAGAGTAATTCAAGGGGAAGATTTATATGTATAATACATGCATGTAGAGAAACATTCATAATTTTAGAGGTTTCTAATGTGGTGTCGTAAATAAACTCATTTTTTTGCGCTTACATTGCAAACGCTGGCTGAACCCTACGAGATAGATCAAAATAATGTACTACAGTATTGTACAGCCGGGGCGGGTCGCTAGAATATAAATAAATATATAATTAATATTTACGACATATTTTTTATATACGACGACATTTTACGCTTTTTCCTCTCAAAATCTACCGCACATCATAGATCTACTGTCAATCTATTTGTCAGGTATACAAACGTCAAAGATTATATTTAACAACTAGCGCCCCGGCTTCGCACGGGTGCAATGCTGATACTAAAAATATACTACAGAATGTCTAATGTGATTTGATACCTCTAAAATTATCAGTGTTTCTCTACCATATTATGCATGTATTATACATTTAAAACTTCCTCTAAAATCACTTTATATATTTAAAAAAACTGCATCAAAATCCGTTGCGTAGTTTTAAAAATATAAGCATACATAGGGACAGACAGACAGCGGAAAGCGACTTTGTTTTATACCATGTAGTCATAATGTATTCGTGCCTCATTTGAGCAAACACATTTTTCTTTCAACTACGTAGTAATGTTATCATTAATCACTACAAAACCGATCACAAAGGACGTATTTTTTGCTTAGAACCAAAACAGTGCAGTAATGTTATATGAAATCTCATTATTGCACTGTTTTTTACTTTTTATTTAGATATAAATTTACCACAGAGGTTTAATATCTCCCATTAAGTTTTATATAAAATGTTTGCATTAGATACTGGCTGATAATAAAAATCGGCTGAATAAAAAAGATTTGGTGAAAAAAATAAAACAAATGGCGCGCATTTTGTACCATTGTAAAACTTTGATTCTTCATATTTTTAGTTTGAGTAGGTATATTTTATCACAGTAGGTAGACAGGTAGTTGAAAGCAAAGTAAATTACTTACCTTGCTAAAGAGAATAATTAATGCACTCGTGTTAATTCAGTGTCCTCGCTTGCGCTCGGGCACCAACATAACACTCGTGCATTAATAACTCACTTTGCGCTCGGTGCAACAATCTACTATTAGCATCTTTTTGATGTACGTAGCTACGTAACAAACGGGCAAAGTCTGGGTACAAATGCTAGATCTATTTTCTTATTTTAGAAGGTAAGTAGATTGTACCTAAATTCATCAAATATCACACTCATAATTAATGATTAAGTATGTAAAATCTGATAAGATTTGAAGATAGGTAGGTAAGTATAATGTATACCTACAAGCTTAATATTTATTGTAGATACATACGTAATAAACAGGTAGTAAGTACATGGTTTTTACTATCTAAATAAATATTTAGTCATTAGTATGTTGACCATTACTCCTCTATTTTCGAGAAACCGATACTAAAGTGCACTCTCGAAAACATTTTCTACAATCTAGACTTTAGGCTAGACTAGAAGAAATTGTACACAAACGTAGTTTCCCTTCTCTTATATTGTCACTGTTCTTTTTCGAACCAGCGTGGTGAATGGATTAAAGTGCGCCTCAGAGGCTCCTTTTGTGAACTTGGCACATTTCTATGAACTTTTAGGTTCCATGACATGCCCGTTTCCTCACGATTTTCTGCACTATTTGAGAGAACTTCTAACGCACATACATTGGTGCATCGGATTTTACTATTAACTAGACCAGTAGGACCCTTTAAAGAAAACTAAAATATAAAGAATCCCTAATCTAGACAATGCTAAAAAATGGCTGTGAGTTGGTTTGTTTTTGCTATTGGGCTTCTAAAGGTTTATTTACAGAAATAATTACAGAAATGTACGAAATAAAATACAATAATATAAAATAAACATGAAACAGTTGAGCTATCTACGGAAAGTACAGCTATCTAAGGACCGTTTAAAACGATCTAAAGGTAGCTCAACTGATCCAGATCACTGCCAAAGGGCAGCGTTCCCAAGATACTGGCGGCATTACGGAATTACGGCGGCTTCTAAAGTAAATTTCGCATAAAGGTAAGTTCTTTTTGATTTCTGATTTCTGATTGATTATTCAAACAGAAATTAACTTGTTATTTACACTACTTTGTGACACTAGTTATTATTCTACTGTGAGAATAAACATTTACCTAAATATAGCTAACTCATAATATTACCTATTTAGTGTAGTGTGATGTAGGTATATGTTCCCTATATTATTGCATTGTTTGTATTTTTTAGAAGTAAGATTTACCTACCTACTTTTAATTTTTCTCTGTACTTTTTATTTTAACTTGTTTTTTTCTCCTGCTGTTTTGTGTTCCTATTGTTAACGCATTATATGGTTTCTGTAATGTTAGAATAAGATGTAAATAAACTGAATTAATTAAAAAAAAAATTTAATTATCCATACTTAATATTATATATGCAAAAGTGTCTCTGTCTGTCTGTTTGTTACGTTTTTACAGCTAAAGGGCAGAACGGATCTTGATGAAATTTTGTAAGAAGATGTATTGCATTCGAGGGAAGAACATAGGCTATGTTTGTATACCATAGGTTTGTTTCAAAAACATCCTTGAAGCGGGTGAAATAGGGGATGAAAGTATGTTTGGGCAACTCATATTGTCTTATGTTAGGGATCTGAAAATTAATATTTAGGCTTTTAGTAAGAAATAAAGAAATACGTGTTTCAACGTTTTTTGCAAAATTATCCCCGAAGGGGGTAAAATAGGGTATCAAACTTATGAGATGTTCTTTAGATGCACAGAATGCATTCCTTACAAGAATAAAAATAAAGGTTCTAAGCATAGGCGTTCGAAGTCGCGGGTAACAGCTTGTCTACTATAATTGATCTATACTATATTGATCAATCGGCCCATACTCTAAAATTGGATCTTACAATAAGGGTATAGTTAGACTACGTTCAAACCTTAATTTTTGCACTACCTACTTAGGTACCTACTTGCTTAGCATAAAATACGATAAATGATTACGTAAGAACTCAGTTACCTATAACCAATTATTGCTGTTTCGGTAAAATCGCATGACGATAGCATCAATACCAATGTCAATATTTATTTATTTAATAAAGTAAGTAGTTAAGTACGTACGTCGTCAACGTATTATCTATTCTCAAACCGAACGGTCTGATACGTGATGATGGTAAGAGGCCTGATGGCATGACTCTGGTCCCTTGGGAGATGGGTAGGTCACTGGTGTGGGATGCTACTTGCGTAGACACCCTGGCCGCATCCCATCTGTCGGGGACTTCCGTTAGAGCTGATGCGGCGGCTGAATGTGTCGAGGACCTCAAAAGGCGCAAATATGTCGGTCTTGATAAGGCCTACATATTTGAGCCTTTTGGAGTCGAGACCCTGGGCCCGTTGGAAACAGGAGCCCACTGGTTTTTCATAATTATTTCACGGCGTCTGGTAGATACATTGCGTGACCCAAGGACTAGCTTCTATCTGGCTCAGCGTATTAGCATTACTATTCAACGTGGCAATGCCGCCAGTGTCTTGGGAGACCTGGATCAGTTGATCTATCTATGGATCGTTTTAAACGGTCCTTAGATAGCTGAACTTTCACATGTATTTTTATTTATATATATTAATCTGTACATTTCTGTTATACCTAATGTTCTTATGTCACCTCAGTTGGTAAGTGCCTCTATGTATCTAGGTAGGTACCTATGTTTTGTTTTGTTAAAATTAGTACTATTTTAACCGTCTTCAAAAAAGGAGGCGTCTCGGCTTGCCCTGTTGTCGTCTCCCGTACTTAGGCACCCAAGAAGTGACGACGTTTGCCCACTTCTCAGGATGCATCCTACTAAAGTGACTGGCGCAGTCCCACTTGAGCGTGGCTGTTTTACTCTCTACGTCGGCAATGCCAGTCATCGAACTCAGTATTGTATACCGCACTCTATCGAAGTGCTTAAGACCAAGATTGCTGCGTTCCATTGCCCTCTTGCAAATCTTTAGACTGGACTTCTGTGACTCTATTAATGACTATGTTGGAGCACCGTAAGTCTAGCTAGACGGACAGGATACACATGTTGGGCGATGATTTGGCGTTTATGTGACAGACGATGGTGGTGCTCCTTCATGGACCTGTAGCTCATTCAAACGTGCTCTATGCGGCGTTCCATTTCCTTGTCCTGCCTGTTTTCTAAGCTCCTTGTGGATATCTTCATCGGCATACTGTAGGTATTACCTGCCCGTCTACCTTGACCCTACGTTTCGTACAGTTGGTCTATATTTGAGTCTTCATTCTAAGTCCAACTGCAAGACTCGCTGTGCGATCTGAGCACAGCGAGATCTTGGATCTGTTCCAGTTATCATTATGTCTGCAAAGCGCAGATTAATTAGGCGTTAACCTACGGCGACGATTTCTTTTATATCTTCACGAATCTGCTAGAGTTTTAAAGATTTCTTCTAAAGCACTTGTAAATATTAATGGTGAGACCGGATTGCCCTTCTTTACACTACTGAGTCCTTATACTCCTAATTATCAGGTATCTAATAAAAGTTATAAAACTTGTATGTAGAACTCGACTAGGTATGCATAATCCTGAAAAAAATGCCTTATTCTTCTAGGACTTGGCAAACCTGGCATGTGTTTTTGGACCGTCACCTTAATTCAACTAGCATGAAAAAACATTAAAGGTGTCTTCTGTGCTTGTATTAGTACCTACCTAGCAGGTATTGGTATTGGTTTAGGTAATTGAAGGCTGATTACGAGTTTTATTAGGTACTCAGATATCGATCGGTCGAAGTAAAATCAGCTTGTGACAACATTAAATTTAAATTTAGATCTCGCTTATCCCGTATTCACGCGCGTTTCGATAAGAGACGTGAAACTGTTAAAAAACTCGTAATCACCCTTTAGATAGGTAAATAGTGAAGGTAGACAAGGTATGTAAGTATTGTAAAATAAAATAAAATAAGAAGATAGTAACTTACACACCCTATCTACACATGGAAAAGACAATCATAGCACCTGAATCGTCAAGTCGTCAACAATGAAAAGCACCTACCTACTGTTTGATAACATACAATTAAATACTTGGTACCTATCCACTTATGTGACACGTGAATTCATATGTGGCACGTAAGTAAGTAGGTTTTTATTTGAGTTTACTGATAACGTTTTTGTAAACTTTGAGAGTTATAAATAAAAACGCACCGTGAGCTGTGTTCATATTCTACCCAAAGCACAACACTCATCTTCATTTATCCCACTTTAGGTTGGGTTGAACTAGTCTTTTTACACTCTCCACTATCCTTCGTGTTCTCTGTAGTCTCTCGTTTCTTTTAACTCAGTTAGTAACTGACTCATAAGAAATTCGTTATAGTAGTATTATTTTTATTTGGCGCAGTGGGCCAAGCTTCGGCTGCAAACGTTGCGGGTTCGATCCCGCCGAGGGACAGATCTTTACATGATCTGCAAGTATTTGTCTCGGGTCTTGGTGTTTCTATGCATACTATGTATTTGCATGTAACAAACTTAATTTTTTTCTCTAAAATAATTTGGAACTTTTAATAGTAAGTACGTAAGTTATGATGCTTCAGTGCCGAATTTTAAATGAGTTACCAACCTAGGTATTTAAGTACTATTAATCCATTGAATAAGTTTGAAAAACTTTATTATGAAATGAACACGTTATTCAAATTTTCGAGCAGAATAAGAAGTAGAGTTACCGGAATTAGGAAAATAGCGTTTGTCTGTGTTGTGACACCATAAGTGTTTCGATTTCGATCTATGCGATTATGAGAAAACGCGCTTTTATTAAAAATAATAGGCATAAATTTTGCTTTGGCCCGCTTTATTTTTAAGGCTCCGTACCTCAAAGGGAAAAAGGATATCTTCGCTGTCCGTCTGTATGTCAAGAACCTTTTTCCCGAACGTTTAAAAAAATTGTTTGCGTTTGTGAATATATACGACCGTGGCGTAGGTAGAGACATTTTTACAACTACTTACAAAGTCAAATAATAATAATAATGCCGGTCATTTCACACTGCATCATCTGGCCCAGAACTTGTGTTATGGGTACCAACTACATGACTAATACCTATACTACTTACTTATATACTTTTTTTTTAATACATAGGTACATATTATACTATAGAAACTATTCTATATTATAGAATTATACTATATTATATAATATTATAGAAACACCCAGACCCGAGACAAATAGGTACTTGCGATCATACAAACATTTGTAACGCGACGAGAAAAGTTTAAAGTCATTCAATCTTACTTATCTTTATGATACAGCAATGTCCGGTGCTTTAATAGTTTGTGACGGTGTAGTTGCCCTGAATTAGACAGATGGTAAAATAAACATGATAGGGGAAAAAGGAGGTAGTAAGATAGGCAACCCTCTCAAGCGAGACTTTCGCTCTTGTCTGTTTTTTAACCACCATGAATAGTGGAATATCAAGGTACTTACGATTGCATAATCTCACCCACAGGGGCAAGGCCGGGTCTTGTTGAAAACTGCAGAACACCTTCAACTCTTGTTTGGAGAGCGTAGCTCGCTTGCATGCCTCAACTATGCTCAAATTCTCACGCACAGAATTATCAAGTTCTTAAATGGGTTCGCGTCCTAGCTTTGGGAAAAATACGACAGTGTGTGGTAGCAGTGCGTCCGCGCAGCCGTTGACTGTACCTTTAATGGTAATAGCGGTCAGGATTGCACGTCCTGCTTCGAACCCGAACTACGACCCTACTCGCCGTGATTGCTGATGCTGACTAATCTGTGCCTTCCCCTTTCATGAAATAATTTAATAATCTACGGACATTACTCACACATAACGACATGTCGTTAGATTTGTTTGCATTCACCATTATGAATAAGTACTTATAGCTGTCATATCTAGTCCTTAGACCTCACCTCACTTCCTACCACGACCACGACGACACAGGAAACCTTAATTTCGTGTCGTGGGTTCCTACGTGGTATGAATTGGCCATAGGTAGTTAACCCCCAAAAAAGATACGAGTACTAACCTCTGAACAAATATTTTGATTATGCAAACATATTATGTTCTGCCACGGGAATCGTAACAACGTCTCAGTCCGGTCACACGGCCACCGCGCCGCCAAATGTTTTTTTTTAGAAGTAGGTATAAATGAATTGTTTAGCGCATAAGTTATCTTAAGTACTTACTGTCCTATGTGCATTGTATAAACATTATTAGTTACCTACCTACTACTTAAAAACTATCATTGTTTTATTTAGATAATACATCTCCGAATCCATTTATTTGGTTCCCATGAAATATGATTTCCTGTGAAAAATGTCCTACTACAAACATGTGGGATACGTCGTCAAAATACAAGCATCATTAGTTAGTAATTATTTGACTAGGTACAGTTGTTGACAATACCAAATTAGACGTGGAAGTTTACATTTGATATAATTTATTGAGATAGAGGCAGAAGTAGGCGACGAAACTTGACTCAACGCACAATCACTCACTTCCGCTCAGGCCTCGGACAGGGACAAATTTACTTGCTCTATATCATTAGATCACTCAGTTGTTGTTTGTAAGCAATTGGTACCTAAGATAATGATCACCCGTTATCTGCTAAAATTAGTGCAGTTAGTAGTAATTAACATGAATCTCTCTTGAAGCTCTCTTGATTTGTAGGTTATACACGTTGGTCTAACGCAGTATTAAGTACTTAGATAAACCTGTTTTTATTGTTTTGCCTTTAGAATTTAAAAGTTTTTTAACGGTAAATATTCTGAAAAATTCACATTCACAGACCTCTGTGGCGCAGTGGGTAAAGGCCTGCCTGAGACACAGAAGGTTGCGGGTTCGATTCCCGCCGCGGGACAAATGTTTGTATGGTCTGCAACTATTTGTTTCGGGTCTGGGTGTTTCTATGTATAATATATATGTATTTAAAAAAAAAAGGTATATAAGTAGTATATCAGTCATGTGGTACCCATAACAGTAAGCTCTGCTTACTTTGGGGCCAGATGATGCTGTGTGAAATGTTCGGCATTATTAATTTATTCAGAATGTTCTGAAATATTGAAATATTTATTCTAAATTCACCTAGTATTTAAGACGTTTCAAAGTGATCCTTGTGATTGTATTGAATAAAGTATCTTTTGACTATTAATTCGCTAGCACAACCCAAATAGCCATTGGTAGGTACTTAAACTGCACGCATAAAGCATAATGCTACTTCTTCCTACCAACATGCGTAGGAACCGGACGGACAACGCAGGGCACAATCTTCTCATTCCGGCTACGACGGGACCGCAGTCGGGTGACGGGTGACCCCATCGCCCCAGGCCGACCAATGCTACAAGTAAATTATTATTTAAGGTCAATGTTACCAAACAGTGGCCACGAGCAGGCTAAATCAATTAGGTGACCTTTTCTGTAAGCCAATTAGACGCGAGCTGAATCCTTCACATCAAAAAACGATATTTTTTTCTTCGCAACACTGAGCAATCTTTCACGAACGCACAGCTACAAAATCATAGCTACCTATTACCTATGTATACATATATACCGAGTGTGAGTAGGAAATACAAGTTTATTTATTTTATTCTGGCTGCAGCATGAGGTGAATGGACTAAACTCTTGACAAAAGTTGCAATGTTTTCACTGAGTGAAACTGAACTTTTACGAATATTAGCCGAAACGTGGGAAAATTATTCATCCCTGCTGCATGATTTAAATAACGTCGGTCTGGGTCCTGGGTCCGTAGGGAACAGGAGCCCATCGCATTTTCTAAATTATTTCACGGAGTCTGGTAGAAACTTTGGTGCTCCTATCTATCTAGTATTTTCATTCAACTTAGCAATGCCACCAGTGTCTTGGGGACGATGACCCGATGATCAGAATCAGTTGGGCCATGTATAAATCATTTTAAACGGTCCATAGATGGTCAACTGTTTCACATTTAATTTATATTACAATTGTACCGACTGCAGCGCCATCTGCCAGGCTGATTTGTGAATCTAAACCACACAGGGCGTCACCCAAACGCATACAAAAAAATTCATTCAAATCGGTCCAGCCGTTTAGGAGTTTAGTGACATACACACGTACAGTAGAATTATATATATAAAGATGTTCTGTACGTTTCTGTAATTTATTTCTTCAAGTGATGCTAATTTTAAAATATTAGTAAACACACCTTTAAAATGTAATATTGTTATCTAGATCGGTTGTATCTCATTAGTCAAGGCAATGAATTGTACTTAAAAACAAACAAACTTTTTGATCCAAATTTTTATTTATTATTGAAACGTGAGTTACAACAAATGGCATCTTAAAACATAAATAGTAAAGCTGCTCATTTTAATTAAATATGTAGTTCATAAACTTCAATATTAGTACCAATATACCATTTGAATCACAGTACCTACGATTTGTAAGACTTAAATAAAACCGACTATGACTTCAATACGAGTATTTATAATGGTGGGGTCGGAACCTGATGATAAAACCATCAATTCAAATGGCATACTTCATTTGATAACAGTATTTTTTTTCGAAACTGGGTGAACAATCAATTTTGATCCCAAATTGTGGATTTCAACGTTTAGATTCTATTGTAACTATTTCAACGTGTATAAACCTTAAAGACTCTAAGCAAAGTGGTGTAGAAAATAAATCTTAAACTACTAAATTAATTGACTATTGACAACTATTTCCTTCACTAATTAAGTACACATTGGAATCATTGTTTTGTTAGCTGTTTGATAGTTAAATAAACATTTATATTTTGCATACAAATCTTAGTTTTATCTACAAGGCGAACCATCTACTTCAAAGAGTGCAATAGTGACATGAACAATATTGTTATAACTGTTTTTACTAGATATACTCAGTAAATATGTGCATGTTATGTGTTTTCTTTTATAATCTTAAAACGTTAATTTTATATCGCATACAGTCTATTTTCTATAGAATTGGAGAATAATGTTTTGTACTAGGTTTGGGACCAATTGACCTCAGCAGATACAACACAGGGGCGCCGACAGCAATAGAAAATAGTACTGACTGATGTTTTGACAGTAGATGTTATGATAACAGCTTAGTTATTCGGTAAAAGAGTAAAGGTAAAAGATTAAATCGTTCATTATTCGTGTAGGTACTTCATTATAAGATCGTTCAAACGTAGTTGCTATTACGAGGGCGCCACTGACACACTCAAAACTCATAAATACAACACTAGTGCAAAAGCATCAATAAGAAAAAATACTCTATGGCTAAGATTCAGAGACAAAACTAAGCGTAAGCGTAAGCTTGGCGTAATTTTTATCAATGAAACTTAACCTTAATGTTACACAAAAAGCTCAGCAAAAAGTTAAAAAGGTTACTTAAAAAGTAATTTATAAAAACTAACAGTATCATACAAATAAATTAGAAACAAAAACAACTTTGTTCTCTGATCACAATATGTAAGTGAATGCATCGGGCGCGGACAGAGGCAAATAAGCAGAGAAACATTACTGTCTAAACGATGTCCGACTAATGCCGGGTTCCTTTAGCATGAAAGCAACCGTTAGTAGCAACCGTCAGTAAGTTTTTGTATGAGAAATGAAACAATCCGTTCTGATTTTCATAGAGATGATACAAACGGATGCTTTATTTTAAAGGAATCTGGCTTAAGTAATATATTAATCAAATTTGTTTTAAAAATAAACAACCAAACCAACCACCCTAATCACTAAATTATTTACAACGCAACGTAAAAATGTTAGAGAGATTAAAGTCCATAGAATGCATGCCGGAGTAGCTTCGACAGATAAAAAAATCCAAAAGGAAGTCCATTTTTCAGCTAACTTAGCAAAATATAGACACATAATATTATGTAAATATTAAATTAACAATCTCCTCAAACAACGCTTCTAACCTCTATTAAAACTTTTCAACATTCAACATCAGTTCGCACCAGTGGTTGTTAACGAATACTATCGTTAACCTACCTAGATAACCTTACAATTAACATTTTATGTAAAAATATAATTATTTTTCTATTTAAATCTATTACGTTTACATTCAAAGTCATTTATATACTTGATGAGTGATACACTTATGCCGGGTTTCTAAATGCAAACATCCGTTACTAGCGACCGTCAGTTAAGTTTTCTATAAGAAAAGTAACGCTTTGTTTTGATTTTCATAAAGCAATCAACTGACATACTACTAACGGATGATCATTATAGGAAACAGGCTAATATATACTAATACCGAAGACCGATAGTACCAAAAAGTATTCACTTATTCGAAAAAGGTTATTTTATGCAAATAAGTTAATACTATTTCTAACCTATCTAAAAGTAGTAAACAAAACTTACATAGCTTATTAATAAATACTACTTTAAGAACACTTAACTTCATAGACACATGATAATGGATTAATCAATATCAGAGATTCTGTACAATTCATTTTTCGTCGTTTTGAAGCACCCTAGTGCGGCTCCCGGTTATCCACCCTGACAAATGCCTCTTTATAGAAACGCTTGCGTGCATTTGTCAAGAAGGGCAATCGTTTAAGTCGCAATTTTTCAGAAATGACACAACAGCTACAAGCTGCTTTATAATTATAACAATAACGTTGGAATGATGACAATGATTTGACAAACTGTGTTAATAAAACCACTAGATATTCTTCAAATTATCTAGCTATTTTCTCTAAACTTGATTTACCTAATACAACAATAATAGACGACTATTATACAATATATATTACCCATAATGGGGATTCGCTGCCAAGAAAACTGGGATAGTTGCCTCTAGTTTACATCAGACACTAACTTTTATTTTATCTTATCAGATAATGGTGGAAACGCGACTTACGGTAGTCACGTAAGAATTTAAATAATTCAAATCATTTCGGCGGACCCTGATCAATATAAAAGTCGCATCCGAAATATTGTGCAGTAGGTTCAAATTTCTTCAAGCTCATATTTTTCAATGACTCCTAAATTTATAAATTTAGCTTTGTGCATTTGAAAATATGCTCGAGACATGTTTTTAAAAAGAGGAGTGACTCAAGAACACAAGAGTTTTATTTTTGATTGCCTTTTTATTTTAGCAATATTACTCCATTATTACTAACATCTAAACAATATGAAGAACAAATAACATATCAGTATTATAGTTATGTAAGGCAATGTTTCCATGTTTCAGCGGCATTGTAAAATGTAAGGCAATGTTTCAAAGCCGTCTGTTAGTGGAAGACTAGCGCGAGGTTGCATATATATCTTCTTCGAATATAATTTAGTAAAATCGTCTTTTGACAAGGTACGAGTAAAATCACTGCAGATATATCGAGACAGACTGAATGATGTGGTATACAATATTGCAGATTCAGTATGATATGAGCTGCTCTTTCACAAGCGTGAAATAAATAATTTCTACCGTATTTACAACTAGTTTTTGTGGAAGTACAAACAGTGTCTCTAAAAAGGACTGATTCAGGAAAACCAAGGTCATGTTATCTCCAGTTGTTTGAGCCCATAATGGTTATTCTATAGGCTTGTTCTACGCTATACCACAGATAAGATCATACTTCGTAAGCATTAAAAACGAAAGCAACTCTGGCTGTAGTGGTGTTTTTTCGGGTCCAAGTAAGCCACTGTCACTACAAGGTCACTGTAGCATCTCTCATGTTATACTTTTGGTGCACACTTTTAGTCACTAATTACGTCACACGTTATGTTACAGAATCACTCAGGGCTTCGTCGACCGCGTCGCGGCGCGAGTAGATAGGAAGCATCGAGAGGCACGCGCGACCCACCGCGAGCCAGCAATCGACGAGCTATGTTGTTCACGCGGTCCTTCTGCTGAGAACGCTTACGAGCGCCTGATAACGCGGTCTGGGGAAAGATCAGCGTTAAAATTATCAAATTGGACGACCATTGGAGAATTTATAAATTGCTACCCGCAGATTTTGTATGTCACAAGAAATACATATTATATTAAATTAGATTATTTAGTGCGATTTCCAAGTCAATCTATTTATTTAAGACATAAGATTTTTAATATTATTATGTCACTATAGGATGTTGTTAGGTTAGCTCATTACGTAATAACTAAAGCCAGAAGGTCCATTAAATAGGGACTGAATAAATTAGCCGACTTGGTATTACATGGATCTCACAACTTTTTACGGTAAAAAAAACTGCGAGACTATTTTTTTTTACAAGTTATGTTTTTGATGGCAAATGATTTTTTAGGTTCAATGTTACAGTGCAGAATAATGCAAACATCAGTCAGAACTAATTTTGACTAAGAACGTCGGTCAAAACTAGTCGGATGTTTTAACTGAATCCTTAGTCATTTTTTGTAAAATTGTTTCTGGTGCTTCGGCGATCGTGACACGCTTGCTTGCCTTCTGGTTTCTGGTCACTGCTCAACAAACCTAAGCCACGTAACCTAACCTAACCAACTGATTTCATCTACGTAAACTAATAACCAATAACTTTTTGTGAAATACTTTTATTAAAATAACTGGAAAAAAATACTTTTGGCCAATGTTGTTTAGTTAAAATTAAATTACCCAATAATGTACAGTCATAGCTAGTTCTGAACGACATCATTACGAACGATTTTCTCGATTAGTAATGCCTATTACTAATCGAGATTGATAGACATTGGTGGCAATTCGGTTGGTTCATTTCTAAATTTAGGAATTGTCTAAAATATATTTCGTTATTCATATCATTTGTAAAACCTATTCGGTTGGTACCATCTAACTAAATTAGGAACGCTTAATTAAGTTAGATAAAATTAAATTAGGATAAGTTGGTAACAGCAGAATACCAAAGCTTAATTTGACAGTTAAAAGCCTAATTTTAGTTAAAATTAGTTAGGTTGGTGCCAACAGAATTGAGGCCATTGATGGTATCAAGAGTTCCATTATCGCCATACTGGTCACCATAGTACAAGCTATGCTTAGTTTGGGGCTAGATGGTGTTGTGTGCATTGTCCACAAATATTCATTATTATTTTTTTAGCTAGCTAAGCGGCTAAGTTCTGTCCTTGTCGTTCTAATGTCAAAGAATAGAGATGGCAATAGATTTAAACAATGTATTAGCTAGTGTGTGTTTATAAGATATACATATAGACTTGAACTCACCTTAGATGTTTCCGGTAAGGTGATTGCCAGAGGTTTCTTCTTGACTTCCTTGTTAGCAGCTGGCTTGCTGGAGGATTTCTCTGCGGGCGCAGCGTTCTTAGCCGCTCTACCTTTCAGGTATTCGGGAGATACTTCGTGTGGCTAGAAAAATAATTTAAATTAGATTTTCGAAGAGTTATACTGTTCTCTTCTGATCTGTGTGTTGAGGTAGAGTTCGTCTATCTTCAGGACAGTACATGCTCGTATGTAGTTTTATGACATAGATAATAAGATTCAAAATCCAAGGGATTCAATTCGCATAACCCGGGTTGTTCTTAGTTTCTTATACTCGTGATGCAGGACATCTAGTTTCGGCAAATCTAGTTCAACAGACACGTGGCTCGGTACAATTCTGTACATTCTAAAATTTATGAATGACTGAGTAGTGAATTTTCTTTAGCGACAAGTTAAACTTACTAAATTATAATTTTATGCATCACTACGAATGATAATACGCGTATTACACAATGTTTACACACATTGCCATTCAACTGCCATGTTGAAATATAAATACAAATTTATTTATTTACTCAGTAAAAAAATGTTTTTACAAAAAATAGCGGTGCTTGATACAATAGAGCAAGCATTTATTGCGGGTAGGCCAAAGGCAAAAAATAAACAGTTGAGCTATCAATCGTATGAAACAGTCCATAGATTGCTCAACCGTTTCACATGTCAGTCATATCCTTACTAATATTATAAACGCGAAAGTTTGTATGTATGTTTGTTACTCTTTCACGCAAAAACTACTGAATGGATTTTAATTAAAGTTTACAATTATATCGATACCTCTGGGCTCAAAGGGCGTAAAAGACAAAAGGCGACTTTACAGGAGAGGCAAAAAACAAAAAAAAAAGCTTAATTTGACTGTAGTTTTTTTTTGGCTTTGGTGCTATTTAGACACAACCTAGGGAGAAAGTTCTTAGAATTTGTGGTACTTTCTTCGTTGATAAACTGACCTAGTTTTGTTATTACTAAAATAAACATGCTATACGACCATTAACTTACAAAAAAAATATACCTTTACGCCCCATAAAAATCTGACTATGCGAGCACCTTAGGGCGTAAAGCTACTTGTTTTGTTAAAATCTATAAAATAATGGACGTAATTGACAAATTTAATATTTTGAAGGTCGTGAAGGATTGATTATTAATCTTAAATATTAACAAATTATGTTATTTTCCATGGACGGTGTTATTACTGTTGAATTTTTCTTTGGATTTTAATGAAAGAGCATTGTTATATAAATAATACAAAGTTTGAAATGAAATCAAAACATTATTTATTCCACATTTAAAGGCACTTGAATGATTTTTGTTATTTACGCAATCGGAAAACATTAGCAGCTCTATTAGCACATTAGCATTAGGCAGCTTTTTTGTGGTATATTTTTCACAAAAAATGCTGATCCCGCTTCGCAGAGGCGGTAGCCCCAGTACTCCAATCATGCCGTGACTACGATAGAGTGTAAACCTGATAAAACGTCGAAAACTGTAGGTAAATAAACATCTCCTTTTATTTATTTATCACAATCATAACAGAACATAATCTATAAGCTTGTGTCCAGCTGGCTCAGGACCGAGATGCGTCGAGGAGCCTGGCGTGTCCTGTTAAGTTACACGGTTCGTTGAGGCGTTCGCTATGGTGTAATATATTTTTGAGTAATATCCAAAGTTTTAATCAAGAACTTTTGGCATACTTACTCATGGCCTTCACAATCGTTGATGAAATATTCATACGTTGTATTTCTTCGGCTCAAACTATTTTTCGTTTTTCTTCGTTTTATCAAGGTCTTTTGAGCACAGTGCACTATCTTATCTCTTCTGCGCTGAGATTGAATAGAAGTCCGCCTTTCTTCAGAAATAATATTGTAGCATCGTCTGGCACACTTAGCAGCTTTACATAGATTGCTTTTCATAATTTTCTCAGCTAATGTTTCACCTTTTCCATTTTTATGAATTTTTCCTTCTTCTTTTAATTTTTTATTTGCTTTGCGGTTGTTAATGTTTTATTCTTTTCTTGTAATTTCTTTATCGGTCTCACTTATATATTTTTTCTTATTTCCCTTCTTTCTTTTCTTGTTAATATTTTGTATTTGGTTACTGCTCGAGTCTGAACTACCTGAAGAGAATTCTTACTTGTCCTCATCTGACAAAAAGTCAATATCAGCTTTTTTTGTTGCTATTTTGCGTCTGTTTCTTGTTTTAGGAAAGCTGTAAATGTCTTCAGGTACTACATTTGAGTCCATTTTGTTCTCGTTTATATCAATGTTTATTTTTATATGATATAGAGCGGGCAGCTGCAATATGGTTATGCTAGGTGAGGCATCTGTGTTATAATCGAGCGTTACAAAACTATTCAATCTATCTTTAGAATGTTGTATGGTTCTTATTAAAATTATGGGTTGCTAGAAAGAAGTTAAATTATCTACATGAGAAGCGTCCAAGATATCTTCGCGTGTCTCAGAACGACTAGGATGAGCGCTAGCAACTTTAGCTGCTGTAGAAGAAAAAATTATTAGCTGCTGTGGAGACTCGCATTAAGTATCATCAGATTAATCTTCATGATTTTCAGGGTGCGAGACACAATCATTGTAGTGTCGTTAGGTGAAGCTGGCGTAGGCGATGAGATGGTGGGTTGCTGTAGAGTAGCATCCGAGATATCTTTTTGTGTCTCGTCGTAAGACGTAACAAGCGATCTCTAGCAAACAATATTTTTTTTAAATTTTATTTTAAAAGGTCGTCAAGGACAAATCATTTTGTAAAATTTATTTTTTGCAAGGTCATATAGGACAATTGTTAAAATGTTTATATTTTATGACCCAAAAGTTTTTGTGTGCTTTTCTTTTACTACCAAGGTGACTTAACTCCGGTAACGTCTTGTCGTTTACGTTCTTTTTTCCCTATAAATTGTGTTTAGCGTGACTGAAATGCTAGGTCGTAAGGGTAATTTTTTTGGGAATTTGAGGAAACTAAATATACAGTTCGATAGAGAATTAAAAACTGAGTAAAAGTGCATTATTAAGTCATTTTCACCGAAATGTCCTTTACGCCCTTTGAGCCCAGAGGTAAACATAATATAGTATAGGTAATATAGCTTAAACATTAGAATAACACATAGGCTATAATTTATTAAGATCTTGTGTGAATTGTCCAATATATAATGATAAGTGTCAAGTAAGCAGGAAACAAAAAACTGTCATCTGCAAGCTATTCTGGCGTGTGCTGCTTAAACCGTTACAACCGTTACAACCGTTACACGAAGTACTAATCCTGCGACAAAGTCGCGGGCATCAGCTAGTTACATATAGTTATAAACAAAGGTAAACATAACAGATATGTACAAAATAATACGCAATAAGGCGACTCGTTGATCAACTGATTTTGATGCAGATTCGCGCCGCTTAAATCGCGATTTTTTTCAAACTTTTAAATAAGAAATTCTGAAAAAAATTAACAGGTAAAGTTTTAACTAGCTTACTTTTAGCCGCCTATTAGTGTAAGGAAGTTAAACCGACGTCAACGTCAAGATGATGTTTATTGAATATTTTAAGACATTGGCCTCAATTCTGTTGGCACCAACCTAACTAATTTTAGCTAAAATTAGGTTTTGAACGTCAAATTAACCTTTGGTGTTCTGCTGCTACCAACTTATCCTAATTAAATTTTATCGAACTTAATTAGGCGTTCCCAATTAAGTTAGATGGTACCAAACGAATAGGTTTTACAAATGCTATGACTAACTAAATATATTTTAGACAATTCCTAATTTTAGAAATGAACCAACCGAATTGCCACCAATGTTTCATAATGAAATTAAAACACTAAGTTTCTTTAAAAATAATTCACTTTCAAAACTTTACATACATACATTTTGATAATCACGGGTTTATCCCGTCGGTGCCTCCATCGACAAAATAAAATGTGAGTGAAGCCCGTGTTTATCGTATACTTTAAAAACAATTTGAATCGAGGATCTAGGACACAAAATATTGAAAATACATACTCTAATTCTTTTATAACTCTTATTGCTTCAATAAACGAGCAGACAGCCACTAAACAAATATCATTTTTTTCCATACATAAGTTAATTTGTTATGGGCCTGGGCACCGTCTTAATATAAAATTAATATGATATAGTAGAGCTTATAGAACTCCAGATCACTGCCAGAGGGGGAGTTATTGACCCGAGACAATAACTCTATGGATAAAATCACCAAAATTACAAATAAAACGCGAAAAACTCGTTAGTAAGACGTTTCAAAGTGATCCTTGTGATTGTATTGAAAGGTATCTTTTGACT
This sequence comes from Lampropteryx suffumata, assembly GCA_948098915.1. Taxonomy (NCBI): domain Eukaryota; kingdom Metazoa; phylum Arthropoda; class Insecta; order Lepidoptera; family Geometridae; genus Lampropteryx; species Lampropteryx suffumata. Next base: position 13,242,563 of record OX402561.1, read on the forward strand.
TGACTATTTCAAAATATATAAGTATTCTATCAGTCGTCTAGTCACCATAATACATCTTATGCTTAGTTTGGGACTAGATGGTGTTGTGTGGATGGTCCAGCAATATTTATATTTATTATTATTAATAATAATAATACAAGATAGTCTTAAATTAAAAAAAACAATAAGAGACAAAAGAAATGATAGTAAATTATAATGTAATGTTACCGCATATGTCCTGGAGACTTTGAGCCGCTGCGGGAAGTGATCGAATGCGTATGCCTTGGTGCAGATGGGGTACTTGGGACGCGACACCTTCGCGAACAGATGCGCCGTGCGGTCCACTCGCAGCTCGCAGATGTACACGTGCGCCTCTGTAGCGCCCACGGGACGGCCCTACAACAACACAAATACAATTAATACAACAACAATGTTTAAGGAATGATGAAAAAATAAACGATTTCCACAAATTTTACATATATTATAAAATGCGTTTCAAAAATCTTCCGCACCCCGCATGCTGGTACTAACGACCAATGAAAATGCGCCTTCAGTGCAAACTTGTAATTGGCCTTCTGCATACATGTATCTATTATATGACATTTTAAAGTACCTGTAAGTTCTTCGAAAAATCTAAAATAAAATATACAGATATACTTTTAATGCACTAATATAATTAGTATTTTGCGTATTAGCGTATTTTCGTATTTGCGACAAGCGAGTAGTAAGCAGCGGCTGGCTTCCAAGTATTTTTTGGAAGACTAATTTCGTAGGTATTTATATTGCTGTTACTTTTACGTCAGATCAACACCAACGGTTCAAAAGTTATCTTCGAACAAACATACAAGTACTGAGATCTTGGCTTGATTAATAATTTAGGTACGAGAACTGAACTTTACCTTGCAGAATGTATTGAGGTCCATCACCCAGCACTGTGACATGACTAGTTCTATCGGTACCGCCTCATAAAGCGGCACTCTCATCACTTCATTGTGGAAGAATCTGCGAAAAAAGGTATATTAAAAATGTAAGTTGTCCTAGCGAGTGTAATGACATATTGGCGGCAATTCGGTTGGATCATTTCTAAAATTAGGAATTTTCTAAAATATATTTTAGTTAGTCATAGCAAATTGTAAAACCTATTCGGTTGGTACCATCTAACTAAATTAGGATAAGTTGGTAACAGCAGAATACCAAAGTTTCATTTGAAAGTTCTAAACCTAATTTTAGCTAAAATTAGTTAGGTTGGTGCCAACAGAATTGAGGCCATTGAGTGTTGATTTATAAAGAAGCAAATAGTCCGATGGATACCATGAGTGGTCAACTCTAGTGATGGGATCTATAGCCCAACCAAAATTCTTTCTCTTCGATTACTATTGGAAAACTGTATTGCAGGTTTGAATCTACGTTATAATCTGTTACTATATACATAATTACTTACGTTTTAAAAACTAATAGAAAAACCGAGCCCATAAAAATATAACGGAATTAAGAACCTCCTCCTTTTTTTTAAGTCGATTAAAAAAGATTTTATTTTCTAGTTCTTTATCATTTTTCGAAATTTGTAAACACCACTGGAAAGTGACAGGAAAGTATAATATCGAAATTTCTTTTACTTGAATGACATATTTTTACAGCTTTGATTTAAAAACAAAACCACTGAACAGATTTTAATGAAATTTTTTTTGGACCAATTGGGAATTAGGTTTATCCTTTCTCACAAAAAAATGTTTTTCAAATAAGTCCATAAATGACGGAGTTATGAGGTGACAAATATACAAAAAAAAAAACAACCGAATAGGGTTCTAATTCCTTCTTTTTTTAAAGTCTAAACAGAGGTTTTAGTCATGCCCTATCACTCGCACAATATTGTTATTTCTAACTGGTGTCAGTGAGGCGAATGATTAAAACTGTTTCGATTATATGAAAAATAAGAAGGGGGTGGAGGAAAAGGGGTTCAGGGTTGTTGGGTATTTATAACAGTACACAGGAGTTTTATGAAGAGGTGTGGTGGAAAAGAGGTACAGGGTTTGGTGTTTATGTACTGACTTTCTGGTAGGTTCGTGGAAGGTCTCGTGTGGCCTCAGGTAGTGGTGTCCGTAGACGTAACGTTCCTGCGTGTCTTTGTGTTTCCACATTCGCTCCACTCGGAATATGTCCAGCTCCGATACGGGGATCTCGCCGATGGTCTGGTAAGTATGCTTCCGTACTTCGCCCTCCTGTCACAAAACATTCAAATTACAATCTCGGAGGTACGTGCCAACGTTTATCCGTTTGAGATCTACGATGCCAAATCGAAATGAAATTAATATCCATCTTTTTTTATATTAATAATATAAATTTGGAAGTGTCTGTTTGTTAGTTGGTTACTTTTACACGATTAAATAAGTAACGGTTCTGAATGGAATTTAGTACAGAGTCGGAGATAGATGGTAACTTGGAGACTGATATGGCCTTTGGACGACCTCTGTGGCGCAGTGGGCGAAGGCCTAATTGAGAAGCAGAAGGTTGCGGGTTCGATTCCCGCCGCGGGGCAAATGTTTGCATGATCTGCAAGTATTTGTCTCGGGTCTCTGTGGGGCTAGGTATCGCTGTGTATGTCCGGGATTATTTATTTGTAGGTACGCTTGCAAAGCCGCTGGTCATTTGTTTAATTAAAGAACTAGGTATATGAAGCAGGTTAGGATTTAAAAGACAGATAAATGGACAATTATTTCCGATATTTTAAATTTTACAATAGACAGTTCAGCAAGTCATAAGACTGAAGTTACCACGTACCTTACTGTTCGCCGAATCATCTCCCTTATCCTTTCCTTTGATGTTCTTGACCTTTTTCCGATCGACCCGTTTCGTCTTCGGTGATTCTCCCTTATCCCCGTTCTTCTGACTGACATCGGGATTTTTATCTCCGATGGGAATGTCGCGTAGTACGTATACAGTGTCACCTTGCCGCACTTGTAAATCACCACGCATTAGTGATAGGTAGAACTGATGACCCTCTTCTGTATAATCGTCGAGTGGTATTTCGCGGTCCACCTGAAATATTATTTGGTTAAACACTCGGTCAATATCACTACGTATCAGTGGCAGCCGTAACTTCAATGTTGAGCCGGTAGTGGCTTAATTTGTTAATTGAGACAGTTGTGGCAATAGAATAGATCAGTTTGTTGAGGCGGTTGTGGCAATTATCTGTTTATAGTTTATAATGTAACCTATTAGATGAGAAAGTTGTCAGTCAGTTGAGACCATGAATCAGTTCTTGAAAAAGTTATAAGTTATCAATGCATTAAGACAGTTAGTTGTCAGTGGGTTAAGGCAGTGTCTCAATTGTTGAGGTAGTTTGTCAATTATTTGTTAGTTGATTAGTTGACCGAGCGAGCGCAAAGCGCGAGCGAGTGTCTTTGTTTTAGCTTAGGCAAAAATGTTTTCGTATGTCTTTCCGAACGGAGTCTGTCCGGATGTTCTCCTCTACAGGTAGCATTTCTCAACCGATTCTCATGAAATATTGTGACCAGGTTCTATAACTACATAGATTTTTTTTGACGATTAACTTTTTGGAAATTTTTCAAAATGGCGGAGATTTGGGGGTTGACACGTAAAAAAAGATCTATTTCAGTAATTTCTAAAAATGTTCGCTAGGTCACAGAGCCACTAGTTGATATAGTAATCAGCTAGTGAGATAGTGTCAGTTACTTGTTTATAGAGACAGTTGTCTGTTACCTGATCATTAAGACAGCTGTCAGTTACCTGTTAATTGAGGTAGTTGAAGCAAAGGCTAAGTTTCTGTTACAGTTGTTAGGTACCTGTTCGTTGAGACAGTTGTGGCAGTGATGAGGCGCGCGCGTGTCCGCGACTCTCATACAGCGCGCGTGCTGCCACACGCCACAGCGCGCGCCGCCGCATTGCACCATCAGACCCTCTTCCACGTGCAGGCCGCATATACACAGTATCACTTCCTCTGCAACATAAACATTACCAAGTCAGATACGGCAAGCGATGGAACTGAAGGTGACGACTTTAAGGATAAATCAGAGCAGAGATACGCAAGTACGCCGAAAGTACACAAAAGTTGCGAGAGATGCGGCTAACGGTGACAAGTTTGAGAAAAAGTCAGGGATTTATACAAGCGTGCAAGCCGCATAATACAATATCACTTCATTTGCAGCACAACCACTAACCAGTAAATAACGGCGAAGATGCAAATAAAGGAGACGGGTTTAAGGAAAAATCAGGGCAGAAATATACACAAGATCACATCCTCTACAACACAAACAGTTACCGGTAAGAGGCCGTGTGCGATACGACCAAAGATGATGAGTTTAAAGCTAAATCATTGGAGACATAAGTACACTACCTCTAGAACACAAACAATAATCTGATCTGACTTCTATGCAACACAAACAGTGGCCTCAATTCTGTTGGCACCAACCTAACTAAGTTTAGCTAAAATTAGGCTTTGAACTGTCAAATTAACCTTTGGTATTCTGCTGCTACCAATTTATCCTAATTTAAATTTATCTAACTTAATTAAGCGTTCCTAATTTAGTTAGATGATACCGACCGAATAGTTTTTACAAATGCTATGACTAACTAAATATATTTTAGACAATTCCTAATTTTAGAAATGAACCAACCGAATTGCCACCAGTAACCAGTTCAGTAAGAGGCGGCGGCATCAAGGGAACAGAGCAGAGATACACAGAAGATCACTTCCTATGCAATACAGACAGTAACCATAAGAGGCAGCAAGAGATGCTGTTTAAAGTTTGAGGCAAAATCAAGGCAGAGATTATATACAAGATCACTTCCTCTGCAATACAAACAGTAACTGGTAAGAGGCGGCTAGCGGTCGACCCGACCAACGGTGATGAATTTAAGAGAAACAAGAACAGAGCGTGCAAGACGCATATACATATACATACGCATATCGATCAGTACATCGCTTCTTCTGGAACATAAATACTAACCAGTTAGAGAGCGCAAAGGCGCTCAACGAAAATCACGGCAGAGATACACACAAGATATACGAGTACCTCTGTAACACAAACAGTAACGAGTTCAGTATGAGGCAGCTTGAGATGCGACCGGTGACGAGTTCAACGAAACATAGCATTAATCTGAATATACAAACTATAAATAATACCTAGTATTCAAACAATTCTAGGTAATGTTTTGCCAGTCGGTTGTTAGGGTTTAGCATATTTGCACTTACCGGTTTTAGTCTTCTGTAAGAATCCTGCCGGCACCGTCTCTTCCGGTCCGAGAATCTTCGTAAGATGTTCAACGAAATCCGCCTTAGCCATGTTATATGTCTATAACAAAAATATATTATTCTTTTATTATATTGTGCAAAATGCCATGTGTAAAGGTGCCTGTGGCTTTAAACATCATCATAGATCTGATTGATGTTGTGTACGTAATCCTTATCTATAAGCGAGACTGTTTATAATCTATTTCAAGCAAAGTTTCTTAATTGATACTTCGCTTGACCTAAGAGCTGGCTCCTATTTAGTCCAATACACTCTAGTGTGTTGTGTTCTAGTGTGTAATGGTCTACCATTCAACTAGGTAATGCCGCCAGTGTCTTGTAGATGCTGTCCTCTGGCAGTGATTTTAATCAGATGAGCTTCACTTAGGAGTTTCACTTACACGGACTCTCAATTTTGGCTCCTATATCGAGTCCAAGGCCAAAACAGCTGCCATGAAGCTTGGCATTCTCAACAAGGTGAGGCGATACTTCACCCCTGGACAGCTTTCCACTTTATACAAAGCTCAAGTCCGGTCGGGTATGGAGTATTGCTGTCATTTATGGGATGGTTCAGCCAAACACCAGCTGGCTGCCTTGGACTCGATCGAGCGTAGAGCATTGAGGATGATGGGTGAACAGCTTAACGCTGAGACTAAGTTCCAGAGTCTCGTGCACCGTCGTAAAGTTGCTTGCCTTTCGATCTTTTATAGGATACATTTCGGAGAATGTGCCCAGGAATTACATGATCTGATTCCACCATCTCCTTTCACAACAGGACAAGCAGACGTACCGCTCAATACCATCCATACCTTGTCAACCTACCACCCTTACGAACAAAGCGCTTTGCTTCCACCGTATGGGCATGTGCCTACAGTACGGAAGGAGCCTCTGAGGCGCATTAAAAGTCTTAGAATACTGGTTCGAAACTAGTGACACGATAAGACGACTGAGAATGCGGCAATTATATTTAGTAGATAGATAGTTTTAATGCTGATAAATTTGGTATATTATATTGCATCATCTTTTCGTGAGACATAAGCTTCCTCCAGAAACATCCACCTGTATCAGTTATCGCGAGTTTATATTTAGTATGTTTATGGTATTATTGATTTTATATATACCTTCTTGAGTTGTACAGCGACATTGCCGAGTGTGGACAATCGTCCGAACTCGCGCCAGATGCCAGAGAACACGGCGTTCATATCCGTGTCGAACTGCGCCACCGACTTGTACTGCCCACTCTCGATGTTCGCCTCTATGCTGCTTAGACTCGGCGCGGTCACCTCAGCATCTTTGCCCGTTTTGCTTTTCAGGAGAGGTGTGCAGAGCGGCTTGTCTTTATCATCTGATAAATAGTTAAAGTAAATTATAATGCGAGATGAAAATGAGGTAACAGACTTGGCAAAACCCTTTTTGAAGAACAAGAAATTAACTTTAGATTTTTTAATGAGCCAGTCAGGTGATCCTTAAATATTTTAACGGATTACCAAATTTTTTTTTTTAAGCAAATTGCTATTAGTTTAACGTCTGTCTATGGCATCGTATTTCCAGACCGGTTAACTGATTTTAGTGGTGTGCTTACCTTTTACAGACAAAACAGCCATACGCAGTGCTTTGAATACAACAGCTAGCCGTTCTTTCTTCGACAAGCTAGTGTCGTCTTGGAAGTTTTTCTTAGCATTTTCATCACGCGGTGATCGCAAAGATTGTAGTCGAGATAGAAATACAGATGCGTTCATCGTATCGGGTAAGGTTAGAGGGTTGACCATCACTACTGGGGCGGTTGGCTGGTGAGTAGGGGTTGGGGTAGGATTTGGGGTTGGAGCAGGGGTAGAGGCGGGAGTGGAAAGAGGAGGGGAAGATGGTATAGCGATTGATAGACGGTCGCGTATGCGTCGCACCTGTAACAATTTTAAATCGTTTTTGTTAATTTACTGTACTGTTTAACCAGCCCCTAACTAAGCATTGCTTGTGTTATGGTGACCAGTGGGGCGATTATGGAACTTTGATACTATCAAAACATTGGTAAGAATAGCTTTGTAATCAATGTATTGACAGGGGAATATTTCCTGATTTAATGAAACATAGCAAGATCATACCTCTATTCAAATCAGGTAGTCATTCCGATCCTAGTAACTTTAGGCCTATATCAGTACTTCCTATATTTAGTAAAATATTTGAAAAACTTATACTAAACCAATTACAACGGCATTTTCATACCAACAATTTACTAGACAGTAAACAATTCGGATTTACAAAGGGACGCTCAACGACTGATGCCGGTGTTGAGTTAATATAACATATTTTTGATATCTGGGAGAAATCACGCGATGCCTTAGGTATTTTTTGTGATCTGTCGAAAGCTTTTGATTGCGTTCACCATGAAACTCTAATCAGCAAACTACAACTATGGTGTTAAGGGAGTTTCACTTAAGCTTCTCACATCCTACTTAACTGACCGAACACAACGAGTAGATGTAAATGGAAAGCGTTCACCGGGGTCAATGGTAAAAATGGGTGTACCACAAGGATCAATACTCGGGCCATTCTTGTTTTTAATTTATATAAATGATCTACCTAAACATGTAAAGGATGATCACGAGATTGTACTGTTTGCTGATGACACGTCACTTTAATTTAAATTAAAGCGACGTATTACTAATCTTGACGATGTAAACAATGCAATCTCCAAAGTTGTAAAATGGTTTAATGTAAACAACTTATTACTTAACGAGAAAAAAACGAAATGCATTCGTTTTATACTGCCCAACGTTAAACAGGTGAATGCTAATGTAAAAATTAAAAACGAAAAGATAGATCTCGTCGACACCACAGTGTTATAGCTGCAATGGGGCCCGCACATAGATAAATTGTCGAAGAGACTCAGCTCTGCGGCATACGCTGTTAAAACGATCCGTCATTTTACCGACGTAGATAACGCTAGACTCGTTTACAACAGCTACTTTCATAGCATTATGTCTTATGGCATTCTGTTGTGGGGGAGTGCTGCTGATATTAACACCATATTTGTGTTGCGGAAGAGGGCTGTTCGTGCAATTTATAACATGGGCCCCAGAGAATCACTAGAAATAAGTTTAAAGAAATTAATATTATGACAGTGCCTTGTCAGTATATATACGAAAATTTAATTTATGTGCACAAAAATGTTCATATATTTAAAAAAAATTGCGATAATCATAATATATAACACTAGAAATAAAGATAAACTCGCTGTTCCCACTGTTAGGCTCGCTAAAGTTAATAAGTCTTTTATAGGGCAATGTGTACGCTTCTATAACAAGGTCCCAAGCGACGTGTTAGATTTGTCGATTGGCAAATTTAAAAACGTAATTAAATAGAAACTGTCTATTAATGCATATTATAAAATATCTGATTATTTAGATGACAAAAAAGCTTGGGATGAATCAGCTCCAACTCGACTCGGCATCCGCAACAAAATTGTCAAGGATCATACAAAAAAGTGTTAAGACCAGACCAGTTTCTTGTCGGATTCTTATTGAACTGGGGTTAGGAGGAACCGGCACTTAGATTCACTAGCATGTAAGAAGACGATTCAAAGTGGTCCTTGTGATTGTATTGAATAAAGAGACTTTGAATGTTGAATTTTGAAAACTTTCAGTTACTATTGATGAATTGATATTACGGATCGCTGCGATTTCTATCGGCTTCTATCGCTAGTTACAATGTGAAGTTGGTGTCAAACTATAACTCGACCAATTTAAAAAGTACGATTGCGGTAGGAACCGTGATTAGCGTACTAAGCATTTAAATACATCGTATATGATTATGACATAATGCCGATTGCTAATCGTAATTGATAGACATAGATGCCGATTGCTAATCGAAACTGATAGACATTGATTGTATCAAGAGTTCTATAATCGCCCTACAGATGACTGATAGAATACTTATATATTTCTAAATACATACTTAAGATACTTTATAATACCCAGACACCAAACAAACATGTTTGTTCATCACACAAATGTTTGTCCTGGAAAGGAATCAAACACCCAGCCTACAGCGCAGTAGGCATCTACTACCAACTGAGCTGACAGGCCAGTTATAATTATAATGTATTGATTAAGTGTTGATTTATAATTCATAGCTGTATGTTACTGAGAAGACGATAAAACAGTAAAAGCTAAACTTACGTTCTCAAGGTTTCTGAACAAAAAGCAGTGTCGCTCCTTCACTAAATTCCTCTCCTTAGCAGTCAGCGGTTTCATCTGAGGCTCTTGCCACAGCTTGTTCAAATGCTGCTGATATTTTAGTATTGTCATATTCTTTATATCAACATTCACATTCTGCTGTTCAGATTTCTTATTACATTTGACAGCTTTGCGCGGGCGCCCGACACGTGGCTGGTTTCCGTTCGAGCCCTGTGATTGGTTGGATGCGTTGGATGGTGTGCGAGCCTGAGCCTTGATTGGTAGTTTTGTGATCCTTTGGGATTTACCACCGATAACGCCGCGGCAATCTTCAGAATCGCATTTGCAAGGCTGAAATGTTTTATAACAATGTTGTCAACATGCTATTGTGTAGACTTGTCTATTAGTTCTATAAGTTTTCAATTACAATTAACTGCTCTGTACCTTTACTAACGCCACCTAAATCATCTTCAACAGATGAACAAAGGCCAATGATGATGATGAGATGAGTTATAAAATATACAAGATATGTATTTTTAATATTGTTCCTAAACCAGGAACAATATTAAAAATACAAAATGTTTTTTAAAGTAATTGTTAGTTTTATTATTTCATCATCATCATCATCTTCTTGCCCTTTTCACACATTATATGGAGTCGGCACAACATGTGTTCTTCTTTCATTCTCCTTTATCAGCCGTCATCTCAACACTCACTCCTGCCATTCTTCCCTTCTCATTACATGCCCATACCATGCTAGCCTGTTGCTCCTAATCTTTTCATTGTTCGTTTTATTATTTAATTATTAAAAAAAATAAGTCTAATATATTCAACAATTATCAACTTCTCCTAAACTTGCAGTTAACACTAATGGGCGAAATGTAGAGTAATTAACCGTTAAACTATTTTCAGAATTCCTTATTCGCGCCATACGTGTTAATACGTGTTAAGATTAGATCAGGAGTCGCCTTAAAGTGCGCTTTAGAGTTACCTTTCGTGCACTTGGTGCATGTCTTTGACTCTTGCATTAGCAAGTAGGTATAGATCAAGTAGACTTTCACATACCTGACCAACAGCAGGGTTGAACAAGGAGAAGTTGTAATCGTATGTCAGCTCTTCCTCAGGGTCGATGTCTCTCAGTGCAAATAAGGCCATCCTGAATGTGCCGTTAGAGGTCCATTTCTGCATTTCACAGTTAGGCAGGCAAGAGTGGTTTACGAAGCGGCCATCGCCACCCATGCGATGTCCATCGATCACCAGTCCTCCGTCTAGGTGTAAGCAGTAGTGATGGGTGTCGCGTGCGTAACGGGTTGCCATACGTTCCTGAAAAACATCAAATATAAATAAGCTACGACCTTGGTGGCGTAGTGGCCGAAGGCCTGTCTGAGATGCAGAAGGTTTGATTCTTGCTGCGGGAGAAATGATCTGCAAGTATTTGTCTCGGGTTTGTGTGTTTTTCTATGTATAATATGTGTGTATTTACAAAAAAGTATTTAAGTAGATGATGTGTGAAATGTCCGGCAATATTTATTATTATTATACAAAGTAATTGTTCCGCGGCGGGGAATCGAACCCGCAACCTTCTGCGTCTCAACAAGGATTACTTTGATACTTCAATAGTAAGACATGGAACTAAATTTTTACAGATCTTGAGGGACTGAATCAGCGCCTATGCTCGTATAAAGAAAGCGTAATATAATATAAATGACTATATTATTGATAAAAATGCATGGCCTCATTTTGCTCTGCCCTCAGACAGTAAACTGTCAGATTTGAAATGTATCAGCTGCTGTAATCTTGTATTAGTTTTCCGTAGTTAAGCTATTTAAAAAAACACTAGGACCAGGACGAGATTCTTACCAGTTCTTCTCGGACTTGGGTTAGGAGGAATTGGCACCTAAATTAACTTAGTATGTTTCAAAGTGATCCTTGTGATTGTATTGAATAAAAATATTTTTTACTTTTGACTTTTGGATAAGTGAGATAAATGTCGAGATTCTTCGTTTGTCATTGGATGAAGTACATAGCACTTCTAAAATAATTATTGTATGTTTTATTCAGTGATCTTAGTGGAATTTAGAATTTTTCATTCCGCGATGAAGTTAAGAATTAACAAATGAAAATCGACATGCCATTATAGGATGAAAAGAAGAAGAAGAAGAAGAGATAAATATCATTGTGAGAGAATGCGTCACCAAAATCAGTACAGCTTTTTGAGCGTGAAGAAGTCACAAACTAACACAAACGCACAAACTTTCGCATAAATTAGTGTATTTCCGTGTGTATTATTGAGTTAAAATTTTATATACTACCACAAATATGCCATAAAACAGAACAAGGCCGTTACTAAACTTCTTATCGGACACGACCTCGCTGATGTTTTCGTGAGTAAAATCACCATTGTTTAACATAATTAAATCATTAAAGTCAAACAAACTCCTGTTTGTACTCTTTGTACAAATATGACTAACATGTCAGCTTATTGTTAGTGGCTCTGCCTTCTGCTTTGTAGTTTGAAAGTTCGACTCATTCCCAGGACAAACATTTGTGTTATGAAACACCAACACAAACAACAACAATGTTCTGTCTGGGTGATATAATTAAATAATGCCGGACATTTCACACACCATCTGGCCCCAAAGTAAGCAGAGCTTGTGATATGGGTACCAAATGACTGATATACTACTTATATCCTTTTTTTTTTTAGTAAACACATACATATTATACATAGCAACAATCAGGTTCGGGACAAATTCGTGCAGATCATACAAACATTTGTCCTGCGGCAGGAATCGAACCCGCAAGTTCTGGTCGTCGTCGAAGGTCCAAGGTCGTCGAAGATAAATCTTGGTATAGATGTAGGTTCTATCTTACAAACTCACACTAGCTAATATGTTTTTAAATCTTTAGTTATATTTATTCATTAGAATGACAAAGACAACACATACATAAACGCAACCCTTGCTAATTATTCAATTATAAGGGTTCGATTCCCGTTGCGGGACAAATGCTTGTATTCCTCTACGTATTTCAACTTCTTTCAAAAGTTAATCACTGTTTAAAATAATGCAATCCATTTTTGTAAAGTTACAAATAGTGACAGTGACAATCTTAGCAGTGTTTGGGCAGAGTTCAAGTTGGGAGGCGATTATAAGTGAGACGGCTTATATGTAGGGCAAGTAATGTGCGTGTGATAACTCCTTGTATTACAAGCGTTACCGTATCAGGTGGGCTATATGCTTGTGTGCCGGATCAGTTGTATAAAAATCAATAAAACGTTTTTCATCAACAAACCTTGAACTCCTTATCGGAAACGACCTCCCCGACATATTCGAGGATAAAGTCTCCAGACACTATCTTGTGCTTGGTTCTCACGCCCCAGCCTTTGTATTCCGTCATGAACCTCTCCAAACCTGACGCCCACTCGTGCCTCTGGATACGCTGATTCTTGCATTTATCTCTGAAATATTATTTAGTTTCAGTTCCGGAAAAAAATATCAATAAATAATGCCGTACATTTCAAACAGCATCATCTGGCCTCAAAGTAAGCAGAGCTTGTATTATGGGTATTGATGATGATACACTACTTAAGTACTTTTTTTTGTAAATACATATACATTACATATTATACATAGAAACACTCAGACACGAGACAAATACTTGCAGATCATACAAACGATTGTCCCGCAACGGGATTCGAACCCGCAAGCTTCTGCTTCTCAGCCGCGTCTTGACCAACAGCGCCAGAGGTCGTCAATTAAACCATCAATTTCTTAATAGCGTTATGTTTCCTAGTATCCATACCAGTATTATAAAAAAGGCTAAACGTATACGCGTTTAGCTTTTTTAGCTTTACGAAACCGCATGCAAAAGCTAGTATCACTAAATGGCATTAAAATCAGTTGCTATCTTGATATATTGACATTTGAATGACAAGGATAGACTGAACTTATCATAGTAAATTTCTTATAAACTAATAGCCAATTCAAGTTTTTAGTCCGGCCCAATCATCCCAAGCATCGCAGCATCGCTGCATCACTAGAAACATCTCGCAAACACATGCTTTCATAATATAAAAAACTCTCATTGTAATCGCTCCATCCTTATGGAAGCTCAGACCAATTATAGTAGATTGTTGCACCGAGCGCAAAGTGAGCTATTAATGCACGAGCGTTATGTTGGTGCCCGAGCGCAAGCGAGGACACTGAATAAACACGAGTGCATTAATTACTCTCTTTAGCAAAGTGCGTAATTTACTTTTCTTTCACCAATCTACCTACTGTGATAAAATATACCTACTCAAACTAAAAATATGAAGAATCAAAGTTTTACAATGGTACAAAATGCGCACCATTTGTTTTTTTTTCACCAAGTCGGTTTTATTCAGCCGATTTTTATTATCAGCCAGTATTTCTTTGATCTAATGCAAACATTTTATATTAAACTTAATGGGAGATATTAAACCTCTGTGGTAAATTTATATCTAAGTAAAAAGTATAAAACAGTGCTGAGATTTCATATAACATTACTGCACTGTTTTGATTCTAAGCAAAAAATACGTCCATTGTGATCGGTTCTGTAGTGATTAATGATAACATTACTACATTTACTACATGGTTGAAACAAAAATATATTTATTTGGTCTATATTTGGGGGCTACGATATTAGAGACAATTCCCTCAATGAAGATTCGTCCGGTGATCTTTACAACTTTGTCAATGATATATGAATCAAAATGAAAAAAATGCGCAAAAAAATGAATTTATTTACGACATTACATTAGAAACCTCTAAAATGATCAGTGTTTCTCAAATATATTATTCATGTATTATATAAACCTTCCTCTTGAATGAATCTATCTATTAAAAAAAACCGCATCAAAATCCGTTGCGTAGTTTTAAAGATCTAAGCATACAAAGGGACAGACAGACAGCGGGAAGCGACTTTGTTTTATACTACGTAACTAGCGACCCGCCCCGGCTTCGCACGGGTGCAATGCTGATACTAATTATACTACAGAATGGTTATCCCTAAGAGATAGACATATACCATCGCGGACTTTTTGTAAACCTTTTTAAGGTGTACAAATACTGTAGTACATTATTTTGATCTATCTCGTAAGGTTCAGCCAGCGTTTGCAATGTAAGCGCAAAAAAATGTGTTTATTTACGAAACCACATTAGAAACCTCAAAAATGATCAGTGTTTCTCTACTATATTATGCATGTTTTATACATATTAAATCTTCCTCTTGAATTACTCTATCTATGAAAAAAAAACCGCATCAAAATCCGTTGCATAGTTTTAAAGATCTAAGCATACATCGGGACAGACAGACAGCGGGAGGCGACTTTGTTTTATACTATGTAATGATGATAACTACGGATTATTTTTGTTCGAATCACAAAGAAACATAAAGCTATAAATAAAAACACAAAAATTACTAAACAAACCGGAAACAACTCGAGAAAAATAAATAAAATAAGAGCGCAATGTTTGCTTCGCAAGACGTTCAAAAATATTCGACAATTCTTGATTTATCAGAGCAATCTTTTGACATTGTCATCAAAATTGCAATTATATTAAAAGAAGTAAAATATGTACCCGCAGGGACAGCATTGCGGCGAGCACTCCGAGTAGACGAGCCTGTTGATGCAATCCTCGTTGCAGCCAGATTGCGGTGCACAGTTACACGCCACACTGTCGCATTCCTCGGCTGATGGCTTCACATCGTAGTACACATCTGAAACAATATTTCGAAACTGTTATACATATAATATATATTTACCATCACAAAACAGGTACATTGCATTGATTGTGACGAAAAAAAAGCTACAACTCAGTATATGGGACAAGAGTGGCGCCATCGATATGATACGGCGCTTGATAAAAGTATTAACAAAGTTGAAAGATAAAATAAATAAATAATGCCGGACATTTCACACAGCACCATCTGATCCTAAAGTAAGCAGAGCTTGTGTTATGGATACCACATGTCTGATATACTACTTATATAATTTTTTGGGTATATCTGTACATACGTTATCATCTTACATAGAAACCCCCCGACTCGAGGCAAATAATTGCAGGTCATTTAAAATAAATCAATAAAATTATGTAAAAATTTAATAAAGTTGTTATCTTCGCCTTTTCGATTACCCTATGTGTATTTCAAAACATTCGAAATTCTAAGTAGTGAAAAAGCATGCACAGGAATATTAGTACACATGCTCAAATCCACTTCCTACAAATCTAACTCGTGTATATTATGGGTTAAGTACCCAAATACTTATACTTATTTAACTATGCATATAAGTTTGCATGTCTTATTGCAACAAGCTATAAATAAACCTCTGATTACCCTCTTTAGACATCCTCAAAGGTTTGAAGAGGTGTCTACCAATCACAGGGGTTTTAGTTGTGTGCATGTTTTCATTTTGTTTTTATAAATAGATAGTTACTTACTAGTTCGGATCTTCTTATAGTTCCAGGACGGAACAGGTTGGTTGTAGTGGTGTTGCCACCAGATGTCGTATGGCAACGTGAAATGTTGAGTTCTCCTTCTCACCCAACGTTCGCAGTAGGGAGGCGGCCCCAGTAACCCGGGCGGGAATTCCGTTTGAGTCACTAGATTCTTCCCTTTGCCGTCTGGTTTCGGACTGCGAAAGAAAACGATTAGATTGTATGTGAATGTCGGAAAGAAACGAATTAGAGGGAGCAAATTAAATTATTCAACTTACTCTTCTTTAAAATAGTCGGAGAAGAGGCCGGCCGGTAAGAATTTCTTCCTCAACCGTGGATTCCGCTTTGAAATAACTGCCGGGCGGTCTCTGTTGTCCACACTGCTTGCTGGGCTCTCGTCGCGAGACGACGCAACTCTCTTCTTACAAATGATGCTTTTGGATAACACGTCAATGCTCTTCTCGAAATCTATTTCTTTTTCGTTCAGTGGTAGCGGGTCATTCTCAACATTATCGCAAAGCGTGTCGCGGAGCATGTCCACTGATGGTTCGCGGGACTTTGGAGAGATTTTACGGCCTATTGCTGTATCAAGAGAACTATCTCTCGAACTTGATTGAATTTCCCGAGCTTTTTTGTTTGCTTGACACGATCTTGATTTCCGTCTCGTCGCGATGGGTAAGGGTTTTAACGGTTTTTCCAATTTCTCGGTTTCCACCACCAGCTTTTTACATTCAATTTTTTTAGACTTAGTCTTTGTTTCTTCAGCTGGGTTATCAGAGCTCCTTGTCCGCCTTTTTTCACTGGGACACAAAACAGCGAGACTTGATTTCGGCCTTAGAACAACTTTGCAATTTCTTTCAACTACTTTTCTCTTAGAGAATATTTCTTCTATTTCGTGTGAAGGTGACATCGCTCGGGTCTTGCGTTTCAATGTTTCCAAATTATCCAGGCGATTGACAGGCTTGTTAGCTTTAAGATTCAATAAGCTCAAAGGGATGCTATCTTCAGGATCGTTGCCGAGAGAGCTGGCCAATGAAGGAATACTGTCTGATTCACTCAAAACCTCCCATTTGTTGATGTGGTTTCTTAGTTCTTTTTCTGGGCCTTTCTGTTTCAGCTGCAGTGCTGGTGCTCGTAAAATTGAGGTACTCTTTTCGTTTTTCTTCCCAATAGCTGGAGTGACTGTATTATTAGGCTTGTTGTTATTTTCGGGCGGTATTTCTTTACCTTGTAACTTTTCAAGGGCTACAACGGTTAGTCGCCCTTGTTTGGGGCATTCTTCCTTGTTGAGTACAACCTTGAGTTCAGACTTCTTACTCGTTCGTTGTACAAAGCTTAAGGTAGCTTCTCCATCTTTCGGTACTCTTTCGAATGCAGAATTATCAGTGTCGGATGTTAAGATACTGTCAGATAGAAGGCTTTGACTGCTATTGGGTTCAACCTTCTTCTTCTTTCGTTTAACACTCGGAAAACCAGTTCTATTGATAGCTTTCCGCCGTCTAGTTCTCTTGATTTTGGATTCACTTGACTCGTTGCTTTCTTTCTTATTCTCTTGCTCATTTATCTTTTTGGTTAGTTCTGCAATCGGTATTCTTTCTGCTTGTACTTTTGGTATGAGTACCTTCGATGGTAGAACTAACTTGCTCTCCCGAATGAGATTATTAGGTTTTTTCTTTTTCTTATTGTCATTTGAATCTTCATTTTCAATCAAATTTCTTTTTGGTTGGCGTAAGTTATGTCCACTCGCAGTTTCTTGAATTTTATCTGATATTACTGCCGCTATGGATTCTCCTCTTTTAGGTCTTATAATAGGGTCGGGAGACTCCGATATGAGAGCAAGGGGGATGTCAGATTCAGTATCAATGGGAACAAGTAACGAATTTACATTCTTATCTCCCTTTCCTTTATTTTTCAATTTATTCGTATTAGTTAAAACATTGCTCACGCAAATAGATGACTTGGGTATTTGATCTTCTAAATCAACAGATGACTCAAATATGCCGGTAGGTTTGTCTACATTGACAACTATTGATTGTTGCATGGTAACGGTAGGTTCGACGTTTGACGATTTCGACTTCTTGGTATCTATCGTTTTGCCTTTAGAAACCGGAGACTTGATAACCGTCGCTCGTGTATTTACTTGCGACCCTTCTTTGCCTTTACTTTTTTCATCAGAACTGTTTTTCTCCTTCTCTAGTATCCTAGACTCGATTGATTTCCGAATATTGTTGTTCAAGAGAGTGTCTAGTACTTTTGTTGCAGCACAAGGGTTTATTTTAGAAACAAGGTTGCTTGTGAGGCCTTCTAGTCTATTTTTCTTTCGAGTCATTATTTCGGACTTTTGAGCTGGCGGTATTGAACTTTTGTATAATGAACGAGCAGACATACTCTTCAATGGGTCTACAACATTGTTATTTGATGAACCATCACATGGCTTAAGCGGTTCGTCGTCATTTTTGTCCGAATCATTAGAGTTATTAGAATTCGTATCAGTCGAGTTGTTTTGATTCTCGTCTTTCGTCTCTTTTATAGGTAAAGCTGACTTTTCATCAGAAAGCTTTTTAGAAAGTGATTGGACCACTAAATCTAAATTTGCTTGTGATATAGCCTTTTCTGCTTTTTCAGCTTCAAGCCTATGTCGCTTCTTAGGAGTCACAATCGGAGCAGAATGTCTTACAGGCGAGGATTTTGCTTCAGGTCGCGGTGATGCCACTTTGATGATATCTTGCTTCACCGCATCTAATTTCGGTTCGGTGTCTTTAGATTTGGGTAACGACTTTTCAAGGTCATGGACCATTTTATGCACCGCTTTCAGTTTCTCAGATGTCTCATAAATTTTCTTAGAGAACTCAGACTGTTCTGCGTCTGGTTTTAAAATAGAAAGCTCATCATCACACGCATTCAGTAAACTTGGAGAATGATTTTTAGTAGGAGTTATGCTATTTCCGAAGATTTTTATTTCTAAACTATTTGTTAGATCATTGTTGCTTTTTGGTGTTTTTGGAGAAGATGATGGAGAGGGTACGACATTCGGATTTTTAGCATCTAGTGTTTTTGGAGATTCGGATCCCTTTACACCCTCAATGGGCTTCTTTGTCTTTTCAAATGCAAGCCTCATCTTGGGCGAATCATTGGAAGTGTTATTACTTTGCTCTTCTCCCATACAATCCGTTTGTGTACATAAAAACTTTTCAGGACTCGTTCCATTTTTGGAATTCTCGTCAAATTCTGTGGTCACTAAACTCAAGCTCAGCGAATTACTAGTAGAAGAGTTTATGTGATAATGCCTCTTTTTTAGAGGTAGTTTGTGTTCATTAGTTTCTTTGCCACCTTTATTCTGAGCTTCCGCTAGTTGTTTTTTGTGCCTACGTTTTGACGTTGGTGTGGCTATTTCTTGATTATCTGTAGTTTTGCGTTTCTTCGAGGTCCGTTTAGCAACTTTAGTTGGAAGAGCTGGCTCGGGTTGGTTTTTTTCTGGCTTTTCTAAAGTTTTCGGTGGATTTGGTGTAGTGTTTGCTATTAACTTGGGAGCCACGTGGCAAAGATTTATAAAATTTGATACTAAAACATCCATTTCTTGGGTAAACTTTTGATCGGCTGTGTCAATGGGCTTAGTATGCGACTCTCGACATCGTGAAGCAGACCTAGATCGATGCCGCCTTTTACTCCTGTGCCTGTGATGTTTATTCTCCGTTTTTACTGTGATGCGGGATGGTCTTTCTGCAGCTGGTTTTAGATTTATTTTAGGCGGTGCCAAAACAACCGTTCTTCTATGTTTTTTGGTATGGAAAGTTGGTTTTAAAAAAGGCTTCTTAAAATTCAAAAATACATTTCTAGTTACTGTTATATTGGGAATGTAACTGCCCTTTTCTCTTTCAAAAATACTTGCCAGTGGTTTTGGAACCATGTCTTTCTTTGATATGGTCGGAAATAAAGAATTACTATTCTTGGCATGTTTTCGGGATTTCGGCGATAATGTTTTTGCATGTCCGAAGCCTTCAAACTCCTTCTTTTCGGGAGGTTTAGGCCCTGCAATGGGTGAAACACCGAATTGATGTGTGAAGGCAGGTTTAAGAGCGGGCAATGGACTGCCAATATAACTTGCCTTATTGGGAGTCTTGGGTAAGGCAATGTTGTTGTTGTGACTCACTTTGAAAATGTTGTAAGTAGTTACCGGTTTTTGCAAGCCGCTGAACACAGGTCCCGGCGCAAAAGGATCCGATGAATTTAACCGCAGTACGTGTCTGTGCTTCATTTTAGAAAATCCATAGTTGTACTTTGAAGGTAGCGGGTATTTCGTGCAAACACTAACATATTTTGGACTAACATTATTTTTTCCTAAATAGTTTTCAGATTCAGAATCACTAGAACTGGGACCGAGCGTCAAACTGTTAACTGCTTTATTTGTAAGCATTGATATTTCCTGCTCTGATACAAAATGTTTTTGATTTTTATAGTAAGATCTATCTCTGACAGATCTCGTCTTCTTAAGTTTTTTCATGCGCCTGCGCATACTTCTAACGCTGTAATCTGTTTTATATCCGGACTTGTCACTTTTGTAACCGGACTTGTGGTCACTTTTATACCCTGAGCGACAGTAATCACTTTTGTATCCAGATCTACAACCGTAGTCACTCTTATATCCCGACTCCATGAGCCGGCTGCAACTTTTATACGGTTTGAATTCATGATCACTTTTATACCCCGATAAAATATCTTTGTATTTTGGATTCAGATCGATTTGTTTCCAGGTGGGATCGATGAGATCTTCGGGAGCGGCTTCGTTCTCGCTTTGGATGTCTCTCCAAGTGTTGCCGAATGACTTGTTGCCCTTTTTCGGCATACTCGCAAGTTTACTATTCAGTTCCTTGCGTTTCGCATACACCCCGGATAGCACAGATCTATTGTTTGATAAAGAGTCGTCATCGCTATCACAAGAATCGTATTGATTTTTATCTTTCAATGTTTTAGGTGCATTCTTGGCAGACTTTGATTTGGCTTGAGGCTTGCGACCGACTTTCTTTCTAGGCGGGTAAAGCACTCTATCTGTAGCATACAACATCCTATCTAAAGCTGCTATATCTAGTTTATGATCATTCTTCTTACTATTTTCAGCCTTGTTTTGTTCTTGTTTCAGTGGCACCGGGGAAGGTGCCTCTGACTTGATCTGTTTCAATTCATTTTCTATCCGTTTTTTTCGATAGTCGCAATCGCTCGAATCAGATCTAATTTGAGCTCTACTTCTACTTTTAGATTTGGATCTCATAGCTCTCCGTTCTCTTGTGGTGTTTTCTTTTTGCGTTGATTTTCTTGAATGTCTGGTAGTACTGTGTACTTCCTCAACATCGTGTCTGCTACGCAGGGGTGAATGCGTTGGCGAATTGTGATTCGACAAGATACCAGAGTCCGGAGAAACATTAGGCGGGTCATTACTGTCGTGAAAGTTTATAACATTAACAACAGATTTATCTTCTTTCTGAGATTCCACACTTTTATCACTGAACTCGTCGGGTTTCCGCACTTTCCGAGGTCGCCCCCTTTTTCTTCTAGACTCCACTACGACGTTCTTGATGTCTTCTTGAGATTCAACGGAGTTAGTACTGATGGTGTCAAGTTTGTTCGGGTCCACTTGACCGAGAGAAGTCATGTCGGTGTTAGTTACAGTCAACGGCGAGCTTTTCAGCAGATCGTTCGCACTTCCTAAATCTGAACCACCCTCCGCGATATCCAGACTCATGAAATCATTATTATCGCAGTCGTCGAGACTGGAGTTCGGTATGATGCTGACCGAATCAGTGACAGACGTGATCTCCTCGAGGTCCTTGTTGATTTGTGTGAGTTCCTCCGTCTGTTGCGGACTAAGATGTTGCGAGGAGAGGAAGTTTGGGGCGATCGGTGTTATTTCGGGTAGGTTATTGATCTGTCCGAGAACGCAGTCGGCGATGGTGCCGCCGATTGGAGGCGCGGGTGCAGGCGTGGGCGCGGGGATGCTACTGAGCAGTTGGGTCTGAGCTACAAACTGCTGCAGCAAACTCGACGCGTAGTGCGTAGTGTTCTGCCTCGAGTCAGACTGCGAGCATTCATTCTCAGAGCCCGACGAGTCCGCGGTAGCCCTTTGTATCGCTGCCGTCACTAGCTGAGCCTCCATTTCACTGCTCGACCCATCTCCTGTAACATTTTTTTTTATATATTATGTGAAACTTACTGCTCGCCAAATATTTTCGCGGACCCAGACATTTCGGTATTTGGAAAGTACGCCTTTCGGACTGTCGAAACTACAATTCGAATTATTCAGAACAACAAAGATGGCCAGCTATAATTATGGAGCAGTAAAATAACATTCTCACCATTATCTGCCATGGACTTGTCATCGTTGTCGGGCGCGGCGGTGAAACTGGGGAAATTGGGCTGTTGCGCCGGCGCGCTCGATGTTTGTTCTGGAAATAGTGCCTCGAGGTCTGCATCGTCGATGACCTAACAAAAGTAATTTTGGTATATTTCTAGCGAACTAGACCTGATGGAAATGAATTCTAAATTCAACCGTAGGTACAGACAGATCGAAGCGGATAACTCTATTTTGGTTAAATCGGTCAGGTCGTAGAGAAAGTATCTCTACGACCCAGTAGGTCTAAATTACTATTCAAGTTCTGAATTAGTTTAAAATAAGCGAAAACAAAATTATAACAAGGTAAATAAGTTAATAACAAACCTGTAATTGGCAGGCGGCGGCGAGCGCAGCGCTGGAGTCGTCAGCTGATGCATGAGCCGAGCCGCCCGCGGCGTCAGCCGTATCCGAGTCTGACGACGAAGAAGAAGACGAGCTCGACGATGACGATGACGTCGAACTGGAAGACGAGCTGCTGCCACACGCCACGCTCTCCGCCGTGGGGGACGCGAACTGAAACAAAATAATCATTCAATGATTATGCTCGCATATGTGTGATGTACGACCTATAGACAAAAATAGCTCGAAGGTCGCAGAGGGCAACACAATTATAACGTTTCGGAGACTCAATCTAGCAGTTCAAAAACATCAATATACATCGTCGCTTGTAAGTGAAAATTAAAATGGTTATGCCTTAGTAGGCCACTAATGGAAAATAAATATGCAATTCGGCATGCTGTTTTTATCAGCATTAAAACATGTCGTGGTAAATCACGGGCGGTCGCTCGCTATTATAAATTTTATTCACAACTCTTCTAGTGCAATACTTTTGCAAATGTGCTAACTACCAGTTGGCTTGCAGGGCACACGTGTGCATTATGTCCAATCGTTAAACTATTACATTTAACAAAGTGCATGATTGCGTAGAACTGTGCTGAATCACGGAGAGCATTGCAGCAGCCAGCCACATTATGTTTCTATGGTAGTATTTTGTCGGAGCCAGAGCTGCGATTACCGGCCGAGATTGATTTGGCGCAACTAGTACCGACTGTCGAGTGTCGCAACACTTGCTTCGCTCCCCGCTGACCGCAATTACACACCTTCAGCCATGCAAGTACCTAACTATTCAATCTCACGCTAAACCTAAACGATCTCTGATTGAGTCTTATTTACATACAGGTTAATACCATTGCGAGACATGGCCTAATGTAAACGTGACTGTGCGGTGATACGCTATTATTGCAATCTAGGTCTACCAAATGTATACGCTTACAACAAAATAATGCCTTATACATTTGATCTTAACCATCGACACTAAAATAATTTTGAACCAGCTCGTCATCTTAAAGTAACTCAAAATGACTATGAAAGTCAGAAAAACTCTTTATTATGTATATTATAATGAAGTTCCTGAAATGCAAGTATTTACGTAGAACGGATCAATAAAGACGAAATGTCAAGATAAAGCGCACAGATTACTTTAAACTATTCACGTTTTTGTCCCTGCGTTCCCAGGTTACCTTTTCAAGAGCGAATGTACAACTCACGATTCTCGATAGCACAATGAAAACAAGGGATTTACAACACGGCCGCATTATTTGACTTTACTAACACGGCTCGATCTGTGTAAGGCCGCTGCTCGCAGCTCGCACGTTTTACTTCAACTAATAATAGGGAAAGGGCTTGCCTATCAAACACCATTACACCTTTGCTCTCTGCAAATATTTGGTTCGAGCAGTTTGCGAGAAAGGAGTGGAATAAGGTTACAATTACAACTATATTGTATTGTGATGTATGCGTTTACGATTATTGACACTTGTTATTTATGACTGTGTTCTATGGTCAGTCAATAGTCAAGCTTAGCTAAATGACGTTCTATTATACTATATAAGTTATTAGCAGCGAAGGTGTTTATTTTCAAAGGCAACTGACAATATAATTTGTCTATTCATAATAACTGCTGACGTGCGTGTGTTGTTTTCACCATTAAGTTAATTTCTCAGAGGGTGCTAATCAATAAGGCGGAAGGGCGAACAACCCTCGCCACTACCTAAGGGGTTGAGTAAGTGTCGCGTGGCCAGCTCTCTTATCAGTGCCGGCATATCAAATACAACGGAAACTACCGGCCCCGAGTCCCATAACCCGAGGTAAATATATACTTGCCGACCGCAAGGTACACTTTTCATTACTAAGGGTTTGAATTCAAAATGACATTATCGACTTGGTGCGGTGCTGCCGGCTTTATTCTCCCGATAAGCTGACTCTACCATCATATTTTACATTTATGTTTATTTCTATGCATAGTAAGTAGAACAAAATAAAATTAACTTTAATTCAAAGGCTACATTAATACGGACCAATAGCTTCTAATTTCACTGAACCAGAGATCCAGCTTGAACACTTTATTCCGCCCACACACTTTGTAAGTCACATATCTAGAACACTAAACTAAATCATACAATGACTGTACGTAGACAAATATGAAAGCTTGAATCGACAATGGACTAACAGTACCTCAGTCAGCGCCGACACGAATATCACATTAACGACCTCGTGATCTACGGAGATTTATATCTGACAGCGAACACAAAACAAATAGAAAACTATTGGAAGTGGAGTGGTAGTGTACGTGTACGAATCTACTGTAATATAAGAAAATGCGATGATTGGACATCCTCAAGGCCGATACTTTTGTTATTATTAACTAACTATTTTCAATTCGTCTGCTAAGTTGGGTTCCTCCGAAAATAAATCAATAGGTTTTTCACTAACATGTGTGACATGATTATGTGACCTTTTCAAGCTAGCAATAAATTTATCAGAGCCTATGGAAAAACTCGTTATGATATCTAAAAACTGACAAAGTAGGTACCGATTTTGCCAAATCAAATGAGTTTATCGTTTTATAGTTCATCATAAACAGTTTTAAATCAGAATCTATTTCTACTATGAGATGTCTGTAAACAGTTGATGGATCTGGTCATCGACCTCGCGCTAAATGTCGAGAACAATACGGTGAAACGTTAGTGAATTATTGTAGCATCTCGCAACAACATTGACGGTATTGAGAGCCCCATAATTGCCTCCGGCGGCTGTTATAATTGGAAAATTATTTTCGGCGAATTAATATAATAGAATAATAGACCCAGATAGAGCAATATTTTTCATGGTATAGTAGTACTTATTAGTAATGACATCTGAATTAGAAAGAGTATTTTGAAATGTTGCAAGCTCGAGAGTGTATCGACTTAAATGGGTATGTGTTATGTGTATGTAATTATAAATTACTGGTTGCTACTAAGAAGATTGAATGAAAGGCTGTGCTAATAATACGCGACGAGACAGAACGAGGAAATGTTGCGGAACGTTGCCCGGGGAGCCGGGAAGGCCGTGAACTTGACTGTGACAGACCGGCGAGAGTCGCGACTGAGACGCACGCAGCCGCTGTACTTACTACCAAGACATTTTCGAATCTACAATAACCACTAGTGTTCGCATGCACGGAATGTGTGATAGTTTTGGAACACCATAATACACATGGTTCGTCTTTGAAGCAGGTAATACGGATGTAGTACGAGTACTTCCAGAGATTACGCTTTTTAATACAAACTTATCCTCTGTGTGCTTCTCTTTTGACGTCAGAATTCTATTTTACGAAACACCTAGTCATACAATCCCACATGATCTACGATTAATCCAAACTATATTTTACAAACAAACTCAGAAATGTAGAGTATGCGGAACAATTCTGCTGTCAAATATATGGCCATAAAATAGTTTCCCGTTCTTGGTCTGTCTTGACAGAATACGGTTTCATAATGTCCAGCAATTCTATAGAGCCGACTGCGCCTGCAGCTTAGACAGCTTGCTTCACAAACAAACAAAACATATAGCGCAAAGACCAATCAACGTATCATTTGACGATTCATTCTCTCCCTTACAGACAACTGCAAAAAGATCTTTATCCAACGCAGTAACAAGTTGTTAGTGCATTTCTGTAATGATTGATAACGTACTAGGCCGAATGCTCACGTAATTGGTATCGATCGATTAATAGGTGAATTTATTTTCGATAAGTTGACAGTTTAGCTAACTTAGTTTATTCTGAGCCTCAGGTATACTTGTGGAGCAAACTTCAATAAGTCTAAATCGGAATGATATCGTCATTTATTTATTTATTCATACAATTTATAACATGACAGTACATCAACCAAAGCGTTATAAATAAATTAGTCAAGATTATTTACCGAATTTCATCAATTGTATAGGGAATGTCAAAATGTAATTAAAAGTCAATTATTATTTAAATTTTTTGGAAAATATAACGTCATAAGATTAGAAGGTAATGGCCTCAATTCTGTTGGCAGCAATCTAACTAATTTTAGCTAAAATTAGGTTTAGAACTGTCAAATGAAACTTTGGTATTCTTCTAATTAGATTTTTTTTATTGAGCGTTCCTAATTTAGTTAGATGGTACCAACCAAATAGGTTTTACAAATGCTATGACTAACTAAAATATATTTTAGACAATTCCTAATTTTAGAAATGAACCAACCGAATTGCCACCAATATCAATCTATGCTAGTTTCTAGCCTATCTTCTGTTCTGATCGTATATCCGTCATACATTTGTACGCTACATATTTAGCTCTAGCTAGAATATTTTTACATTGATAACGTCAAAGACAAACTGTCTCATTTACTCGTAGCTTAGCATTTATTAGATCTCGACTAAATAAATAATAATGTTAAATTAGTAATATTTAACGGTTTGACTCTTACAAATTGATGTCTTCATACCTACAGCAAGGCCAGGGAAGAATTCAAAATTGCTTTAAATCTCCCGGTAAACGTGTCATTACTAAGCCGTGGGTGTCTATAATAAGCTTTTACAAATATGGTGCGACTCCGATCCAGTCCGCATCAAAGCAAGAATCGGCTGAGACGTCAGTGCTAATAGGCGATCTTCGCTCATTTATTTTCAGTTTCGAGTTTTTGTCGCCACTCTTACCGTGTACTCTTACTAGCACCTACGCAACACCGATAACTAAGGTTGCATTGCAACACAACCCTTATGGTCATCACTACTTATGATTTCTGCCTGTTTATAAACATGTTTACCAACCTATGAGAATGTAATAAAACTTTAATAACTGGATGCATATTAAAATAACGATAGAAGACGTTGTCACTATACGACAAACCTATCAATCTACAAATAAAACTAGCATCATAATGTGGATAGATAAAAGTATAACTAGTTTTGCGGCGCAAATATACATTAACCAGTTGTAACAGACTCAGCATTCAAGCTTACATGTAGATAAAATATTAATTGGCAGCCCTGAACGAAGACGACTATCCGTTGGCGGTTGATTGTACTCATCAAGGATTTCTGCACTCAAGGACGATAGCGACTAGCTAGACGATCGTGGCTGTCGAACGCCTCTTATTATTTCTCTTCAGACATATCTTGTTTTTGTCTAGACTTATTTATATTCATGATACGTAGGTACTAGGTAGGTATCGTCGGCTATCTCTATAAATTAAAATATTTCTATCCAATGATAGATATCTATTAAACATAGCATCGGACAAAATATTAATACAGCGTTAGTTATGATGCGTGGCGTGAACGTTCGTCGAAGTTATTTAATCAGATGGAAGATAGGCAGGGGTACTTCGCGTGACTATCGGATCTCAATCCACCACTCATTAAATATTTTGCCCATTATAAGGATTAATCTTTAGTATAGAATAGAATAAGAGTAGAAATTAGGATATGGTTTTTCGAAGGGTTCGTTAACACTAATCGCTATAGGTTAAGCAAGGCATAGACCATACATGCCATATACTCGTATTTACGAGTAATTCCACATAATTCAAAATACTTAATAGTAAAGACAAATAGGTATCCAATGAGTTATCAATTCTATAAGAAAGAAAATAACTCAATAAGCGTAAAAAAATATGAATGTGTTGTTTAATGGATAAATTAAGAGCTACTTGAAAAGTACCTGTTTTGAAGAAGCATTATTGAATACAGAGAAGTAGCCACCAAGCATCATCTCATTGCTACGGGCAATTTATTTAAAGTAGTTTTTGTAGAGTCAAATCCAACAAAAACTATAGTCTATGTTCCCAACGCGGGTCACTCACCTCGATATTTTCGAATGTGCGAACCTCATTGTCTGCTACTATTTTTTTGTGGCATATGGCCAGTTCATGGCAATTTATGTACCTTTATGGTGTATATATTGCGATTAAAGAATATAACTATTGTACAAAATTTGATGAACTTTATTAATTTTATCACATATCAACGATGATTTTTTGCAAGACAAACATTGAACCAAGGATGTATGCAAATACACATCACATCAACAAAGAACACTGGCGGCTGTCAGCGGGCCAAAAAGTATAAAACGTCTATACGCAAGGACAAAAGGAATAACATATGTATATTGCACCTAAACTGCATATCCAAATGACGTTTTCCATACGTATAAAATAAACTATATTTACTCTGAGAATTGAAGGGTTATGTTACGAGTATGTATATTATTAAATGCATACCAAAATTGATGACCTTCGTAAAGCTCG
This sequence comes from Lampropteryx suffumata, assembly GCA_948098915.1. NCBI lineage: Eukaryota > Metazoa > Arthropoda > Insecta > Lepidoptera > Geometridae > Lampropteryx > Lampropteryx suffumata. Next base: position 13,271,410 of record OX402561.1, read on the forward strand.
AGGGGTCGCGGTTTCCAATCTCGCATCAGAGCTCAAAGGCAGGTGTTTGCATAATTCAATCTTTTCGAATGAATGCAAGGGGTATTTGTTGGCTGTTGTGGGAAATGGGAATTTAATATCGAAGAATAATCTGCGACATCGATGATCTATTTTTACAATAATGTTTGTATAATGACACGTTTTGTAAACCAATGGTTTTTTTATGGTATTAAAATGCATATTTGTTTGTGCATTGATCTAATTAACTGCAATGAGTCCATTAATTCACATGCTGTGAGTGTGAGTGGGACGTCAATTTGCAAGCTTCGTCAATTTGGTAAGATAATGGAAAAAAATTGGACCAGTTGAGCAAATAGGCTTAATTTGCTTCAACAGTTGCGCGCTTTTAAAATAAATCTGCAAGAAACCCACGCTTACAATGACTCATATCTTCGTTCAAAAGAAAACATATATTTGTGTAAAGTCTCTGGTTGCAACTCGATAGAGAGTCGCTAATTAAGCACATTAGATTCGTTAGTGCATATTAGATTAATATTTGGCTAAGTTATGATTCCAGAATTGAAGAAATGATTGCGCAGTCATTCACAAGTTTACAAGGAGGTAATCATTTATCAGCATCCATCTGCCGCTGCTTGCTTACATTTAACGCAAACGTTATTCAGACTGTTTAAACGTAGGCGTTTTGTGGCAACATATTTTGCTCTATCAAAACATCCTTGCCTCTTCCGAGAATTTGCCAATATAACGCTTTATAAGCTTTTTAGTCCGATAAGTAATAAAAATTGTGATAATTTTCAATTTGATTTCGAGAAGGATTATCTGGGTAACCCAAGTAATATATGAGGAAAAAGGGACAAAACCTAAAATTCTAAATCGATAAAAAAATTAATTTGGTTGCAACCCTCAAAATGTGTGTAATTCCTATTATTATTCGACAACATGTGACATTATGTGAAGGTTATTTACACGACTCACTGGAACTCAGACAAGACGCGACGAATATGAATATGACATCATAAGTTTTCAGCGAGCACTTGAATAATTAAAGTACTTATTTATTTATCTGATCAATAACAATGAAGTGCGCTCGTGTCAGACAAGAAACCGCAATATTAACGTAAGACGACGCGTGCAAAAATTATGCTCGTGGTGAGGAAACAATGTTAGGAAATACATATATTTTATATTTTACTATAAATCAACTTTTTGCAAGAACTTGCAAAATATCTAAAAGCATATTACAAAATTTGGGTTCAATTACATTAGGTACTTTGGCGACAGAATTTAGGATCACGGTCACTCGCAACGATAAAGGTCGAACCGCAAAAGGATATTCTTTTTAAATTGGCGTATCCAATATAATCAAGTCATTGTATGGCGGATCAAAAATGTAACAAAGCGTGGGTTGAAAACTCTACGACTTGACGGAGAATTAAGTAATTGAACCAATCAAAGTTTATTATGGGTAGAATCTATTGCGGTCGATGTTGAATTGTTGAAATGTAACACTTTTCTTCCCAATAGGTTTATTTAAAGATGGCTTCGCATCTATCTATATGCCACAAGCTGTTATTCAGACATACGTAGCTCGTGCCTATAATGTCGACGCGTACATTTGTTTTAAGTGATGTCATTTCATTCGCTTTGTGGCATTCTCTTGCTCTGTGATGTTCTTATACCTATAATGCACACACAAGTACTAAGATCCCTCGCCGAAATAAAAACATGACAATGTTTGTGGACTTTTATCATGAACACATTCAAAGAAATAAAAATATTTAAGGTACAGGAAAACTGATTAGATCAGCAAAGTCGTCCGAAAATCATAACATCATAATTCGACCGAGAATTGAATATGTTTAGGAATTCGAATATAAGATGTATGATTACATGCAGATGTAACATCACCTAACTAAAGACAATTTGCATTTGAGAATTACAAGAAATAAATTAAGTACGTAGTACTTTACCTACACACACATATATCAATCATTTTATTCAGACATGGGTAGAAAATGTGGAAATGATATGAATCTTGTTCTGTGGACGACTATATTTGTTACGGGTGGCTGATCATTACTAACTTACTTACTACACAAGTATAAAATATATACGAGCTATGTTATTATGTCAAGCAAGTCAAACCAGGTGTCGGTATCGGCAATTCCCTACATAAAATCTATTACCTTGATATGATATGCCTCAATACTGTCTGAACAAAACCCGTAGTATTAAATACTTTTACAAAGTTCAAATTTGTCATTAAATGCTTGTTAAATTTGCGACCTCTGGAGCTGTGAGCCAAACAATAAATATTGATTCTTATTTGACTTCTGACGTTAATCGAGCTCTAAGCTGAAGCCTAGCAGTTATTAATTTTTATGCAAAACACTAGCTTTCTGTTTTACATAAATTTACCAACTCAATATACTATACCTACATTGCGAAGATGTTGTAATTGCTTGAAAGTTTATAGCACTTACACACTTTGCTTGTATTCTTGCTTACTAGGACTCTCCTGAAGTATTTAGAGACAAACACTTCAAAGTTAAAATAACAATATATGTACATATATCTATATCTGAATTATCTTTATATATATAATTCTACTGTACGTGTGTATGTCACTGAACTCCTCCTAAACGGCTGGACCGATTTGAATGAATTTTTTGTATGCGTTTAGGTGGCGCCCTGGATGGTTTAGATTCACAAATCAGCCCGGCAGAAGGCGCTGCAGTCGGTACAATTAGATATATTCTTTTCTTTTTAAAACGCGCGGATGAAGTCGCGGACGGGACAGCTAGTCTATAACTATATGTATATTCTTTATATATTCATTCAACGCTCTCCTAGAGGCCTATCCTCAATGTGACCTGTTTGCGGATGGATGGACCAAAATACTGGCAGACTGTCTAAGGTTTTGTGAACGTTAAGTATGACTGGTTATTTATTTGATTGTTTTTGTTTAAGTACCTACCCATATAGTAGTCCTGACATGATATTCTATTATTTGTATTTTTTGACTTGATAGATATATTTTTTTATTTCTGTGTGTAGTATAATAACATTTTTAATTTATTCTGTGTATAACTGTAGCAATAAATTTGTAATTTAAAATAATATATTAATAGTTGCAATTAGACATAATAATATCCGTGTTAATTAAAAGTATAAATAAATAAATATTAATACGTGAAGCAAAAATTTTGTACCCCTCTTTACGAAAATTGCGCGGACGGAGGAGTATGAAATTTCACACACTTATAGTTTATATAGAGAACGAGTGCAGGATGCTTATATTTCTTTTAAATTATGTTTAAATAATATTATGTTTAAATAAGGTCGAATTTCGACCAATTGGCGACCACTAGTAATATCTATAACGCCGCAATAACCAAGTCATATTATTTAAATTTTAGGGCAGTTGCACAAATGCACACATTGCACAATGCAAAATGTTTTATATTTCAAAGTAAAACATAATTTACCCATAACCCAGAGGAACCTACAATGCAGCCTTCTCCGATATTATACGATAGGACTCGCAAGTTTCTTATCTATTAAACGATACAATCAGCTGTAAGCTATGTCTTATTTGAATATTAGCTACCTGCATTTATTAACAGAACAAAATCTGACAACCCTGGGAACCAAGCAGCAAACTGACTGGCCGAATATGGAACTAACTACCTTTCTAACCTAATTAAATACAGGTAATAATAAAATGATTAGCAACTCTGTAAATCAGTGGTTTTTAGTTTACTCAAAAGAGATATCATGAGAGAGTGAGTAGTTAAACAGATATCTATGAGATGTAGTCATTAATCTGTGTAGCATTTACGTTGGAATTCTGTGGAAACCCTCCCGAGTTCCCGCAAGGTTCAGATCGTGACTGCGCGTCGCGTCGGCGCAATTTGCCTACCCATATAGTGCCTGCCGGTGAGCGCCGCCACTCTAATCATGTGTAAAATATTGCTAAGTCTCGTCACTGTAACACGGAACCCGAACTGCACGTCATATGTCACAAAACTGCAAGATTGATTGAGCCTGATTCAAATACTATTGTATTGCGTACGCGCGAAGCGAACGATGTAGTCGTATGAAAAGAAAATGTTTAGAACATAATCTTTAAACGTTTTAAATTGCAATTCAAAAACCATACCCAACTAGAAACGTGAAACGGGTAAATAAAATAACAAGAATCGCAGCCATAACTTCGTAAGCGTAGAGAATGAGCAGGATCAGGTTGAATGCATGACCCTAGGCCGATTAGTACGAGCGGCCGTTGGTAGAGGTGCGAGGAACCGAGGGACCATTAGAACAATAGTGGTAATCCGCAGAAGCGTGCGATCATAAAGTTACACCTACAATCAACGAGAAGCCGTAATAATGCCCGACCTGCCCCAACTTAGCGTGCCACAACAACCACAACTCGGTTTGTAGGCTTTCACCGGTCGCCGATTTCTATTTGTTCATTCAAATATAGTCAGAAAAAGATAACCTGTCAACTTGTCAAGGTTATGCTCCACTTGGGCAAGAAATACTGGATAGCAGGGATAGTGTAAATTTACATACTGTTTACTCAACAGTAGTTTTTTAGGGTTCCTAAGTCTATATGGAAACCATAATAGTTTCGTCGCCTGTTATCAGAACTCTTGCACGTAGACTATTCGTTTTATCGTGATACATTTGGCACGGTAAAACGTATTATTGGTCCTCACAAAGTAAGAAAAAAATATTTAAAATTGGTTTATAAGGGTACATTAAGCCCTACATGTAATGTGGAGTTGATTTTTTTATTTACTACCTCCATCATCGTGTGGGAGTGGCATATCGTTAGATAAGTAGTTCAAGGATATTAGGAGTTTTTAAGAGAGGTTTTTAACAGTTTTTCGAAACAGATATTCGTTGAAGTATTAAGCAAATTTTTTTACAAAGTCTGTGACATTCTGACATCGAAAAAATGTACTGTGCGTGTTTGAAGAGTGGCCATGTGAGTAGCCATTTTTTTAACTAAAAACTTGATCGAGTTATTGTCGAAAGCTAAAGCTAAATACAATCTTAAATATGTATGTATTAATGCGATTCCGGTCACGATCCCGCAAGATATTTTATCTTGAGATATTTTACGAGATCAATCCCGAAGCATAAATTGGGCGAGATCTCATGACTTTAAGGAGACGAATGAATATAAGTGTTGCTTTTGAAAATACAAACACAACTTTTCAAGAGGAATTAGAAAAGGCTCCAGGAGCATGTACTTATAAACGTCTTTTTTTGCCAGTGTCTACTTTACTGATAGACTCAAAATCAAAGAGATGGGAAGATGGGGTATATTTTACAGTTTGCTTATAATAGCTTGCTCATGCTGGTGCCGTTGAGTCTGAAAGGGGTTTTCAGCGCCTGGGTACATAGCAACTGGAATAAGATGCCGTTTAAAGGAGAGCACCATTGTTTTATCAAAAAGTATATAAGAAATTTCTAGTCCCGCGAGATTTCGACTCCAGATTGCAATTCCTAGTCACTATGAAACATGCGTGTTCCTATAAAAATATTTATGAATTCTCAATTAAATACATAAATTAATTTAAAAAACATATGTAGCTTAGTTATCTAAAATCATGCATAGGCAGCAACAGGGAAAAACCCATGCATAAGTTCATAACAAAACCTAATTATTTAAACATGTTTTGTGCTCCGTCCCCTTAGTTAATCCAAATCTTATTATAAGATCGGCCAGTCAGTACCTTATAGGAATAAATAGGGTGAGGAAGAGTGAGGTGTTCCAGCGTTTCCCACGCGAGGAAGCCGAAACACGCGGATACGGAGGTTCCGATCACCGCCCCCGCTAATTGAGGAGACGATGCTATGCGCGAGGCGAGACCAAGGACGCAGCGCCACGCCACGCTAGGCGGCCGATGCACACGGGCGCGCATCCGACAGACACGGGGACGGGGCCATCTGCTGCCCTAATTATACTCATTGGAAATGCACCTTAATGTTAATTAAATGTTTAACGTGCACTAGCATTACTGAGCACGATAGCTTTAACGCACACACACAATATATTCAGGTTTAATGTCAGTGAGCTATGTGCATGCCACACTTAGCTTCTTTACGCTCCTTCACTTCACACAATCGATCTAGCCGGCTCGTGAGGTCAAACATACGAGTACTGCATTCATACATCCCGAGCTAACAAAACAAATATTCAATACAATGCACCGAAATATATCCGATTACCGATTACCATCAGAGAGTGATCATCAGAGTGTAACTTGGACTAATCAGAAAAGATACGATAGCCGCCGTTACAGCAAAAGTCAACAAAAAATTAGGTTCTGAGTATCTGGTTTTTTTAACCAGCTTTAAAAAATGAGAAGCTTCTCAATTCGGATGATTTTTATGATCTTTTTATAAAGTTCATCAAAATAGCTGCTTCAGTAGTTTGAAAAAAATATGTCATCTAAGTTAACGAAATTTCGTATATTACTTTCCTGTGACTTCCAGTAGTATTTACGAGTTTCGTAGGAGAATTTACGAATTTGGAAAAAGATAAGGTACTTACTTAAAAGCGTAAAGTAAAAACTTTGATAACCGACTTCAAAAAAAGGAGGAGGTTCTCATTCGTTTGTATTTTTATGGGCTCAAATTTCAATTAATGAAGTCTGTTTTTATAGTTTTTAAAACGTAATTATTGAGCATTTCGTTTATCGTCAGAAATGCGGCGCGTTGCGCGGGTGACTTATGTGCGCAACTAGCGCTGTATTTTTATTCTTTTAAAAGTTAGTTTTTAAAAGAGTTTTTCATAAAATTGCATGCGCTAAATATTTGTCTGTTCTGAGAGCAAAACAATCACGCTGCAGATGTGCTAAAAAATAAGTTCCTTCTAATCATAAGTAACGAGACAGCAGCAATCGCAAAACGTCGCGTGGGCGTCGATTATCCGATGTTATCTATAGAGAATGCCCGAAGCTTATTTGAAATACAACATTTTGTAAAACAAACTTTATGAATATAAAAATAATAATACAGACATTAATAACACATACTTTTTAATTTATTTTAAAAGTTATGTCAAAACAACAATCAACATAAAGGACGACTAGGTATAAAAAATCATATGTAATCATATGAGAAACCCATAGGCGATATAATATAACTGCTAATAAGCAAATACCTATAAATATAACGAAGTTCTCGATCGTTAACGTGCAATAAATAGCTCGTAAAGTGCAAGCTTAAGGTATGTACCTACTGTAAGACGAGAGGCATATGAACAATCGAGCATTACCACAATCGACGAGACCGTAAAACTCATGATACGTAAAAAAAGCGGAAAAGTGCGAGACTGACACGCGTACCGAGGGTTCTTTTAAGGCAGATTGCTGGACAAAGTTGTATAAATGTTCTTCTATACCTACATCGATACACGTCACTGTTAATTCTCCAATATCTCCAACTGTGTTAAAACTACTGATTTTTTTACAGCTCCGTGGACAGTTACAAATACTAACTACGGTTTATTAATTTTATCTTCACGCATTCCTGAGAATAAGTGTCTTGACAGACAGACGGACAAAGAAGTGAGCAGGGTTTTATTTTTCTTCGGAACCCTAAAGCTAAATAGCCATGTCAAAAATATAATTATTCTTCCCTGTAAATTTCTACACTGAAAATAGTAAGATGTATGAAAACCGCAAAATATGCAAACAATAAGAGCTCGTCTGAGAAGTAAACAGTGGTCAATTACGGTGGTAGCGCCCGACTTTGTGGCGCATTCAGAAACAATCGAAGCGGTGCGATGAGCGAGATACCGTCCCGTAATAACTCTAATGGCAAGATAAGCCCGCCACCGCGGCGGATACATGCCAAACCAACTACACGAGCCTACTCTAAAAGTGCAAGGACATAGCGTTCAGATGCGGTATCTTCCACGGTAAATATCCTATACTATTAGTATCTAATCCATAGGTAATTATCATATACATTCGAGATTTGTTTAGACCACAAATAAGTTATTAACCAAGCATGATGGCATGTTCGATAACCATTGATGTATTCGATACTGATTACAAGTTTGAGTGAGGCTTGTTTCCTACCTCGGTGTGGCAGCGAAGCGGCCAGTGAGACCAGTTTACGCCGACAACCATGTAAACGATTTATTCCCGAGTCTCGTTTTGCATTACCCGATCGGAAGCCAGGGTTGGATACAATCGAAGCTGATACACCCGTTAAATAAGAAACTATTATAAGAAAACAGTTTAGTTATACAAAATAAATTAGAGATGATATATATCACAATAACAACGTCTGTGCGTGGTCCTAGAAAGTTAATTTCTAAAACTGCTTCATCACTATTGTATTACGTACAATTTGAAAATAAAAAACACATCGCATAGATATGAATGCACATAAATATTATTATAAAGATGGTGGCTAGACAGCAGCCCTGTCCGTAGTTGTCGTAGAAGCTTTATTAAACGACGCTAAGTTAAGATGGCCGTTGGACCGGATTATCCCTATTCCTTGTATGCCCTTCTTGCTGCGTCAATAGGCAATGATTTATATTCAACAGTTTGCTAACTCAAACAATTTGTATCTATAGTTACAAACTTTTATCAACAAGATTACACTTTTTTTTTTATTATTATACATACATTAGTTAACTAAGAATACATAAAAAAATACGTTATTATCAATAAATTTTAACATGCTGGCCAGACACCAGACAACTACTGGTGTTTTATTGACATCAAATTTAGTTAGTCAAATTTTGTAAAATATCGATACGCACGTAATGAACAAAATATATTTTTGTATTTCATGAATAGAAGTTAGAAAAGACAAGTTAATAATTTGATAACAGTAATAATATTCTTGCCTTGAAAGAACATATCAGTATATAATAATAATAATAAATAATGCCGGTCATTTCACATAACATCATCTAGTCCCAAAGTAAGCAGAGCTTGTGTTATGGGTACCACACGACTGATATACTACTTATCCACTTAATTTTTTTGTAAATACATACATATTATACATAGAAACACCTAGACTCGAGACAAATACTTGCAGATCATACAAACATTTATCTCGCGGCGGGAATCGAACCCGCAACCTTTTGCGTCTCAGGCGGGTGTTCGCACACTGCGTGACAGAGGTCGTCATTTAATATAATAGTATTATAGGTATATTTTACTGTAACTGTATTCACAAAAGATAATCTTACCAAAATAATTTGATGACTAACAATTGCTGACGAAAGCAAAGATGAAGAACTCAATTGTCTCACGAGGACAAACCTAATTGAACGCAATATTATAAAAACAAAAACAAGCCTTCACATACATTCTCAAACAAACCAATTGATTAAGCAGGAAAATGCACAAAGCTGCTACTAACTCGACTACAGAGCAACGACCATTAATTTCTGATTATTTCTTTCGCTAAACTTTTAACCATTTAATGATTATAATCTCTTGCTTTTTGTTACACACTCTTATTACATCATTATCATCATGTAATTGTTCTATTACACGATTAATACCGCAGCGTTTCCTCAATAATAACGTCGTAAATACCTCGTAAGATTTAATAAAAATAATCATTTTCATATTAAAACTCCAATCAACGCTGAAAACAGAAACTCAAGAATAATACGTTAAAACTGTTGGCATACATTATCAGAATGTATCAAATAGAATAGTTATCCTGAATGCGCTGGTGATGGAAAGTGGGAACCTCGCAGTCACTGGTCGTCTACATACATGGAATAGACAGGGCACAACCGGTTCAGATAGCAATTCCAGAAAATCAATGCCTCGTATAATGAGATCGAGTTTAGCAAGCGACTGTTGGTCGTTAACTTCAGTATCTGCACATCGATTAAGAAGCGACCAAACACTCCGCATGCCATTGCGCACTTTTTGCGGATATCACCAAAAGCCGGCGGTTGCACAGCGACAAAGGCGTCCAACCGGTTTTAGTTACTCCTCCCGCCTTCGTCGTCATAAGCGCGTCTGCAAATTCAACACTCGTCAAATACCGCAAAATTCAATACGTATACGACCGCTATGTCGTTGCAGCAATATTATACGCAACGTCTCGCGTCTGACTTCTACCTGCCCATCCAATCATATTTATGGTCGCATTACTGTAATTGATGATTGTAATTGCGAGACATTACATGACAAGATTAAACTGGGGACAGCAAAAGATGAAATATCTATCTACTTGTACTCACAACAGAGCTGCCGATGCCATTGTTAATACTATTATACTTATTAATGGAAAATTATTAATGCGACGATAGTCAATAGAGACAACAGTGTGCAAACAAATAAATTGCACAGCATCATCGCCGACATTAGATGAAGAGTACTTGCGTAATCAGTCATTAGAGTGAACTGTTATTACTGCAATTACAGGCAGCTCAATGACGCGACGTTAAAATCAACTCTATTATTTTAATAATCTCCCTATTGCAGGATGCTCACTTAGCCTATCATTTTTATATTGACGTAAACAAACGTTCTTCACGTTTTCTGTCTTCTACAAGGACAGAAAAATCAAATACGTATGCTATGCGAGAAAGTGAAACATCCAATTAGTTCGAGACAAGATTACTCGGACGGAACATCTAGGGAATATTGTATTTATTTCATCCAAACAACCGCACTACAATTGAACTAAAACCAAATTGTATATCATGAGAAATAAGTCGACACAGACATAGAAAGCTTTTACCATTAAATGCTCGTCGAACCACTAGATGCAAATCCCTTGAAGGTACCGTAATCTCGTTAAACCTATTAGATAGGTAAGATAAGATCGGCCAGAGCTCTAACGGCGTGGGACATCAATCAAGATCACGATTCTCGTTTAATGGTTTATCAGACAAGACATTAAGCTTCCTGTGCTTGAGGCATGTTCAATAACATAGGTAACTTAATTAATATTTTTAAACTCGTCCAAAGTTGTATTTATATATATGGGTATTCATTCTGCTCTTATATAATGTTTGTTTTATAAGAAATAAATATTTCTTTATTGGTTGTCAAGGCAGCTTTGAAATATCCAACGATTCTAGATTTATTTTTAACAACGAGCAAAAACTCGACATAAACGGTCATCCAATAAAAATTCGTTCTCATGACATTTATAAAAAGTTTATCGATATTTCGTTTGACATAAAGATTTCGAGATTGAATTGTTTTTTTATAACATACCACTTGTTCAACATTATTCACGCAATGTTCAGATGAATTCATTAATTTGATTCTGAACGTAAAAATAGTTTTATATGGTTTTAAAAGTCGAATTAATTATGAAGTCACTCAATTTTCACTCAAAACGGGATATTTACTATGATATAATGAGTTTTTCTTCTTCTGATTTTTTGCTTTGTTTCGAGTGAAAATTATGTACAACACCATGATAGTTTTAGATGTTATGTTATCAGAATCCTGAAATTTTCCCTAATTCATTGTTCTAGAGGGTTAAAAATCTTCATATATGAGTTCCCAAACGAAACCAAACAATTATGAATCTTTCCCAATGGATCCCAAGAACGTGTTTGTACAGTCAACGCTGTGTAGTTGATACAATTTTTATTGACAAGATAGTTGTACGTATCAGGGATATGCAGGGATATGCTTTATATGTAGGTAATTTCTCGTTGAGATTAACTAATTTATATAGGAGTATCACAGTGAAATATATCTAATGAGCAATTACCAAGAATGTGTGTGTATCTCTATAAGCACGCGACCGTTACGCTCGATCGGTCACAATTTCACGGTCAAATAAACCAAGTTTGATGAGTCTATTACATGGCACTTATTGCTAGTTTAGACAAATGGGTTCAACGAACAGAAACCAACAAAACTGTTACGTCGCACAGTAGCATTTTTTTTGGCTGAAGTCTTCTGAGTTTTAAATTGTATTACTGAGTTGAATTATATTTTAAACAACAAATGTGTATTTGACCTAAAGTTAATCAGTAAAATGATAATAATTGATCTTGTGTCGTGTCTGCGTGCAAAAAATTTTGCGAAAGACCACCATAATTTTATTCCACTTGGTCTTCTTTTGAGGGAAGGCATGTAACAAATTATTTATCACTCACGACGTAAACTAGGTCTCGCGCATGAGTAATGCTAGCATGTGAATTACAAGAGGCGTTAATAGTTGCTCTGAGTCACACGCCGTACTGTATTATGATATTGTTAACGATGCGCTTGTTGCTTGCTTATTGGAGGTTTATCAATAAAGTAAAGAAAATCTACCGAATTTAAAAACTCCGCACCGTACCGTATTTCATAGGTTTCTGGAATGTCGGACTCATTTAATAAAAACGTAAAACAGAGTTCTGTAAAGTTTCCTAATTGAAAATTTGTTGCTACATTGTGTAAGATTTTAGCAGTTTGTTATTTTTTTTTCTCAACTCGACGTGAAAACGTGAATCTCTTATAAAATAATAAAAACTTCTGTCTTTAGTAAAATAAGAAAGTACGAGTTATTATGCACTGATTAAAAAGTTCTACACCACTGTTGGTTTTGCTCTAGTATAATAAAATTAAGTTGAAGAACAAGTAATGTGATAGCAATTTTGGAACATGTAAAGAAAATATATTAAGGCAAAAAAAAAACAAACAAAATGAGCGTCATAAGCACCTGGCAGTCGTGTTGATCGTGGTAGGAGCTCACCAGCTGGCTCACGTACTCCCAGACCTCGCCAGGCGCTGTCCACGCAGCTGGCGCGTTGGCTGAATGCCGCATCATGCCAACATCACACGTCTCTTCCACTAAGGGACATGTGACGTCACGCTCTTGCATCCAGCTTTATGTATACTCCCCGAGACGAAAACCTTCCAAAGCACATGTGTCGTCACAACCTCGCATGCAGCTTTATGCCAAGTCCAGGAAGCGATGTGTTCCCAAGGCACATGTAACGTCACGATCTTGCACCAAGCTCTATGCCAGCCAAGTGCTCTAGTTAGGATCGCGTCACGCGGCCGTCCACTGCCGTTGACGAGCTATTTATATTGTTTTATCCTCAATCACGCGCAACTAGGTCGCGATCTACATCACACACGCTAAAACAGATTTACGCTAGAACGAATGCGAGCACACCTTATTGTAAACAATCAGCTGGAACGCCTTGTTTCCGACTTAAATTCGGGAGATAGATCGCGAATTAGATAATTTCGTAAAGCTACAATTACGTTTGATGAAAAAAATAGTTTTGCAACATACGTAAGTTACAGAAATATAAAATGCATGACAATAATGCATGATAATGGGAAGTAATTATCTACCTATCTATCATAAGTCATAACATACTTAAAAGACGTATGCATTAAACAGGTTATAGATTTAAGGTCAATAAGTTTTATCGGATGATAGCTACAGATAAAATAGAATCAAGAGCTTTCGATTTTCATTTCAAGTTAGGTATGCATGTTAGCCGAAATGTTTACTATATTTTTTGCTAGTAATTAAACATATTTTTAACTCTAGAGTTCTAAGCAAGAACTTAACCAAAAATATTTTTTTTTTATTATGAATGTAGTCAAGTATGTATAAATCATATTATAATAGTTGCAATAAAATTGCATAAATGGCTAATATGAACAATCACAAAACGAATCCGTCCGCGAGGCGAGACTGTGATCGTGATAACACGCGACCTTGGACAGAGCTAAGCAAATGATAAGGGAATTTCGGCAGTATCCCTCTCCCTTCCCCACTCCGCCGCGGCTCTCGCAGACGCTTATCGCGACAACTGTTTGTTTTGCATGAAATTAGTGCCGCGGCACACATAATGGGACATGATCACGAATTAATTAACTATTCACACTTGATAATATTACTTGCTTGATCGTTAAAATCGTAAGAATTCAAATTAAAACTTGACGATATCGTAGTAAGTGAATTAATGTTTTTTTTTACATAAGTAATAAATTATGTAAAAAGACTTTTAGAATCCAAATCTAACAAAACGTTGCTGATTATTAACAGTAGGCAACACAATTTAACAATAATTCTGTCACAATTCACATAAACAATATCGATTTCACCAGCACACACCATATTCGCATACAATTAAATACACTAATGTTTCACTGGAAAGCACATGATGCGATCGACCAATCAATCGGCGGGACGACAACGGGCCCGCACTCGTGTGCGTGCGAACGTCGTACGCGAATACAGCACCGCGTACGCAGAGTACGAGTGGAACGCGCGCGCGAGCGTCGAGCTAGCTAATGACCGGCATGGCGCGTATTCGCAATCCCCTCCACGAATGTACACGCTATCAAACCAGTTTACGTGAAAAATTTCAATTCCTCAGGCGCGGGTGACGACCGGCCGCGCTTTCCTCGCATCGCGCCTCCCTCGGCTTTTTCCAGAAAGGAAAAAGCGCAGCGCCCCCGGGCGGCGGAAGTGCAACGCGGACGGCACGCGAGCAAAGCGCACCCACCGCTATAATTAAATGCTGCACGCTGCTCACCTACCCCTCGACATAGACCTACCTAGCACTTACCTACCCGGTACGAACACAATACACCTCGCATCACCCGGCTATCCCAGACGTAAGCTCATAACCATCTACACTAGATAGTCATACTCATTACGGAACAAAGCGATGTTAGCACTAATGAACCCCGAGATATGATATTAATATCCCCGACTTTTAATATTCTCTTCATTTAATGAACAGAAATGTGAAAGATTAATTTAAAAGGAAAGCTAGCACACAGGTAAACGTGGCAACATCTTCAGAAAACATTATTAGGAAAATATTGTAACAATACTAGTTTTTATAATTCGGGACTTGGACTATCCATGAATTGTTAGGCGCTTGAGTGCAACTAAGATTGAAAACCAGTTACAACAAGCATGTTAAAAAAATCATTAACTTGACAGTTGAACTTAGGACTTCAAGTCAAACGCAGAGCCAAAACATGCACCTTTTATTTTACTAACACTTAAATACCTTATTTAAATTAACCAACTGACCTCAACCATCGACTTATCAAATAATGTAGTCAAAAATAAATTCCCTTCAGCGCATGCATTATGAGCAATTTAAAAGCGCCTCGACTAATTGAAGTATAATATGATATGACTCAGATTTCTCTCAAAGATCGGACGTTTCAAATATTATAATGAGTTAACAATATTCCCATGCCAGGACGCTCAAAGCTAAACCTCAGCCGATACATCTGCACTTTCATTGACACAATTAATAAATGATGGGGAATTGCTGTTCAACAGTATCTTGTCCTTACACACACAAGGGGTGTGGTGAGCAAGAATAAAAACGTCTTTGTGTAAAACTGGATCAGATTAAGACGGTATAAACTTGGGGATATCTGGCTATCAGAAGCTATTCTATTATAAAGTTCCCCTTCAGTTATGTTTAGTTTATTTATGTACTTATATGCCAGTAATAAGGGTCGAACACAAACAAGTTAAATAGTTATGAAGTTGAATAAAGTCGCAAATATAAGTAATATTATAAATGTAAAGGTTTTTGTACAGATGGTATGTTCATTTACGCCGTAAAGGCTGAACGCATTTGGACTAAACTTGGTATACATGTAGTTCGTGACCTGAACTAGCATATAACCTCATATGTAAGTACGAAGTACGAAGCCGTGGGTAGGATCTGGTATTATTATAATAAATACATTCAGTAGTAAATGCTAATGATATCAATGAAATAATGTATAGTGGCGGTCTTTTGAGTTGGTACGAAAAGTAGCGTATTGAATGCGTTATTTTGAGAGTATATTCTGTATAAAAATCGATATAGGAAATTAATTAGAACGCAAAGCGCATTTCGTCAAAATATTGACACATTCATGCAACCCTTCCAGGAATCCCGTTAACACTCGATTTGTAGTCTGAGATCAGAACAACATGTCAGCTGACCCTTCCCTTCATATAATATTATAGCAGACTAGCTGACCCGGCAAACTTCGTACCGCCTCAATAAATAAAAAACCTTTTTAAACCTTCTCTGGACTTCCACAAATAAATCAAAACCAAAATTAGCCAAATCAGTCCAGCCATTCTCGAGTTTTAGCGAGACTAACTAACAGCATTTGATTTTTATTATATAGACTAGCTGACCCGGCAAACTTCGTACCGCCTCAATAAATCAATAAATATTTTTTTTTTTTTCATATTTACTCACAATTTAAGCCTTCTCTGGACTTCCACAAATAATTCAAAACCAAAATTAGCCAAATCAGTCCAGCCGTTCTCGAGTTTTAGCGAAACTAACGAACAGCATTTGATTTTTATTATATAGACTAGCTGACCCGGCAAACTTCGTACCGCCTCAATAAATCAATAAATAAAAATATATTTTTTTTCATATTTACTCACCTTTTAAACCTTATCTGGACTTCCACAAATAATTCAAAACCAAAATTAGCCAAATCAGTCCAGCCGTTCTCGAGTTATAGCGAGACTAACGAACAGCAATTGATTTTTATTATATAGATAATACCCCTATGCACTAATATTTTATTTTATAGATTGTATCTTAGGGAATAGGGTACTTATTTTTCGGGTTCCAATGTTCACTAGGAACACTTATAGCTTCGCAGAAGATTGCGGGTTCGATTCCCGCCGCGGGACAAATGTTTGTAAGATCTGGAAGTATTTGTCTCTGGTTTGGGTGTCTGTATGTATATGTACGTATTTCCAAAAAAAAGTATATAATTATTATATCAGTCAAGTAGTACCCATAATACAAGCCCTGCTTACTTTGGGGCCAACTGATGTTGTGTGAAATATCCGGCATTATTTATTTTCGTCTGTCTGTCAGCCCCTAATCAGAGGTATTTCTTGCAAACTTTTAAGTCGTTTATTGATTAATAGAAATCTCTACAAAGTTATGATATAAATCACAGAACAGAAAGAACAATAGAAATAGCATGATGACTTTTTATAAGGAGAACCTGTGTAGCTAAACTCACACATGTAGAAACAAACACACTTAGAAATATAAGTTATAATTGGCTGAAAAAGAACGTTAAAAATGACAAAACCATAAGACAAATGTTATTGATATAAAACCTTAGTATCATCAGAACATGGTTCAAAATTCAATAAATCAAACAGTACGAAAATGTAAGTCTACTTACCAAGAGATGAGTTTTTGCGAAAGATTTTTGTTTTAGTCTCTAACAACAAGAAATATAATTTATAATGCAATGGCTGTTATTTGATTGTCCACTAAACATAGCTACTTCCTTAGAGATGTGCCAAAGGATACAAGACGAATGTATCGATATCGATTATTATGCCTACCTACTGATGGATATCAAAATACGAATACGATAGGTACGTCAGGTTATATTTTTGTGGTGGGCCAAATAAACAGCTTTTCTTTATTTTAACACAATCACACGCTTGTGTTTCTTTGGCGTTGAGGAAGGATCTGTTGATAAATTTTGTGTCTGTAATTTTTAAAACGTTTCATTAGATTTAAGTCATAATTAAAACAAAAAAAAACAATGACCTAGAAATTATAACCTTTTAACAGGAGAACTATTTACATGATGAAGTTTGCGATAGCACATTCTTCAGTTTTTTAGGGTTTTTTAGGGTCATCCCTAAATGAATAGCGAATGAAGAGGTTTAAGAGAAACGCGACCTTAAATGGTATGATTCATAGTCTGTTTTTGTTTGACGGTTTTGCATTTTAAACAAAACTTAAATAAAACCGTTTAAAACAATAAAATAATATTTACCGGGGATATAATTTCCCCCTTATGTTAAATTTTTGGATTGGCTATCATTTTTGCGCTCCAGAACAGCACAATTATGATATTTTGAGTTATGTTTACTCTGACAAACTTCAAACACGACGGAAGTGAGCGAAGCTTTTGGTGCGCGGAATTTCGCATACTAGGTGTTACGCGGGCCCCGCCTACTTACTACTTCTATCGTTCTTTCTGTTCTGTGATATAAATAGTAAATTCACTGATTAGGGGTACCTGAAAAGTGATTACACTAGTAGCTATAAGAAAAATTATCAGTACAGCTTTACAAGATTATAAGTAACAGCCTGATTAAAAAAAAAAATAGAAGTTGCATGCCAAATTATTTTTTTTGCTTGATGGTGGAACTTGATGGTGGTAACTTATTTTGGGAGCGGACCACCAGCCATTCTTATCCTTACCGACTTCGGAAGCTGTGCACTGTGCTTCACTTGCTTCTGGGTACGTAAGGTACCACGCGTGCTACTGCGTAGACCAATGCTAGTTCATAATAAGTATATCAGACCGGGTATACGGGTTCGATTCCCGCCGCGGGACAAATGTTTATATGATTTGCATGTGTTTGTCTAGGGTCAGGGTGATTCTATGTATTAATATGTATGTAGTCATGTGGTACTCATAACACAAGCTCGGCTTACTTCGTGGCCAGACGATGCTGTGTTCACACATTTGACATTTCAATGTCCGGCATTATTTATTATTATTTTTATACTAGAAGCAATAATTTTGGATATAATAATAAAAAACACAGATTGCATGATCCCTTTGTAGCGTTATTAAATTATTTTTTCATACTAGCCACATTGTTCTTTAAAGAAACATAATATTCTACGAATTGGCGTTTATGAAAGAAACCAAAACCATAAGATATAATCTTTATTTAACAGGGAATAGTGTATTGTGTATAGTTCTTGACAGCAGTCTAATTAATATATATAATTATATTGGATTTTTGTATTTAATTAAACGTACTACTAAATGACGGGCTCATAATACGGTATACCTTTTTTAATTTTTGTATTATCGATAGACCTAAGTTTGACCACGATCTCGTTTGATGTTAAGCGACGATATGGCCGCAGATGGGGCACGCAGGTCTAGAAGACACCTATTTACTTGAGACTTGAAAAGACCCAGATTGTAATTTTTAGGAAACGCAGACGACGGCAAAGCATTCCAATCCTTGACTGTACGCATTATAAATGTGGAAGCAAAGCGCTTTGTTCGTAAGGGTGGTAGGTTGACAAGGTATGGATGGTATTGAGCGGTACGTCCGCTTGACTTGTGAACAGGAGATGGTGGAATTCGATCATGTAATTCATGGGCACATTCTTCGAAAAGTATCCTATAAAAGACCGAAAGGCAAGCAACTTTACGGCGGTGCTCTAGACTATGGATCTTAGTCTCAGCATTTAGCTGCTCACCTATCATCCTCAATGCTCTACGCTCGATCGAGTTCAAAACAGACAGCTGGTGTTTAGCTGAACCATCCTATAGATGGCAGCAATACTTCATACCCGACCGGACTTGAGCTTTATATAAAATGGAAAGGTGTCAAGTTGAAGATGCCAAGCTTCATGGCAACAGTTTTAGCCTTGGACTCAATATATGAGCCAAAATTGAGAGTTCGTGGAAGTGACACTCTGTACTGTCTTCTGCATACCCAATGATTCCGTGCATAAGCAGATCGTTTATGTGCAGTAAAAACAATGTGGCAGAGAGCACTGACCCTTGAGGTACCCCGGCATTAATTGCCAATCGATCAGACGATCAGCCGGCAACAACCACTTGATTGGATCTTTCCCACAAGAAGTCAGCAAGTCATGAGCAGAACTGAACTGGCAATCCGTAAGCTAGAAGCTTACCAATAAGGCTGGCGTGCCAGACCCTGTCATAGACCTTTGAGATGTCAAGTGAAACAGCTAATGCTTCACCGTATTTCTCTATGGCCTCACTCCAAATGTGCGTGACATACGCAAGAAGATCCCCAGTAGATCGCTTTCGGCGAAACCCATATTGTCGATCACTGAGGAGGTCGTTGTCTTCAAGGTATGTAAGGAGCTTCGTATTCAGGACACGTTCCATACACTTGCATAGTAGGTAGGTGGCCGAAATTGGGCGGTAATTTGATGGGTCAGCGCGACTGCCTTTTTTGGGCATAGGTTGCAGATCAGCAACCTTCCAGGATTTAGGGACTATTCCAGTTCTCAGAGATAAGCGAAAAAGTCTTGCGAGTATGGGAGAAAACTCAGGGGCAAAAGTTTTGAAAACTACAGCCGAAATGCCGCCCGGCCAATACGATTAAAGCAAGCCTTCCGTAGCACCTTCTTGTATGACTTGGCGGCTTGAATAAAGGCTTTCTTCTTAGTTCGTGTATCCGGGGCTTTGCTGTTGCGAGCGTCAGCCCAGGCAAGGTAAGCTGCACGTTCTTTCGCTTCTGCAGCGGCACATGCAGGACCAAACCAAGGGCGAGCTTTGCCGGAGAATGAGACATCCGAAAATGGAATAAAATATTCCATTGCTCTAAAGACATTAATGGCATCAGCGCATGTTGACGGGTCACAAGAAGAAAAGCCGATCTGCCGCCAAGGATAAGATGCGAAAGAGTGACACAACTCATCCCAATCTGCTGACTTGTAACACCACGGGATATCCTCGAGGTGTGTGGCAAGTATGACGATACAGACTACACCACACAGTGATTAGAGGTTCCCAAAGGAGGCAGCACCCTCACACTATCTCAAATCACTCTCATAGATATATTATCACTCTAATAGTTTATAATTATTTATGTATTAATGTTTAAATATTTAATTTTACTAATGTTTATGTATATTTCTATAGGTTTGTATTTAGTTATGTAATCACAATATTAGTATGATATACGCCGTCCACTTTAGTTCATAAATTCCTTTCCATCTAAAGGTTGCCAGGAAGAGATCGCTCTCAAACGATAAGGCCACCCATTGTATCACTTAAGTACTCTTACTATGTTTCAATTGTGATTTTTATATTTTATTTCATAAGGTGTTCAATAAACATATACTCTATTCTATTCTATACTGTCTATCATAATCACGTAATTGCTAGTGTGGCTTTAAAGTATAGTCTGTCCTTGTCATAATAATAATGACAATAAATATAGATAGCAACATATTTAAACTACACGTTAGCTAATAGACCTATCCATATCCTAAGTATGGCGAGATATTTATAGAAATTAAAAAACGCAACGATAGCGCGTTCTAATTTTCCTGTGGTGCCATCTAGTGATAAATTAAGATAAATAATGATGATATTTATAAGAACAAGGGTACAGTACTACGATGTTGGCGCCTCAGCAAATTTCACAAGAATGTTAATGTTCTGTACTAACTATTTCTCGGCTTAAAAAATATTTACCGTACTTGTACTAATAAGTATTCTGTGACCGCACTAACATATTGTAAAGTTTTACAGAAAATATTTCAGTGTTTCGGATGATTCTTTGAGGGCAACGATGTGAGACTTGGAGGTGGTTCAAGTGATGACATATTTTTGTAAGTCAAGAGTAAGAAAGGACTTGGAAGGGGTAAGATTGGTAAGAAGGCCGTTTTGCGGAGTAAACTTAGTGCATATATTATTTATTTTTCCACAAGTTCAAATAAAGCTAGAGTTATTGACTCGGGTGTGAATAATTGAAATAAAAGTTTTGACGATCTCTGTGGCGCAGTGGGCTAAGTTCCAGCCGAGACCCAGAAGGTTGCGGGTTCGATTCCCGCCGCAGGACAAGTGTTTGTATGATCTGCAAGTATTTGTTTCGGGTCTGGGTGTTTCTATGTATAATATGTATGTATTTACAAAAAAAGTATATAAGTAGTATACACATAACACAAGCTCTGCTTACTTTGGGGCCAGATGATGCTGTGTGAAATGTCCGGGATTTAAAAAATAAATAAATAGCATAGCCCACTTATTATCAAAGTAGGTACTAGTTAGTGCTTCACAAAACAGTGCTTCAACTAAGAAAAAGCTAATTCCAAGGGACTTACCTTTGTGCGTGGTCTTCCCCGACCCCTCTTCACTGTTGTTTCAGCTGGATCTTCGATTTTAGGCTTTTTCACTACATTACTATTAGTTCTAGAGGCACACGGTTTATCTTTACTTTTAGAGGCTTCCTTAGATTCTTCACTACATTTTTTGTCCTCCTCACTCTCACTTTTTAGAATATTGCTCTTCCCTGGTTTTGTCTTTTGCGGTGAACATTTCTGTAACAGTGACTTGGAGACTGTCTTAAGGGGGATGTCATCATCGCTCGAGGAGTCCGAGGAGCATTTACTGCAAGAATCTGAGCTTGAGCTGCTGGATACCTGTTTTTTCTTCACGGTTGCCCTTTCCTTCAAAGCTTTCAGCGATTTCGATTCTTTCTTCTTTACAGTAGATTTAGCAGATTTCTTGCTTGCAACTTTCCTGGGAACTGCAGCAATTTTGAGTTTAAGGCCAGTGTCACAGGAGGTTACTGAGAAGTGAGGTTTGCGTGTTGTGCCTTGTTTGGACCCAGAGCATTCCCAATCACTAGCCGATGTGTCACAACTGCTGGAGTTCTGTAAATAATATTTATATTTTAAGTCCCACCTAATTTATTAATCTTTATATATATGTTTACATATAACTCGGTAGTTATAAAGTTTTATATAAAAACAATGGAACTAAAAACAGGACACTTTAATTTAATCACATAAGTGGTAGTCTATAAATATTTTTGTACAAATTGAATTACCTAAAACATGCCTATGGTCCAAATGTGCTAGGCTTTAGTTCAATGCAAAATTATATTTATGATTATCTGAACTAATATAGAGAAAAGATTTGTAATGGATAAACTCAAAAACTACATAATTAACCAAATTTAATATAATAAACCTGGATGACCGAGCTTTGCTCAGTATAAAGCATGGATAAAGCGATGTTTTTTAAAAATTCAACTACAAAAATTTGAATAGTGTAATTTAGGATTATTTAAACAAATATTTTAAAGAGAAAAGATGATTGTTTATAATGGATAAACTGAAAAATTACTTAACTAGTATAAATATATGTAGATATTATCAGCAAGTAACACGGCAGTATTTTAATTTTAAAAAATTACAGGTCTCTATGAAAATTGCAAAAATGTAACCCATGAAAAGCTGTGGCAGGTCACTAGTATTTATAATATAGTTGAAAAATACTACCTGATAATCATAATATAAATACCTTGAACGACCCACTTTTAACATCCTATAAATCCCTACTAATATTATATATGTGAACTGTGTATAACTCTGTCTGTCTGTTTGTTACATTTTCACGCCTAAACCACTGATCTGATTTTGATTAATTTTAGTATAGAGATAGATGGGACCTTGGAGAAGGACATAGGCTACTATTTATGTAGGTACCACATGCAGCATTTAAATATATTAAATTTATAATTCATTATTATTATAAAAAAATTACCCCAGTATTAGAATCTTCACTATTTGAATCCGTTTCACCATTTGACTCTTGAGTTTTAGGCAACTCTGTGCCCATTTCTGTAAGAACATTAACTGTGAATAAACATGTAAAAGCTTCATGCGTAAAAAGCATGTACTAGAATAACAGCACAATGTAAAAATATTTTAAGATATATAAGCATTCATGTCAAATAATGTTTTCTTGTATTGTACATACTACTATCTGATATGTTAGATTCTGTTTAAGCTGTTGACTCGGTAACTATGAAAGTCTTTGATGAAAACAAACTGATGTACAAGATCTTCATGTATTAAAGGAAACTATCTGATCTAATGAGCATAAAAGAGATACCTACTAGGTAACTAACAGTTATGTATACATTTTCTATAACCTTATCAACTGGTAAGTACTTACTTCAAGGTTGGTCAAGATGTTTCCACATACAAATCTATTGTTTCCTTCATCTCAGACATAAAGTTACTACCTGAAACGTAAAATGTGATGATATCACTAATGGACAAATTATTCTACGCAAAATATTCGGTGCAATTTCAGTGTCTTCCACAATAAGTACATGTTATTTAGTTGGAATGACAGTTCTGTTCTGACTGGCTGGACCAGTTTCTTGACGAAGTGAACTTAGTTGTGTCGCATGCTATGTGTTGGATTGAGCCTACTTCTTTATATGCAATCCCTAAAACAGTGCAATGTACCCAAAAACAAGCTAATTTTACGCGAATTGCTCATTATTCAGAAGCATAACGGTCTTTTACGACATTGGCGCCAAATAGTGCATACGTTTGCACCTTTTTAGTGCTAAATGGAAAAGAGGGACCATAATAAACAATATATTATCAATTTACTGAACACAACCAGTCAAAACTTACCGAAAATGTTAAAGATTTTGATTGGTAAAGCCCAATAGCAACAATATTACTTTACATTACACAGTAGCACAACACTTGGCCTCCATGTTTACAATATTTGGAGAAAAATTAGTTAGGTAGGTACGTTGCGTACTTACACAAGAGAAAGTCGACATAATTGCAGTTTATTCGCTTACTCTCATGGAAGTTATTTTAGAAAGAGTGAGCACGAAATAATAAAATTATGTATAATTGCGTGCAGTGCAAAATGGCGTCGTTATATTTTTTTTCAATGTATTCTAATAATTATAGGTAGGTTTTCAACGTTTATTTCTAAGTCCCACTAAAATTTGATATCACCAAAAATTATGGATTGTTTAATAATGTTGTTAGCTTATTTAAACTAATAAACAATAAAAAAAAACTTTTTATATTGTCACTTAAAGTGACAATCTGGTTGTCATAATCATTATTCATACAAGTCATCTTTCTGTCAAGCTAGTTTCATTCTAGCATTCAATCAATGCCAAACCACTTAACATTTTTCAATCAATCAAAGCGCAAAATAAAAAAAAAAGTGGTGTGCTATGCTATGCTGGCAGTGTCCACACCTTAGGGTATTTTACCCTAAATAATTTTTTACCCTAAAAAATACCCTTTTTAATTTATTTATTAGGGTAAAAAAATATTTTGGGTATTTTTCAGGGTAAAATAAATATGTAGGGATTGTTGAGAGAATGTTTAAAACTCATTGCAAACAAATTGTTAATTGATTATTATACGTGTTTCGTGTTTCCGAACGCACTTAAATTGTGACGATGTACCATTGTACCGTTCTCATCCGGCCCAGGTACTTCTGCTAGCAATAGACAAGAATTTACTTTTCTCTTTCACACTCGAAGATTTGTGTACGCGGAAGAGAGATATCGTGTGCAAAGAGAAACCGGTTTATTCATTCTGCATGCCACCATCTTTTCATTGCATGCATCGTCGTGAATTGTGTTGTCTTTTTGTTTTGTTTAGAGACCGAAACAAAAGAAGTTTTATCTAAATAAATAAAATAAATAAATAAATAATCATGGACATTTCACACAACATCATTTGGCCCCAAGGTAAGCCGAGCTTGTGTTATGGCTACCACATGACTGATATACTACTTATATACTTTTTTTTGTAAATACATACATATGATACATAGAAACATCTAGGAAAGATGCCTCCTAAAATCGCTAAATATAAACTAAAATGTTGCCACCAATGGTACAGCTTAAAAATAAATTATAAGTCTTGCGTTACATTTACTCCAACAGACGCAATGTTTGCCTTAAGGGCTTAGGGCAATTTCGCTGAAGGTCAGGGTAAAAAAAAAAATTTGAGGTGGCAGCACTGTATGCTGGTTTAGTAAATAAATTAAATGTCTGTTCTGTACTCTTTTTTTACTCTAACTAACTCTAAGCTCTTCTGTATATCCAAGCCAAGGGAGCAATTTTTGCTATTTTGCTATTTAGCATTCTTAGCTAAACATAAGTGTATTATTCTAGTCAGCTAATCCTAAAATATATGAGATCAGAGCTTAAATAACGTATCAATATACTTTCCAACCTCATCAGTGCTAGCTTGAAAAGAGATTCAAAATGAATGAATTAGAAGTTTGGGAAGATTTATCCAACATACCAGCGGATCCCCCAATTATGAGAGAACTCTGTAAAAATTGCAAGTAAGAGAAAGAATATTTTATACATACTTATGAGTACTTTTGAACTCATAATGTCTTTTTTCTTCATCAAAGCAGTAACTTTTATGCAGGTAAGTAATTAAAATGTACATAGTCGATATTTTATGTGTAGGTACTTATTTATTATTTCAGGAGACCATCAGCAGTTTGTTGGTGCTCAGCATTACCCCCAAAGAGACTTTGTCCAAGAAGCACTATAATTCTTCTACAACATCCAGCTGAAGAGAAAAGATGCCTACGCACAGCACCAATGCTTCAACTTGGACTTGATCAAAACAAGTGCTTTATATTCAAAGGAAAGAAGTTTCCTCAATCACAACATCATAATCTACAAAATATGTTGACTGAGTCAAATACAATACTTCTATATCCTAGTAAAACTGCAGTTGATCTAAAAGATCTGGAAAATGATAGAGAAAGTTATAATTTAATACTTTTGGATGGGACCTGGCCACAGGCAAAAGCCATATATGCATCAAGTCCGATTTTGCACAGATTGAAACAAGTAAAACTAATAACAAATGGTAGTAGCAGTTATATAATCAGAACGCAACCTACTGAAGGGTGCCTTAGTACACTTGAAACAGCAGCAGAAGCCTTGTCTCAATTAGAGAAGGATCCAATTTATAGAGAACAGTTGATAGAACCCTTACACATGTTATGCAAGTACCAGCTGGATAACGGTGCAGTTACACATCAGTCTAAAGAATTTCTGATGAAAACAAAAACTTATCCAAAGCTAATTGGTAAAAGATTATCCAGATTACTTCGATCTACAGAGGATGAAAATGTAATAAATAATGGAGATTATAGTTAGTATTCAAAACTGTTTGCTGTTTTAAAAATTCTACCTTGTCCTATTATAGCTTCTTGTGACTTGACTTGGGATATTAGTATTCTATTAGTTATCTGGATCACATAGTAGGTACAACTTATGTCAAATTTGGGGCAAGAGGGTGTTTTGTCATAATTATACATCAATATTTATTGATTTTGGTATTTATTTCCTACTTCAGTCTACATCTCTAAAACCGGTGGTTAGACAAAGCTATAAATTATGTAGGTATGCATTTAACAAAACTAACAATAAAAAAATAAAAGAATCTATTTTTGTATGTTTGTTTGTATTGGATAAACTCATAAACTACTTGAGTATGTGATACCAGAACCAAGTTTGTGTTGTGTGGTCAACAGGAATAACCATTAATTTTAAGTTTCTACCAAACTATTATTATAACCATGTTTAACATTCAAGTATGTTAGATAGTATTTGAATGACCATTATATACCAGTGTAGGTAGGTAGCCTTATCGGATTGTGTGTGTCACGACTTATATCATCAGCTCATCGCATGCATCCTCATCTCAGCTCGGGAACATGTACGGGTTTACACCGAACACAGCAATTATGCAATTTTGTCTACAAGCAAATATGCACAATTGCCTGAGCAAACCAGTACACTATCATCCTCCGGCCCGGCACCGCGTTCCTCATAACCATCTCACCATACATACCATACCATTTTATACAAAGATATTACAGAGTAGGTACTCTAGGTACTATAGATATGTTACGTACCTAGAAAATTGCGTTTGAAAATAGTCGCAGTTGCATATAGACAAATAGAAAAAGTACAAACTACAATCATGTTCACTTGTTTCACTAATGAACGATCGACTGATACGGAACGGAAAACAAGAGTAAGAGAGATAGCTATCTGTAACCAATTGCGCTTCGATTGTCGCCGTGGATACACAGATTATGATTTTTAATCGAACAGAACGGACATTGATAAAGAAGAAAAGTACGTAAGTAACAAATATAAATAAAACAGGTATTAGGAGTATAGGTATTTATAAATGTCAACTATTTAGTAGTGTTCGGCCATTTTTAGAAATATTTTTATCACCACTTTTGAAATGAACACTGCATATTTTGTTGCTGTTTGTTGCTGCTGTTGCACCCAGTCTAATTCGCTTGGTTGCTTACCTACGTACAACTGCGACCCAAACTTCTTTTCTGACCTCATTAAGAGGAAATCTACAAAATAGAAGAAATAATTGATAATATAATGATTAGGTACTTTAAAACGGGTGTTTATCGCGTTAACCTTTTATATATTGTTTTCCCGACGTTTCGGCCGTGTTACAACGACCAAAAAAGATAAACGCATAAACACCCGTTTTAAAGTAATCTTTATGTTATCCTGATCCCGGTAGTTTTTTTTAAATTATATAATTGATAATAGTTTATATTATGCAGCTGCAACCCTACAATCACGTCCCACCCTACAAACGCGCCCCGAGTTCACAATTCACATAATATACTATTAATTCTCAGTTGATTCTTATACTTAATACGACGGTATATAAAATAATCATATAAACTAATACTGTGTTGGCACTATAATTCGTCCAGCTAAAATCAATACCTACGACGAAGTCACATCTGATCTTTTAATCTATGCCGCCATCCTTATCATACGCGTGATTTAATGAAATTGCTATACCTTTTTAAACCGACTTCAAAAAAGGAGGTTACTCAATTCGATTCGTATATTTTTGAAGTGAAAACTTCTTTTAGCGCGGTACGCATATTTTTAGATGAGGTAAAACCTCTGGATTCGCGACACCGTTACCGTCTGGGGCGAGACGCAGCCGGCTGCCGCGCTCGCCTCATTTGATTATAAACCATAATTCACATGTTTACAGTCTACTTTTGTATGGAGAAGTTTACTGAGTTAGGTTCTTTGATATAGACGCAGCCGGCTGCCGCGCTCGCCCCATTTGATTATAAACCTAAATTCACATGTTTACAGTCTACTTTTGTAAGGAGAAGTTTACTGAATTAGGCTCTTTGATATAAATTATCTACATACTTCGTCGTTTATGAACCGATTTTGATGATTCTCTTTTTGTTGGAGAGGAGTTATCCCAAGGGTGGTACCATGATAAGAAAACCAGGATCTGATGATGGCATCACAGGCGACTAGTGCGTTTGTTTATTTATTATGAAAGTACTACTATTTAATTAAGGTTCTGATGAAGTCGATCTGATGATGGAGCCGAAAGACAGTCGAACTCTTCAACGATTTACAGCAATTACCTGGTGTTTGGGCTTGATTCATTTGTATTGATGAGAACTGTACACCTAGATGGGTTGTGACTGTCACGTTTTACAGTAGCTACCTTGTGTATATACATGAAGTCGGATGTCTTTTTAGTTTTTAAAACGTAATTATCTTTACTGAGCACGTGTTTTCGTTACGAAAATTATCTGATACTATGTAGTAAAAATCAAAATAAGTTGTACTTACGCGTGATATGAGATCTCTTGAGCTTTATTTATTTTTATTTGATATTTTGTGCACTTCCGAAACACACACGACGGCATTTTACTTATTTTTGTTCAATTTCGGCTTGTCAGTCATAACGTCACATTCATCAACTTTTTTGGCGTGAACTGAGAGCGAGAGTGGTCAATTGGGTCTTTTATGAATCTTCAACTCGGGCGCGCTAGTAACATATCTTTACTCTGTAATATCATTGATTTTATACCATTTATATTAGTACCAATCTTTATTAGTCTTTTATATTAGTTTGATATATTTTAGTAACCATTCCGTTATACCTGTGTAAAATGTGCCAAGCCTTTTACAAAAACCAATAAAAAAAAATCTTTCATCTTTAGAAAGCTATTATCAGCAAGGAACATTGGCGTGGGCTGCGAAAACTAGTGATGATTGATGATATATAATAGTAGATTGTTGCACCGAGCGCAAAGTGAGTTATTAATGCACGAGTGTTATGTTGGTGCCCGAGCGCAAGCGAGGGCACTGAATTAACACGAGTGCATTAATTACTCTCTTTAGCAAGGTGCGTAATTTACTTTTGTTTCAACTACCAATCTACCTACTGTGATAAAATATACCTACCTAGTCAAACTAAAAATATATGAAGAATCAAAAGTTTTACAATGGTACAAAATGCGCTCCATTTGTTATTTTTTCACTAAGTCGGTTTTATTCAGCCGATTTTTATTATCAGCCAGTATCTTTTTGATGTAATGCAAACATTTTAAATTAAACTTAATGGAGTATATTAAACCACTGTGGTAAATTTATATCTAAATAGAAGTAAAAAACAGTGCAATAATGAGATTTCATATAACATTACTGCACTGTTTTGGTTCTAAGCAATATATACCGCACCTTTAGCACGAAAACGACGTAACTCAAAAAACCGCCTTTTTGGGAAATAGCAAAAGAAGTTAGAAAATGTTTACATCTGCGCAATTTTTCTTCTATTATTTCGTGACTATTCACGTCAGTGACTATGTTTGTGCTTCAAATCACAATAAAGTCATTCAGCTATTATAGTGTTATAAAAAAACATAATTATTTTAAGGAATAATATAGAAAAAAGGTATTTTATTTTATCAGTCATTTTTGGACTGAGAGAAATGATATAAATTTGACGGTTTAGATGCGTCTTTTTTCGATCGAAAAAAATATATTAAATGTGAAAGTTTACGAGTTACGCCTGTTTTGTTTTTTTAACATTATGTATTTTATTTACATTATGTATTTTACAGACTTAGGTCTGTTATTTTCTTATAAATAGCAAATAATGGGATACCAAAACCGAAAATGAGTCATTTAGGGCAGAAGAAATAATCGTTTATTTTTAGAATTTTATTATTAATGACAATGTTTTAAATTTAAACAAAAACGAAAATGGTCATAGCAATTTTGTTAAGTTTAATCTTTGGAATTTAGAACTTTAGAACATTAAATCAACATTAACAACTTAGGTAACTTATAATAATTAACCGAGATCTTTGTTTATTAGGAACTCTTACATAATACAAAACATAATAAACATAAACATCATAGAAATCTGTAATAAAAAAAACCTTAAAATATAAATCGACACTTAAAAAGAAATAAGTAGAGATCTTTTTCAATTAAAAACGTAACTTAAAACATTTAGATACCCGTAAGAAATCAAAGAATTATAACTCTTAAAAATAAAACAAAATCTTTGTTCATTAGGAACTTTCTTAAAAATATTACGGTCCGTAAGAAAACGGAAATGCAAAACTCAAACCAAAGCAATTAGTAACAAAAAATAAGTTCTGCAACAAACTAATAGACTATTTTAAGACAATCAAAATCAATAGTAATTACCCAAAAAAACATCGTTCACTAGGAACTGTCTATCCTACATCAGTCAATCATCTTATAACGATTTGTAATAATCTATATAAAAACCAGGTATTAAATTTTTCCGCAGTAATTCGCTCAGCCCCTTCTTTTTATTTTCACTTAATTTTATTTTACTTGTGTATGCTTTCGAGATTGAGACATCTACAAGGTTAGGCATTCGTTTACGTTTGTTTCTCATGTTCACACACGTTTAAAATTTTCATGAAAATGTTTTGAAGAAAAATGCAAAGGGTTCGTCTTTTAAGAATTTCAATACCTTAATATCGATCCAAGAAACCGGGTTGCGCTCATCGTCTTCATTAAAATTATAACCCCATTGATCATGTAGAGATTTCAAATTAATAAAAAAGTCATAATTTAACTCCAGGACCTTGAAAGGCTTTCCAGACTTCTTGGCACTTTTTATCAGGGCAACATACTGATGGGAAGTGTAAATTGGGCCAGATTAAGGTTTTTTTTACTTCCTTCTCAATTAAACTGTGTACGTTGTCACCCTCGTTCTGTGTGTGTGTCCACGAATGAGACATTTTTGAGTTATACTCATTATATTTGGAAAGTTCGACACAATTACGAGTACAGACATGCAATAAACCTTTTTTTATTTTGCCCACAGCAATTATCTGAATAGAAAATTATATTCAGTTGTTTATCAGGATACTTTTCGCTGATATTTTTTAAATACTTAAATATGCACGACCCTATTTCGTTTGCCCCCCTTTTTCCTTGCTTTTCATCCCAAAAGAAATTATATACATCCCCATAGGCGCCTACAGTTTCTTCTTCAATACAATCTTCCTGGTTCCCTTCAACTTCCTGTCCTTTTCTTTGGTTTTTATTTGTTTTTTTGTCGGATTTCTTAGCCATCTCAGCCATAGTAAAATTTAGGCAGTTGAGTTTTGAAATGTAATAAAAAGAACTCGAGTTTCCCAAAGGGCATTGCATGACTGCTTGCAAGTCATATACGCTACATATATTTCCTTCACTAATGTTTCTGTGGTCATTCTTCTTTTCAAGGCGACAAAGGTATTTTTCTTTTAAATGGGTATCGAATTTTTCCTTCAGCTTTGCTTTGTGATCTACAGATGCCATTTCGTATTCCAAACACAGATCACATCGAGCTTTTTTAGGCTGAAAGAAACCCAAGTTGAAATTGTTCTTGAAAATTTGATTGTATAGCCAGTAGTCTACTTTAGGTTTATTTGGATCTCTTGCTTCTGAGAAGTCTCTCAAAAGATCTTTTACGGTCCTGCCTCCTTCAATGAACTCTCTAGATGTGGCAGCCCTTAAGTAATGTGATTCTACCCTTGGGATTGAATTTATATGGTTTTCAATATCTTTTATAATAGTCTCGTCAATTCTCTTTCTATTAGTGTGTTTTCCTCTTCGATCTTCAGCTATGAATCCGTTTTCATTGGTTTTTTCTTTTGTAGTTCTTATCTGTCTTTCTGTTATATCTAAAGTATTTATAAAAATCTTTTTGCAAACTCGAATTTTTTGGTTGTTAAAAGTGAAGAAAAATGCATTATTTGGTGCTCTGGGCTTTTCAGCATTGGTGTATTTATATTAAGGTTTGACTTCCATCATGCAAGAACTAATGAAGGATCTTTTAAGTTCCATGCTTGCAAGGTTCCAATACGATTCAAGAATCACAGTTCTTTGGAATTCATCAATTTGATCAGGGCATTTAATCGACATGGAGCGCATGGGTTTTTCATTCTACGGGCTGGAACTTCTTTTCTAGATTTCGAAAGGGACTTGTAAGATTTTCCAGTGTTGCGTAATGCCTTACTAATATTTGGCTTCCATGATGCGGGATTACGCTGCCTTTTTCTTGACTTTCTTTGAGTCGTGTTTGATTCATTCGCGTTACTTGATTCTGGTTGTATCTCATGTTGTGAAATAGAGTCTGTCGAAGAAGAGGACAAACTTCTAAGATGAGTTAATATTTCGTTGGGGTCTTGAAATGTGGGGTCATTATCACTCAAATCAGGGTCACTTTCAAGAGCATTAACAGGTGATACACAATAATTCGATTTCGAGATAGCTCTACCACTTCTTGTAGCTAATTGGCTTGTACTCGCATCAACCGCATTGATATGCGAGGTAATCACGTTAGATTTCACATTTTGTGCGTTACTCGAAGAGAATGAACTCGAACTTGAGGAGCTAGAACTTGAGGAACTAGAACGTGAACGAGATGAACTTGAACTATTACAAGATGAAGAAGATACTCTTTTCTCCTGAAGAGGTCTTCTGGTAAGTGTGTCTTGATTCAGAATTGACTCTAAAGTGACATTCCGCTGCTGAAAAAGTAACAAAGCGCCAGGTAAGTAAAGTAGATTAATAAGCTCAACGGAACTCAACGATAAAATTTATATTATCTACGCCGTGTGTGACAACCTTAATAGTTATAGGCATGTTTAAAGACATTTTTCACTTACCGTTTTTATATAATTGCTAAAGTTAAATATGTTGCTGCTATCAGTATTTGTACACTGTGGGGAGTTTTCAATGAACGATGAGGAATTTAAAGACAAGTTCTCTATCATATCATTGCTGATTGAAGAACCCCGAAATCATAAAACTTACGATAGTGTTGTTTGGTTTGTCAGTTTGTTTTGCTAGATTGAAAATTATATAAAGTTTTACTTACAAGTTCACTCTGATAACTGACAACAATATTGTTACTGTTTGTCATTTTGATAAGTGAAACTTCAGTAACTGCGGACTTTGGATTAATGTTTTCCTTTTGGTTCCTCACGTCAGTAGCCGGCGATTCCTGGCGAAAGATAAACACCGTGATGGTTTAAAGTAAACAAAAAATAAATAATTATCAATAAAAAGTTCCGGAAGTGCACAGTATGGAATAGGTACTTACTTATTATAATTTATAGATTAGTATATTATTTTCATACCTTGAGTTCGTTTGCTCTGTGATTTTTAACTTTTTTCAAAGCATTGGCTATTATTATATTTTAAAACGAAACGAAGGAAGGACATTCCTTCCTTCGTTTCATTTTATAATCCTTATTTAGTGACTTTTTCTTGGAAAACTTGCTGGCTCAGTAATGGTGTAGTGACTCATTCATCAAAGCGTCTGCTTTTATATCTAGAAATAAATAAATAAATAGCTTAATAATCAATGAGACACATATAATAATACTTTGATAAAAAAAGAAACGATTTGATTTCTAATAGGTCAAATCTAATCCCAAAACATTAATCGTAGTTTATTATAACACGACACAAACTTTAATCAGTTATTAGAATTATAAGTGAATTTAATATTAAAATGCCACAAACCTGAATAAGTCACTAACATTACCTACCATATAAATCGGAAGAAAACAAGCGTAAAACTAAACTAAACGGTTCCCCACCGACGGAGCCCCGCATTTGGCCACATAAGAAAGAGACCGATATAACAGTTTCATCCTGTTCCCGCGCGAATTAGGCTATGTTTGATTTATTGTTAGATTGAGAATTTAGTGTTAAGTCATTTTATGATGATAACTCAATTATGGATTTTTTTGAATTGTGGCGTTTTCGTCCTAAAGGTGCGATACGTCCTTTGTGATCGGTTTTGTAGTGATTAATGATAATATTACTACGTAGTTGAAAGAAAAATAATGTAGGTACTAAGTGTTTAATTTGGTTCTTCTTCTACTTGTTCTTATCGTGTCACTTCTTATATCTAACCAGTGTGGTGAAAGGATTAAAGTGCGCCTCAGAGGCTCCTGTTAATTTGGTACTCGTCAATACCAAAAAAAAGTCCACGTGGCTATAGGTAGGTACCTACCTACCTCTAACTGCGGAACTTAGTCAACGGGTAGAATCGAAAGATACATTCGATTCGTTCCGTAACATGATATTAATCCGTAGCCAATTAGGTAAATAGTTTCATATATAAGATTGATTATGTATCTACTTAATCAACAACATTACAACAGATTTAAACTACTCATTAGTAAAACTATCAGGTAGGAAACTCAAGAAAAAGATAACT
This sequence comes from Lampropteryx suffumata, assembly GCA_948098915.1. Lineage (NCBI taxonomy): Eukaryota > Metazoa > Arthropoda > Insecta > Lepidoptera > Geometridae > Lampropteryx > Lampropteryx suffumata. Next base: position 13,306,532 of record OX402561.1, read on the forward strand.
TTTAAATTATATGCACATTTATTCACTTTATATTTACAATATTTTCGTCTCGGGCATTAAGTCAAGACTGCCATCTACCCTCACAAATATTCCAAGCTTATTTTTAATCTAAATTATTGTAGTCGTCATAACCGAGCTTGTTGGCAAAACCAACCCATACTGTATCCTGTTAAAGGGTAGGTAGGTACCATTCAAATTTAATTAGATAAGATCAAATCAAAGAGAAAAGGAAGGGAGGCCTTTGCCCTGCAGTGGGACGTCACGGGCTCTTAATAATAATAATAATAAGATCAAATCAATCAGTGATCGGTAACGTAAGATAAAATAACCATAAGAATTTATGATAAATAGCAAGGAACGTATCTATAATAAATAATAATTCTAACATTAACTAGTGTGTGACTAAAAATAGAGACATACATAGTCTTATTGGCCTTCTTTTGGCTGAAAAGGTCCATAGCAGTGTTGCCAGACTGTATTCTTAATGTTTTATTATGGTTTTTCATCCTATTCCTATTGTGTCCCCTCGGACGCCCGCCGCTGGGCCCTCCCACGCCATATCATTGCTAAAACCAGGGACGGATTGGCAATGAGACGGCGACTCCAATATTATAATATTATGAAAAACTACGTAACAAAAAATTCTACCTATATATAGGTCTACCTATATATAGGGATCGAGGATCGAACCCGCTATCAAAGTGAATACAATACCCCACAACCTACAGCGCACCAGTCCTATAAAAACTGTTTAGCTTTACAACAGATCATTCGTAATTATAGCCTGTTTCAATGAATAAACGAATCAAAATGTTAGTCATTTCCTCTCACTCGCACAGCATGGCTATTAGTATTGTGCGAGTGTGAGAACATTAACCGCTACTTTTTGATAGTACATACTGGTCAAACCAAAACTGTGTAATGTTTCTTTGTAGAGAAGAAATAAACACGTGGTTGGTGCCGATAAAGATCAATCCAAACAAATTGTGACGTGGAACCAGTCGCGTTATCAGTTATTTTATGATGCTTTCCATTTATAATGTTATTGGTTGGGATTAGGTATATGCTTCAGAAATGTTTGCGAATACGTTCACTGATGGCTTCCCGGCGATTTTGAGAAAACGAGTAGCATCAATTATGAACAGAGTGAGAGGTAGAGGCAACAGCATTCTAAAAATAATATCAGAAAAGTACGATTGTCCCATTCGTCCCACTTGGTGAAACTTTACTCGGTGAAAGCTACTTTCATAAAGTAAAGTTTCACCAAGTAATATAAGTTTATAGAAATATAACTGTAATATCTTAGATTTATTATTCATAATTTTTAAAGTTATTGAATTGAATAGAATTGAAAAAATATATACGTAAAACCGAAATAGTCCCTTTAGACACAACCTTTTCGTCCGAATAGACGGCACTGGCAGCACTTACCCATATCCTAAAAAGTATAATTATCATTAGTTGGCTTGGCTGTCACTGTCAATGTCATTTATACTATGTGTGTGTATCAGTCAATGTCAAACTTGTGAGACTCTTTTTCAGTTTGTCTGTCAAACAAATAGGAAACATGGCTGAGGTTTGTAAAATAAATTAAGATATTTAGCTCGCTTTATCAAAGTAATCTCTCTAAAAGTGATGCTTAGTGTTACAGTGCTTCGTGAAAATGTTATCGAAGATCTCCCCCCAAGTGTTATTTTGCGAAAGTGGAAAACAATGTTTACATTTTCCAGGTTGAGGAAATCAAGAAGAAGCGTACCTTCAGGAAGTTTACCTTCCGAGGAGTTGACTTGGATCAGCTTCTAGATATGCCCAAGTAAGTTTCCAAACACCGTGAAAATTCAGCTGATGTATCGAAACATATTTCTAACCTTACCTACTTTGTCAGATAATGTCAAAATACCGGTCTGTCGTACGTGGAAAAGCTATATTTTAGTTGTACATTATTGTTTATTGTGTTTCAGTGAGCAACTTATGGAGTTGATGCACGCTCGCGCCCGTAGGCGTTTTGCCCGCGGTCTCAAACGCAAACCCATGGCGCTGGTGAAGAAACTCCGCCGCGCCAAGAAGGAGGCACCTCCTAATGAGAAGCCTGAAATTGTCAAGACTCACCTTAGAAACATGATCATTGTCCCTGAAATGGTTGGCTCTATTGTTGGAATTTACAATGGAAAGACTTTCAACCAGGTCGGTATATGTCAATACTCTGATGTTATAAAAAACTTTTAACTTGGGTCTAACTTAATTGACTAAGCCTGAATTAGAAGTGAATATCATTGCTTATTTTTTAACAGAGATGAATAAAACTCTGTCGAAGTATGCTACTCAGCATTTAATAATTGAATCTCAGTACTCCCTGTTGAATGAAGCAGCTGAAATAATATTTGAGCACTGTAGTGTGCGCGAACACAAATTGTAAAAGATAAACCCAAATCTTTCATGTGGAACAATAGATGATAAGAAGTCTGTTGTGATTATTTTGCGTATGTACATCTGCTAATGAAACAATTCACATTAGGCTTAAAGAATTGCTGTCCTCCTTTTAGTTTCGTCACAATAGCACAGGACCGAACATTGCCTTAGTTTGCAAAATTAAGAGAATATGGTTTCTCTAACAGTTTGGATAAAAAATTACAGATACAGTCTTTATCGGTTGATGTATAACTACAATATAAAACTAATTTTGAATGACAGTTTTGCTCATGTCTTCTCACTTGCACAATATTGCTATTAGTAGATATTGTGCGAGTGAGAGGACAACTAAAACCATTTAAGATATACATCATTATACAATTTGTATTATTTGACTAAGAGTCCTAGTGTAATTTATATCAAAAATTATCAATACAGTCGGTATTCAGGTATTTATTACCCTATGTGTTTAAATATTGTAAGTGTGTAATTAAAAATATACAAATATTCTCTCAGTGATCTGGTCAGCATAATACAAGCTATGCTTAGTTTGGGGCTAGATTGTGTTGTGTGCAATGTTCTCCACTATTTATTTATAATAAATATCTGGGGATCCAGACTGCATTACTGACTGACTATGTATATCATAGATGACATAGATGGATCCAGTGTATTATTACCATAAAAAGTCCTGTAACCATCAAACCTGCTTCGATAATTAAATCTCTAACTCTAATATTTCCTCTTTACAGGTTGAAATCAAGCCTGAGATGATTGGCCACTACCTCGGTGAGTTCTCGGTTACATACAAGCCTGTTAAGCACGGTAGACCTGGTATTGGAGCCACCCACAGCTCACGGTTCATCCCACTCAAGTAGAGGGCCACACCTAACCTAGGCTAAGTGTAAAAACCAACATTGAATACAATAAAGTATCTTGTGTTGCAAATTCCTGTTTTTTATTTAGATGAGATTGGTTGATGACAATAATAATAATAATCCCGGACATTTCACACAGCATCATCTGGCCCCAAAGTAAGCAGAGCTTGTGTTATGACTGATAGGTATACTACTTATATACTATTTTTTTTGCATATTACCCAGACTTGAGACAAATACTTGCACATAATACAAACATTTGTCCTGCGACGGGAATCGAACCCGCAACTTTCTGCGTCTCGGTTGGACCTTAGCCCATGCCACAGAGGTCGTTGATAATGGTGATGACTTGGAAAGTTGACCCAATGACCCATGTTTGATAATATTGTATATTGCATTAAGAGATCTATGGTGAAGGAATGTTCTCTTCACATAAGTGAACCTGTAAGAAACCATGATCATCGAAATAATAAGTATTGATTAGACTAAATGTAGTTAGTAGATTGATTTACAAATCAGATTTGTAGAGATGAAAAGTCACGGTCACGGTCACGGTAAAGTAAGTAAGTAGTAGTAAGTAAAAAAATTATTTCGACAAACTATACACAGATTAAAATATGACAATAAGCAAGGTTTGCATACATAAATAGCACTGACTGTACAGCAAGTCAAAAAGGGTCGCGCATTTGAGTTACTACACATTCTGGAAACACTTTATTTACTTAAGTATTATTTTGTCAATGTAGGCACCGACACGGTTTTGATTAATTAATGTATAACTGACTGGTCTGTCAGTTTATTTGGTATTGGTAGTACTCAGTTCTGCCTTCTGTGCTGTCGGCTGAGGGTTTGATTCCTTTGATATGAGTATACTATCAGTCATCTAGTCACCATAATTAAAGCTATGCTTATTTTTAGGCTAGATGAAGTTTAGACAATGTCTACCAATATTGATTTAATTATTCAATAAAATGTTATTCTAGAGAATCTTCATCAGGGTTGAGTTTGGTCAACGATTCGCCGGATCGCGAAAGCACGAGTATTTTGAGAGTATTACAATTTGAATTACGATTTCGCTTACATTTGCAACAATTTTCTACAAGGTACCACGTCACAATACCACGACGCGATAAAAGCTCTGTGCGGATCGTACTTGTTTTCGCCGAAAAATAAACTTGCCAGCAATTAAACAAAACATCTACCTACTCTCGCGGCTAATGGGAGTGCATTTAGCCATCAGCATGTCATCACTGAGTTTCTAACCAGCTGAAACTGGCTTGATCTGCCTTAGCCCACCCGTTTCCAACTTCACCCGTCTATGTATGTAACAGAAACCTTTTTCGTCTTGTTGACACCTATTATCCTATAAGGACTTACCAATAGCATCGTGTCAGTACATGGATCTATGTTATGCTAAACAGTAGGTTGAATATATTTTGTTATTAATAAAGAAGAGGTCAAGGTTTTCTTCACAAAACAGAAGACATCTTCTGTTTGCTATGTAAGACCGAGTATTCACACTTCTCTTTTCACACATCTTAGAAACACGAGTAGGTAGGTAGTAGTTTAACCCATAGTTTTTATTGACATAATTCCTTCTGCAATCTGTGGGAGTGATTTCGAAACCCGATAAACAATTCCACACAAATTCATATTATTTAGGTACCTACTTACTAATAAAAAATATCGAAAGTACCTACGTAGGGTACTTACCTAAGTGCCTACTAGAAGGTTCCAAGGTTCCTTATTCTACTCTGAAAGATAATACTACTCAATGTACCTACTATTTTGGCACTTGGCAGGGAAGTGTGTGACAGGAAGCAGAGTATGCGATGTCAGATGTTACACATCGTACGTATGCGACTACTGTAAGGCTCGCTCGTTTGTTTTTGTTCAAACGGCTAAGGCTCGCTAGTTCGGCTTCGCAGTTTGGGTCATAAACAATGACACAAACTTTCGCATTTATACAGGCGGGCCTTAACTGTGTGTGCAGTTTAAATACATTTGCATTTTTTTTTTTCACATTTCACACAGCATCATCTGGCCCAAAATAGGCAGAGCTTGTGTTATGGGGTACCACATTTACTACTTATATAAGTACTTTTTTTTTTAAATACTTACATATTATACATAGAAACACCCAGACCCAAGACAAATAGTTGGAGATCATACAAACATTTGTCCCGCGGCGGGAATCGAACCCGCAACCATCTGTGTCTCAGGCAGGCCTTTACCAACTGCGCCACAGAGGTCGTCAAATTTTAATTTTAATGTATTACATTAAAAAAAAGTACTAAACTTCTAATTATTTTATTAATCTATTAAAAAACAACGAATGGAAACATTATGACTTAAAAGTAATGTAGTTTATGTGACTTCCATTGACATTTCGACAATTTTGAAGTCGTAGTTGCAGATTCTCAAAAACTGGCAACTGATTTTGTTGATTTCCTGGATGATGTTTTCTTTCAGGTTCTACAAAGTGGTCGGATTTTTATCATAGATTCTTGATAATAATAATATGTATAAGGTTGCCCCAGGGGAAATAATAATATGGAATGAGATTGGGGCTCCGTGGGGGCCACTCAATATCTCTCCTTCGCGAAAGACAAGAGTCTTTCTGGGAACAATTATTTTAACAAGTCTATAGAGACTCTAGCAGTATGACACAATCCTTCTGAAACCAGGTCCTAGAATTGTGACCTTCAAATTCTTGCAAGTATGGTACCAAAAACTCCCTCGGCGGCTCCCTGACTCCATTTTTCTGAGAAATTAACAAAACCACCCTGTAATATTACTAAGATGTGCCAGACTAGAGACCAGTTAGAATGGAAGGAAGAAACTTTTTGTTACATTTGAACTTGAACTAATTCGGAGGAGAGATTTGTACTAGGATGACGACCTAGGTACATAAACAATAGGTAATTTAGGTGTGTAGGACTTACCTAGTTATCTGTAAATTATAATACAGGAACGAGCGGATTCCGACCATGTTAATAAACAGATATGGAGTGTTTTTTGTTTGAATTCCTGTTTTAAAATTTCCATACATAAACTTTTAAGTTTATTCCAATTGTTAATATTGACAACCCTCGTTAGTTTAGAGTGTTTCCAAGCACGTTACTTACCTAAATATTTTTTGCAAGTACAAATTTATTGGTATACTAAGATAGGTAGGCATGAATACATACTTTTATCAATTTTAAAGCAAACTTTGCTGCACATTTCTTCAATGAAAATTATTGAATTCATAAAATTCGTAGAACAACAAATGTTCTACAGTTCTCCCAAGTGTCGAGAAATGTCCCCCCTCAAGACAACATACTGGTTCCGGGACACTGTATAATTCATTAAAGTTCGTCATGCATGTTATTCCCATTGCAGTGTTATACCCAGGTACAAGTAGCATTTGGTCATAGGTGCGTGACGTGTGGCGTGGATTATTGTATTAAGTATTGCTCGTTATAACAAGTATTGCTGGTAATGATATTATTTATTACCTCTTATGCTAAACTAGACAAGATCAGACCATATTTAATGCGACACTAGAGTAGTAGTGGTACATAAATATATTACCACTGCCTAAGTAGCTAAGCAAAGAAAGGAAGGCAACGCTTAAGTAAGTGGTCATGTCAATGTACTATCTTTGCACACAATTTACCAGCTTGTCTAACCGGTGGAAACCCCCGCAACTAGTTTAAGTCGCCATAAATTTTCTTGTATAACTGTAGTTCGATCGTAGCATCTCGTAGCAATCGTAGATCTTCTACAAAACATGGTTCGCTCCTGCTGATACAGAGGAGTCATTTTCGCGGGGTTCTGCTAAATTATGACGGTGCCCACAGCAAATTAACTTATGTATGAAAATAAAGTCTTTTTTTCCGTTATTTAGTGGCTATCTGCTCGTTAATGAATAAATAATAGATATAAAAGAAATATAATACGTAGTTTTGATATTTTGCTGCCTACTTCCTTGTTTCAAATTGTTTTTAAAGTAACTGTTAGTTTATTATACTATTATCTTCTAAATTTGACTTCGTTTTAGTAACTGTAAAAGGCGGAAAGTAAACTAATTAAAACATTACACGTTAACATTTATAAGAATTATTTATTCGAATGTTTTTAATTAATCAGAAAATTATTTATTTATAAATTGCGATTGGAGCACAGGGATCAAAATCATTTGATCTGGGAGTCTCCTTTAGCGTATGTTGTAAGGATGACTGGTTGTTGAAATAATTCGGATAACCATCAGTCCAAAGCCTTAACGAATGGATAAGTCCATGACAACTTACTTACAAAACTTTAGCTGTTTTAGGTACGTCCTAAAACAGTTAAATTTTTATTTTTGTTATGTTGGTTGTTTTTACCAAGTATCTTCAGTGTTCCCAAAATAATTAAATTACCTAATTCGAGTATTGGTGAAGCTGGATGATCAATATAATAGGTATAGCGAATATATTTCGACCTGTATAAAAAAGACGTGTGTTTCTCGGGACGCCCGACAGAAGTGATAACTTAAAATAATCTAACTAGAGCTGTGAGTGAGAGAGGAGGAGCATGCCTACCGCTGCCGTATGAGAAAAGGGGATGCCAAACAGACAGGCGCCGTAACTCGTACGTAACGAAGCGGTTTACCCTCCCATAAGAAGTTATCACTTCAAAAATCGAAACAACCTTCGTAGCTCGGTGACCGAGTCGTCAGTTGAAGAGTTGCAGGTTAACTCTTGCTGGTTTGCGACAGGGTAATTGTGTGGTCTACGTAGGCATTGTGGTCCTGGATCTGGGTGTGGAGTTAAGCTATCGTACTGATTACCATTATTACATTCGTATGTCTGCATCCATCTACGATGACTAAGTTTTGGTAGACCTTACGATACGCACTTCAAACACAAAAGCTTAGGTACAAGCACACTGAAAGCACATAATGAGCCTACGTCTCAATCTTATTTATTTTGATTCATCTGAAAATTATCTTTCGCTGCCAATATTTAAATTCACAGAAATATGCTCATGAATCAAGAATATTTCATGTATTTTGAATCATCGTTATGATCAATTCAAATTCATTGTTAACCATACGAATAATTTGGAACTCGTGGTTTCATTTTATTATTTCATCACTTAGATCTTCTCTTCTCTGGCATCTGTATTGTTGTCAATTTTGCCAGTGTCAAGTGATTGTTTGGTTATAAAGTCTTAGTCGATCGTCTTTTGTCTATTCTAAACGTCATAGCGGAATGGCCATCTAGAACTTTCTCGGGATTCCTCGTCGTTCAAAATCATATTGTATTGTCAATTCATATTGTAACGTAATACACTTATAATTCAATTGTCCATACTTGTGATATGAAGTCACAATTAATTTATTAAAATTCCGCTAAGATTACTGAATAAAACATGCAATAACACGAGAAAAAATAATTAATTTAGAAGTGCTATGTTACTTCATGAAATGACAAACGAAGAATCCAATAATGATTTCGAAGTAGTGTAGTGGAAGGATTAGTGCAGAGTGCGCCTCAGAGGCTCCTTTCGTGCACTTGGCACGTTTTAGGTGCCAGGTGCACTTTCTGCACTGTTTCCTCACGATGTTTCCATCACCGTTTGAGAGTTCTGTAAATCGATTATTACTATTGATTAGTTGGTGTTACGGAAGGTTGTTGTTGATTGTAACACATGCTGTCATAAGAATAGATACAGATAGAGACCGAACGTACGTAATACCAATCTATGTAATAATGCCTATTGCTAATCGACACCGATAGACATTGATTGTATCAAGAGTTCCATAATCGCCATGCTGATATAGGTAAATTTAAGTGCCAATTGCTCTTAACCGAAGCTCGAGAAGAACCGGCAAGAAACTCGTCCTGGTCCTAGCGCTTTTTTTTTACATTTGTAGCGCAGTGGGCTAAGGTCCGACTGAGACGCAGAAGGTTGCGGGTTCGATTCCCGCCACGGGACAAATGTTTGTATGATCTGCAAGTATTTGTCTCAGGTCTGGGTGTTTCTATGTATAATATGTATGTATTTACCAAAAAACTTATTAAAGTAGTATATTAAACATATGGTACCCAAGCTTGCTTACTGCTTACTTTGGGGCCAGATGATGTTGTGTGAAATGTCCGGCATTATTATTTTATTTAACTACCTTAACTACGAAAAACGAATACAAGAGAATTAATACATTTCAAATGTGTCACTTAACTGTCTGAGGGTAGAAGGCAGATGGCGGGGCCAGTACCACCAGACCACCATTTCTCTCATTATAATCTCGTGGTTTAATTATATACTGATATCAATAATATATTTATTAAAGGGAAACTCTTACAATATATACGGGGGGTTTTCAAAATTGCAATCAGTGTCTGGTCTATGTTCCTTGTACAGCCTTGGACGTAGCTCAATCGGCCAATACGTAGCTAAGTAGCCTAGCTAGTAATTAAAGTCCAGTTGACAGCAGTTTGCTACATTGGGCCGCTGACCGTCAAGACTCGTCCGCTCGCTGAAAGCGAAAACGATATCTTATTCTACAAATATAATGTATGTCTATGTTTGTGTGTTTGTATTTTACTTAATCCCGCAATAGTGGCTGTACCGATTTTAATATAGACTATTGATTATCCACGTATTACGCGGGGAAAACCGCGTGCAAAAACTAGAAATACGAGTACCAATAAATAATTATTAACAATTACTGTAAGTACACTTACCTACCTAAATAGATGCTGTCCATAAAAATTATAAATATATCCTTTTATAGGACAATTCAAAATTTTGCCAATTTTGAATTGTCTATATTATTTTCCTTTTTTATCCTTATTAATATTTTAAATAAATAATAGGCATAAACAGGCTGTTATCAGTTATATTATCTTATTAATAAAAATATTTTTAGATTAATAAATAAGCTAACATCCACGAGGTTTGCTATATTTACTGAGAGGTTCATTGAAAGGTAACAAATATATTTAGTTTCTGGAAATTCTACCCTTCTATTCTACAAAGCTGGTCATACATCTAGAAGTAATCCTATTATTGTGCAAGCCTTTACACCACTGCCACTTTTGTGCTATGTCAGACTTATGATGCTCTCGGGTGAATGGGCACATAACTACCTATATTATGATTTTAATATAACCCCATGGCAGGTAAACGCCATTATAGGTACTTACCTATAATTCCGTTTTATTAATCATAATCATAATATATTACTTATAATGGGGTTTACCTATTATAGGGTTTTATTAAAATCATAATATAGGAAAGTGCCCATTCACCCGAGAGCCTCGTAAGACTACATAAGTAGGTAAAACATGCTGACGTAAAATGAAGGTGGAGTTGGTAGTCATATTTTTTATTACATCAAAAGCATTTGTAGTTCCAGATAAACAATATAGCTACAAGTAATTCGCGTATGATGGTGTTTAGTTTACGAGCAAGTATTAAAGACTGACTGATTTACAAGTAGGTTGGTACGTGCAATAATATTAGACAGAATAGTTGATTCATTCGTTTTGCTCCAATGTAAATAATATTCGGAATAGGTTAAAAATAAACATTTGCATGTATACAAAATGCGGTTAAAGTATTGGCAGTTTTGGGTAAGTCTGCTAGCGTGCGGGACGAGCGACGCGGCGGCGCGGCGCTTAAACTGGCGGAAATCTCGTCGTAACTAGATGGAGAACAGTTTTAATTGGAAGTACATATTGTGGCTAAGGGCGCTAGTTTATAAGAGTCGGGGCGAAGGCTTCGCGGGCTCTGGTCGTATGGAAGCGCGCAGACGGACGCACGCGCCTGCTCGCGAATAAAGTGAACGCTACGGGAATTGGCAATATTTTTGCATCGTTTATACCGGACGTACAAAACAGTCGTAACTTTTTTAAATAAATAAAAACAGTAAATGGTTTTTTGATTGAATAAAAAAGTGTTCTGTGCACCGAGAACTATTTATATCGATGGTTTTGTGATAAAGACCTTCCTTCAACTTGTTTGAGGTAAGTGTGAGACAATGTTCGAATTATTTAATTTATCTCTCTAAATCCATTTACGCGGTAGTTTATTTAACTGGCGTGTCATATCAGCTGTGTAGCTGCTCACAATTTATCTTCTGCAAATAACTTAAATGTAAAATGGTGAATGGTTTACCTAAACTAAATGAATTTACGAAGGTAAACAAGTAAAGTGGTAAAACGCTTACCTACTCATATAACTAAATGAATTCCAGTAGTATAGGTAGGTATTTTTTTTTATCAAAGCCATATTGACCTTAGTTAGGAATAAGATAAGACTCGTTTTAAATGCGCTATTAATTTCATTACTTTCTCTACATTCGTAAATAAAATGGCACACGGAGTTCGTATACTAGTAGGTACGAGTATGTTCTATCAGTCATCTGGTGCCCATAGCACAAGCTATGCTTATTTTGGGGTTCGATATGGTTGTTGTGAATTGTCTACTAATATGTATTTTACATAAATAAAAAAAACTGCGCGTTTAAATCTTAAGTACGAGTAATGACTGCGTCAAATGTGCCCTAATTTAACGAATGCAGAACAGATACTTATCTTCTTTTTTACTGCAACTTATCTTAGTCATAAATTATAAGTACCTACCTACCAGATCTACTAGGGTCTGTTCATTTTAGTAGAGACATGACTCATTGCATTTTGCATCTGATTTCATTTATATGATTCCATTCAATTCAATTTCATTTATTTCAGCCTTCGTAAGTTTACGTACAAATTTAAGCCATATTTATCATAATAATAATTTAAAACATACAGAACATGAATAAAACAAAGAAATTAAAAAATATAGACTGCATGCACCACATCATTACATCAGCGGTGCGAATGGTGCACTTCTGTGCAGTGCTTCATGAAGATGCAGTCAGTATCCAGCCCTCCTGCTATAAGTTGCAGGTCTGTTGTGCTGTCCCTCACGTGACGCATCAGGGACGACGTTCTCTTGCTGATCGCATAAATATAAATGTCATCCTAGTATTTTCTTGACGAGGTCTCTACAGTTTAAAAAGTACGCACTAAAGTGCACGAAAAAAGCCTTTGATCACATTATTTCTTTCAGCACACTGGTTAGAAATAAGAAAATAAGACCATAAAATTATATTATTTTTTATTTTCTAATAAATTATGGTAGGTATTGGTAGGTAATATCTAGTTCAGGCAGCCCTAACTAAAAGTTAACACATTTTGAGATATTTTACACTACATTACTAAAATTACTCGCCAACACAGAGTACAAAGGTAAGGTAGGTAATTGTGTAGGTCGGTAAGTACGTACTACCTATTAAACCAATTAAATAACAATTTAGGCGAACACTTACTTAATTAATTAAACAAATGAACGAACTACCGATGCTAAGGGGAATAACTTATTATTTTGGGTGGAATTAAAATTAATACCTTATGTAAGTAATTAGATAAATCTATGTGCTATGTACGATGTGCCTATAATCTATTCTATACCTACATGAGTGTAGACACAGAGGGCTGATTATGAGTTTTGTGACAGTTTCTTGATCGATGTACTGATCAGAATCACAATTGTATAAGTTTAAATCTGAATGAGTTCAAACAAAAATTAAAGTCATTCTTTGAATGCCACCCATTCTACCATACAAATGAGTACATGAGTTGTTCGTTCTCCGATTTGCAAACGTGAGTAGCAATAAAACTAGTTTAGAATAAAAGTGAAATAATAATAATTCAATGTATTGTACAATTTGACATGCCAATGTTATGTTAATGTAACGAAATGGTTAAATAAATAAACTAAAACTAAAAAAAAAACTATTATAAAATATATAGGTACTGATACAATAAATAAAAAAATATTTTTTATTGAATAAATATATACTTATACAATTGTATAAGTATTATCAAATACTTACATATACAATAGTACCTAGTTAGTTCAACATGTGATAAAAGTTAGTCTATGCGAGTGCTGACTTTAAATAACGAACTAGAGCAGTAGACTACGTTGAATCACGAGCGTAGCGAGATATTCTAATAATTCTAAAATAAATAAGTAATAAATAAATTTGCTCTCGTGTGCAACATAAAACTTTTCACCCCTTTCAGCAAGAAAAGTTGTAGATAGAAAAACAATTAAGACCATATTTAACTATGTAGGTATTTTATGTTAGCGACTAATGTTTACGATTTATTTTAAATATTACGTCTTTAAAAAGACAAATTTTACAAGCATATATTTCAATAAATAACGTAGATACTTATTAATAAGAGTTTCTGAAAATAAGTTTCTGTACGAACCGTCTCGTTATTTTTGTTTTCAGCGCCGAGTAATTCCAAAAGGTGATGTTCGCAATTTGAATAACTTTACCTCACGCTCGCATCAAAAAGCGATTTTGCTGCGACCACCAAAAGCCGGAGAAGTGAAAAAAATATAACTTCAACTTTTTGTACAATACGCAAATTTGAGTAATATATTCACACTCGTCTAACTTTAAAATGCGTTTAATTATACCTAGGTGGTGTACCTAGGGTGGTGTATTATCTAAGGGCCATTTTCATCCGAGGACTAGATGATCCTCGAATCAATAGGTTAGAAATATATGTTTTTTACATAGATAACACAGGTTTTTATTAATTTTGAACCGAGTGCTACGTTGTAATGAATTCCAATTTTCAACACCTATTCTGAAATTTAATGTTCTTAGGCGTCGGTCGTCGAGGTGACAACGAGGCGTGACATTGTGTCCCATATGTAGGTATTTGTTATCTTTTTACTATCTGCTGCTTGCGGCTTCGCGTGTTGTACCTACATAAAAAAGTAACCTATGTCCGTCCGAAGATACAATCTATTTCCGTACCAAATTTTATCAAGATCCGTTCAGCTTTTTAGCCGCGAAACGGTAACAAGCAAACAGTCAAACAGCCAAGCAGACAGACAGAGACTCTACATTTTGATAAACACGGGGTATACTTGCGTATTATTTTGTCAATGGACGCACCGACACTGTTTCTATTCATCTAGAGAATCTCATCAGGTCCGCTCATTTCCGCTCGAGTTCACGGTGAAGATTTTCTGATGAAGATTCTCTATGAATCAAAACAGTGTTGGTGCATACATCGAGAAATTAATACGTGTGTAAGCCTCGTGTTTACCAAAATGTACTATAAGTATATAGTTGTAGGTACTATAAGTATATAGTTGTTTCGTGAGTTGTAGGTTATACTATAAGTATAACCTACAACTCACGAAAGTTTTGAAAGTGAAAAAAGAGGCTTTATATGTAACAATTGATACTTATTCAGATATATTGATGGTTGGTATTATCCGTGCCACAAACCACACGATCTAACTAAACAATGCATTACTTGTACGTAGGTACTTTCCTACACTTATATTCATTATGTAGGTAGAAGTAGATAAGTTAGGATTTTTTACGTCATCATTTAAAAATTACTTAATTGCTGTATAGAAGTGTGTTAGGACAAATAATAGCTTCCTTCTTCTTCTTCGTGTCACTAGTCATTTCAAACCAGTGAAAGGAGAGCGCCTGAGATGCTTTTTTCGTGCGTTACGTATTTTTTTAACTTTCGCGATCAAAATTTATATTGTTTTTGTAGTTATCGGGTATTTATCGCATATTACCTTTTAATTTTTTCCGTTAGTAAAAATTAAATACGTAATAAACATCCGTTAACGACCAAAACAGTAGGTAAGTAACCTACCTACCTATATAGAACAAACAAAATTGTGAGTGTAGTAGGGTGTGTGTCGAGTGGATCACGAGTTCTATGAAAGTTTCTCAATCGAGGTGAACACTGCGGTCGATCGAGTTGCTCAATCGAGTTAGATGCAATTTAGGTTCATCTTCATCATCTTTTAGGTATGTACCTAGGTAAGTAGAGTAGAACAATTTAGCATTCTGAGGCCTGATTCCAGATTTTTTATTGTTTTTACAAAAAAATGAGTTGAGTCGAGTTGAATCTGAAAAACCTAGAAAACGAGATTATCCTCAATTGCATCTCTAGCAAACATGTTTTGTGTATGTGTTTATGTCGCTAGCATAGCTACTATTGCTGCCACAACAACTGAATAAATAAATCAATAAATATTGGTGGTTCAACCAACACTTGGATGGTGCCCCAATGTGCTTCACTGAAATGTGAAATAACCAAAATAAAATAAATATGGATAAGTAAATGCAAATAAATATAGAATACTGCTCATCTATCTATGATCTACTCGACAACAACGCCACGCCCTAGCCATGAGGCAGCCGCCCTAATTATCCGAAGTGGATTCTATTACTATGTACGGAAAAAAAAAGGTTTTTGCTGCTAGTTAGTGACTATCTGCAATTTATTTGAAAGAGAACTCGCTATAAGATATAAATGGTATGTATTTGAAGTATTTTGCCTCCAACTTCCTCGTTTCAAATTGTTTTTTAATGTTATTTATGTTAATTCTGTAATTTAAATTTGAACTAAAGTCTAAAATATTGAATAACACGAATTATAAGTGAATAATCTTATTAAAAAATTGCCCGTTCAAAATTTTTTTTTAATTTCTAGTATTAAATTCTAGGTTTAAATCCTACATGGTTTCTGATAAAAAATCGCGATCTGAGCGCGCCTTTAAGACGCGTCAAGGTCATTTGCTCAAGTAGGTATAGCTCAACTGAATATCAGGTATTTGATATTACTGTAGATATATTTCTGTAAATAGATCAATAAATTAAAAAAATATTGGTGGACAATGCACCCAACATCATCTATCTCCAAACTAAGCATAGCTTGTGTGTATATTGTATACGTGCCTTCTAGACTTCTTTGTAAATGGCGACCTACCCTATCTTTATGATAACAAGTACAGCATGCGCTACTCGGTTTGGAACCGCAGTTTCTACCAAGGTGACCTTGGTAAAACGTTTTCTGTCTACACGGTTTTAAACAAACCCCAAACTTCAGTGTGTTTAAAACGCTCGTGCTGATTTGACGTGTGCAGAATGCTTGTAATGCACTATTACAATTTACAAAGAGGCCATGGCTCCTTATTTATCAAAATTTCTAAAGTTTGGAGTTTGTATGCCACTTTTGTGTGCATTCGAAGAACAAAAATCATTAATTTTGGGTGGAGTCTTTGTACTCCTTAGACATTAAGTCCCAGAGACAGGGTAGGTCTCTAAATAACTCGATGAATTCAGTGATAACCTCACGTTCTTTCTCCATAATACCATGCGTGCGCGCAATACGTCCGCGCTCGATGCGTGCAGCGGCGCGACTGTGGTACTCGTGGTTTTAAACAAGCGGCTAGACGGTTTGAAACCACCGCATCTGCCAGTGGTTTGCTGGGCAACCAAGGGCGTTTAAAGGTCATGCGAAATTTGGTTTGAAACCACTATCTACTCGGTTTGAAACCGCAGCACATGCTTAAGTAATACTGGTCACCTACCAAGTTTATTATGTATTTTTAAGTCTGTTTTGTGTTGTGTCGTGTCAACTAAATATTTCATTTTTAATTCATTTCATTATAGTGACTGATAGAATACTTATTACGATTACGATTACCCCATTGTGTCCCACTGCTGGGCAAAGGCCTCCCCTTGATCTCTCCAGTCATCCAGATACTCATATATTTTTAAATACATATTTAAAAACATAACACCCAGACACAGAATCAACACTTATGTTTATCTCACAAATGTTTATCCTGGGAGGTAATCGAAACCTTAACTACCAACTGAGCTGCCAGTAGGTATCACTAATTATTTTAATGAAGGTAAATTACTAAGGACACTATTTGGTATTCTGTGGTATAGGGAATGTGTGCTTCCTTCTACGCATTCAATAAGTGGGTGAGGCAAGTCACCGGTGTTTGTAGCTGTAGTGAATGAAAGCATATTATTTTAAGACGGTTCCCTTAGCAAATTACCTATAGTCATAATTGGCCTTTGTTCATCTGTTGAAGATGATTTAGGTGTCGTCAGTAAAGTTACAGAGCAGTTCATTGTAATTGAAAACTTTAGTTCGTGGACCCCTTCAGCAGGCTGAGGTGGGTGAAGTTTCCTCTCCACTGACTTCACTCTGCCTGGAATTCTGTTTGATAGCGCAGGCCTTCCCAGGTACCCACACTAACCCCTCGACCCTGCCGACAGGACCCGCAGGACAGACGAATCAGTACATGCGGTGTCGGTTTGGCTGCAGGTGCATAACGGCAGGCACCGAGCCGGGCTTGTTCCATGTTTTCCTTCTTTATTGCTAGCTCTTCTGTTAGTCAGCAGGGGGACTAACCCCCAATAGTTTACAGATTATCGCAGTCGTCTCCATCATCAGTAGATGAATACCTAGAGTATGGAAAATATTATTAATTAAAGTCAAAGTCAAAGTCAAAAGATGATTTATTCAATACAATCACAAGGATCACTTTGAAACGTCTTACATACTAGGTGAATTTAGGTGCCAATTCATCCTAACCCAAGCTCGAGAAGAATTGGCAAGAAACTCGTCTTGCTCGTTAATTTAAGAAATAATAGTAATAAATAAATAAATAAAATAAACAAATATTGGTGGGCAATGCACAACACCATCTAGCCTCAAACTAAGCATAGTTTGTGTTAGGTATCCAGATGACTGATATAATCCTACTAATATTATAAACGCGAAAGTTTATAAGTATGTATGGATGGATGGATGGATGTTTGTTACTCTTTCACGTAAAAACTACTGAATGGATTTCAAAAAAACTTTAAAATAGTATAGTTTATACATTAGAATAACACATAGGCTTCAATTTATAAAGATATTGTGTGAATTGTCCAAAATATGACGATATAAGTGTGAAGTAAGTAGGAAAAAATCTACCATCTGCGAGCTATTCTGGCGTTCGCTTCTGGTAATATATAATATTATAAATGTTTGTATGTATGTTTCTTACTCTTTGACGCAAAAACTACTGAATGGATTTTAATGAAACTTTAAAATAATATAGCTTATACATCAGAATAACACATAGTCTATAACTTATAAAGATATTGTATGTTGATTTATATTTTGGACAATTCACATTTATTCAGATTCATTCAGATTGTTTTCTTACTTGACACTTATCGTTATCGATAAGTGTCAAGTAAGAAAAAAAACTGCCATCTGCAAGCTATTCTGGCGTGCGCTGCAAAAACCGGTAAAATTAAAAGTACTAATCCTGCGCAGACGAAGTCGCGGGCACAAGCTAGTACTTATATATTTTTAAATACATATACTTATGATACTTGATAAAATAATAAAAGATATACGGTAAGTATTTTAAATATTTTGCCTTCTATTTCCTCGTTACAAATTGTTTTTAAAATAATTGTTAGTTCCACTACATGGTATAAAACAAAGTCGCTTCCCGCTGTCTGTCTGTCCCTATGTATGCTTAGATCTTTAAAACTACGCAATGGATTTTGATGAGGTTTTTTTTAACAGATAGCGTGATTTAACAGGAAGGTTTATATGTATAATACATGCATAATGTAGTAGATAAACACTGATAATTTTAGACGTTTCTAATCACATTAGACATTCTGTAATAAATTTAGAATCAGCATTGCACCCATACATCCATACATTGGCGGTTTAATATAATTATGAAATAGGTTTAATATGTAAGTAGGTATTTACAAAAAAAAAGTATATATAGGTATAATAGTCATGTGGTACCCATTACACAAACTCTGCTTACTTTGGGGCTAGATGATGCTGTGTGAAATGTCCGGCATTTAGTTTTAAGCTCTACAAGTTAACAAGGTCGTTAGCGATGAATATTTTAGTAGGTACAGGATACAGGAAGTTAATCAAATACCCAATTTAATAATAATCTCCAAATCAACAATGGTTTCCCCTTATTCTGTTGTTACGTCAGACTAACTAACTTCATAAAAAAAAACCGATATCAAACAGGAAACGAAATAGTAAAAAATCCCTTGACTGTCCTTTGTCTTCATCATCAGACCCCTAATGACGGTCACAACCAATCTAGGTGTAAAGTTCTCATCAATATAAATTAATCAAGCCCGAACACCAAGTAATTGCTGTAAATCGTTGAGGAGTTCCCTCGACTGTCTTTCGGCTCCATCATCATATCGACTGTTTTCGATCATTTTCGACAGACCTTCATTATATAGGAGTGGTTTTAAATACTATAAAATTAACAAACGCATTCGTCGTCACTCTGATTTTCGAAGCTTCCCCTCGATTTCTCTGGGATGCCATAATCAGATCCTGGTTTCCTTACCCTTGGGATATCTCATTTCTAACAAAAAAATAATCATCAAAATCGGTTCATAAGCGACGAAGTTATCCGCGAACACACATAAAAAAAATTACGTTCGAATGGTAAAACCTCCTTTTTTTGAAGTCGTTTAAAAAAATACGAACGATCTTATTTAGTTAACACCAAAATCCTTCTTATAAACACAAACAAGACAATGTATAATGTCACAAAGTCGTGTCTTGTCGTTCGTCATTTGATGTTTTATATAAATGGTGACTTTTTTATAAAATAGTTATAACGGATTATATTTGCTCGAATCTCAAAGAAACACAAAACTTTTATTCCAATTATTCACATCTGAGTCAATAACTCTAGCTTTAATTAAATAAAATAACTAAAATTACTGATAAAACCGGAAACAACTCGTGAAACATAAATAATATAAGAGCAATGTTTGCTTCGCAAGACGGCCAAAGATAATCCGTTGCCATCTCTATTCTTTGACATTAGAATGACAAGGACAGACCTAACTTTAACTAATTATGTTGGATTCTTCGTCTGTCATTTCATGGAGTAACATAGCTCTGCAAATTTTTTTTTTACCCATTTTACTGCATGTTTTTTCTGTAATCTTGGCGGAATTTTGATGAATAATTGTGACTACAGGACGGGTATGGATAATTGAATCATAATGTGTATTGTGGTGCAATGTGATTTGAACGACGAGGAATCCCAAGAAAATTCTAGACGCCATTCCGCGTGACGTCTAGAATTGACAATTGACCATCGACTAAGACTAATAAGAAACAAACTGACTATCATAATTACATAGCATAAAAAAAGTCGCTTTCCGCTGTCTGTCTGTCCCGTTGTATGCTTAGATCTTTAAAACTACGCAACTGATTTTGATGCGGTTTTTTAATAGATAGAGTGATTCAAGAGGAAGGTTTATATGTATAATACATGCATAATATAGTAGAAAAACACTGATAATTTTAGAGGTTTCTAATGTGATGTCGTAAATGCGCTTACATTGCAAACGCTGGCTGAACCCTACGAGACAGATCAAAATAGTGTACTACAGTATTGTACACCTTTAAAAGTTCTACAAAAAAGTCCGCGATGGTATATGTCTATCTCTTAGATAACGTTGTATATAAAGACATTTAGTAACAGCATTGCAACCGTGCGAAGCCGGGGCGGGTCGCTAGTAAACTATAAACACTTGAATTGGCAGAATTGACATTAGTATGTCACAGGCCATTAATAAAGAAGAAGAAGAAGAAGAAACTGTTATTGTAGATAGAAGATTAGAGAAACATTTTAAAATTACACTTCTTTTTACTAAATTGACGACTGCTAACGAAAAACCCTAAGAAAATTAACTTTAAAATAATTAACCTTATTGCCATTTAAACGACTCATTTGGATTTAAATGTGAGACAAAAAACGATCGTTTGTTTTTACGGAATTTTAGCTAGTTCTGCGAAACCCAAATCTCAAACAGGAAGAGCTAGAAACGAATGGAGTTTCCAAACAAGTCACAGCAAAAGGAGACCGCTGGCACTCTGCCAGAGGTTACGGCATCTACTGAAAACGATTCGTTGTTTGTTTACAAGTATACAACACAACATGCTTGTGTTGTATCGAAAACGTGTCTGCATTTTATCGACTTTTGTACGTAGGAAATTGTCGTCGACATTTAAGTGTGTCAGTGAGATCATCTTAACTAAAGACGCAATGATTCATACATCTTTTTGTTTAACCTGATTGATGCTCAAAAGTACCTTCAAAAAAGGTGGAGGTTCTCAATTCGGTTGTTTTTATTTTTGTTACCTCATAATTCCGTCATTTATGAACCGTTTTAAAAAAAAAAAAAATTTGGTATATTTATATAAATGAAGCGGTTTGTTTAAGTTATTAAAACGTAGATAATTGTGTTATTATCTAAAAGTATTTGAGACCAAAACTCAAACTCTGATCAAGAAAAGTATTCATTTACAGCTATATTCACAGGAGTGCCAGCTCTATCTTTGCTCAGTGCTCTCGCACGCGAACTGGTTTAATTGCTTAAAAATACCGGTTTTCTACAACTCCTTGAACATAATTTAATTAACTAGGTAGATAAGTAAAGTACTTGTCCGCTCATTCAAAAACCTACCCTAACTTAAAGAAATGCACATATAGGTATCAATTATTTTAAACGAAATTATTTCTAAATTGACTAACTGCATTATTTATGAAATATATAAATTACTAGTTGACCCGTGCCCACTTCGTTGGGCGGTACAACTTCACAAAATATATGAAAGTACTGATATCGCTATTAAAAATAAGATAGCTATTGTAATAATTACAGAGATTAAGAAAGCTACAGATAAATATTGATAGATGGCGCTAGCAGCCATCCGCGGCTTCTCCCGCCCCGTTACCGTTCCCGTTCCCGTTGTTTTGCTGGGATAAAAAATAGCCTATACTAATCCAAGTTAATAACTATATTCATTATAAGTTTCATCCAAATCAGTCCAGCCGCTCTCGAGTTATAAGTGGTGTAACTAACAAGACTTTCTTTTATATATATATAAATAATGCCAGACATTTCACACAGCATCATCTGGCCCCAAAGCAAGCAGAAGATGGTGTTGCCGAAGAGCTTCATGTAGAAACTTTTCATACAAAATGTTAAATGTTAAAATGTTAAGACTCCCTGATCAATAATCTTAACACATATTCACGCCGCTTAAATATCGATTTTTTATCAGAAAACATTCAAATAACGAGTCCTTAAAAAAGTTTAACGGGTAATATTTTAATTAGCTTACTTTACACCTTTTAGTGTAAATTGCTAGTTTTTTTTTTATTTACAAAATAATTACAGAAATTTACAGAATAATATACAATAATATAAAATACGTGTGAAACAGTTGAGCTATATCTACTCTTTAAAAAGATCTATAGATAGCTCAACTGATCCAGATAATGATCAGTTGACCTATCTATAGAGAACGCTGCGTTGCTACCAGAGGGCATGCTAAGTAGAATGGCAATGCTAATACACTGAGCCAGATAGGAGCCAGCTCTTGGGTCACGCAATGTGTTTTAAATTTAATAGCTAGTTAAAACGACGTCTACGTTAGGATAATTGATAATTATTGAATATTTTGCTGGCAATTCTGTTGTTTCGCCGGACTAGCCAACATTTTCTAAAATATGGACGACCATATTTTTCTACCAATAAAGTTCAAATTAGAGTACCCATTTTAAATCACAGTTCTAAAATAAGTTGTTTTATAGCTATAATTTTTATTCCAATTAATTCCTTTATTGAAAATATTAGATACATAGAAAAACCCAGACCTGAGACAAATTCTTGCAGATAATGCAAACATTTGTCATTGTTGAAAAAGATTAGGGATCTTAAAAATATGCTTGGACACGAAAGGACCTTTTGACTTGGTACCCATAACACAAGCTCTGCTTACTTTGGGGCCAGATGATGCTGTGTGAAATGTCCGGTATTATTATTATTAAATAAAGAATGTTTTGTTTTGTTTTGTTCATGTTTTATCCTATAAGAAAAAAAAACATGTTTGGCCTGTTATGACCTATCTGCAAAATATTTACAGCTGGAAAATGTAATGTAAATGTATTCCGCAAGCGGTTTCGCTCTAGCTCTGTCAGAGTACGATCAACATCACGTGCCGGACTCTGGCCTGACTTACCTCGAACCGGCTCGAACCAGTAGAAGCCGCTCGAAAGCCTCGCCAAGCGCAAAGCTCCCATTGGCGAATCAAATCATTATAACATTTATAATTATAACTCAGCGTTGCGACTGGTGTTAAACGAATGTAAAATGAAATGATGAGATTCAAATTCGGTCAAATTTTGTGAAAAAACAATTAGTGAAAGTACAATTCTCAAAATGATACCAAACAGTTTTGGTTGGCATTTTTACGGTATGTGTTATGGTGTTGGTATTATTAATAATTTCGTTATTTTCATTTTCTTGGGCAAATGTCGGCGATGATAAAATATTTTCATAAGAGTTGGACGCTCTTATATTTAAATATATATAACATACATTTAAATATAAGGGCGCATTAGTGGCACTAAATAACTAGTGTCACGAGAAGTAGATTGTCGCGGCTTTAAGAAATATTTATGGAAAATGGCGCGCTTGTTTTGTTTTTTTTTCCGCGCGCTGCGCTAGCGATTCACAGAAATATATATCGTTCTTTTTAGAGATAAAAACTCTTTGCGGTGATTGAAAAAAAAAATGTAAAGTAAAAAACACGAGTGTTAAGCATCATTATGAACCATAAAACGGTGCAATAAGAGCCACAATACTTTTATTAACATTTTCTATGACTTCAAAGAATGTTCATATGACTCATATCATTAATTAAAACGCCATGTTAAAGTTATACCTATATTAAGGTAATGTTTGATTATGAGATAGACTAGAGTTATGTTAGTATTAAGTACCTAGTAAATAATTAATCAATAAATAACTAAGTAAGTATTAAGTCACCTAGTATGTAAGACGTTTCAAAGTGATCCTTGTGATTGTATTGAATAAAGTATCTTTTGACTTTGACTTTGACTTTAAGTTAGTATAGTTAGTTAGTATATCCTAATACCTACTTAAGGTATTTAAAGGCTTTAAAAAAAGGAGGGTACCTCCGGTTAAAAATGATGTCATTCGCATTTTAAAAAAACTTTAGCTGGCGAAATAGCAGTCAGGGCCATTATCATTTACAAACCATGTACAACTTAACAAGTCATTCGATTGAGTTGATGAGAGTTTTAAGGACTGCCTCATACCTCTGACTCTAAATATTCGAAACAAGGTAAACTTTACAATACTCGTAGATGGTTGTGTTATGTTATATTTCTCAAGGTTTACCTACCACGTTAGTTCTTATTCAATTTACATCACACTGATGACCGTGTTCCGTATACTTCAATACACTTCAATACAATCAATACAACGCAATGGGGACAATAGAGCTGAAGTAGCAGGTAAGCGCTCTATCAATTATATCTATCTATCAAACTGGAAAGTAAAAGTATCCTAAGAAAATGCATGATGCAAAATCAGACCAAATAAATATAAAGACACAGCGCCGCTTTCAACTAAAGTGAAGCCACCATTTAAATATTGTCGAAGGATGTCGAAGAGTTGTTATTTGTTAAATGTTTCCTTATGGATGTGTAAATTAATAAGATATTGTATTAGTATTATTTATTGGTTGATTCATAAACAAGGTTATAGTTTTATTTAAATAAATTGTAAATTTCAAATGTGTAAAATTATATTGCATGACTAATTTTACAAGCGCTATTTCTTGTAGAACATGTATAATAATATTACTAATAATATTATAAATAAATAAATAATATTATTAATAATATTGTTGACAGTAGAAATTTCAAATTTTTGTTCCAAACCTTAAAACATACTATTTATCTATACCTATAAAAGAGCTTAACCTGACTGACTGATTCATCATCGCCGAGCCTAAACCGCTGAAGCTAAAAAGCTGAAATTTAGAAGGTAGCTTCTTTTTACAGCAAAACCGCCCACTAAGGCGGGATTTTTTGAAATTGAACCCCTAAGAGGGTGAACAACGGTGAAAACGAATGAATGAAACTTTTTAACGCGTGGTGTGATTGGCTTGAAACCTGATATGAACAAATAAAATGTCAAATAAATGGATACGTGTTTCAGGATTTTTAACCCTTATAAAGGAGTAAAATGGGGTTTGAATGTTTGTATGGCAACTTTTTCATGAGTGTGATTGGTTTGAAACTTATCAATAAAATTTGGCAAGGAAATAAAAAACATCATGGGGAATGATTTTAGCTGCAATTCCTTTAAAAAAAATACGGTCGAAGTCGCGAGCAACAGCTAGTATATATAATAAAAAGGTATTATTTTGAGCAAAAAGCGAATCCGTGATCCATTCGTTTCTTGTACGGCTATTTTTACACGTCTTTACCTCACAGGAAGCCATCATGTTTTTTGTATGATGTTTACTAAACGACGACGTGACACGTACTTAAAGAGTAAGGTGCACTGCTTGGGTGTATTTGTGTGCATGTGTACGTTGTTTACACAAAGGAGCAATGTTTTGAGACTTTACTATGGTTTTTAGCGGTGTTCTCTCTATATATTTTAGTGGTCTGAGGATGCAAATTCACATGCCTACAAAATTATATGGTAAAATTAGCTTTTCTGTAGCGTGCGAGCTACTAAGTAGTAGAAGTAGTAAGTAGATACTTTAACTTATGAACTTAGCAGTAGGTATATAAGTTATTTAAATTAACCATCAGTGTAGTAGTCAATAAGAGGCCTTTTCGCTTTTTAAAAGCAGAATTCTTCTTTGAGGGTATGGGAGTTAGGTAGTCCGTGTTAAACATATTCTAATAAAATAAAATTAATTGTTTTTTCCTATATTATAAGAGCACTTGTGGTCTAGTGGTAGTGGCCGCACCATCCGATCCTAAGGTTGTGAGTTCGAATCCACTCGTGCGCCGATGGATTTTTCTCTTCGAAAAATGTATGTGCGCTATACCAGTACTCTCAATCGGTGATGGAAAAAATCGTGAGGAAACCGGCATGTCGAACCTATAAGTTCGGAGACATGTGCCAAGTGCACGAAAGGAGCCTCTGAGGCGCACTTTAATCCTTTCACCACACCTGTTCAAAATAACGAAACGAAACGATAAGAAAAATCATAATAATATATTTTTTTACATTTCTGTAATTAAATTATTTGTCATTTAAAGCGACTCCCTGATCTATCAAAAACTATCACACAATCTGAAAACTATCAGAAGAAATTCAAATAAGGAATTATGAAAAAAGTTTAACGGATAATGTTTTAATTAGCTTACTTTCCGCCTATTAGTGTAATTTTTAACGACACTAACTTTAGGATAAGATGATGATTATTAAGCATTATATTATTATTATTATATTACATTAATATATAATTAAATTATAAATCTTACAGTTACTTTAAAAACAATTTGAAACGAGAATGTAGGAGGCAAAATATGGAAAATACGTACCATATATCTTTTATAACAATTATTCTACTATACAGGCCCAGTCTGTGAAAACCAGCGTTGCCCTACGCCTAATGGCGCAGAGTAACAATAAGCTCAGATTGGTCCTACTTGGCATACCACACAGACCTCCTTGCACCTACCTTGTTTCTTAGCTATTTTGTATGTTAATTGTAACTCGTGTCTTTTTAACTTCAAAAAAAGGAGGTTTCTCAATTAGACCGTATATTTTTTTTATGTGTGTTCGCGGATAACTCCGTCGTTTATGAACCGATATTGATGATTCTTTTTTTGTTGGAAAGGAGATATCCCAGGGGTGGTACCATGATAAGGACACCAGGATCTAATGATGGCATCCCAGAGAAATCGAGGGGAACCTTCAAATATAGTAGTGGCGACTAGTGCGTTTGTTAATTATTTTCATTAAGTATTTTAAAGCACTACTATTTAAGACCTTTTTACTTTTTAGTTTCCTGTTAAAAGTTGGGTTTTTTTTTAGTTTTAGTAGTTTAGTTTAGTATTTTATTTTTGTACCTTAATGTGTGTCTGTGTAATCATTATATTAACGAGCTGATAGTCATTTAAATAACGTTTAAACAGAGACTCATTTTTTCCTTACAAAAGTTCATTTGCTAAGGGCACCGTCTTAAAGATTTATGTTTAAATGATTATGTTAATGGATTTAAGACCTATGAAAAGATGGTTAAACTGTGTAAAAGTTCATAAGTGTTATAGTGTAGAGACTGAGATGACGAATGCTAGAGGGGAGTGACAAAGAAAAACCTGTTGTGCAGATCCCACTTAGTGGAATAAGAACAGGAAAATATTATTGTATGCACCTACTTATTTATTATTTTAAACACAATAAACAAAATATATTCTTTATGTATATAATATTTACATACTCATTATATGTATATATAAATCTTCTTTATAATAATAAAATATTATATTATACTATCTTTATATTATATAAATCTTTGGCGCGCGTGTTTGTATGTAAATTCCTCCTAAACGGCTGGACCGATTTTGATGAAATTTTTTGTGTGTTCAAGTGGATTCGTAAATGGTAACTTACCTCTGTTCGAGGTAAGCACCAGCCTTTTAATCATTGGTCTTGTCCACGTCTCATGGGCCCATGGGCCCATGGGTCTAAAATGTCTACACCAAAAATAAAAACATACTAAATATACGATCAATAAAACACAAAATGTTAGTTAATTATTCAAATTTATTTTATCGCCTTCAAATTATGCTCCTTCAGAAACGATACACATACGCCAACGCATAATCCATTCATCAAAACATTTTTTAAACGCTTTTTCCGGAATTGAGTTCAGCTCTCGCGCGCTTTATGTTTTCTACCGAATGAAAACGGGTGCCACGAAGTGGTAGTTTGAATTTAGAAAAAGAAAGATGTCGGCTGGATTCATATCTGGTGAATAAGGTTGCTAAATTTCCTTTATTTACCGTTTGACCTTCCGGCGAGATTTCCGAATGCACATCAACGCGATAGTCAAAGAAAACAGTCAACATGACGTTAACTTTTGATCGACTTTGGCGTGGTTTTTTCGGTTTTAGTTCAGTTGGAAGGCGCAACTCCGAAGCTTGTTTGTATGTCAATCTCGTAAATACACTTCTCGTTATCAGTAACAATGCGTTTCATCTATGTTGGCTCGGAATTGTCTCGTTCTAGCATGTCCTCAGCAACTCTTATGCGATTAAGTTTTTGGAGGAAATTCAGGTCTTTTGGGACTAGCCGAGCGGCAACATGTTTCATACCCAAGTGATTATTTAAAACTAATGACCCGCCGCGGCTTTGCACGGGTGCATGCCGATGCTAAATATACTACAGAATGTATTTATATACAACGTTATCTAAGAGATAGACATGTACCATCGCGGACTTTTTTGTAGAACTTTTAAAGGTGTACAATACTGTAGTACACTATTTTGATCTGTCTCGTAGGGTTCAGCCAGCGTTTGCAATGTAAGCGCAAAAAAAGTGTTTATTTACGACATCACATGAGAAACCTCTAAAATTATCAGTGTTTTTCTACTATATTATGCATGTATTATACATATAAACCTTCCTCTTGAATCACTCTATCTATTAAAAAAACCGCATCAAAATCAGTTGCGTAGTTTTAAAGATCTAAGTATACAACGGGCCAGGCTGACAGCGGAAAGCGACTATGTTTTATACTATGTAATGATGATGGCACGGATCGACTTGTGAGACACAAAAAGTTCAGCGGCTATCTTTCTTAAACTTGAATAAGAATTTTCATTCACTATTTCCTTCATTTTTGCGATGTTAACTTCAGTTGAAGACGTTGATGGCCTACCAGAGGAAAGCAAATCTTCTATCACATCTCTACCTTTTGAACGATTTAGCACGTGTTTTTGATAAAGTCGATTGACCGTAAGCCTTCTGTAACATTTTCAGGGACTCAGAACACGAAATTCCATTGGTGATGCAAAATTAAAGACAAACTCTTTGTTCAATCTTTTTGTCCATTATGAAATTCGCAATACACAATACATAATATATAGTGTGTATTTAGTTATATCATATTATGATATAACTAAAAACAGCAATGTATTTAAACTAAATAACAGATGCGACTCAAACTCCGCGCCAAAATGGAAAACATTTGTGCCAATCTAACAAAAAAATATAAAAAAAACAATTTGGAACCATAAACAAATCATCCATTCCCGATACCTTTTTGACATAATGTATAACTATTGCCAATTTATACATATTTCTGCCTCTTGAGCCGCAGCAGCAGCGGCACCCATAACCCAGCGGCAAAAATAAAATATTTACAGTAATTACAGAAATGTACATAGATAGATAGATAGATAGATAACTCTTTATTGTTATACCACATATAAAAATACACAAACAATTATTTTTCAATAAAAGGCAATACAATGGGCGGCCTTATCGCTAACAGCGATCTCTGCCAGGCAACCTTTGGATGGATTGGACTATAAATAAACAGAGAAGGGGCATGGTGGTGTGGTGTTTCGGTAAATATACCTAATTCAATACTTACATAATCTTTAAATAAACTAAATATAATACTGATATAAATAAATACATATATACATACATATAGGTATAATAATAAACATATAAAATCATAAAATCATAGCTCAAAAGTAGGTATTATATAAAATATCAACAATATAGAAATGATTAGTATAACAGTACGACAAATAATGTTTCATGACCATATTCTTGAAGATGGGGAGAGACTTGGCCTTTCTAATATCTGCAGGCAACGCATTCCACAAGCGGACAGCCTGCACTGTAAGCGACTTCCCATAGAAGGTAGAGGAGTGAACAGGAATTTTAAGTTCATTGGTTTCTGAGGAGCGTAAGGATCGAGAGTTAGAGAGATAGAGAAATTCAAACCGTTCTTGAGATAAAAGGGAGTTGAAGAAGAGAACATAATATTATAGAGAAGATTGAGAATGTGAGCATTCCGGCGAAAACGGATTGGCAACCACTTGAGTTTATTGCGAAATTCAGAAATGTGGTCATATTTGCGCAAACCAAATATGAACCGTATACAGTAATTTTGGAGACGCTCAAACTTATAAAGTTGCTCTTCAGTGATGTCAATATAGCAGGCGTCAGCATAATCAAGGATTGGAAGAAGAAGGGATTGTGCAAGCGCAATTTTATTAGCGGTAGGGAGAAAATTCCGAAGCCTTCTGAGAGAGGCACCAGAAGCAAACACCTTCCGACTGACTTCAGCCAGGTGCGGTCGCAACGAAAGTTGCTTGTCTATGTGTACGCCTAAGTTTTTGACCGAGTCACTCAGCTGAATGCATTTTCCGTCGAAGATCACAGGAGGGAGATGAAACTAGTCAATTTTTGATATCATTCTGGAGCTGCCTATTACAATGATCTGCGTTTTATCAGGATTGACAGAGAGACCATACGATTTACTCCAGTTCAGAATGCAACGCAAATTATAAATCAATCGCCTCATGTAGCTTTGCTAAAGACGTGTGAGTATAGATTTGGAGATCGTCTGCATATAAGTGATAGGATGAAGAAAGATGTTGAGAGAGATTTATAAATGAGAGATTTATAAATATTGCAAAAATTAGTGGAGATAAAACGCCGCCCTGAGGAACACCAGCTTTAATATCACACCAGGATGAGTGTGACTCATCTATGCGAATACGCTGCCGGCGACCATGCAGGTAACTGTGAAACCACACAATTACCTCAGGAGATATGTTAAGAGAGCGTAAAATTCCTAGTAGGATATCAAAATCAACATTGTTAATGGCACTATTAAAATCAAGAAGTGATAGAATGGTGAGTTGTCCATCATCCATGGCCGTGACGTATGTCATCCGTGATTTTCACCAGGGCTGACACAGTGCTATGGCCGGGGCGGAAACCAGATATGAAGGGATTTAAGAGATTATTTATGGATAGGAAGGAACTAAGTTGTTGATGAACTAAACGTCCTAAAACTTTAGAGAGGAAAGGAAGAATGGAAATGGGGCGGTATTCATTAAAGGACGATGGATTTGCTTTTTTAGGAAGGGGAGTAATTTGGGCATCTTTCCACGCTGATGGAATTATGCCAGTAGTCAAGGATGCATTTAGTATATGTTGGATGACAGGAACGACTTCATCAATAATTGGGACAATCATGTTACGGCTTATACTATCACTTCCAATTGCATTCGAGGATATGGTCGTTACGCTCTTCTTAACATCACTTTCGGAAAATTGCGTAAAGTCAAAACTAGAGTAGTCAGGAATTAGAATACTAGAAAGAATATTTAAGGTTTAACTTTTAGTGTTACTATCACATAAAGTAGAAGAAGAAAAGTGCTTATTTAGAGCATCAATGTTTAAATCCTTGGGACAATTGTTTTGACGAGACTTTCCAATTCCTAATGACTTAAGAAACTTCCAAACTATGGCAGGATCTTGATTATCAATGGATTCGTGAATATACCGGCGTTGTGCGTCTCTACACACTCTATTACAGAGATTCCGACGATCTATATACTTTTCTTTATTAGCTGCAGATGGCCGTTTCTTGTATTTAGATTTTGCTATAAGTTTTTTTTGCATAGCTAATCGCAGTTCCTTCGTGATCCACGGTGCAGGGAGATGCTTCAACTTTATGGCTCTAACGAAAGCATGTATTTCATAAAGTTTGATCAGCGCACAGTTAAAGAGATCAACTTTGTCATCAAAAGAACTCGCATTGTTATGCTAGTCCAGTCCAAGTTCAGAGCATCTTTTCTCAAATTATCTATAAGTATTAATACTACCAAAATTGCGCTGCATCAAAATTTTGGGCTTGGATTTGGGCGGACGGACTTTATAAGATACAAAAATTAGGTTACAAAAACATAATAATATACAAAAATATAAAATACATTTAAAACAGTTGAGCTATCTAAGGACCTTTAAAACGATCTATAGATATATCAGTTGATCCAGATCACTACCAGAGAACAGCGTTCTCAAGACACTATTTAAAAAAAAAAACAAAGTTATCGTTTTTTTGGTTAAAATTTTTAAACTTAAAATAAAATATGCGGGGCAGTCTTTGGGGACTGCCAATATAAGTGAAAACTGAGTATTTTGTGAATTGTATCGTCGAGCAATTCACAATAATTACATACCATAATAACATAATAATACATAAACACAGTATATATGGAAAACATTCGGTGACGATGACGCGAGTTCCATGAATTTAGTTCACCCAATAAGTGCTCAACTATAGAAGTTTTCACAGCAAAAATATTAAGCTTAAAATTTTTGCTTTCAAAAGATTTTACTTACCTATATAATCAAACCAATAACATAAATTAGACAGACATGTTTTTGTTATTCTCTTAAAACTCTTATTGTTTACAGGCGCTGACAAACGAAAATTATGCGTTATAGAGCAAGCCAGAAGAATTTCTACATAACGATCAAAGTGCGACAGGTGGTCTCCTACAAGTCAAGTATCCGGTAGTTCACCGACACACCTCAACAATGGATGATAACAGGTAATGCTAAATTACAACTTTGTATTCATTGAACAGGCGAGATTTGGTAGGTGATATACTGTCGTATATCGTACTATATTGAGCCGGTCAACGCACTAACAGACTGTGCTAGACCAAGTACCGACCAGCTACTTCGAATCACTAAAGTACAATAAAACGTGTGCATCTTGGGACGTCCGACAGAATTGATAACTTAAACTAATCTAACTAGCGTGGGCTAGAGTGAATGAGGAGAAGCCTGCCTACCGCTGCCGTAAGCGTGAGAGAAAGGGAAGCCAGACAGACAGGAGCCGTAACGTGTTACGCAACGAAGAGGTTTACCCTCCCATAAGAAGACTGAAGAAAATATTATCACTTCAATAAATATTAATGGACAATGCACACAACACCATATAGCTCCAAACTAAGCAAAGTCAAAGTCAAAACATTCTTTATTTATTAAAATCACAAGGACCACTTTGAATGGTCTTCTTAAATGCTAGTGAAGCTAAATGCCGGTTCCTTCTAACCCCAGTTCCCTTGAACTGAATCCGGCTAGAAACTCGTGTGGTCTTAACACTTTTTGTATGACCCTTGCCAATTTTGTTACCGATGCCGAGTCGAGTTGTAGCAGATTCATCCCAAGCTTTTTAGTCTGTCATCTTATAATATGCTTTAAAAAACAGTTTCTATTTTATTAAGTTTTTAAATTTGCCAATCGACAAATCTAACACGTCGCTTAGGATCTTGTTATAGAAGCGTACACTTTGCCCTATAAAAGATTGCACGAAGCATCTCTTGTATTATGTTGACTAGTTGACTGATAGTATACCTAGGTATGTATTTTTTACCGACTTCAAAAAAATTAAGAGGTTCTTAATTTGGTTGTTTTTTTATGTTTGGTACCTCATAACTCCGTCATTTATGAACCGATTAAAAAAAACATTTTTTATGTGAAAGGATATACTTAACAATTGAAAATCCATAGAAAAATCAGTTCAGTAGTTCGGTTTGTAAATCAAAATAATCAAAAAGTATGTCATCCAAGTAAACAAAATTACGAATCTTGCTTTCCTGTGTCTTTCCAGTGGTGTGTACGAATTTCAAAAAATGATAGAGTACTAAAAAGCGAAAATTAAAAACGATTTTAACCGACTTCATAAAAGGAGGTTCTCTATTCGATTGTATTTTTTTATATTCAATGAAGTCGGTTTTATTTTTAGTTTTTAAAACGTAATTATTAAATCCATACCTACGAGTATGTGCCTTTACAACGCAATGAAGAAGGTTAGTATTAGTATCTTAACAATAATAATTACGTTTTAAAAACTAAAAAGACAACCGACTTCATGAATAAAAAGGTAAAATATCAAAATTTCGTTACAAGTGGATTACATATTTTTCCGTTTTTTTTTATTTAAAAACCTCACTACTGAACCGACTTATATGAAATTTATATCAGACAAATCGGGAAGTATATCCTTTCACATGAAAACAGATTTTTTCAAATCGGTTCATAAATGACGGAGTTATGAGGTAACAAACCAAAAAAAAACTGTCGAATTGAGATCCTCCTTTTTTGAAGTCGGTTGAAAAACCAGTGTTGACAAATATTTAAACTCTCTTCCACATATTCTAACTAAAATGATACGATAACATTCTTGAAGTCTTTATGATAAAGATCAAACAAAGTAAATGCGATATTGATTGCTTATCACCCTTAGGTATACCTATGCACCTAATCTTCTAGTTGTTATCTATAACAACATCTCTATGACATAATAATTCACTCGTGTTGAAGATACTTATATCGTGTATAATGCCTGTCTACCTGACATCTACCAGAAATGTTTTCAACTTATCAGGCCTCAACTTATTAATACCTAGGTACTAGTACTTGGATGACCGAGCTTCGCTCGGTATAAAACATGGATAAAACGTTTTCTAAAAATGAAACCTAGCTAGATCGATTTATCGCCCCCGAAACCTCCTGTATACTAAATTTCATAAAAATCGTTGGAGCCGTTTCCTAAATTCAGATTTTTACATACATATGTACAAGAATTGCTCGTTTAAAGGTATAGATAGTTAGATAAACTGAAATGAAATATGTTTATTTTGACATACACAAGCACACACAGATAAAAATGACATAGCATAGCAGGAAGTCAATCCAAAGACAACATAAATAAAAAAGTCCTTAAAGATTAGGAATACGTGTGTTTTTTTGACCCAGGAAAATCCTTTATGAATACCACCTGCCTTATGTGCGGCATACCAACTAAAAACCTGGGATGAGTCCCTCATCCACCTGAGTGGGACAAGATGGGGTCGCGCTAGCATTCACCATCTTGCCCCGGCGGTGGTTGTCCCTGAAAAGGGCTCTTTCTGCTACGGAGGGGTGATTTTGCGCACCACGAGGAGGTTACCCGACCCTCCCCATACGTGTACGTACCCTGCACTAACCCAGTCTGTGTTTGCCAAAAAGGCCCAGTCTCAGCTCTATTTTTATTGATATACATATATGTATAAGACAAAGTAGGTAATTACTTAATTTAGTAGGTAATTACAGAAATAGAACAGAACAATATACAATAAAATAAAATGTGAAACAGGTGCGTTATCTTAGGACCGTTTAAAACGATATATAGATAACTCATTTAATCCAGACGTCATTTTTATCCTACGTTCATTCATTCATCATCATTTTTATGACGTTCATAATTTTTCATCATTTTTATGACGTTCCCAAGACACTGACGGCATTGCCACGTTGATTGCAAATATTTAATTGCAAACAAAGTATGTTTTTTAATTAAAACACTCCCAACTTCCTGCACGGCCACAAAAAGAGGTTGAGTGGCAGACTTCTGTGTCATAAAGAATATGTTGGCCACGCGCAGTGAAGGTTCCCTATATCTGTTAGAATAAAAATGACTAGTCGTCATGATTCAGTGCTATTTTGATAGCAATTTCGTTTGGAGGTTTCATAAAACCGCTTTAACATTGCACGCAGTTAAAAACCATCCGTCATCCTCTTACTCGCCGGTATTGTCCCCGATTTGGATTGGGACTTGTTCAAGTCCCAATCCAAATCGGGAATTATCTTTCATAATAAATATTTTATAGATAATAAATAATATGGTCTTCAATATACAGGCTTGCCTAGTGTGAAGACCGCTAAAAGGTATATTTAAAATTCGAGCAGCATCAAAGTGCCTTTGAACATTGTACCTATATGCTATCATATGAATGCTGAAATAAATATTTTATCATTGTTCAAATTGATATTTCTTTATTATTATTTTTTGACCCGTGATCATGTGCGCGAAAGGAGCCTCAGAGGCGCACTTTAACCTTTTACCAAACTAGTTCAAAATAAGTAGTGGCACGATGAGAAGCATACAGTGATAGTTTTAAAAATAACACAGCTATAACTGACGACCTCTGTGACGC
The DNA here is from genome assembly GCA_948098915.1 of Lampropteryx suffumata. NCBI lineage: Eukaryota > Metazoa > Arthropoda > Insecta > Lepidoptera > Geometridae > Lampropteryx > Lampropteryx suffumata. The sequence continues at coordinate 13,342,636 of OX402561.1, forward strand.
AGTGGGCCGAGGCCCGCCTGAGATGTAAAAGCCTGCGGGTTCGATTCCCACCGCGGGACAAATGTTTGTATGATCTGCAAGTATTTATCTCGGGTCTGAGTGGTTCTTTGTATAATATGTATGTATTTACAAAAAATCTAAAGTATATAAGTAGTATTTCAGTCATGTGGTACGCATAACCCAAGCTCGGCTTACTTTGGGGCCAGATAATGTTTTGTGAAATGTCCGGCATAATTTTATTATTATAACTATATTTACAATGTACTTATGTATGAAGCTTTTTCACAGGTTTACGGTATCAACAGTAGATGGGGAGAAAAAGAATGGTATCCACATGGGAGCCAGTATCATCTCGCGGCCACTGCGCTCCTCAGCGGAGACCGTTGAGCGCGGGAACGGCATCGCCACCACCGTCGTCAGCTCCGTATCGCAGCCCGACACGTGGCTGCATGATGCCGGCTGGAGAAGAAAGCGATCCTTGGCGCAGCTGACGAGAGAAGCTCTGCCGCGGATGGAGAACTATAGGAATTCCAAGCGAGCCCTGAAACGCCCAAGTCTTGGAGAGCTCCACGGTGATCATCTCATAACAGAGGAGGTAAATTCAGTATGTCTTAAACCGGAGTAGTATACATTTTTACAAAGCAAATCTTTATATTAATAAATATTGGTGGACAATGCACACAACACCATCTAGCTCCAAACTAAGCATTGCCTGTATTATGGTGACCAGATGACTGATAGAATACTTATATTTTTAAATATTCATGATACTTTATAACACCTAGACACAGACCAAGCGTCTATGTTCATCACACAAATATTTATCCTGGGAGGGAATCGAACCCTCAACCTACATCGCAGAAGGCTACTACCAACTGAGCTGCCGGCCAGTTAGTAGCCAGTAAACAGCTTCTTGTTATCCATTATTACTCATACCATAGAATAGAGAATAGATTTTGTTGTCCATACATAGAAAGAAATTGTACCTAGTATAGGATAGCCAGAGACTAACGTACAGTCGAATATACTTACCTATTGGATGTGGAGGTCATCAGTTATGATAATGTATTTTTTTGTCCTCTCAAAACACGGTTATTATGCAAATCATATTGCAATTGGTCCTCTACATCGTTTCCTACGATTAAGGTATCGTTATGGACAGACACATTTTTTACTTGAATTTATTATGAAAATTATATAATGAAATTTATTACTTGAACTACCGTACACAATAACACAATAGGTTAATTTTTAATAATTTAATTAGTGTTTAGAAGTTCATTAATGACCTACCTACTATATGAGAAATAGATAATAATTCAAATCATGATAAGGAAACATTAGCTAATCGTAAAGCAAAGAGTTGAGTAGTCATGTAAAGTAGTTAACAATTCTAGGTAAATATAACTAGAAAACTCTCGTTTGATTGGCGGAATCAAATCATACCAGACCGTATTACCCACTGTAATACGAAGTCTATTAAGTTGTACGAAAACAGGTCTATAAACAACAGGATCAATAAAATGTTCAATATGATAAATAACAATTATCTTGTGATATGAAAACTCTAAGTATAAGTAAGAATCCGTCTTATTCACCACTAGCTGTTGCTAGCGACTTCGTCCGCATTTTTTTTGAAAGAAATTGTATCCTTAATCCTTCCCCAGGATGCAATTTATCTCCTTGTCAAATTTTATTGTTAATTTTCAACCAATCACACCCACAATTAAACAATTAAAAAGTTTCCATACAAACATTCACATCCCATTTAACTCCTTTATGAGAGATATTTTGAAAAATCCTGAAACACGTGTCCATTTATTTTGCATTTTTAGTATTCAAACTAAGTTTCTAATAAATTACACCACCCGTTAAAAAGTTCTCATACAAACTTTGACACCCCATTTTACCCCTTTGTCAGGCTTATTTTGAAAAATCCAGAAACACGTCTCCATTTATTTGGCATTTTATTTATTAATATCAAGTTTCAAGGAAATCGCACCACGCGTTAAAAAGTTTCATACATTCGTTTTCACCCCTTTTCACCCTCTTAAGGGTTGAATTTCAAAAAATCCTGCCTTAGTGGGTGGTTTTGCTGTAAAAGGAAGCTACCTTCAGCGGTTTAGGCTCTGCGATGAAGAATCAGTCAGTCAGGTTAAGCTCTTTTATAGTACACCATAAAAGTCATGGAGTTTGTTTGGATCCAGACTAAAACAACCTACCCTCGTTATAGTGCAAATAGTAAACGTGTCACGTAGCTCTAGGTATGACAAGTAACATCATAAATATTGTACCTTGGAAAACTTTTCCAACAATTCAATCTGCAAACACGTGGAAACAATATCCATTTGATGGAATATAGTCACAATGGTGTCGGTGTTAGAAATAAGCTAAACAAAGACCATGTCGTTGTCCATCACAACTTGCCAACAGAACACTAGCGGCTGTCAGTCAGGGTCTAGGTTATTCGCTACTGTTTGGATATTACACTACACGACACGATATCAATACGACACGTTTTGTTCAAAAAAATGTTTAAGGTAGTCTAGAATCTGAATATAGATGCACTAGATGATATTAATTTACCGAATTAGCCTGACAAACTTCGAATAAAATAATCGAAGCTGTTTTAAAAGACTTTTCTATCAGCGGAAACCTGTTATTGGCTTTCTGTTTTTATGTAATTATTAAAATCAAAGTCAAAGTCAAAAGATGATTTATTCTATACAATCACAAGGATCACTTTGAAACGTCTTGCATACTAGGTGAATTTAGGTGCCAATTCATCCTAACCCAAGCTCGAGAAGAATTGGCAAGAAACTCGTCTTGGTCCTAGCGCTTTTTTATATGCTTTTTTAGATGATTTATATGATGAGTTAAACGTGTATAGCTGTTGGTTTCCAAACCAAAGTCACCGACGTAGCGCTCAAAATTTGCAAGTTGAAGTGGCAATAGGCAGGCCATATAGCTCGCAGAACTGATAACCGCTGGGGAGTAAAAGTTCTCGAATGGCGACCAAGGACAGGAAAACGAAGAGTAGGACGACCCCCCACCCGATGGACTGACGACATTGTAAAGATCGCAGGAAGTCGGTGGATGGAGAGGGCTCGAAATCGTTCTTCCTGGAAATCTATTGGGGAGGCCTATGTCCAGCAGTGGACTTCATAGAGGCTGTGATGATGATGATGATGAGCTGGTTTTCCTTAAAAATAAATAAATTAAAAGGTGCAATAGCCTGTTGACTCAGTGCTTCCATAGTTGATTAAGTCTTCCTAAACTGTTTAGAACATGTAAAATAAAGATATTTATAAAAAAAAACGAAGCTGCTACCACTACGTTAGGCTATTCCATTTGTTTTTATACTATTTATTACACTACTAAATTACTATCTAACTATAATAATTTATAAATGCGAAAGTAACTCTGTATGTTTGTCAATTTGTTACTTTTCACGCCTAAACCGCTAACGCATTTTGATGAATTTTGGTATAGAGATATATGGGACTTTGGAGAAGGACCTAGGCTACTATTTATGTAGGTACCACGCGTGCGAAGCTGAAGGCAGCAGCTAGTTTGTTATAAATTACTTACTTTTTGTATACACTATATACTATTTGTTACACAAGATTAGGTCTTTCTTTAAAGAGAATGAATAAGTTACATTCGCTAAACTTTACCTAAAATTTCCGAAAAAGTCGGAAAATGTAAATTTTAACGTGTACCTATTGGTTACGGAATCATTTGCATTGCATTGCGTTTATGATGACACTACCGAGATAATAAAGCATGTTTGTATGTCAGGTCTTATCTCTACTATTTACTTAGATAATCCTGTCTTTGCACTGAAGTATTCATTGTTTCAGGACGAGAAAGAGCAAAGGCAGAGAGACGCGAAGTCCCCGACTCCTGCTGCTGGAATAAAGTTAGGATGGATTCAGGTTAGTCAAATCATGAAAATTTTATATATCCGTGACTCTGTTGATTCTTTGGATAAGTTAATATTTCGAACAATACTAACAATCTTATTGTGCTTAGGAATACCGATGTCCCAACTGCATAAGAGTAATATTTAAGACTTAAAAATAAATAACGCTGGACATTACAAACAAGCATCATCTGGCCTCAAAGTAAGCAAAGCTTGTGTTATGGGTGCCACATGACTGACATACTACTTATAAACTTTTGTTTAATACATACATAATATTATACATAGAAACAACAGATAGACCCGTGACAAGAATATGATAAGCTTGTAATTTTTTTTTTGTATTAAATCAGGATTTTCTGGAGTTTTATTCAGCATCAATTTACATAGCGACTAAGATGAGCACGTAATTAAAGCCACAGCTACACGTAAATCACACGTCATTTTACTAAATTTAAAAAGTGTAATTTAAAAATGTTACTAATTCAGTCTGAATTTCAAGCAAATAAAACAAGATCTTTCATATCTAAGTAATATTATATTACATAAGTATACGGTATACTTATGTAAAATTATATTACTTCGGACAAACATAGGTACTTTCAGTGTTTTATTTCTGAAAGCAATAATCACTACACATTTCGGAGAGAGAATGCGGACGCAAACATACCTCCCCTTAAAACTGTGTAATTTTTCAGGGTGTACTTATACCATGTCTTCTCAACATTTGGGGGGTGATGCTCTTCCTCCGAATATCCTGGGTGGTCTCCCAAGCAGGGGTAGGGCTGACCCTGGTCATCATCGGTATCTCAGCCATCGTTTGCGTCATCACAACACTCTCTATGAGCGCTATTTGTACTAATGGAGAAGTCAAAGGAGGTAAATATAAATAAGCTTGTTCTGAAAATTTACTGAAAGAAAGAAATGAAAGATAAAAATATATTGAATAAAAAACGTAAGGGCCATTTTGAATTTTATTCTTAAATATTAGAGGAATCTCGGTTCCTCTAATCCCCAGATACAAGAAGATTCCAGCAAGAAACTCGTCTGGTCTTAACGCTTTTTTGTATGATCCTATTTACTCATACAAAAAATTTTGATACTAATTTTATTACGGATGCTGATTCGAGTTGGAGCAGCTTCGTCCTAAGCTTTCTTGTCATCTATATAATCTGATATTTTATAACATGCTTTATGAGACAGTTTTTTTACGTTAATTACGTTCTTTCATTTGCCGATCGACAAATCAAAAGAGACAAAGAGACTTTCTGGATCACCATCTGAGCAGGATTTGGGTCCCTTTTACAAGCTTCTTTTTATATCAGCGAATAAATAACCTAAACTGTCACATGTACATTATTATGTACATAACATACATAACTAACATTGAAGTTCAAACGACTGCACGACTGTACTTAGTCATTTTTAATGTGCATAAGTGATTTTGGATTACATAGACCTGACGAGGTCATAAAGCGGTAGCGCAAATAATGACCCCATCACATGATAACACTAAAACTACCTACCAGTTTATGTTAGTAAGTACCTTACAGATGATTGGATGATAAATTATGGCGGTAATAACCCACAACAAAAGGCGAGATATGATCTAGGTTTTATTGTATAGCTAGAACCTAACTTAACCGTGTAGATAGATGCTGTCAACGATAAACATGCTCGCAACTGGTTTTGACTGGCTTGTCAGCTCAGTTAATCGTAGCTCTGCCTTCTGCGCTGTAGGTTGAGGGTTCGATTCCCTCCCAGGATAAATATTTGTGTGATGAACACAGGTGTTTGTTTTGTACCAGACACAGTGTTATAAATTATAACAAGTATGTATTTAAAAATATATAAGTATTCTATCTTGCATCTGGTTACCATAATACAAGCTATGTTTAGTTTGCGGCTAGACGGTGTTTTGTGCATTGTCCGTCAATATAAAATTCATGGCCTGTCAGCTAAATTGGTAAGAAATAAAAAAATATTTTGACAAAACACTGTAAACCGGCTTCTTAACATTGAACATTAAAACCTGTGATATCAAATAACCAATATAATTTCCAACTTTAATTAAGATACATTGAATTTTTATCATCGATGCGTTCCGTCCTTACCTTCACGGTCAAGGTCAAGTCCATAATCTGATCAACTGACACATTCCTATTATCGAAATAATAGGAATGTGTTCCTATTGTCAAACCAGTTGACCACTGAATGTTATAGACTATACTTATAGGTATTCCCTTACTATATTTATCAAATTAATTACTAATTTGCGATATTCTCATGCGTTGAGATGTTTCGGAGTTTTTAACCATCAGAATTGAGAAGATTCGTCTTTTTTGAAGCCGTTTAAAAATGTATAAATAATGCACATTTCACACGGCATCATCTAGCCCCAAAAGTAGGAGAACTTGTATTATGGGATCCGCATAACTAATCAAACCTGCAACCTTCTGCGTCACGTGTGCGCGTTCGCCCACTGCGCCACATAGGTGCCAAGAGGTATTAATTTACCTTCTGCGCTGTAAGTTGGGGGTTCGTCCGCGGACAAACATTTGTGTAATTAACATAAGTATTTGTTTTATGTCTGGGTGTTCTGAAGTATAATGATACTTAAAATGTTATGTTAGTATGTATTTAAAATGTTATAAGAATTGTATTAGTTATATACCATAAAACTAATACAATTTTTGAACAATTCAAACAATTCTTAATCATTATAATCACAATCGTCCTATCCTTAGTTTAAGGCTTGTTGTCTGCATTGTCTACCAACACGTATATATTGTCTACCAACACGTATATATTGTCTACCAACACGTATATATTGTCTACCATCACGTATATGTTTATGTAAGCTTAGTGGTAGTTACTTAGATTTTTGATCAGGTTTAAGGGGTCAGTTAGAGGGAAACATTAGTTACGTTTAGCACATGCCCATCTAGATTAGTTAGCTTTTGTAGACTTCTGCCGCGGGACAAATGTTAAATTGATGGACAAGTATTTGCGAGACAATTACTTGCAGATCTTACAAACATCACGACTTAGCAGTTTTTTAAATGTTAATATGTGTATATGTATTAACAAAATAAGAGGTATATACAAGTGGTATATCAGTCATGTGGTTCCCATAACACAAGCTCTTTGTTGCTGGATGCTGTGTAAAATGTCAGGCATTTATTTTTACTAGTGGTCGCCCACTGGTCGAAAATCGACCATAATTAATTAATAATTAATGTATTTTTAATCATAATTAAAAAAAAAAATAGCATTCTGTACTATAAGTGTGCGATATATAAACTATAAGTGTGCGAAATTTCATCTCCGTCCGCGCAATTTTCGGAAATATTGCACAAAGTTTTTGCTTCACGTATTATATATAGGTAGATTATTTTCGTACGTGCCAGGTCGCAAGTTGGCACGTTGCTCCTTTTAGAAATACTAACCAATGATAAACACTTTCAAATTTTTCGAATTCTTGGTTTTAAGGTGTGCCGTTTCTTCATAATGTTTTCCATTACCGTTTGAGAGTACCTACTGGTATTGCGCACATACATTTTTGAAACGAACAATTTATTAGTACGGTTTTAACCCATTTACGGTTAAAACCCATTTACGGAACGCAGTTTCTACCTACTATACAACACAACACAAACACAACACCGTTTTGTTAGATAGCAGCTTATTTTGTACAGAGCCGAAACATAGCACTGACGGTTGATGATTATGTTGTTTTTTCCCCCGGATTAGTTAAAATTTCGTAAAATACCAAGTGACAAGATTGATTGATTTGATTGACCATTGAATAGTTTAAGTTAAAGGAAGTTTAAAGCTTACATAAAGGATAGTTTTATGACGAAAGCGTATTCGTTTTTCGTAGTTAAGGTAGTTGTAAGATGGATCATGCAAAAAAGCGCAAGGACCAGTTCTTCTCGAGCTTGGGTTAGTAGGAATTGACACCTAAATTCACCTAGTATGTAAGACGTTTCAAAGTGATCCTTGTGATTGTATTGAATAAAATATCTTTTGACTTTGACTTTGAGTTATATATTTTTAAACACAAACTACACCTATGTTCATCACACAAATGTTTATCCTGGGAGGGAATTGAACTCTCAATCTACAGCGGAGAAGGTTATTACCAACTAGCAGGCCAGTCAAACGAATCAGAACGATCTTTATTTTACCTATCATTATCATCATGTGCTCTCTCGTCTCTCATCCCACTACTGGGCATAGGCCTCTCTCCTTAGTTGTACCTTTCACCTCGGTCTTGCGCCAATATAACCCATGCGCCATATACCCCAAGACCTGCGACTTTTAAATATGTCCTCGACTATCTTACCGGCGGAAGATTTTTTCCAAACCAAAGTACAAATTAGATTCAGGTTTTGAATAACATTTTTAAAATAAGATAGAATTTACGTTTTGTTCTTCAACTGAATTGAATTTTGTTATTTTATTATTTTATTTAAATTTTTTAATTTTTAAAAATTTTTTTTTTTTAAATTTTTATAATTTTTTTAATTTTATTTTTTGTTCTTCAACTGCGGATATTCCGCAGTTAAATCAATACCCTTTTACATGGTGAATAATTACGTTTTAAAAACTAAAAATAAAACCGACTTCATTGAATGAAATTTGAGCCCATAAACATACACACGAATTGAGACCCTCCTTTAACACCACTGGAAAGTCACAAGAAAGCGTATTTATTCCAGCTATTTTGTTTTTAAAAACCAAACTGAACCAAACTGAACTGAACCGATTTTGATGAAATTTCTATGGGGCCAATCGGGAAATATATCACATAAAAAAAAACAAATGTAAACAATGATAGAATTTTAAATGTGAGTTAACAAACATAAAAAATACAACCAAATTACCTCCTCCTTTTTTAAAGTCGGTTAATAAAATGTATAAAACCACGACAACTTAGTAAATTTAAGTGTCATTTAAAAATGTTACATTAATTCGCATTTTGATGTAAACAAAAAAATAATAATAATGAATGCTGGACATTTCACACATCATCTGGCCCCTAAGTAAGCAGAGCTTGTGTTATGGGTACCACATGACTGATATACTACTTATATACCTTTTTTTTTGTAAATACATACATAGGTATAATAAAGATACCGCCAAACCTGCGCATCAGTAACGCTGGCAGCGGCACGCGATGCGGGAGCGTCTGCAATGTAATGTACAACGTAGTCGCGTAGGTGTACAAAGCGTTATAGATAAGGTATGGGTAGCGTCCGCCGCGCTCTAGACGCTCCCGCTTTGCTGTCGTTTTGGTCGCGCAAGTGTGGGTCAAGCTTTATAGTTAGTCTGGCAAAACGACAGAAACAGGGTCATTATAGGCTCAGCTCGCCGAACGGTTTATTTCGGGTCATTTAGATTCATAGGTTGTATTCGAAAGATACTGAACAGATGGACTGGATAGCATAGCGTATCCACTCCTTTACATGTTGAACGAGATCTGGTTTCACGCAATACAGTGATAGTAGTACATCGTAAAACAGATGGACCTACTTTTTGCCGGACTTGTTTTACGAGCTTGTGACGTAGCCCCACAGTCAATAATATCAGAAAAGTCAAATGAATGAATTATTACTTCGTAACGTATCATAGAAACAAACAGCAGCACTCGACGAGCGAGTTTTATGGTTCTTCCGAAGGTACGGACCAACTATGGCAAACAAATTGTACACACCGTAATTGTCATGCATATAAGAAGTGTATAATTTTGTCACTAATAATGTTGTATAATGTTAATATGTATAATATGTGTGTGCTTAAATAAATAAATAAATAAACAACATTTGACATTTGAGCTCATAAAAATATAAAAAAAATCATTTTTTTTTAACCAACTTCGAAAAAAGGAGGAGGTTTTTTTAGAAGTCGGTAATTTTTTTTTATTTTACACTTTTCAGTACCTTAATAACCTCAGCAAAATATCGAAATTTCGTTAACTTGAATGATATATTTACTTATTCCAGCTATTTTGTTTTAAAAACCAAACAACTGAACTGATTTTGATAAAATTGCTATTTGACCGGAGTTTGTCGTTTCGTATGACAAAAATATGACAAATCGATACATAGATGACGAAGTTATGAGTATAAGTTATGAGACATAAAAAAATACAACCGAATAAACCGAAAAACAAACCAAAACTTCCTCCTATTTTTGAAGTCGATAAAAAATATAATCTCGCTTATTGCAATTAAATAAAAACTATTGCACTATGTGTTTGAATATTACTTTTAAAAGAATCTTAACAAAATCTCTGGTAAATTTTTTACACTACCTAACCTTCTTAAAATGATCCTAATAATAATCCAAACCACTAAGTATAAGAACAAGAGTTTATTCAATAACAATTTTTACATTGTGTCTGAAATACTTAAGCCTAAAAACATAATAATAATATAAAAGAGCATTATGTATGTCGAATATGTAATTACATATAATAATTTTTTTCTTAATTCAAAGTCATCAACTGTATAGAAGCACCCCAGCAAAAGCTTTATCAATGCAGACTTAAATTTAGTGGGACTTTCTATGATTTTCATAGCCACAGGAAGAGAATTGTACAGTGTAACGGCCTGATATCTACAACCATGCCATGCAATATTTAACTTCGGACCCAGTGGGGTCGCAAGATTTATCTCTTTGTTCTCGTGTTTCATACTTTGACGGATGTCTATCATCCTACTGTTTAGCTAAATCTACCTACATATTGACTCGGACGACGCGACGTATACCTTTATTGTTTACTAGCTGTCCGCACGCAGCTTCGCCTGTGTTGAAGATTTTTCCCGGGACAAACCAATTTTCCCGGGATAAAAAGTAGCCTATGTCACCCGGGGGTAGTGTAGCTTTCCAACGGTAAAAGAATTTTTCAAATCGGTCCAGTATGTTTCGGAGCCTATTCAATACAAACAACGTCTTCAAAATCTATCAGTTTACCAAATTTCCAGATCCGTTTAGCCATTTAGCCGTGAAAAGGTAACATACATACAGACAGAAAGACGGACAGAGACACCTTTGAAATTATTTATTTTTATGAATTATTCTAAGTCAAATTAGATAGGTAGATGGATAAGTAACTCTTTCTTGCTATACCACACAGAAAAATACAAAATAATTATTTTACAATAAAAGGCAATACCATTATCGCGGCCTTATCGCTAACAGCGATCTCTGCCACGCAACCTTTGGATGAATTGGACTATAAATAGAGAGAAGGGTTTTTGTTGGTGTGGTGTTAATATATAATTCTATACCTACATATTTTTTATTTTATTTTAATAAATGTCTGTGAACTCAAAGTCAAAGTCAAAAGATACTTTATTCAATACAATCACAGGGATCACTTTGAAACGTCTTTCATACTAGGTGAATTTAGTACCAATTCCTCCTAACTCAAGCTCGAACCGGCAAGAAACTCGTCCTGCTCCTAGGGCTTTTTTGCATGATCCATCTCAGTAAAAACGAATACAACAAGACCGTTAATACATATCAAATGTGACGATTAACTGTCTGAGGGCAGAGCGTCATGAGACTCTGCTATATTATCAATAATATAGTAAATTATATTATAATACGCTTTCTTGAAAAGACTACCCTTTATGTACCTATGCTTTAAATTTCTTAATAGATAGTTTAGTTGCACCTTGTAACTGATCTAATTCTCTCCGTTTATCCCTGTAGTGGCATTGTACTAACTAGGTAGTAGATATATATTTTATTTATATGTTCATCTGTTTACTATTCCACAACTACTCGGTATTCTTCTTCGGATCGAACCAGTGTGCTGAAAGGATTAAAGTGCGCTTTAGAGGCTCCTTTCGTGAACTTAGTAAGTCTTCAAACTTTAGAGGCTCCTTTCGTGAACTTAGTAAGTCTTCAAACTTTAGAGGCTCCATTCGTGAACTTAGCACGTCTTCAAACTTTAGAGGGTCCTTTCGTGAACTTAGCACGTCTTCAAACTTTAGAGGGTCCTTTCGTGAACTTAGCACGTCTTCAAACTTTAGAGGCTCCTTTCGTGAACTTAGCACGTCTTCAAACTTTAGAGGCTCCTTTCATGAACTTAGCACGGCTCCAAACTTTAGAGGCTCCTTTCGTGAACTTAGCACGGCTTCAAACTTTAGAGGCTCCTTTCGTGAACTTAGCACGTCTTCAAACTTTTCCACGAAACTTTTGCACAAACATCTTCACGATGTATTGCTCCACCGTTTGAAAGCGCCGATAAAGGTACATAGGTACATTTATCTACGAGTATCATAAACATAATTACGTTTTAAAAACTAAAAAGACAACCGACTTCATGTATATAAAAGCAAAATATCAAAATTTAGTTTCATCCAAGTGGATGACATATTTTTTTCAGTTTTTTTTATTCAAAAACCGACACTGAACCGATTTTTATGAAATTTATATGAGACCAATCGGAAAGTATAGCCTTTCACATGAAATCATAATTTTTCAAATCGGTTTCTAAATGACGGAGTTATAAGGTAACAATCATAAAAAAACAGTCGAGTTGAGAACCTCTTCCTTTTTTAAAGTCGGTTGAAAATAATCCATTGGCGCATGACAGGATTTCAGTCCACAGTATTTACGTAACACGATAAATTGCAGGTGGAATATACTACATCATATCCAGATCTCTGGGTCCCGAGTTTGGGGCCTCGGTCGGGATCATATTCGCGTTCGCCAACGCCGTAGCAGCCAGTATGAACACCATTGGCTTCTGCGACTCGTTGAACGATCTGCTGAAGAATCATAATATGAAGATCATTGATGGGGGCCTGAACGATGTGAGGATTGTTGGAGCTATTGCGTTGGTTGTTATGTGCATAGTTTGCGCTGTTGGCATGGATTGGGAAAGCAAAGCTCAGGTATGTTTTTATAACTCTTATTTCTATATATTTCACTAGGTACATACTTTATGTAACTTTATATAACTGACTGGCCTCACAGCTCTGGTGGTTGTAGCAGTGCCTTCTGCGCTGTAGGTTCTCCCAGGACAAACATATGTATGATGAAGATAGATGTTTGTTCTGTGTCCAGGTGTCATCCTCTTCTTATCGTATCACTAGTTATTTCTAACCAGTGTGGTGAAAGGCGTTAGGTGTTGTTGATGGTGTTGTTGATGTTGATGTTGATGATGTTTGAATATGGATTTAGAAATATATAAGTATTCTTACAGTCATATGGTTCTCATACTACAAGCTATGGCGACCTCTGTGGCGCAGTCGGCTAAGGTCCGGCTGAGACGCAGAAGGTTGCGGGTTCGATTCCCGCCGCGGGACAAATGTTTGTACGATCTGCAAGTATTTGTCTCGGGTCTGGGTGTTTCTATGTATAATAAGTATGTATTTACTAATAAAATAAAGTATATAAGTAGTATAAAAGTTACGTGGCACCCATGACACAACCTCTGCTTACTTTGGGGCCAGATGAAGTTGTGTGAAATGTCCGGACTTATTTATTTATTTATGCTTAGTTTGGCTATGCTTAGCGGGTAGTTTTTCTAGTCGTTAAACAATACCTACAAGCAACTAACAGATGGATCATAGCGAAATCTTTTTCCACTCGCTTTGGAACGGATTCTCGATTGTATTCGTACTCATACTTAGGATAGTGCTTATGATTTCGAAATTAAATTTAACTAGTTTCATTGGTAAAGTCGTCATGTTCAGTTGCGCTATTTGATCGAGACGTACCAACATACTCGGCCAACAATAGAAATCCGAGATTACTGAAATGATTTATGATCTGCCAACGGAAATCTTTGCGCACCAAGTTGCACACATCATTTCTATTTTCAGCATTAGGTACATGAACAAAAAAAATATCAAAGGTACAAAATAAACTAAAAAAACGTCACACCAGTACCTACTTCTTCTTGGTCGTTACACTCTTGACAGAGTGGTCGTGGTCGTCACTTCAGGGGGCTGTTGTGGCTCGCTTGACAATTCTACGCCATTCATCTCGCATAGCAGCCTTCCTGGTGCATTCGTGCAATGGAGCATCCAAAGCGGTCTTAATTTGGTCAGTCCATCTCATGGGCCATCATGACCTACTTAGATATATTCAAAATAAGTTCTGAACTGCCCTGAGGGCTGATTGTGAGTTTTTGACAAGCTCTCAATATAAGAGAATGTGACACGAGCTTCAAACGTTGGAAACGTTTTTAAATGTTTTTAAGTTCTACTAGTGCGCTAAATTGCATAATCTCACATTGCACTCACAAATATCGAAAAAATCTTACCATGTAGGTAATTAACAAAGCGATTGCTGCAGTTTTGAAAGAGCAACGTGCAAAAAATACGTGTAATAAACTCTTTCAGTATTTGAGCAAAAGAAATGATAAAGGAAACAATTATTTGACGTGATTACGTCTTATAAATTGATGAACGCCGGCTGCCGAGCGTGCATGCGAGAGCGCGGAACAAGCGTTAGAGAGGCACGATTGTCCTAAGCGTTCGGCTTGCGACGCATTAAAACATAGGTTAAAAGTATGAAATTTTTCATCAATGTTTTCTTATGACGTTATTATGTAAAATTATCGTCCGTAAACCGACTTTACAGACAAACATTTATTTGACGTGATAACGTCTTATAAATCGATGAAAACCGGCTGCACGCATAAAAAGTTGTCACGTTCCGCCTGAGCCGAGGGTGCAAGCGAGAGCGCGGAACAAGCGATAGAGAGACATGATCGGCCTAAGCGTTCGGCTTGTGACGCATGTTAATAGGTTAAAAGTATGTAATTTTTCATCAATGTTTTCTTATGACGTTATCACGTAAAATTATCGTCCGTAAACTGACTTTACAGACAACATTTTTTTTTTCATAATAACTTTATTCGTTGTGTATCCTTCGTATACATGTACGAGTAGGCACATTCCTAATAAAAAGTAATTGTAAGTAATTCGACGACTCCGCGTACAAACGAGCTTCGGGGGTTCAGTCAGCCCTAATTGACATTACGCTGAGTGCAAATAAAGTCCTTCAACCAGCCGCGAATCAATAAGAAACTCATTTGCGACTGACATACATGCCATGAGAAAATTGGATAAAACGGTCGGTGGCGAATAGATCATCTTGTTGGTGACATCATATCGCTATATTATTTTCACTTATAAATTCTAACTAAGTAGAGCTAGGAAAAGTCATTTCGAAGCTTTTTAGGTCACAGCCTATGTATTGTTTGAAAATAACTAAGAAAATATAATTACAGCAAGTTTTTATTTGATATATAAATAAATAATGCCGGAACTCACAGCATCATCTGGCCCCAAAGAAAGCAGAGCTTATGTTATGGGTACTACATGACTGATATACTAATACTTTTTTTTGTTAATGCATACCTACATATTATACATAGAAACACCCAGAACCGAGACTAGTTCTTGCAGATTAACTAACAGTTGTCCCGCGGCATGAATAAACAACCCGCATCCTTCTACGTCTACGCCGGGCCTTGGCCCACTGCACCACAGAGGTCGTCAAATCTTTATATTACTTAGTATCATTCAGTCGTAAACAATGATGACGCAGTTGATACTATACATTTTGATAAATACGGGCTTTGCTCACGTATTATTTTGTCGATGGAGGCACCGACACTGTTTCGATTCATCTAGAGAATCTTCATCAGGGTGAGTTTCATCCGCGGTCCGCTCGTTGCCGCTCGAGTTCACGTTTCGCACTGAGTTCTAGATGAATCGAAACAGTGTCGGTGCCTCCATCGACAAAATAATACGTGAGTAAAGCCCGTGTTTATCAAAATGTATAGTACAACTCACGAAAGTTTTAAAAGTGAAGCAGTTGATACCGCCCAAAAGTCTACAATATGATCTTTATACATGTGTAAGTGCACGTTTAGCCATGAACTTTGAAAACGATATATCATTTTCTAACAACGTCATTGTGTATATGGCAATAGAGACCTGTCTCGCGCCAATGAGCTTCGATTTGAAATAGCTTTATCGGTTTTAGGTACACAAGTACCTAGGTAACTTCCTACTCGTGTAGCTGTCATGCGTGACACACTATTGATGTGCACGGGAACATGCGACTGTTAATTACATTAATATCTAATATAGTAAAAGCTTCGCAGTGGAACTCTCCGCAAATTAGTGCCTACTATTCGGCTCGTTTATCATTTTCCCTTTTTACTAAATTACTCCTCCATGTCGTTCAAATAAACGTTAGAATATGATGGATACGTTTTCCTTTGCCGATGCTATTCCACCTTATATCTTTTTAACGAACGTTCTGTTAAATTCAAATTCAAATCCTTTTTTTTCGGAGAACTTAGATCCATAGAGGTTAGTAGCACATACACATAGAACAAAAGGGAATTAGTAAAATAAAAATAAAAAAACGAGACCATTTTTTCGAAAAAGGTTAAAAATCGCATCACCTTTTATTCAAATTCAGATTACTTTGCAATGACGAAGGTATTCCGAGTTCTACATAAAAGTTTAATGTTTGTAATGTAAAGATAAAAACTCTGTTAACAGAATGTTCTGGTAGCCATCATTGTGGGAGCTATGGTCGACTTCGTGGTGGGTACTGCAATGGGACCGAAGAACAATACTGAAATTGCTCAAGGATTCGTTGGATGGAGTAGTAAGTTCTAACCTTGTAGTAAGTAGTAAATTCTACCTGCCTAAGTACTAAACTAGAAAGCTGATAACTTTACCAACTGGCTTTTCTTTTAAATATTTAAAATTATAGGTATACCTTTGTAGATTTTACTTAAATAATTTCTTAGAACTTAACTTATCCATATATTTGAATTCGATACTTTCGGTCTTTCTTCTAGCAACAACGCTGTCACAGAACTTTAAGTCGGATTTCCGGTTCAGTGAAAAGGTGAACCAGGATTTTTTCAGCGTGTTTGCCATTTTCTTCCCTTCCGTGACCGGCATCCAGGCGGGTGCCAATATATCTGGAGATCTGAAGGTTAGTGGACATTACTCTTACCTTCGCCACTCGTACAACACGTGCCCGGTTCCAGGGCCGCTGTGGTTGACATGACGTTACACATTCGTTACACGCAGGTTGACGTCATATTTATTGAAATGACGTATTTGAAAAACACAGGCAATACCACAATACCACACAAATACCTCGTTGAATAATGAGAATAGTATATATCTATCTATCTACCTATCTATTACAATACGATCGTTTGATCGACATGTTACGACATGAAAATAATGCCTAATGCCTATTGTCATTTTGTATTCACATGCATCAAAATATGACGACCTCTTTTGTGCAGTAGGCCAAGGCCCGTCTGAGACTCAGAAGGTTGCGTGTTCGATTTCCGCCGCGGGTAAAAAAAAATGTATACTCTTGTACACTGTGCTTTCTTTTGCATGACTGATGTCATGTGGTACTTTACTTTGAGGTCAGATTTTGCTGTGTGAAACGACCGGCATTATTATTTATTTATTTGTTTATGTATTCGTAACTTTCCTGTTTTGACATCACGCAGTACACGGATGTCATAGGGTGACAACATACAATCTAATTGGGAGATATTCTACAAACAAATTCAATGAAACACTACATCCAATAGAATCAATGAATTTGACCCTTGAATTGGCCAAAGCCATCATTTTGCCAACGGACACCGATCGATTGAACCCAATTAAACTGACCACTGGTGGCTGTTGTGAGTCATCGGCTATTTACAACTCTCTATTTACAAACGGACTGAAACCAGATGCAATTGAGCCGTGTATATCGTATTTCGTTCTTAGAACTTGAATGTTTGAATTATAACTGTCGTAAAGACTGATTGATAGATTGGCCGCAATACGCTTTGCTGCAAGCACAATCATTAAGGGCATGTTGAATCGAGTAAAACATTACAGGACCCCGCGTCAGCTATTCCCAAAGGAACACTCCTTGCTTTACTTATCTCCATGGTGAGCTATGCTGTGATGGTCCTCATTGCTGGTGGCGGCGCTCTTAGGGACGCCAGCGGCAACTTAACTGACCTGGTGTTAGTCAACGGAACCGTCACCAACTTCTCGTCGTTGGGAGACTGTGTTTTTGACAACAGCCCTTGCCAATATGGACTGCATAATAGTTATTCGGTAAGCAATGCAAAATCTATTTTTGAATGGCTTCAATCGTTATGTAGGATATGTATTGTGTTCATCTTTTATGTTTAATTTATTTACAGTAATAGTTACAGAAATGTACAGTATAATATAAAATACAAGTGAAACAGACCGTTTCAAATGATCTATAGACAGCTTAACTGATCCAGATCACTGCTACAGAGCAGCGTTCTTAAGGCACTGGCGGCATTGCCACGTTGAATAGTAATGCTGGTACACTGAGCCAGATAGGAGCCAGCTCTTGGGTCACGCAATGTACGACGCCGTGAAATAATTTTGAAAACATTAATTAACAAATAATTATAATAAGCTATAAGTAACAGAGTTAAAATGTCGGAGTAGGAATTTGAATCGGTTGAATTTTGGAAAGACATCGGACATTAATTAGTACCCAATAAAATTCAACCAACTTACTTACACAGACGTGGCAGGTAACAGAAAGATACTCGTAAATATAATCAGACTTCGAGAAAGCTCAGTTCGGAGAACTAATAATAATAAAATAGTATATCAATCGTCTATCCCATTCACACTTAATACATTTTCTCAGCAGAGACAGATAAACCTTCTCTACAGACGTTTGTTGATTCAATCCTTATTATGACATTAATGATATTAATGACTTTGGTTTGCCAAATCCAGGTGATGCAACTGATGTCAGCCTGGGGTCCGTTCATCTACGGCGGCTGCTGGGCTGCAACTCTCTCCACGGCTTTGACGAACTTGCTGTCAGTGCCGCGGCTGATCCAAGCACTAGGGGTGGACCGCATCTACCCAGGACTCATCTTCTTCTCGAAGCCGTACGGAAAGCACGGAGAACCCTACAGGGGATACGTGCTGACGTTCTTCGTCTCACTGGTGTTCCTACTTATCGGTAAGCTATGTTCTTAGGGAATTTCGTATTGAGATAACAGAAAAAGTTCCCTAGATACCTTCTAGTAATAAAGTTCTTAATATTTTTATACCAGCTTCGGTCGATGATGTATTCTGTGCGCGATGTTAACATCCGCCTGGTTGGGTGACCAAATTCTTAGCTTTGGGCTACTGCATATCTACTGCACGAAAATCCTTAGTTTTGATACCATGCGGAAAAAACCTTGTTCCTAATAATATTTGTCATAACAAGGAAAATACCAGCTTATTCTGCTAGATATCTATCTACATAAGCTGCTAGTAACCCTGGTCCATGTGATTCTTCTTCTATTCTTATAATTCTTCTAAACTAATTGCCCAAAAAATTCCTGAAGCTTAGTATTATTTACTGATATGTAAATATATGGTGTTGAATTGGATTGTGTCTCTGACTACAATCATTATTTACCCAACTGAATTCGTTCTTTGCCAATTTATTCTAATTAATTTCAGGGTAAATGCGGGATTATTTTGTTACAGCCGATCTGAATACAATAGCTCCGTTGATTTCCAACTTCTACCTGGCTTCGTACGCTCTCATCAACTTCTGTACATTCCATGCCGCCATAGTAAGACCTCTAGGGTGGAGGCCTACATTCCGAGTAAGTTCTTACAAAATCTGACTCTGTATACATCAAATTAGCACATCGACATGAAGACGTCGAAAATATCAAACGCCTAAATCGAATAAAAAGTTTGCCTAATAACTTCCTGTAGGTATAGTGTTCTAAGTTTCTACGTGAGCAAAAGTTTGTTAAAAATATTGAGAAGGCATCATCAAAGCTCATTGTACACACCTACTTTATGAGCGAATAATTTTGTTGCAGTATTTTAACGTGTGGCTGTCGATGATGGGTTTCCTGATGTGCGTGGCGATCATGTTGCTCATCAGCTGGGTTATGTCTCTCATCACCTTCGCAATATTTTTCACTCTGTACCTCATCGTGCACTACCGGAAGCCAGGTGAGAATTGTGGTTTCCCCACACAAAACTGTTAATACTTACAGATCAGACTCAGCGACATCAACGTCCGGCAGCTTATTGGGAATTGTGGAATGGCCACAGCTAAATCAGTCAGCACGGTACTTGAGAATTTAATGGATCGCGTATATTTAACCCATTCATATTTGATTCATCCTTCTAAATCGATTTCTTGTTTGTGTATAATCCCGCTTCCGAAAGTTATTATAAACTCGAATGCCGACGACGGCGTTCACCGATATACTGGCACGGTTATATTTGACTCACTGATGTTAGGTACGAGATAAAATATACTGACATGAGCACATCCTCAGTGAATGAGATTTTATAACCTTCTTATTGTAGCTTCTAGTTATAGAACAGTTGTTTTCTCAACTCAGATATCAACAAAGACATAAATATATGATTAACAACTTACTTTGTAAGTGTGTAGTGTGCTGCGTTTATAAAAATATTGAACTTTAAACACAGGTTGAGGTACTAGTTTCCCAGGGAAGGACCAGTTGGAGATGTGAATTGGGGAAGCAGTACCAGTAGGCTCTGATCTAATAAAAACATTGAACTTTGAACTAAGGTTGAGGAACTAGGTAAGGACATTTCTATGTCCTACCTAAAATTACCTAAATTGGTTGTAGGTGTGAATTGTGGAAGCTTTACCCAAGCTCAAATCTAATAAAAACATTGAACTGAACTTTTAACAAAAGTTGAGGTACTAGGGGAGGACTGAGAATTACCTAAATCGATTATAGATGTGAATTGGGGAAGCAGTACCCAGGCTCAGATATATAAGACTGCGCTGTCGAGTGCACATAACCTGGCGCGAACCGGCGAGCACGTGAAGAACTACTGGCCGCAGCTGCTGGTGCTGGCCGGCCGGCCGCAGTCCCGCCCGGCGCTTGTTGACCTCGGACATCTCATCACCAAGGCTGGTTCCTTGATGATCGTCGCCGATGTCTCGCAAGTACGTAACATTTTGTTTTACAGTACATTCATTTATTTACAAAAATCATCTAGGCCCAATGACGTCTATCCCACAATATATTGCTATTAGTATTGTGAAGGTGTGTATTCAGTATTCAGTATATACCTATAGTGGACTACACAGCCATTTAAGAAGTCAAGTTATCTCGGTTCCGAAGACCTGTGTAGGTATGAGTATATTGTTGAATTTTTCTCTTTTTTCGGTATGCAAGAGGCTTTTCAACCACCGTTGCTGCTAATATTTAATCCTTGTTTGGGTGTTCAGGTATCTATCTATCTAATCGAATATCTTTAAACAAGCAATTCTTGTATAGATATGTATATTATATGATCTGATCTGAATCTCGGAAACGGCTCGAACGATTTTCATGAAATTTAACAGGGGGTTTCGGGGGCGATAATCGATCAAGCTAGGTTTCATTTTTAGAAAAAAGGTCGTTTTATATCGAGCAAAACTCGGTCATCCAGGTACTATTACATATATGTGTACACGTAATTTTTGATACAAACCACACATGAATCAGACAACACTATGTAATTGCCACTATGTAACTTAAGTTATGTACCAACAACAATTTTACAAGACAGTTTACAAACGTTATCTCAAACAGTTTACTATCATAACGACAATCATACAAATATTTAACGAGGGCTGTGAAAAACCTTGATTCAGATAACCTTGACGTTTAGCTTGTTTAATAATGGCACCAAATCAAATGTTTGACCTTTAAAACTTGTGATTCGAAGAAGCAAGATCGATTTGGATGTGATAAAAACACTACGTCAACATCACACCATAAAGAATTAAAAAAAACTACTGGTGACATTATCCGGTGGTAATTCTAATAATCTTCTTTTAAAGAGTACCAAACGACATATTATTTCAATGTATTAATATGGTCCATTGACTATTGTGCCTTTTATCATTCGACGGTAAACTTATACTTGATGCTTTAATAATCCTCTTCCTATAAAGAAGCGACCAAGCGATATATCGTTTTAATGTATTTATAGTGTAGTAATTGATTAGTGTGCCGTCGCTTTTCTTTCTTATTCCGCTCTTCTTGCTTCGTGGTTGCCACTGATAAATATATAACTATTGGAGGACATTGCACACAGTACCATTTAGCCCCAAACTAAACTAAATACATACTTATAATATTTTAGAACACCCAGACACAATTCGAACCCTCAACCTACAGCACAGAAAGCAGAACTACTACCGACTGAGCTGACAGGCCAGTCGGTAATCATTCCAATCATTCTAATCATTCTAAATCTTATTTGATAAATAAAACAAAAAAAGTCTCATTCCCATTGGTCCCCAATACTAGGGCTGCTGAGACTATAAAAATCTCATTTGTCCCATAGGTTGTACTGAAAGAAGGACAAACGGGAATGCTCTGAAAATTTCCTAGCAGTTGTTGTTATCACAGTGGCCTTCCAGAAAGTTCTAAAAATACCTAGGAGCTATTTAAAAGTTAAATTAGCGTATTGACAGTAATAAAACCTTTGGCAGGATAAGCTGAGTTACCGAGAGCGCATTTTACGAGCGCGTGCAGATGACGAATGGTTACGAGGGCGCAAAGTGCGGGCTTTCTGTTCGAGAGTGAATGGATTCAACTTCGAGCTCGGGACTCGCGCTATGATGCAAAGCGTGGGAGTCGGTCGATTGGCGCCCAACGTGTTGCTCATGGGATACAAAGCGGATTGGACCTCCGCACCTCCCAGGGACCTTGCAGCCTACTTCAACGTGTTGCAGTTAGTATAATGCCATAACTTGCGCCGTGATACAAACATAGTTATTAGCCAATGTAGCGATATAGGAAGCTGCTTATCATCTCTAAAATTAGTGTCAGACTTATGATCCCAACGAGTATTGTTTGTTACCTAGTTAGTGCAGATAGGATCTTTATGTTGTCGAGTGAACGATGTGACTTAGTTTAACGAGCTGCAGTTAGTAAGTAGTTATCTACGCTACAATAGAGTAACCTCGGCCTTGGCATTACATCAGGGTTCTCGCTACGTTTTACGATCGTTCTGCTTTAATGAATGAGTTCAAGTTACTTCAAGCCTGAACTATAGATACTAAGTAAGTGTTGTAAGTATGCATACCGCATAATTTTAAAATGGCGCCCAACGTGTTGTTTTTGTGCCTTCTATGGGCCATAATTGTGTTTTTTTTTTTAATTCTTAGTTACATCAAATATGTTAGCCCCGATTATTTCATGCCGAAACTACTTGTATTATTCATTTAGCAAACATTCTAAATGTGGTGTTGTTTTGGCGCCCAACATGGGCCATGATAAAATATTTATTAAGTAGATCAATTACTGCGCAACATTAAAAAAAAAACACTTTAACTGTTGAACTGCATCCTGTACATGACATTTTTTGTTTTCTTTTGAGTTTATCTTTCTAGGATTTTCAGAAACTGTGCACAGATTTTGTCTTCTTTTTTTCTTCTCCTATCTCACATAGTTCGTTTTTAAAGTATGGTTTAAAAATAATAATACAACAATAATAAAAGAACGGATCTTGTATAGAATTACAATTAAATTCTTAATGTCACTGAAAATAAAGATA
Source organism: Lampropteryx suffumata (assembly GCA_948098915.1). NCBI lineage: Eukaryota > Metazoa > Arthropoda > Insecta > Lepidoptera > Geometridae > Lampropteryx > Lampropteryx suffumata. The sequence goes on from OX402561.1 coordinate 13,366,189, forward strand.
GCCACAGATTTTTAACCGACTTCATCAAAAAGGAGGAGGTTCTCAATTCGTCGGAATCTTTTTTTTTTGTATGTTCACCGATTACTCGAAAATGCCTGAAACGATTTGGAAAATTCTTTTTTTGTTTGAAAGGGTCACTTCACATGTGGTCCCATTAAAATTTTATCAAAATCGGTCGAGCTGAAAAATTTACGAAAATCTAAAAATTGTATACATCGATGATGTTTTCGTGTACTTCGATACCTCGCTGTCTCATTGGAGTGGTGCGTTTATTTGGCCTACCCATATTTTATATATACAACAGACATCTACTTTCTACCAAACATGTATTATAGGCTTAAATTTAATTCAATGAAGTCGGTTTTCTTTTTAGTTTTTAAAACGTAATTATAACGCCATACTATGTGTTTATGCAAGTATTTGTCTCGGGTCTAGGTGTTTCTATGTATAATATATCAGTCATGTGGTACCCATAACACAAGCTCTGCTCACTTTGGGGCCAGATAATGTTGTGTGAAATGTCCGGGGTTATTATTATTGTATTATATTATGAGACCTAACCGACACACTTAAACTATTTTGTAGTGCGGCATTCGTAAACGTCTTTGTATTGTAATTCTAAATCTAAATTTATATTGTTGATTCGCCGCACTACAATATTCTTGGATATTCATACTTTGGATCTTTATTTTGCCTACACCAAAGTCCAAATTAAAGTAACATTTTTAAATGCCGTTTTAAAATAAATTATAATGTAGGTACATTATTGTTTGTTCCTGTATATAATTGATTTTCCAAGGATTTTCCGCAGTTTTAATAAACAAGTTTACATAACGACTAAAATGACACATCGATCACACGTCAATTTAGTAAATTTTAGAAATGTCATTTAATAATTACGTTTTAAAAACTAAATAAAAAAACAGACTTCGTTCACTTGGATGACATATTTTTTACAGCTATTTTGATTTAAAAACCAAAATACTGAACTGATTTTGATTAAATTTCTATGGGACCAATCGGAAAGTATAACCCCTCACCTGAATAAATATTTTTTCAAATCTGTTCATAAATGACGGAGTTGACGGAGTTCTAACAAACGTAAAAAAAAAGTTTAACTCCTCGAAAATGTTCTCCAATCCAAACCTTGAAACAAACAAAACAAGATTCGTGTTTTTCAAAATATTAGTTAGTCCAACGAAATTACAGAATCAGGGCTATTAGATAATTAGGTAAAATACTAGTGGACCATAATTAATTAATAATTAATGTATTTTTTAAGCATAATTAAAAAACATTAGCATTCTGTTCTCCTTCTCTATATAAACTATACCTAAGTGTGCGAAATTTCATACTCCTCCGCCCGCATAATTTTCGTAAAAAGGTTCACGTATTAATATATAGATTACTAGCGGTTTCGCACGGGTGTTTATTTACGAAATCACATTAGAAACTTCTAAAATGATCAGTGTTTCTCTGCTATATTATGCATGTATTATACATATAAACCTTCCTCTTGAATCACTCTATCTATTATAACAAACCGCATCAAAATCCGTTGCGTAGTTTTAAAGATCTAAGCATACATAGGGACAGACAGACAGCGGGAAGCGACATTGTTTTATACTATGTAGTGATATTGTTTAGATTATGGAATAGATCCTCAATTGTTAAATTTGTTTGCAGTGCGGCATTCGAAAGTCGTCTAGCAGTAGCAATAGTCCGCGTGCCTGGCGGGCTGGACTACGGCGAGGTGTGTGAAGAAGTCAGCAATGGTACTGGCGCCGGCTCATTGACAGCCACCTCCAGCGGCAGCGGCGACCTGCGCGTGCGCGGCGGACCCCTCATCATGCACGCCGACTCCGACCTTGACATCACCAAGACGACTGACTCGCAGCCATCCAGTCGACATAACCTCTCTAGTGAGTCTAGTTTACACGTTACTATGACAGGAACAAATGGGCCTAATCGACATAACCTCTCCAGTGTGTTTAGTTTTCACATTACTATGACGAGAACAAATGGGCATAATCGACATATCCTTTGCAGTGAATCTAGTTTTCACGTTACTATGGCAAGAAAAATGGGCATAACCGACATATCCTTTGCAGTGAATCTAGTTTTCACATTACTATGACAAGAACAAATGGGCATAATCGACATATCCTTTGCAGTGAATCTAGTTTTCACGTTACTATGGCAAGCAAAATGGGCATAACCGACATATCCTTTGCAGTGAATCTAGTTTTCACATTACTATGACAAGAACAAATGGGCATAATCGACATATCCTTTGCAGTGAATCTAGTTTTGACGTTACTATGGCAAGAAAAATGGGCATAACCGACATATCCTTTGCAGTGAATCTAGTTTTCACATTACTATGACAAGAACAAATGGGCATAATCGACATATCCTTTGCAGTGAATCTAGTTTTCACGTTACTATGGCAAGAAAAATGGGCATAACCGACATATCCTTTGCAGTGAATCTAGTTTTCACATTACTATGACAAGAACAAATGGGCATAATCGACATATCCTTTGCAGTGAATCTAGTTTTCACGTTACTATGGCAAGAACAATGGGCATAGTCGTCATATGCTTTGCAGTGAATCTAGTTTCCACATTACTATGACAAGAATAAATGGGTTTAATCAACATATCCATTGCAGTGAATCTAGTTTTCACATTACTATGACAGAAACAAATGGGCCTAATCGACATATCCTTTGCAGTGAATCTAGTTTTCACGTTACTATGGCAAGAAAAATGGGCATAACCGACATATCCTTTGCAGTGAATCTAGTTTTCACATTACTATGACAAGAACAAATGGGCATAATCGACTTATCCTTTGCAGTGAATCTAGTTTTCAAGTTACTATGGCAAGAACAATGGGCATAATCGACATATGCTTTGCAGTGAATCTAGTTTCCACATTACTATGACAAAAATAAATGGGCTTAATCAACATATCCTTTGCAGTGAATCTAGTTTTCACATTACTATGACAGAAACAAATAGGCCTAATCGACATAACCTTTACAGTTAGTTTTCATCTTACTTTGATACACGAAATTTGCACGGTAATACGTATTAATAGCTTCTACAAAGTTCCTGACCTCCAGTTCTTATCCTTACTGCGTTCGGAAGCCTTCACAGTGCGTGTGACCACGCGCATGGTTTTTTTAATAACATATTTTCATCTGGATTCCTTTAAAAAAATGCAATAAAAATTAGATCTAATAGATATGTGTATTTTTTAAATACTGATCACAGCATGAATTGTGTAGAGTCTACAGTATGATTTTAGTGTAGGTAGGTCAGTCTATTCCCACTAGTTCAGTTGTCCAGTTCAGTTCACTGAACTAGTGAGATTTCTTTTCTCGTTTGTTCAATTGAAAATAAGACTAGCTTTTGCTTTTGTTACATTTATTATAATTAATAAAAGAAATCAAAACCAGTTGATTAGGTTAGGTTAGAGTATAGAAAAGAACGCGCAAGGCGAGCGAGCGAAGCGAGCGTGCCGCTTCAGCGGCCGCCGAAGCGCCAGAAAATATATTTTTGTATTTCTGAACAGAACAAACGAGAAAAGAAATCTCACTAGTCCAGTCGACTGAACAAACGAGAAAATAAATCTCATCAGTTCAGTCAACTGAACTGGACAACTGGACTAGTGGGAATAGACGGGTAGGTCTACACTGTATACCTACCTACACTAAAATCATTACCTAACATTAATGTCTCAATTCTTGTAACAATATTCTCGAACGGAGTGATGAACGCAAACTTAAAAATACTATGGAATGTATAATGCTTTGTGATTGATCGATTCTATTTCGTAAATGCACTGATATTCAAAATATCAAATTTAAGCGAGAAAAGCAATTAGGTAATATTGCAAAGTGTAAACACATTTTATTAGGCCACTTGCCTAAGAAATGTGTTTACGTACAGTTGCTCAAAAAGCCAATCTAAATATTTAAAATCAACACGTCAAAAACAACTATTTCCAATCGATTCCTCTTCTACAGATATTCTTACGCTGACCACATCACGTTCGTTCACCATCTCGGAATGCAAGGATGTTAAGGAAAAGCGGAAGAATAAGAAAGCCAACGATATGCATCGCCAGGTCATTTACAACACTTCCAACGGTATCGAGCTGTCGAAGGAACAGCTGACGCAAATGACAATATTCCAGACAAAACAGGTAAAGTACATAATTAACTATATTTTTAACCTATGCATAAATTGATTCTAGATAAATTGATTCAGGCGTGACTTTGCGGAAATCCATTACAAAACATAAAGATTAACGGAATTGTACTAAATATTTGTCCATCTGTTTAATGTTTTTTAAATTGATTCTACCAGGGATTTACCCTTATCTTCTAGATAATTGCGTGGTTGTGCTACTAACCAGATTAACAGCATGATCTTCTCGGTTAGAAAGTAGAACTTTGTTCGGTTCGATTCCCGCCGCGAGACAAATGTTTGTATGATCTGCAAGTATATGTTTCTGGGCTGGGTGTTCCTATGTAATGGATTCCTATGTATTTACAAAAACAAAGTAGGTATATCAGTCATGTCATGTGGTACCCATAACACAAGCTCTGCTTACTTTGGGCTGTGCTTTGGATCCAGATGATGCTGTGCGAAATGTCCGGCACTATTTATTTATTTAATTCAACTGTTATTTCATATTGAATATAATAATAATAATAATAACGCCGGACATTTCACACAGCATCATCTAGCCCCAAAGTAAGCAGAGCTTGTGTTATGGGTACCACATAACTGATATACTACTTAAATATATATTTTTGTAAATACGTACATATTATATACATAGAAACACCTGTATTATTATTATTATTAAAAAATACTTTCAGATCATACAAACATTTGTCCCGCGGCGGGACAAGGCGGGAAAAGGCCTTAATTCGAACCAAACATTTAATTTATCCTAGAAAGCAACAACTTGATGTTTGTTATTTTATCTTTGGAGTAAGAATAGATAAATCGCTCTTGCGCCCTTTCGACAGACAAAATAACATTCTAATATCTTGGTTTAATAACTTCAAAAAGGAATGATCACGTAACGTGTTGTTTAAATCTCTTGCCATCTTTATTCATTGACATAAGAAAGACAAGGACAGAGCATACTTAAACGCCATACTAAATATGTAATTATAGGATGGAGGGTAGGAATAGGTATGTATATGTATGTATATGACGACCTGTGTAGCGCAGTGAGCTTAGGTCCGGCTGTGACGCAGAAGGTTGCGGGTTCGATTCCCGCTGCGGGACAAATGTTTGTATGATCTGCAAGTATTTGTCTCGGGTCTGGGTGTTTCTATGTATAACATGTATATATTTACAAAAAAAAAAGATATATAAGTAGTATATCAGTCATGTGGTACCCATAACTCAAGCTCTGCTAAAATGGGGGCTAGATGATGTTGTGTGAAATGTCCGGGATTATTTATATATATTTATTTATATATCATCCTTGGGCTAAGACCTCGGTGCTCGGAAAGTAAGACTTATTCTAACGCAGATAGTAGTAGTAATAGTAATTCTCACATTTCACACATCATTTGGCCCCAAACTAAGCAGAGCTTGTGTTATGGGTACCACATGACTGATATATTGATTACTTATATACTTTATTTTTGTAAATACATACATATACATAGGAACAACAAGACCAGAGACAAATACTTGCAGATCATCATCGAACTTGCAACCTGTGTCACAAAGGTCGTCAAGAAGTCATCCTGAAAACGGAATAATTCGTGTGACGACGTCATATCTGTTTGGGTGATATAAAATATCTATGTATTCACAATACATATCACAATACATAATGTGTTTAAAAACATATGAGTAATTATACATTTTGATAAACACGGGCTTTACTCACGTATTATTTTGTCGATGGAGGCACCGACATTGTTTCGATTCATCTAGATAATCTTCAGGGTGAGTTTGATCCGCGGTTCGCTCGTTGCCGCTCGAGTTCACGGTTCGCACTGAAAAAATGAAATATGAGTAATTCTATCAGATTGCCATAGTACAAGCTATGCTTAATTTGGGGTAAGTCGGTGTTGTGTGGATTGTCAACCAATATTTATTTATAACTAGATGGCGCCACAGGAACAATTAGAACGCGCTATCGTTGCGTTTAGAATTTATATACATACCTCACGATACTTAATCAGATTAAGAGATTTGTATTGGTAGGATTATCTGACTGAACTTAATACTATCGAAACAGGAAAGTGGTACCCTTGACGTGTGGTGGCTGTACGACGACGGAGGCCTCACCATCCTGCTGCCATACATAATCTCGCAGCGGTCGGCCTGGGCGAACTGCAAGCTCAGGATCTTCGCGCTCGCCAACAGACACCATGAGATGGAGCTGGAGGAGAGAAAGTAAGAACATTTACATTCTTACATCTTTGTATATAAATAGTACTTGGATGACCGAGCTATGCTCGCTACAAAACACGGATAAAACGACGTTTTCTAAAAATGAAACCTAGCTAGATCGATTTATCGCCCCCGAAACCCCCTGCATACTAAATTTCATGAAAATCGTTGGAAAAGTTTCCGAGATACAGATTATATATACATGGGTATTAGATATATATACATATATACAATAATTGCTCGTTATATTAAAGGTATTAGATAAATCTTCTGGGCGTGTGTTTGTAATTAAACTCCTCCTAAACGGCTTGACCGATTTTGATGATTTTTTTGTGTGTGTTCAAGTGGATTCGAGAATGGTCTAAATTTACAATTAGATTACCATTTGATTTAGGCCGGCCATTTAATATAACGGGACAGCTGGTTATATATACATATATTTGACGACCTCTGCGATGCAGTGGACCGGCTGATACGCAGAAGGTTGCAGGTTCAATTCCCGCCGCGGGACCAATGTTTTTATGATCTGTAAATATTTGTATCGGGTCTGGATGTTTCTATGTATAATATGTATGTACAAAAGTATGTATAGGTATAAGTAGTATATCAGTCATGTGGTACCCATAACACAAGCTCTGCTCACTTTGGGGCCAGGTGAAGCTGTGTGAAATATCCAGCGTCTTTTATTCATTTATACTATAGATAGATAATTGATTCAGGCGTGACTTTGCGGAAATCCATTACAAAACATTAAACAGATGGACAAATATTTAGTACAATTCCGCTAATCTATTCCTAAAGAGTTTGCTTCAACCAACGTCAGAATAAGACTTATTCTGACGTTGGTTGAAGCAACAAGTCTGCAGAGCAGAGTGTTTTTTCGTCGGGGTGCGGAGTGAGTCAAGTGTTCCTGAGGATGCCTCGTGGAGAGGCGAAACACGTGTCGAATTTCTTTTGGAGGTAACTCTTTAGGAATAGATTAGCGGAATTGTACTAAATATTTGTCCATCTGTTTAATGGTTTCATTTATACTAGCCTGTTAGCACAGTTGGTACTTGGTCTGCCTTCTGCGCTGTCTGTAGAGGGTTCGATTCCCTCTTAGGACACACGTTTGTGTGACGATTATAGATGTGTGTTCTATGTCTGGGTGTTATAAAGTAAGTATGTATGTCTTTAAAAATATATAAGTATTCTATCAGCCATCTAGTCACCATATTACAAGGTATGCTTACTTTGGGGCTAAGCTAAGATGGTGTTGTGTGCACAGTCCACCAATATTTATTTATTTATATTATATATACATTACATTCAACTATTTGACTCGGGTCTGGGTGTTTCTATGTATAATTTGTATGTATTTACAACAAAAAAGTAATATAACAGTCATGTGGTATGTATAACATAACACAAGCTCTGCTTACTTTGGGGCCAGATGATGCCATTGAAATGTCCGGCACTATTTCATTGATTCTTTAATTTAGTTCGTTAGATAGCATCTATTTGTCCAACTCTTCATGTTTAGTTTAGAAGCACTGGAGGCTGGTGGCATAGCTTACTTAGTCGTTCCTAACAGATTAACGAAGTTAAGCAAAGTTCTGCGAGGTCAGTACTTGGATAAGTGACCGCAGTAACATTTTCATGTAAGAATATAATTAATGAATAATGCCGGACAGCATCATCTGACCCCAAAGTAAGCAGAGCTTGTGTTATAGATACCACATGACTGATGTACTACTATCTACTCTTTTGTAAATACTTACATATTATACATAGAAACGCCTAGACCCTAGACAAATACTTGCAGCTCATACAAGCATTTGTCCCGCGGCGGGATTCAACGCCGTAATCTTCTGCGTCTCACAGAAGGCACTTTAAGCTGTCTGTTCTGGCTTTACAAAAGCTGATAAGATTCGGTCATGACGAAGGCCTTTGAACTGCTTATTAACTATGCCGTCAGAGTTGGTCACTTATTTGTATGAAAGTACCTAGTAGTAGAACCCTAGAGTTGGTGTGAATCATCTAATGGCGCGGTACGGGAGGCCGACTCACGACGCGCCGCTCGTGGCTTGTCGGCTCAATCCACTTCAGTTCGGGATGTTTCAGATCTGCCAGGCGTCCCGCAATGGCGCGTTTCTTTCTTAAGAGATGAGAGCTAGGGTGACATTTATGTCAATGACTTACGATACAAAATACAATGAATCACGACTCATCTCATGTTGTATGTTTTGTAATTAATTACAATATTGTAATAAATGATATCTATGCGACAACACCTAAACATGAACACCTAAACTTTTAAACGCCTCTCAACTTAACACTGCCTAAACACTGCATAAGATTCGTCCTGTCACTATTTGTCACTATAAATAAAAAGGGATTTTCTTTTGAGAGACGTTTCTAAGTAAGGCCGGAAGAGTCGGAAGGAAAATTTTACCACTGTACCTATGAATGATTTATTGTAACTACTGTTTACAAACAATAATTTCGGGAATAAATTCAGGGAAGAAAGGTAAACCTAAGGCTTTCGCTCACTGGTAAGTCGAGGCGAGGTCGCAGCGGCGTCGAGGCGCGGGTCGCTATGCTTCCTACACACATTGCGATTCATTCACCATATCCTCGTCAATGTATAAAGATGTACTTGCACTCATACAAGATTAAATTGAGTATGTGAAGGTTTTAGATACATCCATATTTGAGACAATTGAGACAGAAGAAAAGCATTTAGAAAATGGCGGTAGAGTCCCAACGCGAGCGGCCAAAGCGCTCCCGCAGCGCCTCTACCTTGACTGTATGATATGAGCGTACTACCAGTTATTCCTAAAGAAAACGAAGGTGCTTGTCTCAGACCAATTTATATATATTCGGTCCGAGATGCTTGTACTTGCGCGGCTCGACGCGCCGCGCCGCCTCGACTTTTGCTCGTGTGATGTGAGCGACGCACCTAACTGAGTCATAAAACAAATGTACCACGTCATTCTTATCGAATTTTCCCATCCTGGCCATGACGATACTAATGAACATAATATATAGGTACATTGTGTTTTCCAACCGCCGCCGCCCTACGTAATTTCATATCAGCACGCACTTTGGTTAGTATTTTAATGATACTTGGGTATTAGCACACTCATAAAACCTCATAAAGAAGGTCTGAAAAGTCAACTTCCGCCATCTGTATACATCTGTATATATGTATAGCGGAAGTTGAACCTTTATGAGTTTTAAGAATGTGCAAATACTCAATTATCATTACAATACTGGTGCGTCGTGATGTATGGGAACCACCATCGCCGGTCTCAACCCCACTTTTATCCACAATAACTTTCTTCTGTGAAAACACATGTACTACTTAATAATAACTTGATTTCAGTATGGCGAACCTCCTGGGCAAGTTCCGCATAGATTACTCCTCGCTCACAATGGTGCAAGACATCACGGACGCTCCACAGCCGGAGACCAAGCAAATGTTCGACGAGCTCATCAAGAAGTTCACAGATGACTCTGCTAATCCTGGTAAGTAATTATACTTATCATTACTATCAACTGAACCTACTTCTGTTTGGTTCTGTTTAGTTCTTTACCTCAAACTATTAATTAACACGAACGGATATCTAATGATAAAACTGTTTTACGATCCAGTAGTAAAAAGGATTTTGTGTACAATAAAGAGGTACTTAGTACCAAACCAATCCACTTCATAATACATACCTAATGTTTGTACTATGTGGGGTTTAGAGCAGTTGTTCTTACTAACAATCCGTGGATTGTCGAAATCAAAGGTCCTCGAGAACATCGAGAAGTTGCGAAGAGTTTTACTGACTACTGAATTATTAAATTATCAAAAAAACTGCGAATTTATTAGAATGGATATGGAGTTGACGACCTATGTGGCGCAGCGGGCCAAGGCCCAGCTGAGGCGCTGAAGGTTCGATTTCTGCCGTAGGACAAATGTTTGTTTGATATGCAAATATTGCAGGTGATACAAACATTGCAAACACCCAGGCGTGTATGTAAAACATTTATGTATTTACAAAATGTATATTAGTCATGTGGTACTCATAACACAAAAACATGTAACAACTGTGGCGCAGTGGGCAAAATCCCGCCTGAGACGCAGTGGGAGAAGTCTCGCCTGAGAAGACGCAGTGAGCGAAGTCCCGCCTGAGAAACAGTGGGCGAAATCCCGCCTCAGACGCAGAAGGTTGCGGGTGTGCCGCAAAACACACGTTTGTGTGATATGCAAACATTTGTCTCGTGTCTGGGTGTTTTTCTATGTATAATATGTTTCTATTTACAAAAATAAAATGATATAATGTAGTAATCAGTTATGTGGCTCCCATAACACAAGCTCTGCTTACTTTGGTGCTAGATAATGCTGTGTGAAATGTCCGGCATTATTTATTATAATTATAGACTAATCCATATCTATACTAATAAATACGAAGGTGTCTCTGTCTGGTCGTTTTATTTTTATGTTACGATTAAACGGATGCTTGATGAAATTCGATAAAAAGATAAATATCTTGGGGCAGGACAAAACTTTTTATGTAGGTACCACGCATGTGAAATCATAAGCAGAAGCTAGTTCTAAACGTAGGTACGTGTTTTGTTGAAGAATGCTGCATCAGCGAGACAGAGCTGCTGACGCTGGCGGAGAAGACGAACCGACAGTTGCGGCTGCGGGAACTGCTGCTCGCCAACTCTACGCAAGCGCGACTCGTCGTCATGTCATTGCCCATGCCGCGAAAGGTAACTTCATATTATATAATTTATCGACCTTAGACCGTTCACCGTAAGATGTCCCTTGCCTTGGGAATTGGCTGCATTGCCTACAGTGTTGTCAACAATATATGTAGTATTTACCCCACATGGTGATTGGTTGTTGCCGGTAACATTATCTAAACTTGTATGTACCAACCACAGATTAAAATGTTTTACTTGCATATTTTTAAATAATATACAGTTATAAGACTAGTAAGGTTGTAAAATGATGACTCAATTTAAAATTTAAATTATTTATTGATTTAATTGTATCTGACAGTAATTATGGTCGAAAGGAACAATTCCAGACATATCACTGTCACTTGCATAACCGTCATCATCATCTGTCGTATCCGAATCTGTGCTGCTGTCATTTCCTAGTTCAATTATGAATTTATCAGTAATATTATCCATGCAGTCATCGCGCTTATATTTTAATTAGTTATGTCAGTAAATTCTAATTACCCATACTAAAAGGCATTGTGTCGGAAGCTGTTAACCCTATTTTACTAACATGTCATGGCGGCGACGCGAGATCGCACTTGATTGGGTGGAATTAGACAACAACAGATTCACAATCAATGGTGCCAACATCACGGCAGGGGATAACTTACGGTAAACGGTCTGTAGAAACGTGTCTAACTTCTGTCAAAAGTTTTTCTTCTTCTTCGTTAATGGTATGTGTCATTAATGTCGCATGTCAGTTGTCAATAATGACAAACTTTGCTAGTGTCAAGTGTTTATATTGTTTATAGTATGATGTCACAAATCAACTGACGGATACATCTGACGGTTGTTTTTTTTTTGAATCATATTGAAGTATATATAATATTTTTCCAGGGATCAGTGTCAGCACCTCTGTATATGGCGTGGCTGGAGATGATGAGCAGAGATCTGCCCCCTATGATGTTCGTGCGAGGGAACCACACATCTGTTCTTACATTCTATTCATAAGAACACACAGTATTAACACCAACACGTGGATTGTTTAGGATAGATCTAATGGAGATCGTAATTAGAGATAAAAAATTGCTAACGAAGTGTGGAGTTGATCAAATTCAAGAATTGTGCAATATCTCTGGCTAGACCTCCCAAGTCTCATACTATGATTCAGATATAATTTTTAAAACTTCAGAATATGCATTTATTTACAGAAATCTACAAAAAATACATGTTAAACAATTGAGATGTCTATAGATCGTTTAAAACGACCCGTAGATAGCTTAACTGTTACCGGACCGGAAGGATTTAAAACGATCTATAGATATATCTCGGGACCAGATAGGAAATCTGGTGATCCACCACCAGATCTCCTATCTGGCTCCTATCTGGCCTAGCGTATCATATTAGCATTGTCATCATTGTAGCAATGCCGTCAGTGTCTTGAGGACACTACCCTCTAGCATGGATCATATATCATATACTTAATATTGAATACATTGGGTTTAGGTATGTTATTCCATTTCTAGGTACTATCTATATGCACAATTCTTTGTAAAATATTAAGATAAACTCTCATGGGAAATATAATGTAGAACTCTTATTTATTTCAGTATTATTAAAACAGTGAGCAAAATGTGGTAGCGAAATCCAAAGATTACACAAGATTATAAACTCTATAGTTAGAACATAATAAGTGCCATTGAACTTAAAAATGCAATACTTACATAATATAAAAATATATTTAAGGTATGTAAGTATTTTATGTACTTATACGTATGTAAGTAATTAATTATAATTAAATTAGACATATTATAACATGTAAGATCTCTAGAGATATTTTTGAACAAATAAATTGCTAGTTTTGGCACACCGTATATTTTTATTGTTAACTAGCTGACCCGGCAAACTTCGTACCGCCTCAATAAATCAATAAATTTTTTTTTTTTTTCATATTTACTCACTTTTTAAACCTTCCCTGGACTTCCACAAATAATTCAAAACCAAAATCAGCCAAATCAGTCAAGCCGTTCTCGAGTTTTAGCGAGACTAACGAACAGCAATTGATTTTTATTAAATAAATAGATTTACGAAATATTAGGTAGCTAAAAGTAAGTTCGTAGGTTCTTCGTTTAATAAGTTACAAACATATTTATAAATGGTACATAATTGAGGTATTTAATACGTACGTATGTATGTTATAGTAACAATAGTCATATGTTCGTACAACAGAAGTATTTCTTTAATGTCTTGGTTATTTGGAATTTACATTGTGTAAAGTATCTGTCAAATATGTCAAAATCATAGCGGCATAAACAATCACTTAGTGAAACTAATACGTTGTGAATGTAAAGAAAACAATAAAACCGCTACAACTTTTAAAATTCATAAATATATATATTAATAATAATAATAATACCCGACATTTAACACAGCATCATCTAGCCTCAAAGTAAGCAGAGCTTGTGTTATGGGTACCTACCACATGACTGGTATACTACTTATATACTTTTTTACATATTTACATTATTATACATAGAAACACCCAGACCCGAGACAAATATATAAATAAATAAATAATCCCGGACATTTCACACAGCATCATCTGGCCCCAAAGTAAGCAGAGCTTGTGTTAAAAAAATTTTTTTTACATAGAAACACCCAGAAGCGAAACAAATACTTGCGGATCATACAAACATTTGTCCAGCGGCGGGAATCGCAACCTTTTGCGTTTTAGCCGGGTAATAATAATAATAATAATATCGTTTATTTCCTTAGCCCACTGCGCCACAGAGGTCGTCATTATAATATGATGATAGACTGAAGAAATTAATATTGGTGGACACTCAACACACCATCAAAGCATAGCTTGTCTGAGAATCAGATGACTGATGGAATACTTAGATATTTTTAATTTCATACAAGATACTTTTATAACACCCAGACACAACAAAATATCCTTGTTCACCACACAAATGTTAGTACCGGGTCCCAACTAGGCCCATCAACCTACAAAAATAATCATAAGTTCGTAAAACACAAGTATTTTTTAAATGTCCATGTTTTTTAGAATATACATTTTGACGACTTCTGTGGCGCAGTGGGCTAAGGTCCGGCTGAGACGCAAAGGGTTCGATTCCCGCCGCGGGACAAATGTTTGTATGATCTGCAAGTATTTGTTTCGGGTTTGGATGTTTCTATATATAATGTATGTATATATGTATGTTTCTATGTCTGGATGTTTATATGTATGTATTTACAAAAAAAGTATATAAGTAGTATATCAGTCATGTGGTACCTACCCATAACACAAGCTCTGTTTAATTTGGGGCCAGGTGATGCTGTGTGAAATGTCCGTTATTATTATTATTATATGTCAAGTATTTCATAAAACCATAGCGGCACAAACAATGTACATGTAAAGAGATCAATGCAACTGCTACAACATTTAAAATAAATATATACATAAATAATGCGTTTGCATTAAATACAAACAACTATATGAACAAATAGAAAAATATATTATCCTAGTCCTAGTAGCATAGAGATATAATAAAAAATTCGAAAAGCGACCTATCTTATATCATATACATATCTTATATACTATATGAAATAATAATAATAATACAGCTATAATAAAAATAGAATGAAATAAATGATGTATTATTAATATAATCCCCCACGCGCTGATTTCTAAAGGATTAAAAATAATCTGGAACATTATAATTCCACCGTAATTAAATGATTAATACGACAACTTTTTTAACCCCAAAAACTCCTACATTGATCATAGTATGTGCTTATGCTCGGGTAATAAAAATATCCGTTATTAATATGCGTCAGTTGTTTTCTCTGAAAATGTGAAAATTACTGACGGATGTTTGCATATTAAAATAATAAGAAAAGAATATTAATAAACGTATTGCACAACTTAAAACAATGGGTACATAGTGCATAAATTATACATATAACTAGCTGTCCAGTTTGCTATTTCGTCCGCCTGTTTTAAAAAAAAATTAAGAAAAAAAAATATCTAATTGTAATTCTAAACCATTCTCGAATCCACTTGAACACACACAAAAAATATATCAATATCGGTTCAGCAGGAGTTTATTTACATTAAATAAATACATATATAAAGAAATATATATATAAGGTCACGTAGAACAATATTAAATTTATGATCATAATGCAATATGAAGTATGAAACTAGCCTACCATGCTAGTTTGTACAATTGTGTTCGGCGAGGTAGATCTCCCTTCCCTATATAAAGAATCAAGCACAAATGGTTTCTAGAGTGTCCTATACTCGTCGTTAAAAGTGCGAGAATGTTTAAAAATAAACACACTCACCGAAATCGAAAAACTGGAGGTTCCTCCGATCGAAAACCTCCAGGGTTTTCGATCCTGGTAACAAATCGGACGAATTTGGCAATGATGGTTAGATTGAACGCTTGATTGAAAAACTTAGCATCAG
This sequence comes from Lampropteryx suffumata, assembly GCA_948098915.1. Lineage (NCBI taxonomy): Eukaryota > Metazoa > Arthropoda > Insecta > Lepidoptera > Geometridae > Lampropteryx > Lampropteryx suffumata. The sequence goes on from OX402561.1 coordinate 13,381,804, forward strand.
TTATTTTGCGATCAAACGACGCGTGGTAAATATTTGTATGGTCTGCAAGTAATTGTGATCTGGGTGTTATATGCATTGTAGATTATTTTTTCTTTTCAACAATTTATGTGACGGCCCCATTGTAGCTTATTATCTAAGGTAATGCATATGAACAATGTGGTGTCTGTCGACGAGATCTATCTCTTCGTTTTTAATCTTTACATTGGGTTTCATTTGCTTAACATTAAACAGAATGGCCATGCTAAGCACTTTCTAGACAGAGACAGCGTCCATAATCGCTGAATTAAAAGTAACTTTGGCAATCGGCTGGGATGTAATCTCGACTCACCTTCGTTAATTAAGAATGGCTAGGCATGTGCTGGTTCCTCTTCTCAATCATCTATGCCTTTCTACAATTACGTTTCTTGATCTGCACCCCATATTTACGTCTGGACACAGAGACAGTATCAACAAATATAGACCCATTGCATCCCATTTCTACTTTATCAACTCGTTCACGGCTCGAATGGTGCGTCGAAAGCGAAGAATTGCCAAGGCAAACCCGCAAAGGAGGAGGTTTATAGTGGACCAATATCTAGGGGCAAGGTTGATTTATAAAAAAAGGCATAGAGTCAGCTATGACCTTTTGGTCACTGGACGGAATTCTGGACGGAATTCTACCAGGACGGACCAGGAGACGATATAGGAGCGCTCCTACAGAATAATGAAGGCCTGCACTCCTAGAAAGCAGGATAGGTTATTTGTTGCGGAGGACTCTTGATTCGGAGGGGTCGGCAGTACTTCTGGCAGGCTGAGCTAGAGGTAGTCACAGGAGCTATGATACAAGATCTGTAGGATGCATACCTAGCAAAGTTCGTAAGCTCATTTATAATTCTCTGGTGAAATCACACTTAGAGTACCTTATAGAAATTTGGGGCAGTGCGGCTAAATCCAATCTTAAAGACCTTCAAATTTTACAAAATAAACTTATAAAAGCTCTATTTAGATACTATTATCTGACAAGCACACAATATACCATTTACGAGAAAACTTTACACTTTCACAACTTGCGTTCTAGTAAAAAAGATATTGATGAATAAAAACACACACAAAAAGAACATTTCGCCATAGTCTAAGAAATACAAATAAACAAATATAGACAAAGAAATATTATGTGTGAGGGTGCATAACGGTTTAATAATTTACCTGATGATATAAAAACCTCTAAATCACTACCTACCTATATTTAAAACTAAACTTAAAAAATATATATAATGATAATATATTTTAATGTATCCACTAGATCTCTAGAATGAAACCTACATGAATAACTGTTAGTTATAAACCTAGTGTTTAAGCTCATTATAAGTGAACCCTGCTCTTTATGAGTCAATAATTTTTTTCTAACCTTAGATAGTAGTCTTGGTGTCGCTAGATATAGAAGGGGCGTTTGATAACACGTGGTGGCCGGCGATTGTCAGTGAGTTGCACGCAAAAGTGTGACGCGAGGTGGACTCGAACGTCGAGCGACTCATAATCGACTACCTCTCGGAGCGCCGCGTCAGACTACGGTATGCAGGTGAGATTGTAGAAAGGGCGACCTACAGAGGCTGTATCCAGGGAGCCACTTGCGGCCCAATCCTATGGTACATCTAGCTGGACCCTCTCCTGGAACAATCGCAGTATGGAGAGGTAAAGGTGCAGGCCTTCGCCGATGATATCCTTATGATCGCAGCTGCGGCGAATGGCAATTAATTGGAAGAAAAAATCAACAGGGCACTAGAGCTGATAGTGCAGTGGGGGAAAAGGCGAAAACTTAAGTTGGCTCCTGGGAAAACTCAAGCTCTGTTAGTAACGAGGAAATTGTGATTCCATACCCCGAAACTGGAGATGGCTGGTGTTAATATCAGCTATAGTCGTAAAATACTGGGGTTGACTATTGACCCGCTCCTAAACTTCCGAAAGCATATTGATTTGGTCACCAAAAAAGCAATCGTGTTCTATAAAGTGGTTTCAAGAGCAGCGCGTGCGCAGTGGGGACTCAACTCTAGTTTTCTCAGACTCATCTACATAGCAGTGGTGGTGCCAACAGTTATGTATTCAGGAAGTTGCTGGGCTGAAGTCACGAGGCCGGTGTACGCAGAGAAGCGCCTAAATAGTCTGACTAGATCGTTTGCTATTAAAATTAGCAAGTCACACAGAACGGTCTCATTCGTTACGAGGTTGTTGTTGGCAAGAATAGTTTCCCTTCCTATCCGGGTCCGAGAGCATGCTCACATTTATCACATGTAAAGAGGGGACGACAGTTAGCCTCACTGCCTGGACGGATAGTCGAACTAAGGAGGAGCCCATTCGGTTTGCCACACCCAGCTGAGAGAAAACGTATAGAGTTCGGGCTAGTTGGATCGCAAGAGGAAGCGGATGATCTTGAGGATGGGGGACCCGTTCTCTATACGGATAGCAGTAAGCTGGTGGGAAAGGTTGGCGCGGCGGTATCCTGCTGGACAGATGGGTCAGAGGTTAAACGCACTGGATTCCGGCTTGAGAGTTATTGTAGCGTATTCCAGGTGGAACTGGCAGCGATTCTTCGTGCCCTCGAACTGATTACTTCAAGAAGTGAGACCAAATTCAGTATCGCAAGTGATTCACGATCTGGGTTGGAAACTATTAGTGACCCAAATACAGCTAACCCCCAGGCAGTACTAATCAGGCAAATTATGTCACAGCTTAGCGAAGAGAGTAAAGAATTAACCTTGTATTGGGTCAAAATTCATTGTGGGATAGCTGGCAACGAGAGAGTTGGCTAAACATGCAGCACTTAATAACAGGCAGCTCCCCAGGAATCATTGGTTCCCTCTGTCCTTTGCAAAGTCCTCCACCAGGTCCGACTTTATAGAAGAATGGCAGCACATATATAAGAAAGCTACAACCGAAAGCACAACAAAATTAATTTTCAAGAGTGTAATAAAAGCTTCTAAGATTTTAAAGCATGTAGCAATGGATATTTTTTTTCCACAGATATTTAGCGGTCACTGCGGTTTTATTTACATAGATTTAAGTTGGCAGAGTCTTCATCTTGCTCCTGTAATGATAGTGTTACGCAAACAGTGCAACATCTCTTGCTTCAGTGCCCAAAATCTGGGAAGTTACGTTATGACTGCGGGAGCAGGATGAAAACAGACATTAATTTAGTTAATCCAAGTAACTTACTAGAAGATAACAATTGCAGACCGCTGTTTTTAAGTTTTGCGAAGACCGTACTTCGCAAAATTGGTATAGAAAATTGATCCTTTCCGGAGTAAATTCCTAAGAGAGAGAAAAAGAGAGTAAAAGAGAGTAATTTAAATTCCTTCCTAAAAGAGAGTAATTTAATCAATAATTCAGAGTCAAGGAATTGGGTAGTCACATTTCTAAGTTTGACTCTAAACCAAACTTCTTTTTAATTGGAGATACAAACATTGACCTCAAATCCGTTTCGTCATTCAAAGATTCATACCTAGATTCACTTAGCGAGCGCAGATTAATGTGTGAAACATAATATTATTACTAAATCTTGCATTGATCACATATTTGCGCGTTTCCCCACATTTCATCCGTACTCTGCGGTGTTAGACGTTGTTCTAGCCGAACGATTTTGAGCCCTCTCCATCCACCGACTTCCTGCGATCTTTACAATGTCGTCAGTCCATCGGGTGGGGGGTCGTCCTACGCTTCGTTTTCCTGTCCTTGGTCGCCATTCGAAAACTTTTATTCCCCAACGGTTATCAGTTCTGCGAGCTATATGGCCTGGCCATTGCCACTTCAACTTCAACTCAAATTTTGTGTTGTTTGCAAAGTGCTATGTCGGTGACTTTGGTTCTTCTACGGATTTCCTCGTTGCGGATTTTATCACGTAGTGAAACACCCAACATAGCTCTCTCCATAGCACGTTGCGCGACTCTGAGCTTGTGTATAAGGCCATTAATTAGCAACCAAGTCTCAGTTCCATATGTCATCACTGGCAACACGCACTGATTATAGACTTTCGTCTTGGGGCTCTGCGGTATTTGTGACGAGAAGATGTGCCGTAATTTCCCGAACGCTGCCCATCCGAGTTCGATTCGTCGGCTGACCTCTTTGTCGAAGTTGGACTTGCCTAGTTGAATCGTTTGACCCAAATAGACATAATGGTCTACAACTTCGATTATATCGCTCCCAATATGTACCGGTACGAGTGCAACATGAGCATTTGACATGATTTTTGTCTTGCTCATGTTCATTTTAAGAACCACCTGTTGGGACACGATATTAAGGTCGCTGAGCATTGTGCCAAGGACTTCCAGAGATTCTGCCATGAGGACTATATAGTAGGCAAATCGAAGGTGAGTGATGTGTTCGCCATTGATGTTTATACCATGTCTATGCCAGTACAAGAGCTTGAAAATATCCTCCAATGCAGAGGTGAACAGTTTCGGAGAAATAACATCTCCCTGTCTCACCCCTTTATGCAATGGGATTGGATTCGTGCTCTGGTCCTGGAGTCGGATAGACATGGTGGCGTTGCTGCACAGACATTTCAACACTTCGATATACCGATAGTCGATTTGGCACCGCTGGAGTGACCGCAACACTGCCCAGGTTTCGACAGAATCAAAGGCTTTCTCATAGTCCACAAACGCTAAACAAAGTGGATGGTTATACTCTTCGGTCTTTTGTATAACCTGCCGGAGCGTATGGATGTGGTCTATGGTGTTAAAGCCTTTTCGGAACCCGGCTTGTTCGGGAGGCTGGAAGTCGTCAAACCTACGAGCGAGACGATTAGTAACTACTCTCGAAAACAGCTTATAGACATGGCTCAACAGCGAGATGGGCCTGTAATTCTTTAAGAGCGTGTTATCCCCTTTCTTAAAGAACAGTACCACCACGCTCCTGTTCCACGCCTCTGGTGTAGTTCCCTCGAGGATGACGGAGTTGAACAGCTTCTGGAGGACCTTAAGTACCGGTGTACCACCCGCTCTCAGAAGCTCGGTCGTTATTCCGTCTTCCCCCGGTGCCTTGTTGTTCTTAAGCTGCTTGAGAGCCGTTCCAATCTCATACAGGCTGACGTCCGGAATGTCTTCAGTGTAATGTCGGGTTAGGCCGGCTCTTGCATCGCTAGTCGTGCTTGTAGTAGGACTTTGCGTTGAAGTGTATAGTTGTCCATAGAACTTCTCGAGCTCTCGTAAAATTTCTGGCTTCGAGGAAACGACACTGCCACTATCGGTCTTCAGCTTCGTCAACAGACTGTGCCCAATACACAGATCGCGAACACATTGGAACCTTGTTTGCGCTCTATTGCGTTCTTAATACTACACGTATTAAAGAGACGCAAATCGCGTCGCATAGATTTAGAGATCTGTTTATAGCGAGCTGTATTTCGACATGTCCACTGAAGACTGCAGTTTCATTTCGCTACGTTCTTCCATGAGTTTAAGAGTGTGCTCAGAGAGTTTTTGGGTTCTACCTTTTCGCTGGGTTTTACAGAACTTTGACCCAACGGCATGGACAATTTCCACCAGACCGTCATTTATTTCGTCCACGGATCCGCATTCGGGCGAGGCATTGGAAGCGATTTTGGAGTTCCAACTGAAAACTCTCGGGGTTTTGGATTTGGGCAGGACTTGGGCGAAGAGTAGATTTCATCAGACGGGACCTTTCTAGCTTTACGTTAAGATTTAATGAGCCTCTAACCATTCGGTGATCACTGCCGGTTTTGACCCTGTTGATCACAGCGACATCATTAAATATTTGCTTTTTTGTAGTCATGATGAAATCTATCTCGCGTTTGTGTCCACCGGGGTGAAGCCACGTCCATTTCCTGGACGACCGCTTCTTGAAAAAGGAGTTCATCAAAAAGAGTCCCTCCTTTTCCATGAAGTCGGCCAATCGCTGACCCCGTTGGTTCCGCTGTCCAAATCCAAATTGCCTCACTCTCAGTTCATCGCCATTCCTCACACCTAGCCGCGCGTTGAAGTCCCCCATCACAACCGTAAAGTGTGTTTTCGAGGCTTGCATGGCATTTGAAATGTCACCATACATAGCCGCCACTTCATCGTCTGGACATTTCGAGTGAGGTGCGTACACCTGTATGACCTTAAGCGAATACCGTTTGGTTATTCTGAGTATAAGGTATACCACCCTGCTCGACACGCTTTTGATCTTTACTATGTTGTTAACGAGGGATTAGTGGACGAGAAATCCGACACCGTGCTGAGAAAGTTGATCGCCCTCCCGGTAGTAGAATAAGTAGCCAGAATTTAGGATTATCGTGTCCTCTCCGTCTCTTCGGACTTCTGATAACCCCATAATATCCCAGTGTAACTTATTTACTACTTCTTCCAGCTCTATCAACTTCTCGTCGGGCCTCAGTGTGCGTGCGTTGTATGTTGTCAGGGCCAGGGGTCGTTGGGATTGGTAGCTGGACCTCTGCCGGAGATTCTTCGCACCCCCTGTTCCGCCGTTACCGTGGCCGCCACCTATGCCAGGAATAGCGGATCTGCCGGGAACTGGGGACCGTCTTCTAGTTATGTTCATCATATGGGGGGTTTTGCCATAGTCACCACGCTTGGCAGACGGATTGGTGACCGCAGATTCAGTATTTTGTGCTCGGGGGGTGCTGCTGCCCAATCTCACGGTGTGTGTTCCCTTAGTCGCCTTTTAAGACATACACGGGAGGAGAGGGAGGGGTCCTATTCTATGCCGGAACCACCACGGACGGATAAAACACATAAATTACTTAAACTAGAAGAAACACCTATTACATTAAACAAATCAATGAACATTTTAAAAATACAAAAAAAATTACCAAATTGTTAATAACATGTTGGGAAGAGTGACACTGTCTATAGATGCTGCGATATTAAAAGCGTTCAACGCGCAAGGATTCACTACCAATGATATTGTTGAAAACTTTGCAAAACGGTTTGACAGCGCAGTGAAAAGTATAATTCCTAATTGTAGTATGAAGCTAACTAATCAGTACTCATATAGGTAGTAAACCCATAGATTCTAGAATCTGAAAACGTATGCTAGCATACGTTTTCAAAAAGCTACAAGCAAAGATGTGTATAAAATTATTAAAACACTGCATTCAAACAAAGCTCCTGGTCTTGATAATATAAAGGTATCAGATATTAAAATGGTAGGAGAAGGAGTCTCCACGGCTATTGCAAACCTTATTAACTTCAGTGTTAAATTGGGTATGTACCCTGATGAACTTAAAGTAGGATGTGTTAGGCCTATATATAAAAAAGGAAAGCGTAGCGACTTCAGAAACTACCGTCCAATCACGCTGCTCTCGTCCATAGATAAAATTGTAGAAAAATACGTATGCAAACACATACACCAATTTTATAGGAACATGACGTTATATACCACAACCAATTTGGCTTTCAATCAGGAAAAAGTACAACAGGTCTTCTTACAAAATTTACAGATGAAGTTAAAGAGCATCTTAACCAAAAAAAGCATGTGCTGGCCCTATTCATAGATTTCACGTGCCTCTAACACCCTGGGGCATAAGCAGTTAACTAATAGCTTAGAAAATTGTGGAATACGCGGTCCCTTGCTTAAATAATGTGAAAATCACTTGAACAATCGAACCTACACTGGTAAAGTTGAAAATAAATTTAGTAAACCCATAACGTCAACCGAGGGCACAGCTCAAGGTTCTGTTTTAGGCCCCTTACATTTTTTGACCTATGTTAATGATATGAGCAACTGCATTAGCAACTGCACATGTTACGAGTTTGCTGATGACACGTGTCTTGTAATAGCTGATAAGGATCCGAAAAGAGCTAGTGCGCTTTTGCAATTGCATCTAAACTCACTAACCAGGTGGTGTAACGACCCCGATCTAGTATTAAATTCAAGAAAAACTAAAATGTTAGTCATAAAGTCACCCTATGTAAAGAGCTCCCCATAAATTATATAATAGCACACGACCATAACTGCTTACATACTGATAGCAATTTGACGACCTCTGTGGCGCAGTGGGCGAAAGCCTTCCTGAGGCGCAGAAGGTTGCGGGTTCGATTCCCGCCGCGGGACAAATGTTTGTATGATCTGCAAGTATTTGTCTCGGGTCTGGGAGTTTCTATGTATAATATGTATACATTTACAAAAAAAAAACGTATTTAAGTAGTATATGAGTCATGTGGTACCCATAACACAAGCTCTGCTTACTTTGGGGCCAGATGATGCTGTGTGAAATGTCCGGCATTATTTATTTATTATTTATTTAATCAAACATGTTGTTCTCATATTGAATGCGTAAATAGTCATACCTACCTTGGTCTTATAATAGATAATAAATTCAACTGGAGCTATCACATTGAGCACGTTTGCAATAAACTAAGACAGTTTTTAGCAAACATCACAATACTCTGCGGTACTGCGGTCTCTTTAAGCACTGCAAAATCTTGCCAGTATATCGACAAGTACAACATCTCATACTCAAACAACACTTCTTTGATGAATCCTTGAAAACTATAATCAATCACCCTGTATATACGCGAGCTGTTGCTCAAAACCGGCTTTATGCGTTTGCGCAAATAATGCTTACGGAGGGAGGACTTCTACGTATCTTGTACCTCGAATAATTAACGATCTACCCTCCGATTTATTTGAGTCTATCACACCAATAAATATTAAGCCAAAATTAAAATCATTTTTTATAAATAATATTAAATTATGACACCTTATGGTAGGTACATTGTCTTGTTTTAGTACCTATTTATATTATCACCTTGGAAATGTATCTACCTAATTATTATTTTTACCAGCACATATACCAGCTACCTACTATTTTTGTTGTAAGATCGATGTAAATCTCACATGACACATGTCCAAACCTCAGTGGTTTATTTGTGTTATTTTAAGTACTTTTGTTAATTAAGTTTATTATGATAAATAAATTAAAAAAAAATGTTTTGTTTATTGTATAATTGTAATTATTATAATTATCTATGGTACTTTACTAATTATAGAATTATTATTATTATTATTAGTCATTATTATTTATTCTATTATCTACTGAGCTACTTGAAGCTATTGACTCTATCTGCTATATTGCTTCCTGTTTTGAGTCATTATACTCAGCTGTAAGCATATTTATAACAGTAGCTTAATAATAAACAGAGGCCTAAAATTTCTTTCTTTCTGGAAAGTAACTTATTGGATACTTACATTTCTCTTATTATAGCTTAGGTATATACGATTGAATTATTCTCAGAAAATGTTAATGAAAACACACATGCTTTATTTAAAATTAGGGAATTATACACAATTTAATTATATTTTGAATGTATAATTTTATATTATTTTATAATTAAATTGGTAATTTGTTTATTTTTTGTATTAATATCAATAATTGAAAATGCACAAGTTTTATTTAAATTAATGAGTTATTATATTTATCAGGTAAACCATTGCTTTAGTAATGAAAGCCTTTTAATGATTGAATAATGCGAAAATACAAATATAACAAGAATATATATAAATTATTATTTTTTAATATTTTTAAATGTACTATTATTTGTGTAAACTGCCAATGCCACTTCCTCCTTCTTTTTTCCCTTTTTGGTTTACCTATCTTCATCGTTATAAATACATACAAGTAATGACTCATTATATTATGAGAATGACTACCTGAATAGAGGTGTGATCTTGCTGTTTCATTAAATCAGGAAAATCTCCACAGTCAATACATTGATTAAATATAAAATATGAACGTTGATGTGATAATGTCAATTAGTGGTTTCAAAACGCTAAAAAAACTCCTATATTTAAAAAATATAAGAAATACCGTTCCTCTTTGACTGACACTTTGAATGACATATTATTCAAAGTGGAATGGTATTTTTTAACAACAATTTTACCTTGAATATGTTGACAATACCGATATTATCAAGGCATTCAAACTGATTAATGTAAAAAATAAAACTGATTATGTACCGTGAAGAAATTTAGGCATTTAAAAAGGTTAAAAGACCGATTACCTGAATGTGTCTTCTTATGCAAATGAGTTTAAAGAGTCTGTATTAGAGATTGTAATAAAATAGATCCAAATATGGTTAGAGATATTATTTTCTCAAAAAAGAATTTACATATCTAATATAATTATTATAAAATAATTTACATTTCACCTGTTATGAGAAACATATTTGGTAAGTAAGTGCTTCGAAGAGAATCTTAAATAACATAAATTGACACAAATATTAATAAACTAGCTGGTGCCCGTGACTTCGTCTGCTCAGGATTAGTACTTCGTGTAATTCTAAGGGTTTTTGCAGCGCACGCCAGAATAGCTCCCAGATAGCAGAAATTGTTCCTACTTACTTGACACTTGTCGTTATATTTTGAACAATTCACACAATAGGTATCTTTATAAATTATAGCCTATGTGTTATTCTGATGTATAAGCTATATTATTGTAAAGTTTCATTAAAATCCATTCAGTAGTTTTTGCGTGAAAGAGTAACAAACATACATACAAGCTTTCGCGTTTATAATATTAGTAAGGAATGGATGTAACTTAAAAAAAATACGGTTTGTAATCACAACAGTAGTTTACCCGCAAAAATGTGTAGATTCATTTTTGTTTCATTGTATTGAGTTTGAAGTAAACAACGCAAATTCGCTCGGCGTGTCACAGCGTAAGTTAAATCAGTAGGTCAGTTTGTTATTTTAATAATGTTAGGTCGTTAAGTAGGTACATGTTTTTTTAGTTTGCTTTTAAATACCCCGTACGACTTCGCATTTTCTACCTCTTTAGGCAGTTTATTATAAAGCTGTACACCCTCAAAGGCAATAGTTCTGTTTTCGTGGGTTATTCGGACTCGTGGAAGAAGTATTTGATCTCTTCTGCGACTGCTTCGTTTATGTACTTGATGTCTTTTAGTAAAATTTAAATGTGAGTGTATGGTTTTATTAAGATTTTTTCTGATGAGGACACAAGAATAGTATGTATGTAGTTGTTTAATGTTCATAATTTGTGTTTCCTTGTATACTTTGACTGTAGGCGTTAGGTACTTGTAATTAAATAACATTTTCACAATTTTGTTTTGTGATATCTGTAAGTCTTTTAGATTTCAATATTTCAATAAGGTAATGAAGATTTCAATAAGGTAATGAAGATGCGGCTTTACTAGGGAGTTATAAATTATCTGGCAGACTCGTCGGGATAGGAAACGTACAAAACTACTTAAGGAACCGAGCAAGGTAGAAAGATTAGATCTAGTATGATCTATCTGCATTTTCCAGTTTAAATAACAGTCCAATCTCAGTCCTAAGTATTTTTCGTAGTCTTTTTGCTGTAGGATTTGGCCGTTGATTGTAAAATGCCTTTGCTATATCTATAACTAGCTGACCCGGCCACGCGTTGCTGTAGCTCAGTAGTTCTAATACATTGAATCAATATACGCTAACCTCTAAAATTATCAGTGTTTCTCTTCTATATTATGCATGTATTATACAAATAAACCTTGCTCTTGAATTGCTCTATCTATTTAAAAAACCGCATCAAAATCCGTTGCGTAGTTTTGAAGATCTAAGCATACATAGGGACAGACAGACAGAGGGAAGCGACTTTGTTTTATACTATGTAGTGATTTGCATAATGATAGGTATTATTGTTAATACTTAAGTTGTTCACACTCACTATTATGAGTTTTGGCATTTCCACTGTTTCTAAGATGTTTTTATTTTATCTTGACTATTTTTAATTTTTGAACTCAAATACTGAGGTTTAGCAAAGCGACAAAAACATGAGGTTCCGATCCTTGTTATTATTTAAGCAGCCAAATGCTATGCAATACAATTTTGCCTTACTTTTGGTAAAACAAAATAATTACAGATACGTGCGTTACAGGCCGCACATGGTAACCCGCCGATTTACTTGTTACAAGGCCTAAAGGCCTAGCGGCGATTTTTTCGCGCATTCTTAGTCTATTCTGAAGTTATCAACGTGGTTTTTTCAGCTAGTGCGTGCGCCTACGTCTGATTCCATGTACCACAATATAGCGCGAAGAAAAATTTAAAAGCGCGGAGTGCGCTTAACCTGCTTACATAGGCAAGGAACATTAGATCAAATGATTTAAGGCTAGAGTTAGAAAACCACCCAACTAAATAAATCTCAATCCTCAAGCGGAAAATCCTAGGAAAATCTTTTCAATAAAGAAACAAAATGTTATTTTAAAATTATCATTTCAAAATGTTACTCGTATTTAAACCAACATAATAAGGTTATTCGTATTTTAGGAAATGTCAGACAAAACTAAAAAATCAGGGTCATTGCCAAAGTTTCCCGTCAAAGTACTTACCTACTTGTCCAATCTTTATTTTACTCTTTGGTTACCTTGTTTTCCTGTAGTGAAATCACAATGATTGATCTACTCTGTGGAGTCTGAGGTAGGTATTTTCTTGATATTTTGATAATAGGTAAACAAGCAAACTATATTCTCTTTTAAACAAATCACCAGAGAAACTGTCTTAGTAGTGAACCCAAGTGGTAAACATGACAAGCGAACACAGATATTTTGCTTAAGTAGGTACCTAATAAAAAGTGCTTTGATAGGTTCACATAGCCAAGAGTAAACCAGCAGGCTACGTGATGCAAACACATCAAAAGGACAAGTCGGCGCAAGCGGCACTCGTCCCTAAAACTAATGATGCTGGTGGTAAGATCATTACAACACGTGAAACCAATATCCAAATCCCACTGTCTAAGGATAATGCTATGGATTTCTACCTTCTATAAGGGTATAACCAAGCTATGTTTTTTTACCGCTGGAACTGCCTAGGTTCTAACTGAGCTGACTGATCTGTTAGCTCAGTTATTAGTAGCATAGTAATAGCTCTATCTTCTGCGCCGTAGGTCGAGGGTTTGATTCCCTCCCAGGCGAAACATTTATGTGATTAACATAGGTGTTTATTTTATGTCTGGATGTAATAAATCATCCTAAGTTTCTAATAGTTCCTAAGTAAAATATTTGGGTAAGTATTTATCACTCATCTGATCACCCAAGCTATGCTTAGTTTGGGGCTAGATGGTATTGTGTGCATTGTCCACCAATATTTATTAATTTATTTCGGTATGTTTAAGAGTAATCCGTAGTTTCTTTATTTGTGCCACTTTCTGCAACTTCTAGAGATATCATTTTCCTAGGTGTGGGATTATCATAACTATCTACTCACGACTTTCAAAGACTATACAGGGATACACTCGCACTAATTCACAATATGAGGTTTATTCATGGAATTATTGAAATTCAACCGCCTAATGATTAGCATGAAATTATGTAGCGAGTAGGTACTTATAAAAGAGGAATATGATACTGTGAACGAGGCGGCAACCTGAACAATAAAGATGTTACGATGACGTGTGTGTGCACCTACACAAGATTGATCGACTACAGTAGGTACATGCATCTAACCAGGCAAGCAAGATACATTACGATATTAAAAACTGTGATTTATATTCGATTCGTAAAGTGATGTTGTTGGAAGAGTAGATCTTGGTTGACTGGTGTTGTTGAGGTAAGAGTAATCCGGTGCAGCGCGGTCCTCGGCCAGTTGGTGGCAGTCGAGACGAGAACACGGCGGCACTAGCTCGCTTATAACATCATTGAACAATTTAACGAGTGAACAGAACCTAACCGCTAATAATTACAAACTTATTGTTAGCGGAGAGACTTAATAATTAGGATTTATTGCGTGCGCGATGAGTCAAGCCAACGGAGACGCGCAATCACATGCCCAGCTTTTAGATGAGCCTGAGGAGATAGGTAAGGTTTCGAGGAATAGATCTTAGTCGGTTACTTTAAGAAAGATACGCAATGTTTTTTAAGTGTGTAGTTAATATTTTATTTACCATGATCACGAGATTTCTAGAGACTTTTATCTCGTGATCACGCGCATGCAACTATGCCGAAATATCGGTGAGCAGAAAAACTCATATTATCATGGTAAATATTCAGAGAATTATGTTAAAAACCATGATAGTTTTAAAAGTTATATTAATATTTTATTTTAATTTAGTTTCAACAACTACACCACGTCGGCGCATGTCTATTATTGAAGACATTGAAATACATTCAAAACTCGTGCATAATGTGAGTACTCACCTATTCACTTAGTTTAAAAAATAATATTATTAGAAATGCTTTAATAAAACTAGAATTTCATATTATTGAGATTTTTTACTATGATATGCTAAGGTCCAAATCAATTTACGCGGTGGTAGAAATACGAGTACTTAGAAAGAATCCCTCTTGGTGTGTAGGTACGTACGACCAGAGTGCCAGATATTTGGCCTCTATGCAGTTATGTGCAAGCATTTGTGAAGGGTCCAGGTGAACTTCAGGTGAAGGGCAATGAAGCAAGTGAAATTACTGCGCAAATTGACAAAATAATTTATGTCTAAGACATACACGTTGTATGCAAATATTGCAAATATTGGAAGCGCCATAGGCTATGGTAACCACCTACTATCAAGAGGGCCGTATGATTGTTTGCTGGCTCAGTGATACAAAAAATATTACATAAAATATTTTTTTACAGAAAAATACTGCACCACATGGTTACCTTGAGCCGACTCCAGATCTTACCAGGTTAACAGGGGAAATAAAACTAGGATGGATTCAGGTACAGTTCCAGAATTTGATAAGCTTCTGCAGCAGAATAGTGTTGTCGAAATCCCCACGACTTTGTTAGAGTTTAACCACTATCACCTATAGCAGTTCAATTTCGGAAATTTCTTTCCTAGTGCGACTTTAGATCTCGAAAAGAATGTATCCTTAAAATTTCAGATCTTCATAAAGTTCTCCTTATTGTTTCATTATTCTTCCAATAATCTTAATAGAGTTGTACCTACTTAAGCCTGTGGCTGGTTAACTCCTACATGCTTGCCTACAAGTTTGTTTTCAGGGAGTACTGATACCGTGTCTTTTAAACATCTGGGGCGTGATGCTGTTTCTGCGAATATCGTGGATCGTGGCTCAAGCCGGTATCGGCCTCTCCATCGTCATTATCTTCATGTCTGGCGTCGTATGCGTCATCACCACGCTCTCTCTAAGCGCTATTTGCACGAACGGAGAACTACAAGGAGGTAAGTACGTACAATATACCAACATGCCCACGTACTAGCTGGACTATATTTTTTATAATGTATTGTAGTTTTTAGTAAGTAAATTATTACACATAGATACATTATAATTTCTCTGTCAACATTTTTTTCATTTGCTGGACATATTCCACAGCTACATTTTGCCCCAAAGTAAGCAGATCTTGTGTTATGGGTACCGCATGACTTTTTTATTTAATATATAAATATTATAGATAGAAACACCGAGACAAATACTTGCAGATTATACATACATTTGTCCCGTGACGAGAATCGGCTCGCAACCTTCTGCGACTCAGCCGGGCCTTGGCTAACCGCGCCACAAAGGTCGTCATTGTTTGTATTTAGTGATTAATTGTACCTAAAATTCATATTTTCATATACGATACGATACGAATATACGATTAACCCATTGTGTCCCACTGCTGGGCAAAGGCCTCCCTTGATCTCTCCAGTCATCTCGGTTTTGAGCTGTTCGGACTCAAATTCTGTCGAAGATGTCGAGATCATCACATTTCTACACGACACGTCGACATTTTTTTTTAGGTCTACCACGGCACCGTCTTGCTGTCTCAGGGCTCCACAGAGTGGAATATTTTCATAATAAACAACAATATTTTAGGTGGTGTCTACTATCTCGTATCAAGGTCGCTAGGGGCGGAACTGGGAGCCTCTGTAGGCATTATATTCGCATTTGCCAACGCGGTGGCAGCTAGCATGAATACCATTGGGTTCTGTGAGTCCTTGAACGACCTGCTCCGGTCCCATGGCCTGAAGATTATGGACAACGGCGTCAATGACATCAGGATTGTCGGAGCTATAGCTCTTTTTGTTATGTGCGTCATTTGCGCTATTGGGATGGATTGGGAGACCAAAGCACAGGTGAGTATGGGAAGGTGACGATGAGCTAAGCAAGGAATGTAATGCATTGAAATGGACATTTACATCATCATCATTTAGCCGCAAAGTAAGCAGAGCTAATATATAACTTATAAACTTGTAATTATACATAGAAAACACAAATAAGTGCAGATCATACTAACATGACAAATGTTGGCCGGAATCGAAACCGCATCCTTCTGCGTCTCAGGCGGGCTTTCGGCCTCTGAAAATAGGAATTTAATAATATTTACAATCGGTTTTAATTTTTTTCAGAACTTTTTGATAGTTGTGATAGTACTGGCAATATTCAATTATATAATTGGAGCTAGTATGGGACCATCTTGGAAATATCAAAAGGCTCAAGGTTTTGTTGGGCTCAGCAGTAAGTACTGTACAATTATACTTTGTGCAATGTTCTGTAGGTCCGGGCTCCGCTTACATTTGTTTAACATTTACAGTGGAAAATGCTAAAAGGAATTGGCTTCCTGACTTTCGGTTCAGCGAGGGTAGGATGCATAACTTCTTTAGTGTGTTCGCAATGTACTTTCCAGCCGTCACGGGGGTCCAAGCTGGAGCTAATATTTGTGGGGACCTTCGAGTAAGTTTTCTCCTGTCTATTTGAAACAATCTTATTATTTTTAATTATCTAACTAATTACCGATTATGCTTTTTTTTCTTTTTATAGTGTCGCTAGTTATTTAGAACCAGTGTGATGTATGGATTAAAATGCTCTTTTCGTGCACTCGGCACATTTCTTCAAACTTTTTAGGTTCTATAACATTCCGGTTACCTTACACTATTTTTCTTCATCGTTTGACAGTACAAACGTTTTTCGAATAGAAAAATCCATTGGTGACTGACTAGATATTAACCCACGACCATTGGAAGGCGGGACTTCTAGGTACCACTAGAACACTGTGCTCTCTGTGATTTTGCGATTTGGCGATACGTCGATCTAAAATAAAACATTGATTACTACAGAGGTACATTACACGACAAGTAGGAAGAGATAATATGATATGATAATATGAATGAGAATAATCTCATTCTAAATTGAGCCTTATTTCCTTTAAAATTTTGTTTAGATTTAAAATGCCTATGTACTGGTATATAAAGAGAACACGAGCGGTGAAAGATAATTTATAAAAGTGTACATTTTTTTAACATTTTATTTCCCACTTATCATATATAAACAATTAATACTTCAATTAATATATTGGTGAACAATGCACGCAACACCATCTAGCCCTAAACTAAGCATAGCTTGTATTATGGTGACTAGATGACAATTACCTAACATATAAACGTACGAATAGAACTGCTATATAACATACAAACTGCATTGAGTTACTCTAATAAGAAAGTTGTGTGAAATTCAAAACTGTGTTTGTGTTTCTGTTTTACTAACAGAATCCGGCAACAGCAATCCCGAAGGGCACATTACTGGCACTCGGCATATCAATATCCAGTTACTTGGCGCTAGCGATGCTGGCTGGCATCGGAGCCTTGCGAGACGCTAGCGGAGACTCCTCAAACATGAACATCACTTCACTGGAGGCCTGCAAGCCAAACTGTTACTATGGACTACATAATAACTACGAGGTTTTGTTTTAGTGTTTTATAAACTTTCGCAATTAGAATTAAATTGTTTTAGCAATTAACAGATTGAGTCCAACGTAGTCGACCAGTCAGCCTGCGCCCACGTTTATTACAACATAATGTGAAAGGATATACTTACTTATACCGATCGGTCCCATAGAAATTTCATCAAAATCGGTTGGTTAGTTTGATTTTTAAATCAAAATAGCGGGAAAAAATATGTCATCCAAGTAAACGAAATTTCGTATTTTAGTATAGAAGTCGGTTTCTTTTTTGTTTTTAAAATGGTATTATTAAACATAGTTTGATTACTGCTAAAATGTGAGAAACATGGATAACAGTCCTCCGCGAAAGAGTGTTGCTAGATTTGATGTTAGAACAATATTACCTACTTGCTGTCAAAAGACACATCATGGTATGCATCGAGTGAACAATTCATCGTGACGTCACCAAAACTGCACTAAACCTACGATATTAATGTATGCTTACTTATTGATGGTTGTGGTATGAAACTTCAATCATCATCATTTAGCCCGATTGCACCCACTGCCGGGTATAGGCCTCCCCTTTATTATGACACTCTTTCCGGTCCCTAGCAAGTCTCATCCAGTGGTTCCCGACAACGCTAACTATTTCATTCGACCATCGGACGGGTGGTCTGCCTCTTGGCCGTTGAGCATCCCTTAGCCACCACTCCGTTACCGCCTTTTTCCATATCCCGTTATCCACTTTGCCAAGTGTCCCGCCCATTTGCACATCAACCTGGCGATCTGCATACCCACGCCCACTACTTTAATAATAATAATAATATTTATTTATTCAGATAACTTAAATCCATTGCACATACAATTAAAATAAAACTAAAACTAAAATAATATCATTGATCAATAACACAGTAATATAAATTAAATTAAATGTCAAAAACTATTCCTACTAACCTAAATACCATAAATTTAGTATTTAGGTATATAATAGGTATATTATAATACCTATTGTCCCATTATTACTGTCCCATCTGCCTGCAAGAGCCCCAAGAACCCTATTGGGACTACCTAGTATTCTGTTTATAATAGAACCAATATTTTTCTCATGATTGCATGAAAGTCCTGCACATGAGCATCGGTAAACATGCCCGAAGCACTACAGAATCTAAGTTACCCCAACATTGCTCTAAACAAATTATTATACAGGACACATTGTTATGAATTATAAAAAAAAACAATTAATTATTCTTTTAATATTGCTATAAGAGGTCAAGAGGTCGTAGTAAAACAGGGGGGCAGATTAAACATTCGTCTAAATATAAATTGGAATTGATGAGCAGCATCAATTTACAGGTGATGCAACTGATGGCTCTCTGGAGTCCATTGATCTACGGCGGCTGTTGGGCTGCAACTCTTTCCACTGCGCTGACCAACTTGCTGTCAGTGCCGCGGCTGATCCAAGCATTAGGGGTGGACCGTATCTATCCAGGGCTCATCTACTTCTCGAAGCCGTATGGAAAGCACGGGGAACCCTACAGAGGATATGTGTTGACGTTCACCGTGTCGTTACTTTTTCTACTTATTGGTACGCCTTCTCATTTAACTAGGTAATATCGCGTTTGTAGTATTATGCGTAATGCGTAACTGACAGTTTCAATGTAATAGGTTATAATAAAAAGGCGCGCGCTTTTCGTGCGCACTAATAAGCGCACATTATGCAGGCAATTGTATTGGGTGCTATGTTATGTATACCTACTGTATTCCAAGAAACTAATCGTAGTAATGGTGTTCTAATATTCGTGGGCTTCAGATCCTAAAGTCGTGTTTTCAAATCCGGTCGTTCACCAATAGATTTTCTGTTCGAATTATTTATGGGCGCTATATCAAACGGTTAAGAAAAAAATCGTGAGGAAACAGAGTCAAAGTCAAAAGATACTTTTTCAATACAATCACAAGGATCACTTTGAAACGTTTTATATACCAGGGCATGTCGTAGAACCTAAAAAAAGCTCAGACAAGTGCCAAGTTTAAGAAAGGTGCCATTAAGGTGCTTTCACCACACTGGTTCGAAATAACCAGTTTAGTGAAAGCACCTTAATGGCACGATACACGATAAGAAGAATAAGACTCTAAAAAACAAATTGCTTTCAATACTATGAGTACTACATATTCTACGAATGCTACGTATGCTACGTCATTCAATATGCACAATCTACGTAGCACAATGGTACGTACCGGTGTGCTACGTAGGTGTCCACTATGCTACAGTTATGCTACGTAACTTTATACAATGTTCTACAAAATATGCTACGCTTGCTGTTTTGCTGCTACGTGCATAGTGCATGGTTGCATGGTGCATGGTTTAATACAATACAAGCACCATAGTACATGCTATGCTATGTTTGGAGCTAGATAGTGTTGTGAGCATTTTCTACCAATAATTATATTTGAGATTATACGCTCTAAATTGTACTACGTAATGCTACGTTATGAGGTGACACACGTAATTAGTACAGCGGCAAGACAGTACCCTCATGTGAACACTTTGACGAGTACTCGTCATAGTGTATAAGAACTTACTCTAGTACTTCGACTCTCTCGGTCTAGTATAATATTATTGTCCCGGCACTAATAGGTATTCGTTTCGAGTACTGTATGTAATGGTTTTTATTTTATCTTCTCGCCTCGATGGTAAACGACGATGGGGCACGCAGGTCTAGAAGACACCTATTTACTCTCGACTTGAAGAGACCCAGATTGTAATTTTCAGGAAAGACAACGGCAAAGTATTCCAGTCTTTCACTGTAAGCACTATAAATGTGGATGCAAAGCGTAAGGGTGGTGGTTTGTTCGTAAGGATGGTAGACTGACAAGGTATGGATGGTATTGAGCGGTACGTCTGCTTGTCCTGTTGTTAAAAGGTGTTGGTGACCCATTATGAGTGTAACATGTTCTAAAAGGCCGTACTCCCACGGCCGTTTAGCCGTATTTATAAAAATAATGCTCTCTTTATATTAAGTTGAACATTGTTGTCTTTTTTTCAGCGGATTTGAATACAATAGCGCCATTGATCACCAATTTCTACCTAGCTTCGTATTCTCTGATCAATTTTTGCACGTTCCATGCTTGCGTTATTAAGCCGATCAGTTGGAGGCCCACTTTCCGGGTTTGTTACCTTATAAGTACTTAAGGCTTCTAATCTAATGTAACATTGTATTAGTAGGTACAACTCCATTTTACAACGAATTCTGTTGGTATAGAGATAGATTTCTCTTTGAGGCAATGTTTGAAGGTTTCCAAACATTACTCGTTGCATATTAAATTGCAATAATGTTTGTTTTGTAATTAACTTTCAAAACTTTCTTGAGTTGTATTGTAATCGAGTAATGATGAAACATTTTTATCATTATGTATATGTAGTGTTATAACTTTTGTATTTTTTTTTGTTATTTTTGTGTACTAATTCTGTATAAATTATATATATTTTATTTTTTATGTTGCCTGTAGTGTTACAATACGTGGCTGTCCCTGGTGGGGTTTCTGATGTGCGTGGGCATGATGATGATCATCAGCTGGGTGATGGCGCTGATTACTACTTTTATCTTCATGACACTGTATCTCCTGGTCATTTACACTAAACCAAGTTAGTAGTAAAATAAAGATACTCCTTGTTTTTTATAATCACTTAATTAGCTAGCGTGACCCTTAAGTACTCGTATGATCTGTCCTTGTCGTTCTAATGTCAAAGAATAGACATGGCAATAGATTTAAAAAAATCAATACCTTATGTGTGTTTTTGACATAGACACATTATGTGTTTTTTCTTGCTTCGTTTATTATTGTTCACTATAGTAAAAGAAAAGTCAAAACAATTTTATTTAATCAATCATAAGGAGCATTCTGATCTAAGTCGTGATCATAGTTAAATGTTACCGACTTCAAAATTTACAAGTTCAAGGGAGTAGCCAAATTTAAATATCTGGGTTGTACTATAACCGACACAAATACCTGTGAAGAGAATTTTAAAAACACATCCAGAATTCCTTACAATATAGTGCTGCATTATACAAGGTACTAGTAACCAAGCTTCTTAGCAGAAGAACCAAAATACGCATATATAAAACAGTTATAAGACCAATGTTCTTGTATGGCTCTGAACTTGGACGCTGACCTTAAAGGAGGAAAACCTCTTACTAGCAGAGAGGAAAGATCTCCGAACAATCATGGGACCTGCGAAGAGGGAGGATGGCAGTTGGAGGGTCTGGAAAAACACTGATATTGAAGACCTCGTGGCCGAGCCCAACATTATAGGAGAATATAAACCCAACCGACTCCGTTGGCTCGGTCAACAAATGGGTGAAGAACGTATCGTCAAGAGAGCATACTTAACTCGAGTGCTCAGCCGAGGAGCGATATACTCGAAGCTGACCTACGTGAGCTTGATCCTGTTAACTGGCAGGAGACTGCACAGAACAGGGGAAGTTGAAGAGTTCTCGTTTCTGAGGCCAAGACTCATTTTGGGTCCCAGCACCAATGGAGTAAGTGAGGAAGTAAGTATATGTTACTGACTAGGATCGGAGTGCTCTTAAAACTATTTGTATTACTTTATTACTTAATATTCCTATATTAGGGCAACAGTAACCAGAAGTTATATTGAACAGTGCTGTTTTAAAAACGATATGCTGCATTGCAGCAGGGAGACTATAAGGATCCCTATTGTTAGAATATAGTTTAATTATCTAATTTTATGTTGGTTTATTTAACTAGTGATTGTTTTTATATACTCACATCACCATGTTTTAGATCAATCTTTAAACGTGGATTATAATCGAACATTTAATTTCCAGAAGCTTCTTTATCTATCTCATAATCCTCTGGCTTACTTCAGATGCAACCTGGGGTAGCAGTACAGAAGTACAGCGTTACCAAGAAACCATTGCCAGGATACTGCAGATTTCCCGACAGCAGGAGCACACCAAGACTTACAACCCTCAGCTGCTGGTGATGGCTGGGAAACCGTACTTGAGACCAGCGCTTCTGGACATCGGGAACTTGATCACGAGATTGGGTTCTTTTATGATAGTTGCCGACGTAGAAGAGGTATGGCTTGTTTTGTAACTTATTTAGTTGAGTCGAGAAGTGAATCAAGGCTCAACAAAAGGATACTTTCAGAACATATTTTCTCTCACAGGAGTATATGGAGTACTCCGAAAGGAACAACTGCATCCATCTGGGCGAGGACTGGCTGCAGTCCCGTAAACATCGTGCGTTCTTTGTTCTTCTCAGCGGAGTCAGCATCGAGCAAGGGATCAAAATACTTGCGCAGTCAACAGGACTGGGGAAACTGCAGCCAAACATCTTGCTCATAGGGTTCCAGGATACTTGGCGTACCGAAAACAATATGGAACAAGTTGCGTCTTATGTGAGAGGAATTCAGTAAGTTGTTGTAATACTCTTGCCTTCTACCCAATCTTATGGTTAATAATAATAATAATAATAATACCGGACATTTCACACAGCATTATCTGACCCCAAAGTAAGCAGAGCTTGTGTTATGGGTACCACATGACTGATATACTACTTATATATATATATATATATATATATTTTATAAATACGTACATATTATACATAGAAACACCCAGACCCGAGACAAATACTTGCAGATCATACAAACATTTGTCCCGCGGCGGGAATCAAACCCGCAACCTTTTGCGTCTCAGCCGGATCTAAGCCCACTGTGCCACAGAGGTTAAAGTCAGTGATATACTAATGTATATATATGCCTAGTTTTATTACTTTGGCAGTTCGTTGTTAATCGGCGCATATATCGAGTACATACCTACAGTAGTACGATGAAAGCTTGTCGCGTTAGTGTTTCCGAAGTACAATTATGCAACCAATATCCAGCCGTCCAGGGGCTCTTGACGGCTCGTCAGCCACCGGCGAGCTTCAAATGCGGAAGCACGTGCGGTTCCAATATTTGGAAGTACATAGAACTATTAAAACACAGTTGTTAGTTTTTTTGGATTTGGTCATCTCATTTAAAAAAACACATTAAATAGATGGACAAATAATTAGTACTAAGTATTCCGTCAATCTATTCCCAATTCCCACCTCCCTCCCGCCTTCCTCCTTTCAATTGCGGGCGGGAGGGAGGTGCATGCGTCTGCATCGTGTCTAACTCATTGGGAATAGATTGGCGGTATTCCGCACTTGGAACTTGGATTGGCTGTATTTAGTACTATTGTACTAAATATCTGTCCATCTATTTAGTGTTTTGTATTGGATTTCCGCAAAGTCACGCATGAATCTATCTCTATCTAATCTATCCAATTTTTTTCTAAGTCAATTTGCAGTGATTGATTTTATTTTCAAAATCTTGTAAAATAATATATAATGTACCTTATTTTCATTTTTCTTTAATTGAAGCGTTCAAAACGACTAAAAACGCATATTTCAATTAAGTTCAAGATCGCGTTGTCACGGCCACTGGCATATCTCGACAGTTATGCTTTTTGATATAATAGAGAAACATTAAATAGGTTTAAGTCGCCAAAGAGAAGAAGGCTAAAGACATACAGTCATGTCAGTTTTGAGAGTGAAACAAAACATGAATGGAATTTTAGATTATTTTTGGTCGTTTTGCGGAGTAGGTAAACATTGTGCGCTTATATTACTTATGTTTCCCGAGGTATTTTAGGTTTTATTTGTAATTTTGGTGATTTTATTCAAATAAAGCTAGAGTTATTGACTCGGGTGTGAATAATTGGAATGAAAGTTTTGTGTTTCTTTGTGATTCGAGCAAAAATAATCCGTACTTATAATTATTTTATAAAGAAACAACATACGACTTTTTCTTACTATAAGCGGTCTAAATACTTAACATTGGCAAAATTGTCATCATATAACACATGCCATTGACGAAGAAGAAGAAGAAATGGATGGAATTAAAATGGAAATTCTTACAATAAAGTGATTATAAAATAAAGCAGTTGACGCGATTGCGTTTCAAGATTGTGCAGTTTTTAGGGTTCCGTACCTCGAAAGGAAAAAACGGAACCCTTATAGGATCACTTTGTTGTCCGTCCGTCTGTCTATCAAGACCCTTTTTCTCAAGAACGCGTGGAGGTATATCAAATACTCAGGTCTTCTGTCCCTTAAAGCTGTGAAAAAATCAAACCTCTAAGCCAACGCAATCAAAAGATACAGCCGTTTATGCCGCAAATTTTCGACACTCGCAAGGGAATCAAAACCGACAGGGTACTTTCCGGGAACTCAGAATCTTGAAATTTTGTACGAAGCAACGTCTTATAGCACAGATAAAGGAAACATTGCGAAAACCGTAAATTTTCAGTTACATCATCCAACTATGACTCGATTGTCGTGATGGGTGAACTTTTACTTATATACCTACAGGTTTGTAGGGAACCCTCGGTGCGCGAGTCCGACTCGCACTTGGCCGGTTTTTCTTATTTTATTTTCTATAGTAATACATAATTGTTGTAACAGCTCATGATAAGTAGGTACCACTATCGGGCGTTTGTATTTCCGATGATAGACTAAATTTGCCGAGGCGCTAACATTACATAGTAGTACTGTAATTAAATCTATGTGTGCGTCGTGTGTTCTTTCAGGAATGCTTTTGACGAACAGCTAGCTGTAGCGATACTCCGTGCTCCTAAAAGCGCTCGACCGATCGACTCTGATGATATTGGCGAAGGCTACATCGCACCTGATCCGTTACACGCAGGCGAAAGCGAACATGCCCAGGCGCAGCTGGTAGCGCTTATGCACTCGAATTCGGACATAGATAGTTCGTTGCTATCCCAAGATAATGATGGTAATAAAAGTTGGTTATTCATAATTAATACAACTGTCATTCTGCCACGCAATACCTAGGTACTAGACGAAAGCATGAAGCATGAGCAGATGAAGGATGACAGAGCCACATAATACCTCCTTATTAGTTACAATTACAGAATGCGGACTCCACGAAAACATTAATATAAATACGACTCAACAAAATACAATTCAGATGAATGCCTAAAATTATATATACCTACATAGTGGCCTCAATTCTGTTGGCACTAACCTAACTAATTTTAGCTAAAATTAGGTTTAGAAGTGAAATGAAACATGGTATTCTGCTGCTACCAAATTATACTAATTTAATTTTATCTAATATAATTAAACTTCCTAATTTAGACAGATGGCACCAACCGAATAGGTTTTACAAGTGCTATGACTAACTAAAATATATTTTAGACATTTTAGAAATGAACCAACCGAATAGCCATCAATGCCTTTAGTTCTATAGCGTAACTCTAACTCGTTTGGGGCGGTACTACTAGACGAACTTGCCTAACAGAAATGGGTTACGCCAATCTTTAAATGCTTATCTTGTTATAGATTAGAACCTAGTTGATTTGATACTAGTAAGTTGATACCTTCTCATTTTTTTTTAGGTGATTCGTTAGAGCGTAGTGACAGGAAACTACTGGGATCTAATACGCAATTGGAAGGTTCGAACGTTCCAGTCACCCTGTTAGAAATAAAGCAAACAATGTCCTTATATGAACCATTTACCCTGGAATCGGTATGTAATTTTAATATAACTAGTGGTCGCCCACTGGTCGAAATTCGACCATAAATAATTAATAATTAATGTATGTTTTATGCATGATTAAAAAAAATATTAGCATTCTGCACTCCGTCTCTATATAAACTATAAGTGTGCGAAATTTCATACTCCTCCGTTGGCGCAATTTTCATAAAAAGGGGTACAAAGTTTTTGCTTCACGTATTAATATATAGATGATGCATCACGATAAATAAGACTACAGTAGCAAAACTCATATATACGCGTCAAAAAAGTTTAACTACGGTTTGGTTTGGACGACTTAGCTCTGAAACCATTCAAAAGCAAACCAAGTATACATATTAAAGTTATATAACATTCTCATATACTCTCGTTGAATGATTCGAACATACATTAATTTTGATAGAGATATACAACTTGAAGTAGGAGGCCTAGTCGTGCGAACTGGTTGCATAATTTCCTCGAAGAATTTATTTGTGCAGTAAGTGATGTTTATTATATAATGTTGTCCTAATTTGAAGATTAAAATTAGGACATAAAGCGGGGGAGGCCTTTTCTCAGCAGTAGTGTATACATAAGGACACATTACCTATGTGACCTATGTGACCTAGGCTAAATATAATAAGTATATTTTATAGATCTACCTAGCTGACCCGTGCCCACTTCGTTGAGCGATTTCAACTTCACAAAAAATATTAAAGTACTAATATCGCTAATAAAAAAAGATAGCTATTCAAATTATTGTAATATTTACAGAGATTAACAAAGTTACGGATAAATAATAATAGATGGCATTGCGTGCATTGCAGAGCAGTGCGTTTAGTTGGTCTACCCATATTATTTAGATATAAACAAAATACATCTACTTTCCACAAAACATTTCAAAATAAAATAATTTTAAGGTCTCACGTTGTATCCAATGAAGTCGGGTTTCTTTTAAGTATTTAAAACATTTATACAATAAACTTGTCATTGTTTATTTTTGAGGTTATCTCAGCTTGTAAGTTGCTATTTTAGAGTTAATATCAATTTAATACCCGATAAAACGAGTAATTTTCTGTAACTAAACAGAACCTACTAGTACTATTTTTCCTCATAGAAAACACCTAACATCTGATAATCACCAAGTCAATGTGTATGTATTTATTCTATGTATTTCTGTATTTATTCATGTATAAACACTTTATTGGGTATTCTTATTAATGTGTTTTTACACTGCGGTACTGCACATCACTTATAATCTTTGGAATTATTTTTTATCACACGAATCAATATAATATTTTGCTTATTTTCTTCGCTACGCATAGACACAATGACAAGTTTACAAAGGCGTGACGTCAGAGCCGACGCCATGACACCTACGAGCTGTTTTCGCGCCCTATTGAAAAAATGTTAGGAAAATGGCTTTAAACTTCGTTAAACTATAGCTTATTACCGAAATAAAGGTTTTTATACGCTTTATATTAGCTTCACTTGTATGTATGTTTGTAACCGACTCCTTAGGACGCGATTTTGACCCACTTTAAACGGCCAGATTTTATTCAAATTTTGCACCCTTGTCAAAGACCGATGACAATGCAATAATACGAAAAAAAAAATTTGATTATCCTAAAACTAAAAAGTAGAAAATAAATAATAGTAGTTAAAAAAAACTAAAAACACGCTTTATATAGAAAACCAAACTAAAAAATAGAAAATAAATTTTAATAAATGTAAGTAAGAAAAAAATGTTTTATTTAAAAAAAGCGTGGGGTGCTTTTTAAGATATTATCGAAATGATAATCCTTCTTCTCATATATCTGTCAATGTAATATTTATAACTATTGACACCATGCACCCCACGCTTTTTTTTAGTTTTAGTTTAGTTTTTTTAAACTATTATTTATTTTGTTAATAGTAAATGTGTACCCCACATTAAGGAAGAGGATTTCAAAATCTTTCGTCTCGCCTATTACAGAGATTAACAAAGTTACGGATAAATAATAATAGATGGCGCTACCGGCCACCCGCCCCGTTCCCGTTCCCGTTGTTATCCCGGGATAAAAGATAGACTATATCCTAATCCAAGTTACTAACTATATTCATTTTAAGTTTCATCCAAATCGGTTCAGCGGTTCTCGAGTTATATAAGTGGTGTAACTAACACGACTTTATTTTACATATATAGATTATCAACTTACATAATTATACTCATTTTAAATGAGAGGTTAAGTCACATACTCTACTCACTACTGCTACCTACTTAAAGAGGTAGATACCAATAAAAATAACTAGAAAATAAATTGTGATTTATTAAATTTTGCAAATTCTTTAAAAAAAACAAATGTTTACTATGTAGGGTACCTATGTTTAGTATAAATCTGTCTCCCTTTTAGTCGATTAGTGAACAATATGCTTTGATGGTACAATACAATCTATCTATCTATATATCTAATAACATTAAACGAGCAATTCTTGTATTATATAATCTGAATCTCGGAAACGGCTCCAACGATAGTAAGTATGCAGGAAGTTTCGGGAGTCGATAAATCGATGTAGCTATGTTTCATTTATAGAAAACATCGTTTTATCCGTATTTTATACCGAGCAAAGCTCGGTCATCCAGGTACTTATATTGATAAATTGCATACTTTTATGTAAGTAACATTGAATGAAAGATAATTGTGATTGTGATTGATTAAATGATAGAAGCGAGTAAGGCTGTAGACTGAGTTCGATGGCTTCCCTTTGCCGCCGAAGTATTTAGAGATTTTTAATTATTTTTAATTAGCTTTTTAAATACGATACGATTTTTTTACAATATCAAAATAATAATATTATTATTTTTATGGTGAAACTTCCTTCAGGAAGGTTCGATAGATACGTGGTGGCTCTATGACGACGGCGGCCTCAACATTCTCCTACCTTACATCCTTGCCAGACGAAGTTTGAAGCAGAAGAAGTCGCTAAGGGTATTTGCGCTTCCCAGAGGCGGATATAAAAAAGAAGACGCCCAAAAATAGTAAGTAGAAAACAAGAACATGAAGAAAACTAATAATCTGGTAGGTATCATCTCATTTCGCAATAAATTACAATTGCTATATTTATAATAACTGTCTTCAGGGCCTCAATTCTGTTAATTTACAACGGTTACCGATCTATTCTAATCCATCTACATTTCGGCTCCAATTACGTATCGTTATTTACCTAATATCTTATTCTTTAATCTCTATGACCAAAAAGAAAATATTCGATCGATCGTTGGCGACTTCGTAAACGTAGCGGAAGCTGAGCCGTTTTTCATCAGCAGAAAGAAAATACCTCAAAAGCTGTCATTCGACTGCGGTTCGATTCCAATTGAGCTTACGGAAATTAATCGTGACGAGCACATCGAGCACATCGCACGAACGCCACCCGCGTTTTTAAATAATGCCGTACGAAAATGTTGGTTTGGTCACTTTGGTCTTAATTTTCACAGCCATTTTTAAAGGTAGAAAAAAAGTAAATAATTAATCTCGTCGTTTTTTTTAGATTAAAAAAAAACGTTTGTCTTCTTCATTACCCTCTAGGTCAGTTTTATTTTACTTTCATAGCTTGGAAGCCTTGCTCTTGAAGTATCGGATAGACTACACGGAGTTGATCCTGGTTAGTGGTATCAGGGACGCACCATCTGAAGCGAGCTGGGAACTCTTTGACAGTTTTTGTGGGAGATTCAAAACGGATGAAATACAAAGCGGTAACTAGGCGTTTGCATTTTAATGTTTTTAGTTGATCTATATATTAGTCATTTTCTGAATTTTCTGCAGACAATTTGATAACCGAAACGGAATTCAAACGGCTGTACACGAAGACGTGCAGACATTTACGGTTACGAGAGCTAATGATACAACATTCGTCTAATGCGTCTCTCATAGCTATGTCCTTACCGCTTCCAAGAAAAGTGAGTACCTACTACAGAATCTGAATTATTATTAAGTAGGTAGCTACCTAATTTTGGCACAGTTGCATGCGCCAGGACCACGGGATAACAGTTTATTGAAGTGAAAACTTCTTTAGGCGCGCTGAGCACTTTTTGGGTGAACAATAACCACGGAACTCGCGTCATCGTCACCGAACGCTTTCCATGAGCTATACTAATATTATAGAGGAATGATTTGATTGTTTGTTTATTTGTATTAATAAAAATATTTGAAAAATTATTTTACCATTGGAAAGCTACACTATCCCCGGATGACTTCCGATGCTACTTTTTATCCTGGGAAAAACCTTCAACGCGGGCGAACCTCCGCGCGGACAGCTAGTATGTACATATTATGTGTACTTTTTGAGTGAACAAAAAGCGTGAAACTCGCATCACCGCACGCTTCCCATGAGCTATGGATGACGGTTTAATAATTGTGAAGTATATACTTTTTAATTTAAAATAATTAATCATTCTGAAGTGTGATTTTTTTGTGTACAATAATTGCAATAATTGTGTACGATAGTGCAATAAATGAAAATTGTATTTCATTATATAGATGATAGTACTTTCTACTGATAAATAAAACAATTCATGCGAAATTATTCCCTAAGATTTTTTTATGATCAAGGATTAAAGTTTAAATTGGTCATTAACACTTCTTTACAAACCAAAAATAATTAAAAAGTATTAATCTAATAGCTCGACGATACAATTCACAAGTTACTTTTTCATTGCTATCGGCAGTCCCCAAAGACTGCCCAGCATTTTTCGTGATCATGGCATTCAACTGTACCGAAATATCGGGAAGCAGAAAAACTCAATATCATGGTAAATATCTCGTTTTGAGTGACAAATTAAGTAGCTGCAAGCAGCTTAAATGTGCATTTCCTAGGCGATCCTATTACAGAGCTGAGATGAAGTGTCTTTCTAAAATAATCTGGCTGTTTCCAGGGTTTGGTGTCTGCAGCTATGTATATGGCATGGCTAGAGGTGATGAGCAAAGACCTCCCTCCAGTTCTCTTCGTTCGAGGCAACGATTCAGTTGTGTTAGATGCCTAGACCTAGACCTAGACCTTAAAACATAACTTAAAATAACTCCCTCTTATAATTTATTTATAATGTATTTCATATTATCTGAATATGTTTCTATGTAAGAGTATGATATGTGTATTTACAAAAAAAAAATTTTTTGTAGAATTATTTATGATTTTTAGGATAACAATTGAATGTGTGACAAACCTACCTAAAACCTACCTAAAAGTGATCATGTTATGTCATAATAATATAAGTAATTTCATATATGGTGTATATAAATAAAAGTGCTTGCATTATATTACAATTTATTTTATTTCACACATAATATGTCACATAGTTTTAATTTAAATTTAAAACAAAATATTAAAATATTTACAGATACAAGAACCAACAGATGCTCCAGATTAACAATTGAATTATACTTAAATTAACAGTTAGAGATTATAATAGTGATAGCTTGTGTTGTTTATGCATTTTAATTCATTTACTGATTGAAAATTAAGTGATGGAAATCATCGTTAACTGGTAGCTTTTACAAACCCAATAATTAATGAAAACATCCGTCAAATCAAAACGCTTCGCATATTTTTATGCTTCCCTGGTAAATATGGGATGGATGGAATAGACGAAACATTCAGCCTGAAAATTTGGTAACAAAATAATGATATATTCTCTTTTATACTTACTTTGTTTCTAAGAACCGCGAAATGTAGGTGTCATCATATTAAACTTTAAAAATAATCCAAATCGGTTTGGTCCATTATCGGCTAGATTGAAAACGAAAATCGAGTATGCTTCATGAAAGGCCAACTAGAGCTATACAAGCAATAAATGTCAAAGATTCTTGTGCAGAAGACTTAATGCATATTTTGATAGTATATGAATGTCTACAGCGATATGTATGTTGCGTAAAGGACGGCGATTCAATACAATATTTCTCTGTTAGATATGTAATTTTGCTATAATCTCTTGAAATTTAATAATAAACATCTTTAAAATTCATTTATGGCAACAATAATTTGAATCACCCTTTCGGGCTTTCGTTTACATGGAGCAGTGCTCAACTTTTGCCACTTCAACGCAGTCATACATCGACGTATAAAATGCGACCTTTGACGCGGTTCGTGAATGGTTCTTCAAGGTTCAGTTCAAAATCATAATATTGTAAGGAAACTAATTACTTCTACTTTTGGGAGAAGGGAGAATTTTACAATTTGGAGTATATAACATTATTCAGTCTATGTATGTAAAAAATCATTTTTAATAATTCGTAACAACCTCTAGATTATAATTATGGCTCGAGATGGGCGCTAGCGCTTATATCAAAAGTTTTTTATATAAACCGTTTTAATGATAATGAAAACAATCAGTCGCATTTGAGTCGCACGTGAATTATGTAAGCCTACCAGTACCTCAACGTATAGATTGTAGTCTGTAAGTATTATTTCTTTACTAATTTTGATCAATGGAATGAATGAACACAAAATTCAAATTGATTATCCTTGAAATAAAATATAACTACACAAATTACAGACAAAAACTTCACACAGCCATACTCCTTACAATGTATAAATAAATAATAAACTAAATAATTACGGAAATATTTTTTGGTTACAAAGATTTTTATACGCTCATATTAAATAAATACTCAAGTCACCAGGTTCCTTCCAACTCAAATACCGTTTTCAGTTCTTATCCTCGCTACAGGAACATGATTATACAATTCGATCAGTTACGCTTTAAACAAGCTGATTGTGTTTCGACTCTGCCAGAGTGGCGCTACGGGTAAATATTTCATTTTGTATAATTAGTTTACACGGCACAATTGAATTTATGGAAGCAGTTTCACGCGAATCGAGAGGTACGAATATCTCCTCGCGTTATGAACACATCACTCGCTGTTTGGGACAATATCTTCAGCTAATTTAAATCGTTCCAGTCTTGATAACACTCGCACGTGACGCTCAGTCGCTGCCGTAACACTTAAAACATCACTACAAAAGAGCCAGGTATTTTAAAGGCAAATAAAAATACCCACAGTGTCCAACTAGCTCTTGAGCAAGGAACTATCACGAGCAATACAACGGTGTTGCTTTTCATCCAGGTTTGTCAAGGCGACGCAAGTGTTATGTTCAAACATCGGCTCTCTGCAATCCTCTGGTGGGCAGTCAGCGCGATGCTGTAGTCAGCGGTCAGCACTACACTAGTCACTAGTCAGTATGGACAGCACTGCACTAGTCACTAGCCTACACTAGGCTCACAGCACTGTACCGGTCACAGCACTGCGCTGGTACTATGCTCACAGCACTGCACCAGCACAGTCGGCACTGGACTCACAGCAAGGCGCAGGAATGGCGCGACGATCTTCATTCAGATTCGTCGTTGTCATCGTCAAAGCCGGAGAGCTCCGATGCGTCTAGGTAGCCTTGCATAGCCTGGAACAAAACATTCAGTTTTAGGGTTACCGCGTATTTGTAAAGTAAGTATACATTGATTCTAGGACAAAAGTATAATTTAGTTGTCTGGTGCATAGAGCGGGCAGCCAAATGTGCAAGAACAAAAAATCTAAAGACATGCATTATCTACCAGTTCGCATGAGTTCCTCGGATTGTCCTTAAATTATTAGAAACATTAGGTTAACAATCATTAAACATTGAAGCTGGGGACCGACGAGCCGCGGGACGGCCGAACATTATCTAATTATTTAATCAGAGCCACAAACATGACTGACTGGCTACATGACTGAATAAATTATTTTGGTCAGAAATATTAGTGAGTGCCTTCACCGGGGTATTGATTGGCTGTCACTGGCCTTCCAATTGGTTGCATAATCATACTAGTTCGGAAACACGAACGTTGCCAATTAAAACCGTAGTACTTACTGAACATGCGATCGCGTAAGCAGTACTGGGAGATAGTAAGTTATATTTGAATGAGTGAGCCAACTCTGGTGATATCCATCCAAGGGTAGAGACGGGTTTCCACTTGCTAACCACCGCTCTGACATATTTTTTTTGTTAGTTCTTTTGTCTATTTACCCAGTTATTTCAGTTGCTCTAGTTTCTTTCAAGCAGTAGAGTGCATCTACTGCTTGGATGCAGAATATCTGGCACTGTGGTAGTACCGACAATGACGGATTCTTGCTATAGAGTCCTACCGCCAGGTAAAAGTCAAATGTGGTACGTAGATACTGACCGCATACTCGATGAGCGCGTGATGACAGAAGACGTACTGGTCTGGCATCTGGATGGAGAAGGCTCGCTGTGCGCGGATGCGCTCCACTGCGCCGCGCACGTCGGCCACGCGCTCGTCGGCCAGTCGCCACGCGCACGTGTCCAGTGTCAGGAACGTACCTGGGGCAACGTACGAACGGACATTCTATATCAGTGGACGATTTACACATTGAGGATAGTGAGAGCACTGCTGATCTAGTGGTAGTGGCCCAGCTTGCTGTTCTAGGATCGTGGGTTACAATCCAGTCGTGCACCAATTGATTTACAATCTAGTTCCATTACGTCAACGAATAACCACCAGAAGCATAACAAATAAGAAATTACAAATACCTAAGTTACAAATGAATATGGCAAAATAACCTCTGAATACCTCAACTTATTAATTACTTACCATCGGAAATTAAAAATAAAATTACACCAATTACCAACCCAAAGCATGGCACGCTTCGCTCGCCAATAACGCGCGCTTTCCTGGCTTCCTGTTACACTTTCGTTCCCTTTCACGAAATAACTTCTACAGGTTGCAAAAGAAGTGGGATTTCTTTTGAGCAACTTACCTGTTCGACCGATGCCAGCGGAACAGTGGACGATTATCGGAGGCCCCTTACTGTGACCCGCCCACGCGTCGCCAAGGCTGAAATTAAATAATATACACATAAGTACAAGACAGCTTAACGTGCTGTCATTTAAGCATGGAAAATTTCATACAGTCACGAATCAAAAGTTTGACAGACTGTCTATTGTCTCTGTCACCAGAGTTGGCTGACTCATACGAAGGTAGTAGTCGTAGTCCTGCTACAGTATGTATTGCGTATAGTGTGTGTGTTTTAACGAGCTCAATTTGATTATAATTGTTATTTATGCAGGTGGTATCATTACGTAGGTACATCATAGTCCGGCCACCGCTTGTACTGTGTATAGTGTGATATAAATGAAGCAAAGCCAAGGTCCTAAAATCGATTCTTTAGAAACTCCGCACGTTATGGGAGTTGAAGATCTTTCAATCTTAATCTGAATACGACACGACGATCATAAGATTCAGAAATATTGTAAGCACTCTCATAAATGTCGATGTCGTTGATTTTGTCCTTGTATAGTGTTTAATGCAACAAAATATAAATAAATATAGTGTTCGGGTTTACACCGAACCCAGCAATTCAGCATTTTATCTTTCATGCAAATAAGCACAATTGCCTGAGCATACCAGTGCGCAACCATCTGCCGACCCGGCATCGCGTTACTCAGAAACAACTAAATATAACCTTTTATACCATTTATTTAAATATTAGTCTTTAACAGTTAAATAATTTTGATAAACATTTCGAGTACCTACCTGTGTAAAATCCAATATATACAACAATCTACAGTGAACTTTTGACTTTTCATTTCATTTGCGCACCTACCAACAACACTATCATACAGGTAAGAGGCCTAGGATTCCCACCATACATAGTCCTTGCTTTTTACATATACAGAAATCGCTTTTTACATATACTGAAAAAAAAGTAAGTACTGACTCTGCGAGTGCGGCTTGCTGCGCTCGTCGCACTCGCAGCAGGAAGCGCAGCAAGGGCGCCGCGCTCCCGCCGCCCGGCACGCCGTAGTCCGGCCACCGCTTGTACTGTCCGTGCCATATGCTCCGAGTCTGCTCCGTCTGCAAACCACGATATTACAACTCATTAATAAAGCAAGCGGTAACCAGAAATAAATAATGAATTACAAAAATAGAAAAGTAAATACGAGTATTTGTGGATCCTAATGTTTTGTTTTAGGGCATGAGCATGTTTTAGGGACGGCTCGGCGTCGGTACAGTGAAACGGTGTTAATTTATGTACCGAACTGTGTCGGTCTCTCCAGAATAATTAGGCCCAATACCTACGATGGAGCCCGGAGCTATCAGTTTGCACGGCCATGCCCTTAATCTGTAAAAAATTTTATAAGTGATAGAAATCGAGTTTACATTCAGCTAGATTCAGAAAGCTGATGCTCAAAAAATAAGATGAACATCTAATACAGAGAACGTCATCATCCCACCCGAAATGTATCGTCCGGGGATCTATCCGGGTGAGATGATGCGTCATACGTGCAGCAGACTCACCCTCAGATCGGTGAGTAAGAGATGCGTGATAGTGTAGTCTTCATCGTGGTCGACAGCTTCGCAGGAGACCGCATATCCAGCGTGCACGTCCCTTGCGCCCGGCGCCCCCGGCCAGTACTGACCGCACTTGATGTGGCCGCGCTCCACCAGTCGCGTCGTCATCACTATCACCAGCGAGCCCTGCTCCCACACCATTCGCCAGAAGTCACCGAACGTCTTCGGCAGGGGACCTGGGCAACCACACTATTACTTAGAGAGGAGTAGCATTATCACCAGCGAGGCCTGCTCCCACACTATAGACTAGAAGTCACCGAACGTCTTTGGCAGTAGACCTGATTAACAAGACTATTACTTAATGAGCCAGAAATACCACTATCACAAGAGAACCATTTTCCCACACTATGGACCGAAGTCACCGAACGTCTTTGGCAGAATACCTGGTCAACAAGCCTATTACTTAACGAGGCAGAAATACCACTATCACAAGCAAACCCTACACCCACACAATTCTCCAGAAGTCACCGAACGTCTTCGGCAGGGGACCTGGTCAACAAGACTATTAACAAGAAAGGCAGGAGCACCACTATGACCAGCGAGTCTTGTTCATTGTGGACCCGAAGTCGCTGAACGTCTTCGGCAGGAGACCTGATCAACCAGCCGAGACGAGGAGGAGAATACAATCAAGATCTATCAGTATCGATTAGCAATACGCATTATTTCAATCAGTCGTCTGATTGTAATTGGAACCCGTTTTAATAAGATTGGTATGACGTACGTTCATAAAGACCGCATGTGTAAACAACATCAACCTTCCGTTTTACTAATTTATTAATAGTTATTCAATGTTTTGATAGTTACAGAATTACATAGCCGCTCGGCATAATTTGCTTAGATGCTTCATTTTAAATAGATACCGGGTAGAAGCTAGGTACTCGTTATAATACCAGCTGTACTTAACAGATTGACTAGATAACAACCAACGAACCTATAATAGACACATTTTACAATAGATTATATAAGAGAACAATACCTATAAAACTGTTAGCACACCCCCGCACGCCGGTTTTATTGAAACATAAAATCGAATGGTTCTTCTGTTTAATTTGGTCAAAAATATATGTTTGGTGCCTGGTATCTCCCTAGTGGGCTTAGTCTAGTAGAGTTTATTTTAATTCAGATACAAATAAAATTTCCCGACATGAAAAGCCAGTCCTGCTTTGTTCTGGGAACTGCGAAATCCCACACAAAGCGGGCGCCGCCATAACGAGTTAATTCGAATAATTCGTGGAACATGCTTTACGTCAGTTCATAACCGATTCGCGGTAAAGCATTCATAAAATAAAGCTGAATTTCTCTGAAACCACGCCAAGAGAGGGGTGCTATCGATTTATCACCGCAAGTAACGCGTAATAGTATATGTGAACATGTATTGGATAAACTTAATTTAGGAATAAACACATTATAGCAGTGATGTAATTTAATTCCGCGAAAACTGCATTTTCATTGCGTTTCTTGTTTAATAATAAATAATAATAATATAAATAAATAATTTCGGACATTTCACACAACATCATCCGGCCCCAAAGTAAGCAGAGCTTGTGTTATGGGTACCACATGACTGATATACTACTTATTATACTTTTTTTTTGTAAATACATACATATTATACATAGAAACACCCAGACCCGAGACACATACTTGCAGATCATACAAACATTTGTCCCGCGGCGGGAATCGGACCCGCAACCTTCTGCGTCTCAGCCGGACCTAAGCCCACTGCGCTACAGAGGTCGTCAAAAATATCGTTTTAAATTAACAAGCACAAAAAAAACATGAACGCTTCAGCAAAACAAAGTTGTTTTACTGAAAAACAAAAACAAGTATACCGTGGGGTATTATCACAGATATGCATAGATTACCAAGAACCGTGAACAAGCATGGCTCAAACTTTCGGTTTTACCTCGAATTGAGCAGGAAAATTTGAGGAATCCTGCATTTATTTTGATGGGTAGCACATTAACTGATATCTAACTGATGTTACTGATTAAACTTGGAATTATTCTACACTTATAGCAGCTTTTAATACAAGCTGGTCAAGGGAACAGATTGATACTTACCCTGAGTGCAAATATAAGCATTCTTCTGCTTGTAACCGTCGACATAGTTGGCGTTAATATAGTCAGTCGTGGGATCTTCTGGGTCAGTCTGTGATAGACGAACACGCGAGTGGTCGTAGCACAGAACGTCCTTGTAACGATTCTTAGCTATGTTGGCTGGTAATCTGAAACAGGATAATATTCATATGTAAAATAATAATAATATGCATGGCAATTTTTATCACAAATTTAACTTGCAATTTTATCTTTAACTAATTAAGTGTTAGTTTCAGATGTACTGCGTAATAAGGAATACAGAATTGTTGTTTAAATCTAGGTGGCATAATAATGTAAATTTGGGTAGGAATGTGTGAACAGAATAAAAACAGTTCTTTGTCACATGAACAGAGTGTTTCATCTAAGCTATTCCAAATATAGTGTCAGGTTATTATTAGCTAAAATTTACGTATACTGTTCAAAGTCAAGGGTTGTTGTATTGAAAATATTACGGAAAAGCCTGAAGCAACTCATAGCAAAAGGAGAGGTAATTATACGGCGTTACAACAGTCGGCCGCCATGAGCGAGAAAGGCAGAGACAGAGTTACTTTCACATTTATAATATTAGGGATCTAATAGGGATTAAATTATACTGGTTATGAAAAAGTTAATTCAAAACGTTTTCTGCTTCCCCGATATTTCGGCGTAGTTGCATGCGCCATGATAACAAGATAAACCAAACTTAACAAGTTGAACTAATCGATTATTAAAGTAATCGCAAATATAGTTATAGTTTTGAGTAAAATATATATTTCAAGAATATAACTTCAACAACTATGTACAATAGTGTATAGTATAAATAGGTTACGCACTCTGCGTTATGGAAGGTGCCGTTGGGCGGTCTCGCGCGGATCTCTTCGTACTCGGCGACGAGTCCCGCGCGGCCCCGCGAGCGCACGCGCGCCAGCAGCGCCGCCGGGCTCTCGCCGCCCGCGCCGCCGCCGCCGCACTCCTCGTCCGACAGTCCGGGGGACACCTCGCCCGACGACCACGTCCCGCGCGCTGCAACACGCATTCATAGTCACACAACCAATAACACACATCCACCGTGTCTTTTTAATCATGACCGTAACAATACATATCCACCATGACACTCTACTCGTATACGACACAACACACATCCATATGACACAACACGCATCTACCAAACAACGCTCATCCACAGTGACTTTCGACTCGTGTACAAAACAAGACACACCCCTCATGTGCATGTAATAACACACATGCACCGTGTCGATTTACTCATGTACATTTAAACAAGACACATCCCCTTATGTCCGTAACAATGCACATCCACTGTGACATCCTACTCGTGTACGAAACAACACACATAACCCACGTTCGTAACAACACACATTCACTGTGACACTCTACTCATGTACGACACAACATATCCACTGTGTCTCTCAACGTATGTACTAAACAATACAAATCCACCGTGACACTCTAGTCATGTACGAAACAACACGAATCCAATGTACGACACAACACATATCCACTGTGTTACTCTACGTATGTACTAAACAATACACATCCACCGTGACACTCTAGTCATGTACGAAACAACACGAATCCAATGTACGACACAACACATATCCACTGTGTCACTCAACGTATGTACTAAACAATACACATCCACCGTGACACTCTAGTCATGTACGAAACAACACGAATCCAATGTACGACACAACACATATCCACTGTGTTACTCTACGTATGTACTAAACAATACACATCCACCGTGTCACTCTACCTATGTATGAAACAACACACATCCATGCCACTCCACTTATGTACGAAATGTACGAAACACACATAAACCGTGATACACTGCGCACGTGACTTTTTGTTTGGTAAATACCAAACAACAGCCGTGGGTGTGGCACCGTGAAACGATTAATGTACGAATGCTACCACCAGATAATAAGCCGTAACCTTCGACTAAATTACAACTACAACACCATGTTGCTACGATCTAGGCTAAACGTGCTCAACACAACAATCGTTTTAAGACATAAATAAAAATGCAACAATAAAACTGTATTTCCTTTTGTTATAGGCCATTGTTCATTAAAAAGTCGATTCGCTAAAGCTTTTTGAAGTAGCCCAGAGTAATAATTGTTACTGAAAGTATACTGACTAGATTAGATACCCTGGCTATCAGTCGATATGACATGACTCATTATGACGAAGGTCTTCATGCGGTCTATTTATAAGTTCCGTCTACAAAATCAATCAGCGCAGCGTTTCAATCATAAGGTCGTGAGTATGTAGCTCAGCTGGAAAATGTCGTCGATTTTCCAATGAAGTGTAACGTAACGTTATTATATCACGACAGCCGTCGAATACGTTAAAGTACGTTCTAGTGGGTCGTGCCTTACAACGTGTATTATAGTTGTAATTTAGCGAGAGTAATCCTTAACATCCTTACCAGACGGGCCATCTGCCAGTTTTGTCATGGAATAAACTAAAAATAGGAAAAAGGCACACTCGTACGTATAAATTTATACTAATTAATTAATTATTTCAACACGGGTCAGTTCACATCAAACTAAAACAATTTTCTTTAATATGGAAATACTAGAGCTAATATGGAAATACTTTTGTTTAAGCAATACTATACGATCGGAAATATAATGTATTTGGACATGTTTTAGGATTATGTATCACAAATATAGTATGTAATTAATGTAATTAAATTAATAATCCAAGTTTATCCTAAGCCAAAAATACTTCTATCAAATAACAAGGAAACAGGAAATAGATTAAACGAAAATAACTCACAAAGAAATAGAATTGCTAGTAAGTAATACATTTCACACGTGCTTCTTTTCGGATGTTTGTAACAGTACTAAAGTAGGTTATTGTGTTCACGAATAACGCATATCGCGGATAACGCAATATCAAATAATAAACATACCATGATTGTTTCGCGTCTGTAGTGATCCTAACTTTTGACCCATTTAATCGTTATTACTAAAAAACACATACCAGTGTTGTTATTTCCACTATTCATTTATTAAAATATTCACTATTATTTAATATTAAACACAAATAGTAAACAAACAGCACTGTCAGATTGATAAGACAAAATTCAATAACAAAAAGGTTGTCTCTTGTCAACAAAGAACATCAAAAAGGAGTTTCGATGTACAACAAACAAAAAGTAGAACAAAATTAGAGTCATTGGTGGATTCTGTTGTTTCGCCAGACAAGCTAAAATTTTGTGCAATACCTAAGATCTTATTTTGTGTACCACTTTTTAATAACAGTTTTTATTTTTGACCAAATTATTTTTCCTTAGTTAATTGATTTTCCTAGGCGTTTCGGCAGATTTAACACCAAATTACAAAACGTCCTAAATGAGCTAAAACACGTCAATCACACCTTAATATAGAAAATTTAAGAAGTGTAATTTAAAAATATTTCTCTAATTCAGTCTTTGGAGCAAACAGAATAAGATCGTAAGATCGAATCAACGGAACCAAGGCCACATTACATACATTAAAAATATGAGACAATAATACACAATGTGTTACTTACTGCTTAAGTCTAAATCGTCTTCGTCACCAGAATTTATATGTCTGCCTTTCATGTCGCCATTGTAAGCATGTGAATTTCTGCAACAAAACAAACCCAATTTTACACTATGCTCTAATTGAGGTATGACGAGGCTAAAATGTACTGATAGTAAGGTCTGCTAAAGGAAAATTTCCATAATATCTTTGTCATTTCTCCCAAATCGTATGAGTCTGAAGTCAATAAAGTTTGAAAGTTACCTCTCGGCGATTCTGCGTGCCTAGTACATATTTCTATAACAAATTCACGCGATTCACGCATCTTACAAAGTAAATGAAATAAACACAAACCTTTAGGTGACCTCTCGGCGATTCTGCGTACCTAGTACATGTTGCTATAAAAGCCAAGAGCACTTAAGTTAGTAACTTTGTACCATCAATGGAAATGGAAATGGAAATAGGGAATGATCGAGCTAAGAAAAAAAGAAATCTCAATATGTATAAGCTACGCGATGCTCAGAAATTAAATTAGAGATCGAATCCGGAACGAAGTTATTCGTCAGAGAACCAAGCTCCGCAAATTAGCAAGCTGAAGTGGCAGTGGGCAGGCCACATATACCGCAGAACCGATGGCCGTTGGAGCAGACTGGTTCTTAAGTGGAGGCCGTGTGTCGGCAAACGAAGTGTAGGGCATATTGTAGTTATGTTGGGGCGATTATATTCGTAAGGCAGCGGGAAGGGATTGGAGGAGAGCTGAAGGTCGAGCTCAGTGACGTGTCATGGGATAGTCCTATATCTAGCAGTGGATTGACACAGGCTGATGATGATGATGTATATGCTGAAGGTTGGGTGTTCAATCCTTTTCGAGGGCAAACACTTGTGTGATAAACATAGGTGTTTATTCTGTGTCTGGGTGTTGTAAAGTATCTTATGTATATATTTAAAAATATATAAGTATTCTATCAACCATCTGGTCTACATAATACAAGCAATTCTTACTTTGGGGCTTGATGGTGTTGTGTGCATTGTCCACCAATATTTAAATAAAAATAAATAAAACTTAGTTATGTAGATGCCTAAAACGAAACCGTTCAACGAAATGTTCATGTCAACATGGTTTGAAAATTTATCTGATATACAGATAATGCCACAGTCCTTAAAAAAACCAAGCTAGTAAAAAATATATTCAGATAAGCTCGGAACAGGGAACAGCTACCTCTTAAGAATATAAATGAAGCTATCTATAAACTTTCGCCTCTAGTCCATTCCATATGATATCTCAGCGATATTACTTCGACATTAAGTTATGGGTCTGGAAGTTTCAGGAGTTTTTCTTTTACAGCCCGGACTCCGGACCGAAATACATAATATTCAGATTATGTAGATACTGTAGGAACCGTAAAGTTCGTTTTATAGATCAAATATCTTTGTAGAACGATACCTTTTCCTCAAAAGTCTGAACCGAACGTGAATAAAGGCTTTAATACTTTTTACGGATGTAATTATCATAATCTATATAATAAAAATCAATTGCTGTTCGTTAGTCTCGCTAAAACTCGAGAACGGCTGGACTTATGTAGCTGATTTTGGTGTTGAAATGTTTGTCGTAGTCCAGGGAATTATTTGTGGCATTGCAACGCATGCCGGGTACAGCTAGTAAATACATAAATATT
The DNA here is from genome assembly GCA_948098915.1 of Lampropteryx suffumata. Lineage (NCBI taxonomy): Eukaryota > Metazoa > Arthropoda > Insecta > Lepidoptera > Geometridae > Lampropteryx > Lampropteryx suffumata. The sequence goes on from OX402561.1 coordinate 13,425,642, forward strand.
GGGCATTACACAACACTATCTAGCGCCAAACTAAGCATAGCTTGTATAATGGTGACAGGTGACGGATAGAATACTTAGATATTTTTAAATATATAATTATGATACTTTATAACACTCCGACACAGAACAATCACTTAAGTTCATCACACAAATGTTTATCCTGGTAGGGAATCGAACCCTCAACCTACAGCGCAGAAGGCAGAGCTACTACCAACTGAGCAGAGGCCAGTCCTATTAAATCAATGCGGCATTAGATTATGAGTTATACCTAACATATTTCGAAAAAACTGAAAGCAGTTAGATAAAACAAATATCGCAGACAATTAATTAACTAGCAACAATATTATATTTCGACGCTGACTATCATTCGAAACTCCGTAAGCCGAACTTCAGAAATTCATATTGCACGTAATTAAAACTTTAATATTTGAAGCGCCGCCGCTATTAATTTAGTTAGTCGGTGCTGTTTTATTAACCGATTTCATCAGGAGGAGGTTCTCAATTCGTCCGAATCTTTTTTTTATGTATGTATGTCACCGTAAACACCTGAACCGATTTGGAAAATTCTTTTTTTGTTTGAAAGGGTATATCACAGGTGGTCCCATTTAAATTTTATCAAAATCGGTCGAGCTGAAAAATCAACGAAAATCAATGGTACGAACGAATTGTATACATCGATGATGTTTTCGTGTACTTCGATACCTCGCTGTCTTATTGAAGCGGTGCGTTTATTTGGCCTACCCATATTATATATATATATATATATATATATATATAATAATATATATATATTTTGTATATATATATATATATATATACAAAATACATCTACATTCCACTAAAAATGTATTATAGGCTCAAATTTCATTCAATGAAGCCGGATTTCTTTTTAGTTTTTAAAACGTAATTACAGTTTTGTGCTATAAACCCAACGTGCAAAATGATTTACAAAATATATATTGCCTTTATAAAGTGATACTTACTTTGTGTGATAACTTGTGTGATTATAGATGTTTGTTGTATGTCTGGGTGTTAAAAAGATCGTGGCTAGATGGTAGTATTTATTTATTACTTATTTATTAAATCAGTTCGATTTCGAAGGGAGCGATTCCAGCGGCGGGATAAATGTTTATATGATCTTTTTTGATTATGAACACTTGTCTCGGGTCTGGGTGTTTAGTATCTTAGTATAGTATTAAGTATCATTATCAGCCATGTGGTTCATATAACACAAGCTCTGCTTACTTTGGGGCTAGATGATCCTGTATGAGATGTCCAGCAATATTTATTTTTTTGCGCAGTGATGGAAGACCCGCATGAGATGCATAAGGTTGAGGGTTCGATTCCCGCCGATTCCCTCCGATTCGATTATTAAATTGATAACTTCTTACGGGAGGGTAAACAGCTTCGTTACGTAACGCGTTACGGCGCCAGTTTGCCTGGCTTCCCTTTCTCTCACGCATGCGGCGGTAGGCAGGCTCCTCTTCTCTCACTCTAACTCTTAGCGCTAGTTAGATTAGTTTAAGTTATCACTTCTGTCGGGCGTCCCGAAACGCACACGTTTTTTTTATAAAAACGTTTTTGTATAAAAACAATTTATAAAAACAAAATGTAAGAAGTTTATCAGTCATGTGGTTCCCATAACACAAGCTCTGCTTACTTAGGACCTAGAAGATGCTGTACTACATCTCAAACGGAATGAAACCTGAACCGCAAATGTCGGGAACGGTAAATGATAATACAAGCAACAATTTAATTAACATTTGTGTGTATAACGAGGTAGGGTATGTAGCGTGGTGAATGTTGTATCACTACATAGTATAATATAAAGTCGCTTTTCGCTGTCTGTCTGTATGCTTAGATCTTAAAAACTACGCAACGGTTTTTGATGCGGTTTTAGATTTTTAATAGATAGAGTGATTCAAGAGGAAGGTTTATATGTATAATACATGCATAATATAGTGAAGAAACACAGATAATTTTAGAGGTTTCTAATCACATTAGACATTCTGTAGTATATTTAGTATCAGCATTGCACCCGGGCGAAGCCGGGGCGGGTCGCTAGTAAGGTATAAACGTACGTGAGTGGGCTGAGGTCGCAAGTATAGGGCGGATCGTCGCTGATGTGCATATCTGCACTACTGTCTCCGAGGCGGGCCCCACGGTCTTTGCTCATATCACCTTCGCGATCAGTTACACCTGTGGAAAAATAACTTTACATACACAAATTCTTCATTCTTGCTAGATATTTACCTACTTTCATTATCCTCGTTCAGTAAGCGAAACTACGCGAGGAAACTTGAATTTCAAAATGCCTATGTGAACATTAAACGATTTAAATAGCATATTAGGTAACTATGTGAATAATAGCTAATTACTAATACAACGGTCCCTAAAACTATGGCTATGTTTACCAAAAAGAAACGCTATGGAAAATAATTTGGCGAAAGCACTCTGAATAAACCGTGGTTGAGTCATTTAAACCAATTTTTATTTTTATTTTCTTAAAAAGACATGAATTGTTAATATTTTATTTTATGTCACATTATATTGTTGCATGCTTGAAAATTACGAAATAATTAAAAAAAATCAAATCATTCTTGTTTTATTTGATTTGACTAAAATAAACAACCTTGAAATAAAAAGTTCTGTACAGTTCTTTACAACGCAGTTTTCGAAACAGGAAACGAAATTTCTTACTGACTCTTGACAACGTTATTCAGTAACAAAATTGCTTTTATTGGCAATATTATTACTTTTATTTCATTCAACAAGCCTATTAATATTGTAAAAGACATGAGTAATTTTACGTGTGAACGACAGTACGCGCAGCGAAACAGTTTATATAACATTCATGAAATGTTCATAATACAATTCGGTTGGACATTGACACGCATGAGGTTATGCTACATTCCTTATCTGAGCTTTAATGTCTATAAAAACTAGTAAAGTCCATAGTTTAAATAAAAAAAACACCTAATAGCTAAATAGCTAAATAAAAAACAAGGTATTTTTAACTATCGTCAACGCTCAAACTAAAGCTTGAAGTTTTGCTTTTAAATGTAAATAAACAAAGCGTATAGTAAATCGTATCTTACCATTTTGTGTTTTTGCCGGCGGTATGTGATTGCTGATCACATATTCATCAATAACCCCGTCTAGCTTTGAGTTCTGTATATTGTTTGTGTAGCAATTCTTGCAGTGTTCCAGCCTAGAAACAAAAAGACGCATTGCAACACCATGGGTTTTTTTCCGCATACTAAAGCTAAGCATTAGATGATTGTATTTAAGACTAACTTAAGGCTGTACCCTGAAGAAATGGAGATAACATTGCGATTTTTTATTAGAATAATTAAAAGTAGGTACCTGGATGACCGAGCTTTGCTCGGTATAAAACGACGTTTTCTAAAAATGTAACCTAGCTAGATCGATTTGTCGTCCCCGAAGCGCCCCCTGCATACTAAATTTCATGAAAATCGTTGGAGCCGTTTCCGAGATTCAGATTATATATATACATATACACAAGAATTGCTCGTTTAAAGGTATTAAATAAAGATATAAAAAATTTTGGACAACAATGTTTAGTTCGTTTATTCTCTTATTATTCGTGTAAGCTGCAAGTTAAAACGACGTCAATTTAAAAGAAGATTATGATTATTGTCTATTTTAGACCTAACATAACTAAATTACAGAAATAACCATAACTTTCAAAACAATTATACAGAGAAATATTGAAAACAAATACTTTTTCGTATTTAAATAATCAATATTTTTCTAAGTCACTAAAATGCGGAAAAACATGACACATTTTTTGCCATAAAAAAGATAATTTGCTAAGAATACCGCCTTAAACAGCAATGGTATAATTTGGGTGTCAAGATGTCGAACGTAGCATTAGATTTCGAATCACGTGTGTCGAAGCGACGCACGTTCAGTTTTATTTGTTTTATTTTTCGTCAATAGGATACGTTCAAAAGTAATCCATTTACGTACTTCTACCCTATATGTTACGAGTTAAATTTAGGATTTAAATATAGGATGTCTCAAATTAACTTCTAGTATCTAATTAACATAAATAGCTCGCAAAGAGGTTATCCTCGAAACATGATTTAAATCAATTAGAATTATTTCTAATTGATTTAAATCATGTTTCGTATTAGTTGGGATCCGCGGATGGGATTGTCATTTAATTACACGGGAAAGTTTAGACTTTCCCGCTCAGAGAGTCGAGTCTGCGATTTTTGATTGGCGCAGATCAGTTTCACTGGAAAGGCAACACGACTGCATGACTTCAAAAGATTGAGCATTTTATCAATAAAAGAAATGAAATTTGCCTTTCAGTGCTTGCGTATATGTTTAACGATATCATGCAAAAAATAACCGAATATACAACTTATCAAAGGTAAGGTAACAATATCAACGCAAGAAGCTCAATGACGTTTATTCATAATTATTTGCAGATTAATATATACATTGAGGAATGTCTCTTAACAATGCTCTTGGTCGCAGACTGTTTGTGTCCGTATAGATAATAATAAAGTTAACAGGTATTTATTGCGTATTGTGTCGTGATGGGAACGCGGACATTTCGGAATATGAAGACAAGTGAGGGTAGTTTCTAACAGTTGCCCTTGCAACTCGGCGACAGCTCCCTAGACTTCCAGTCAGTCCGCGACTACGGTACACAACATAACCGAAGTGTCGTCGGGAATAAATGAAAAGGGTCTTACGCGATAAATACCGTAAACACAATATCAAATAACGTTTTGTTGTCCGGAATAAATCTTACCAAGCTACGTGGTCCAATACGTGCTGTCCTCCAAGCTGCTTCGGAAGGCTCGCGTGAGGTATGTGAAGAGTAAGCTGTGGTGCGTTCACAGTATGAACCCGTTCGCGTAACTTCTCTCGGACGAACAGACGAAGGATCTGAAAGGGCGCGTTGAACCACAGAGGAGCTGTCACTATGAGAACCTTCTTTAATTTGGCTGGGTATCCGCCCTGAAACAAAGTAAACAACATAAAAACATGAACTACGTACCTCAATTAAACTACCGTAAACTATACTGCCTTGAGCAAGTCGTAACCTATACACATAATTCTAGCTAAAACACTTTGAAGAAGAATTTGCTTCATGCTCACACTATGTTCTTAGTCAGCATTGTCGAATGTCCAATGAAAGTTTGAGTCTCATGAAACTGTGCTAAAGGGGCCGAAATCCACGTTATGTCTCGATCTGTTATATAATTTGAGCCGAAAATAAACCTCGCCTCCAGAAATAACAACTTCCTAAGTTTACAGAAATAGCATTTATAGGAAATCCTGGGACATGATGTTGTAGGTACTGTTTATTTTAAAACGTGTTTTAAGGTCAGACGTCAGAATTATTCTCATTGACGTCGACTTGTGATAAATGCAAATGAAGTATTATTGTATGATATTCATGTAGAAAACGACAAACAAATCCTATAAACAGAAACGGTGCAAGTTGGGAAATTGGCATGAGTACAAATGCGTGGGAAAAACTTAGTGCCTATAGCGCAATTTTAGCCAAAAGCTATTTTCTGATCCATAAACTGATGAAGGTTTAGAGCCAATTGGCAAAAAAACAAACTGCGACTGTTGACATGCGACATTACGTAGCCACTTTTCTAAATGACGCCATTTAATCAATACTCTTACCGACCAAGTAGGTATACTTAATCATATTAAACTAAAAAGCCGAGGTCAATTCGATTATTAATCCAAATCAGTTTGGTTTCTCTATCAAGAATTCTAGTCGAAATTTATAATCATTTGGGACCAGATATATCCTACAAGACCAGAGTCAAAGCTTGATGCTATATCCATGCCAATAACGGAAGAAATAAGAAATTATTCATGGGGTAAGCGTGTAGCAAGCGTTGCGAGTGTAAAATAAGTTTTTCTTTTGGAAGGCGTGACACGAAAATTTTACTGAACATTAGCCCTACGTCACTGTCAGGGTCTTTAGCTTTTCATGCTTCTTTCGAAGATTTACCGACTACAATAACATGCCTAAAACGTATACCTTTTTACAAGTATTGTGCATATTTCTAAATTAAAATAACACACCCGACCGTAAATGTGTTCTCGTTCTATTTATTAACTTTATGAATATCCAACATGTTTGATCTGTACGAAGATAACTAACGAAAATACAAAGAAAATAGTTGGACAGGAATGATATTAAGAACCAGGTAAAAATAGAGCAGGTGGCATGCAAGACAAACATAAATGTACCATTCGCATGCGAGGTCTGTTGTGCTGATACTGTACCTATACACTTTCCGTAGAGACCATTCGGGAAATTTATGAGGCACACAAAAACGCAGTTTCTTCGTTCACGGCAATAATACGTTTTCTCGTAAATATACGAGCAATATTGGTAGTGTCGTAAGGAACGGCATAGCTCTTATACACGTATACTAAACACGAGTTTAATAGTAATCTACTTATCTACTAATTTTCTTCGCATTCTTCATTACTGAAAGTCGTGCCCGCTTTGAAACGCTTTAGTGGTAATCCACTTACACTTAATCACAAAATATGAGCAGCAAAATTATTCCACATAGAAAACCGGTAGGTTGCAAATATTCAAGGGATCATTTTCATATCAAAACATCTCAAGGGCATGCAAGTTGGGGTGGGAACAGCATAGGATCAAATACGTTAAGAAAGCCAGGGGTGAGCGGTCGTTGCTCCCGATTTAGCTCCCTTCGTGTCATGAAATGATTATATTAGGTAGGTTATTCTGGTACCTACCTACTGAATTCCATTCCAGCGAAAAAATCTTATTTATTCAATTATTTAAAAATAAAAATTCCAATATCGAATGATCAATATAATATACGAGTATTTATAAATTTCAGCACATGTGAGAGAAGCGAGATGTACGAATATGACTAATCTGGCCAACTTTTGCCAGAGCACCCTCTCCGATGTGAAGTTATGGGTAGGTATAGTACCTTAAATATGCATTTTGGCAGACATTGGGGTGCATTGTCCCGGCCCTAATTCCTTACTGTCTGTAGTCTAGACGGGCCCTAGTGACGTCAAAGAGTTAAAGTTCAACTCCGCGGACGTACTTCAGCCGCCTATCCATAACTATACCTAATATATAATAGGCAATCTACCGATTACCTTTATAAAAATAAAACATGGCGGGCAATGCACTTTGCTGATTAAAGTAGCTCCTATTCTATAGTAGAACTATTTAAAATCCTTTTAATTTTAAAACAACAATTTAATTCATGAATTGGGACACGCATACGTTCAATAGTAATTATGCGAGAGTTTAAACGACTTTTTATTTCATTCAAATCTCGGTCAAGCTTTACACAAGACCTAATTTAACATCATCGTTCAAAAAGAGAATTGTACCGGTCAGTATTTGCATTGTTGTTAAAGGGTTTCCGTTTGACTGAAATTGATTTGGCTGGACTTTGTTGTTTATTTAGGCGGCATAAATATCCAAATGTTTTGTATAAATGTTTGTAAATCATAAATTTTAATTACATAGAGCAAAAAACTTGTTGTTACACCGTGTGGGTGTCACTGCTGTTCCCATTCGTTTTCGCGGGACTGTGCAAGTTGAATTTATCTTGGCTAAGGCGCCTCGGCGGGATAGAGTTCAACAATGAGTTGTCAACTCTCATTCAGAAAGAAATAGGGCACGGGTTGTGACCGGGCCAAGATAAACCACTTTGTGGCTACGTCCCTCGCACCCCACTTTTTAGTAGACCATTCGTAATGATACAAATTTTCAAGGCGTTCTAGCTTGTACTTTTTAAATCAAAGTAATATTTACGCGAGTATGGTTTCCCATCGTATAATAAAGATGTAGCATGTAATAAACGATTGCACACGTTCGATACAGTATTATCTTTCAAAGCTGATAGAAAACGAGGTTTTCCGTGGTAAGTAATCTCTAATTTCCGAGAATGACTCCCGTTTGTGACATTCTTCGAAACGTAATATCGTATACTAATAATTATACACAAATAGGTATCGCAGGTAGGTATAATGAAATAGATTTGTACTTATTGTGTGACATTTTAAGGAAACATTTCTACTGAACTACGTAAAACATATGTAAAGTACATTCAATACAAATACAATAGTTACAACACCCGTGTAGGTACACTTTACAGACTTATTGATTTCGTATTTGTAGCGGTTGGATTCGGTATGCCGCATTCATGGTAGCACAAAATTAGGTTGCTAAAAAAGTTAAAAAAGGCACCTAATAACACTTTTGGAACTAAAACTTCAGCTCTTTTATTTCACATTCAAAACATTTCACTAGCTACATCTTGCAAAAACTTTACACCAGTTAGCTGAATGGATTTTATTGACGTGAAAGAGCGGAAATCGTATCAAAACTGGGAGCGTGGCAACGCTATAAATTGTTTATAGGTGGCAAGTGTGGCTCTTTGAAACGCTTTTAGCCCGAGTAATGTGCTGTTGGCCACCTACAGCTAGAGTACTATCTAGCTAGTACAAGTACATAGAGCCACGCTTGAGAGAGTCGCTTTTAGAGTGTCAAAGATTCAAAGGACCTGTCCTGTTCTGTTTCAGCGAAAGAAAATTGAACGTATTCATGCTGTAAATGAGAAACACGTTTCTTGTAGCTAAGAAGAAAAGTCTTTAAAAAGTCCAATGAAGGAAGGAACACCGAGCAATAAATATGATATGAGCGACACAACCATTATAAAAGGTAAACGTTTTTCGAATGGTCATTCATTAGGATCAACGACAACTATTCATAGCAAGCATTCTTGTAAAGAAACCATTAGTATATTAGCAACAAACAACAGTATGACAACATTGTCTCGACAACGTTGATGGAACGGTTTCGCAAGCAAGCCGGTGTGATGCGACGTCCGCCCGCAGCCTAGGCAGCTTTGGCGCTTTGCCAGATGTAAATAACACTGATGATGATCCGGTGCCATAATGCCTACTTCGTACTTTTCCGATAATAATGACTCGCCTCAAAAATTCTTAATCAAATTTGATTTTAATTGTACAAAAACTTAACATACGTAAAAAGTGGAACACTTTTCACCGCGCTGGTGACGTAGTCTGTTAAAACTTACTCTACTGAAAAGATGATCAGAAAAGAACTGCGGAACATTGATTGTTTTGGTACGAATTTTGTGGTGTTTCGTTGTGTACACAGTCGACTTATCATAGGTGAAGTCGGTTAAAATGAGAACAGCCTATAAATAATTGCTGTCGCAAAAGCTTGGTGACCTTTAAAGTATCGATATTATTTTTTGCGAGCACGTGTAGGTAGCTAGCGAACCGGACTCTACTACATTTTCTGCATTTACTACATAGATGGATGGTTGGCTGGGCTCGTTACACGGCCACGTGCAAATTGACCTTTGTACAAATGCTACGAGAAAATTTGATTTCACCGCTCAGTGTTCCCGAAAACGCAAATATCACGGGCTATATATACATCAAATAAAGTTTTCAAAAGAAAACCTTTGTGGAAAAAGGTGTTCTCCGAACTTAACGAGTACCGGAAGGAACGTTCGACGGGTTTTATAAAATACTTTTTTTTTTTTTTTTTTTTTTCATATAAGCCCATATTTTAATAGGTTAGATAAAGTTAAATAATTTGTGTGAATAATTATATACTATATGTTATGTGCCATAGTTTTTAAACGTTTTGACGTAATCAATTATGGATTGTAGAGACTCAACTTTATGCATTGGTAATGTAATGATCGAATGAATAAATGTTCTCAAAATTACATGATCATGCACTGTATTAAATCTCATTAATTCAATTTCGCTCTAATTCAGATCAAATTCATATTTTTATTTCAGCGATTAGCATACAATAGTGGGCATCTGGAGGTAGCACGCTAAAAGACTTATACAGACGTATTATATCGTCAATGATATCTAACATGCGTGTCGTGTCATGCCATGCCAGTCGAGCGTAACGTGAGGCAGTGGAGCATTGAAGGCTGAGCCATCCGAGCCTCAGAGCATACCTAATGCATAAATAAAACTCTTATCGTTACTACATACCTAGATAACACACGTGATGTAAAATTAGCGCGCAATGGAATACTATGGAAATTTCAGTGTTAGTATCGGCTTTTCATGTTCAAAGAGGTAACCAACTTCCGAAATACCCATTAAGTAGTGCAAATCACCAGTTCGGTTTCAACTCGTTGACCACAGAGCACGTAACGAAATTATAGAATAGCTGAGTAGTCTTCTAAAGGTACGTAATGTAACCGTTAAAGAGGTCAAAGCATTTCGGTTCGGTTCGGTTTCTGCTTCGGTTGTTTTAAGTGGCGATAACTTTACTGGACCGACCATCCAATTTTATAAAGATTTGTATCAATGAAAATTATTTAGATCGGTTCGGTCATTCTCATAACATGTCTTTACCTCGTTGACTGCATTTTAACAGAAAACCTTACTATTTTTATAAATAGGAAATATCACACTCGAGGTACTTAACCTCATTAGTAATGTAAATATGAAATACCTACTCGTATGAATTTCATAGGAAGACTAGGAATTAAAGTAGACACGGTATAGTCAGTATATAGGATAGCGATCTCATTTGTTTTCGTATTATTGCAAATAGCACCCCAGGTGTAGATAAATAGGAATCCTACACCCACACCTACCGTATAACAATGGATCTCAATATAGATTGAAGCGGTCACTCGCCAGCAACGCCGATGCTTATACATATTCGTGTATAAACTTCATCGATACAACTGATTTGAATTTAAAATCACCTAGTCACGAATATGTTTAGGTTCTGCCGATAGCAAAATTAAATCACAAATTAATGTACGTGTAAGAGAATCTACCGGTATGCACAATATTAAACGTACTTTTTATAGTTACCGCGGCGGTTTCTTTATTCATTCGTTCGAAATTTACTTTACAGACGGTTGGTATAAGTTTGCGAAATAGCTTCTATAAATTTGGAACTCCGTTTGTATAGTTTGACTGGCCTGCCAGCTCAGTTGGTAGCTCTGCCTTCTGCTCTGTAGGTTGACGTTTGTGTGACAAGTATAGGTGCATACTAAACCCCCTGCATACTAAATTTCATTAAAATCGTTGGAGCCGTTTGCGAGATTCAGATAATATATATGCTTATATACAAGAATTGCTCGTTTATTTAAAGGTATAAGATAAGTATGTATTTCAAAATATATAACTATTATGTCAGCCATCTGGTCACCATATCACCATGATGGTGTTGTGTGCATTGTCCACCAATATTTATTTATCATATAAAAGTTACAAATAAAATAAATATATAACTTTATTTGAAGTCCAGTGGGATTTGTTATATTGCAACCTAAGTAAGATTGTTACACGATTCAATAATAAAAAGCGTACCCCAGTCTTCGCACTAAAAATGTCTAAAACTATTGTATAAGAAGCGGGAGATTACAGGAACTTGGTAAACCATATCTTTCTAAGTTAAGTATAAGCCAAACTATAAGCTAAATAAAATGTCTACCCGCGTTTAATATGGTGTCCATATAGATAGTATAAGTTCATACAAAACCAAAAAACAAACGTAAAATAAGAAATTAACGCCATCAGTGTTTCTGTTCATAGCAAGCGTGTTAAGCTGTTAAGAGCAGCATAATGACTTTTATTAATATAAGTACGAGTATTGGCACTTATTGTTGATAATAAAAAAGTAATCAGCTCACTGCGCCAGATCGTCAACATACATTTTAATCCCGCATACCTATTGTTACATTTTATGAGTTATTATTTTGATTCATATAACGTGGACGCTACAATGACGGTATTATGAATATCCATGTTTTGTATATTCAGATTTTAGAAATATGTTTTTACTTTATAAAAACATAAACGAGTTTTGATTCCACATTTGTATAAGTAATAATTAAATTAAAAGGATAATACTCAACTGGCTTAGAAACTTTGATTATGAGAGTATAGATAATATGCTTAAAGAATTTAGATTATACATACATTACATTACACTTAACATGATGCAGAGTGAATTGTATTTCATTTAACATCATTTTTACTTGTTATTAATTTAGTTAGATATAATAACTGATGGGAGAAACCACTAGCTCCTGAAACACAGTGTTTACTAGTTCAGGTGCCAATTAATTTATTTTAGATCTGTAACAGTGTATTGTGTCAATATATATTTTTTTGTTTGTTTGTTACATATTTATGGAAATAAAATCATTTTCTTACTTAACATCTCAGAGCAACTTGTACGTAAGCTATATCGCCCTCCCCTCACTTCCCGACGTAACCACCAGGTACGGTAGCGGTCACGTAAAAGATGGAAATTTGGTTTCTTAAGCATAATTTAGGTATTATATAATGTTATCCTGTAGCTCAAGACTCCTCATATATATAATTAATATTGTAGTTCTTTTCTGCAGGCTGTAAAGCTTTGAAATGAACTCCTTCCCGTATGCTAAATCCTTACCTATTTTCAAAAAACTTGGTATACTATCACATCACAAATTCACAGCACTCATAGATCATAGATATATCCTAGAAATATGTTTAGTTTTTGATTTGTAAGTTTTAAATATAATTATATGCCGTATTGTCGCGCCGTCCACTCTACTATATAAGATCCTTATTGTGTTTTATTTCATAAGGTGTACATTAAAGATATATTCTATTCTATTAATATTAATATACGTTAATTTGAAAATTTTTCAATTTTTTGGTTTTTTTTTATGCGGATATACTTTTCACAAGTAAACAAACTTATTTTTGGTTTGTTTTTTTTTAAACATAAGCAATTTATTTTTATTTAAACTAAAATAGCTTTTCATTTAATACTGCAAACCAGAAGGTGTGCAGTTTTTCCATAATTTATGGGTGTTTTTTAAACGAACGAATTTAATTTAACGAATAAATCGTATTTCGTCATTGTCTGTCTGTAGCTTAAGGTTGCTTAATAAAAACTGTCATTTTATTTAAGGTTTTCCTACTTACTTACATAATAATTTATTTTGAGTAAGTACATCCGAAAAAATCTTACTTAAGTATTTATAAAGATCTGCCTTCTGAGTCCCACTACTGCCTCCCATTACTTATTTTCTGCATTAAATTGTCTAAATAATTGGCACCACTAAGTATCATACTTCAAGCTTTATTACTATCTCTATCAAAATCAGTTTCAAAGTAGTTGACAAGTAAAAGAGAAGACAAAAGTTATATTATTTATATTTATTCATTAAATGTTTACTTCAAAATGTACATAGATACGCGTCGTCTAAACTAAACGTGGTTTAATTTTTTTGACGCGTTATATATGACGTTTGCTTCTCTATCCTCATTTATCTCAATTGTGCCGGTAATTTTACAGCGAAACATAATATTTAGAATACTCAAATTATCCATAATCGATATTACATGTTAGTAGGTAATTGATATTATTATAAAGCCTACTACCAAAACCAAGAGGAAAACGCGTGGGTAAATATTATAACAAAAGCTAGAAAATGTATTATTCAAAATACGGCGCATATTGATTGGAGATATGTTAATTTAATAAAAATATACTCAGCTGCTGTTGGATAGATCCTTGTTGATTTATTTTTTTACGTAATATAAATTATTTGTTAAATATATTAAGTCAAAGTCAAAAGATACCTTATTCAATACAATCACAAGATCATTTTGAAACGTCTTACATACTAGGTGAATTTAGGTGCCAATTCCTCCTAACCCAAGCTCGAGAAGAACCGGCAAGAAGCTCGTCCTGGTCCTAGCGCTTTTTTGCATGATCCATCTTATAACTACCTTAACTACGAAAAACGAATACAGGAGAGTTTATACAATTCAAATGTGTCGGTTAACTGTCTGAGGGCAGAGCGACATAAGGCCATGCATTCCTATCAATAATATAGCCATTTATTAAAATACGTGTATACGTGTATACTATAATACGTGTGCTGAACTATCGCATTATTTTGGAAACTGTCATAAAATTATTACCATTTACGACATAGTTTCCAAAATAGTGCGATAGTACAGCACACTGATGTAACATGAGACTGATTAGAACAGATTTGTTATTGAAAACGAGATCGGCATTGTTTTGAAGTCCAAAAGAATAATAAGAGGATGGAGTTGGCGGCGTCCCAGACTATACGTGATGTAGGTCAGGAGTGACGTCCCATTTTGCAGCACGGTGCAGCGAGCCGGGCGAGCCAGCGAGCCTGTACCCTCTCTGCAGTACGACAACAAACAAGGCAAAGTTCGTCCAAGTGGAACACTCAGCGTTAGTCAGCAGCAGCACACGCCTCTCCTACCGTCCTCGTTCATAAACGAATTTCACACGATTTGGCGTTATTAATATTTTGATCACTTGGTTCGACAGATATTACAGGTAAATCGATATATATATCGCAAAAAAGGCCGAGAAGATTATATATGAAATTTAATAATACGTGTTAATGACGATATGTGATGCCAAAAGAGATATTTATATCTCATCATAATATGCCAAAAGTGATAATAATAAATTCTTAAATGAACTAGATAATAAATTCTTAGAAGAATTTATTTCGAACCAGCGTGGTGAAAGGGTTAAAGTTCACTCAGAGTCCTTTCGTGCACATGGCACATGTTTTCTTTGGTACACGACCGACCGGATTAGAACTCACGACCTTAGGATCCGAATCCGGGACACTCTAACTAGACCACCCGTGCTCTCTCAACCTATTGAATAATAAATTATTGATCATCTTATTAATGATTCATGATAATGTTTTTCATGACTAATTGAATTGAAATACCTATGTAGTGTCCGACTGTACGAAGTCCGACTGAACTGATTAAAATTCAATTAATTTTATCGTGTCATTAATATGGATTAAAGTGCGCCTCGGAGGCTCCGTTCGTGCACTTGGCACATGTCATTGAACGATGTTTTCCTTCACCTTTTGAGAGTACTCATATTCGAATGTAATTATTTACTTTTTTATTTATTTCAGCTTCCTATAGCCAACACTAATTTTAATTTTATAATTATACATTTTAAAACCTTGATTAGTTTTGTTTAGATAAGGTATATTAATTCCTTAAACAAAATAATTATTTAATAATAATATTGAAGAATTATCAGTATTTGTTTCGTTTATACATATATTAGCGACGCGCCCCGGCTTCGCACGGGTACATGCTGATGCTAAATATACTACAGAATGTATTTATATACAACGTTATCTAAGAGAATAACATAACCTAAATAGACATATACCATCGCGGACTTTTTTGTAGACCTTTTAAAGGTGTACAATACTGTAGTACATTATTTTGTTTTATCACGTAGGGTTCAGCCAACGTTTGCAATGTAAGCGCAAAAAAATGTGTTTATTTACGACATTCCACTAGAAACCTCTAAAATGATCAGTGTTTCTCTCCTATATTATATACATGTATTTTACATATAAACTCTCCTCTTAAACCACTCTATCTATTAAAAAAACCGCATCAAAATCCGTTGCGTAGTTTTAAAGATCTAAGCATACATAGGGACAGACAGACAGCGGGAAGCGACCTTGTTTTATACTATGTAGTGATATAAGTATGTAATTATATAGATACATCACACCTACATGCCCATTCTCTGTTTATTTATAGTTCAGTCCATCCACCGATTGCCTGGTAGAGACCGCTATTAGCGATAAGGCCGCCCATTGTATTGCCTTAAATAAGTTTAGTTATTGTTATTGTAATATTCCGTGTGGTAATCGTTTAAGAGTTTTCTATCTGTCTATCTATCTAAAGAAAAATGTTATCTTAATAGATTTTGTCTTCCTTTTTTTTTCTAGCGTAATAACAAACAAATAAATGAGTGCTTAGATCAGAATCATTGTGAGTGCTTGTCAGATCAATATAAACTTACAGAAACTAAGGTAAATGACTCACCCTGCTGCTCGAGCTGCGAAAAAAATAAAACAAGGGCATTCTAAAGGTGGGGGAAATACAGGCGATCGCGTATCCGCAGCTGTCGCGATACAACTGACGTATCGCCAGGTGCAAGCCCCGATCGCCTTTCAATCTCCGTTCCGATCATAGGTGAAGGGACTCACAAAATAAATACCAAACCGTTATTAGAACAAAGCAGAACCCAAATATAGAATAGACGTGGTTAAAGCAGACAGCACAAACGATGCGCTGCGGTATGGCACATTCCCAATAGAAACAACCGATCGAATATCACGCCTGTTGTCGCCCGACATCCGGAAGCTAGCCGGTATTCGACTTCCGCAAATATTCTATCGACAACAACGCAACTTGAATGCGAACAAAAGTTTAAATTAGAGGTCTCTCTCTCAGTCCTTTCCCGATTTTGAAGTAGGGTAGGAAATACCGACAACTTCGATTCGCAAAATTCTACAGACAGTAGGTTTTTAAATGATTAGAATTTCTGACATCATCGACACTTTATTGGAATGTTTATAACAGAGGTCACACTCAAAAGGAATTTCATGGTACAACATTTCTAAACTGTGTCGCATCGCTTGTTAGCTCAATATTATATAGGAAAAGCTTCAGTAAAAATGAACGATCACTCACTTAAGCATGCACATAAATATAGTATTTGGCGATCTCATTACACCGACCGGTCGCCGGCCTTGCGAAGAAAAGCGCCAACATCAATAAACTGCACTCGAAATTCAGGTCAATCCTATTGTTTTCGAGATCTCAGCAATGCTCCATTTACACATACATTATCAGATGCGATCGATACGATGCGCATTCATACCGTTAGTTACCACATCATACATATTGTCCATTCACTTGTTCTGCCAACAATAATAGTCCATATAAAGCACGATAAACGCACAATCACGAATAAAACGTGCCACTTTGTCAAGGAGGTAAAGATAGTACTTATCGGGCTTTAGATAGCGTTTAAATCAATACTTATCGGAATCAATATTGCGGGTTGCGAAAGGAATATAAATATTGTTTAGCCGTGCGATAATAACAGCGGTAATCCATGATCCAATATCAAACGATAGGTTTCCGTTTGAAGAATTCTAATCGGATTATCTCAGATCGGATAATATTGAGGCACATGAGCGACAGACAGATGAAATAGTGACTGATGTCGTCTCAGCGAATCCAATATACCACACACAGATAAACAACATTGAAATTCGGTCTAGCATCTGCGTCTATATATATTCATCGTTATGTCAGTTACAATAAAACAATAAGAGCACTCGATAATCACATCAGGCAGAACTCATCAAGAGTTTTTGCATATTTAATGAGTTAAACACTACGACAAGTTTCGTAATTAAGTCCACGTATGATGAGCGGAAGTAGAGGTAGCGGAGATGACGTCAGCGACTCCGCTCGCGACCTTCTCTCACCGGATATTAATCATCCCGTGGCACCAGCGCCGATGCCTCAATTCTACTTACGAGGCCGACCGAGGCACCCCTAATTGAAAACTGGACTGAACTGAATTGCCCAACTTTAGCAACTCGAGTAAGCAACTCAACGTCAGACCCACAAACAACTTCATCAATATCGTAATCGCTAAATTGGCTGTCGGAATCCGTCAACTAGACTCGTTTGCGTTCAAAAATGAAATTAATCACGTACTACGGAACCAGCGAAGGGCGTTATGTATCCTTGTTTAAATGAAAGCATGTCGTTGTAGAAAGTGAAGGAATTTAATTTCCTTCATACGACAATGTATGAAAGCTGGGAACTTGGGATGGCGTGCGGTGTGGTGGTGTCATTATTAATAGGTGTTAAATATAAAATTGTGGTGCGCTAAGTGGAATACCTCAATGTTCTAGTAACTTCGCAATAAATTAGTGGTGTTTTCTTATAAGGACATTCGATGCTGCGCACTGCTAAGATCGCGACCGGCATAGCGCAGCGGAGCGGGCGACCGGCGTCTGACGATGACTCAGCGCGTACACGTGACTTCAAGGTGAAGATCGAACCAGATAAACAACATAAAAACCTCTCGCTGTTTATAACGAAAGTATAGAAAACAGGTAGGTATTGAGAATTCTTGAAAGAGCTATGAGGGTGTTTACTTTTAAATTTCTGTGCATTAGGGTTGAAGCGTTATGTTAACAATCTGACTAAAATAATGGCGCAATACAATCTTGATTACATCATTGTACTTTTAAATGATAATAACGTAAACATGACAACTTAAAAAGGAGTTACAGTGATGTGTTCCAAGAATTTAATGATAAACAATGTACTACGTGCGAGTCGTGACAAGGCCGCGTGACTTAATTCGATACAATGCAAAATAGAACCGTTTAATATTTTGTTATTTTCCAAAGGACAGATTTGTATCAAAGAACCTTATTTGGTCGTTGGATAGCTGGCATGTAGAAGTTGACCTTGCTCTTGAGTAGTCGCGCCCACATGGCCCCTGCGAATCCGACTCACATCTAACTACACGTGAATCGATATGAAGAAACCGCAATGTACGTATCATGTCTTCTCCGTCGATGGCGTCATTCATTAAAAAAACGTAAACAAACCAGCTTTTTGATGACTTTTAAATATCGTAGGATTCATTATGAAACTAACTTTATACCCAATAATTTCGATCTGACCCCTCGGAGAAGATGTAATATTTAAAAGCATCCGCAGTACAAGCATAAGCGTAAAAATTTTGTTCGTATCAGTAGAGCGGTCATTGAGCAATTAGAGAAATTTACGATGGCATTTTTACATAATTATAACGATATAAAAATGGTATCATATAATTCTGTAATTGCTCAATGACTGGCACGTTAATCGTCAAGTTTGAAACCATTTTTTCTTTACTTAATTACGAGCAAATACAATTATTATTAATTGGCTCAAATTAATATCTATCGACCGTTCAAAAGCTCCTTAAAACATTAACACCAGATTACGAAATAAAGGGCTTATACTCAAGGTAGGTAAAGATAGACTATCGCGATCATCCAATTAGCGTGTGGTGAAGTGTGGAAAGCGGTGACATGAGGTGGCTTCCGACGACACGGCCCCAACCTACTCACTGATGACATAAATTGATGCCACCGATAACACGACGCAATAACCTTTTTACAACGGTCTACCTACACAATCTGGGATCGACATTAGCCATGTTTACAATTTTGGCTCGGATTTCAGAAACCATCAGTGTGCATTTGTTATGCAAAGTTTTAGCTTATTTAAGGAGAATTAAGTATTACAAAACACCGAATAACGTACGTTGTTTAAAATCGAAATATTAAACGGTCCTGTCGCCGCGCGCCGATGGATTAATTTGAATCTCATCTCACTTTAAGGAGTTATACAAAGTGAAATCTGTTAATTAAATTCATTTGACCATTGTTCATCAACCATTTCTGTAACTATAGCATAATATGATTGTTAAACCAGCCAGGCCAACCCCCTGAGGGTCAAAACTGTCAGGCCGTAGCTAGTAGTAACTTGCATAATTTGATGAAATTAGCCTTCGAAACGAGAATGCGTTCAAGAGGACAGACATACCACTAGCAATCCATCCCACGAATATTAAAAATGAGAAAGTTTGTAATTACGTTTAAAGCCGTAGCCACTTGCCAAGAAATTAATTAAATAGCCTGGAGTATATAGGCTACTATTACAACATTAATATACCTGTATAGGGTCTATAGGAGGTGCCTAAGTTTTTACGCTAGCGAAAACGCGCGCGGAAGCTCGTTTATATACTTAGGTGAGTATTTAATGAGGGGTTCAAACTTCAAAGTCATTTGAATGGAATTATCACACCGAGGTTATTCACCGCACATAACAGCATGTATAAAGCAACTCATGCATTAATCACAGTAGTAATTAAGCAGGTACACCAGCTTGCCAAATGATCGAGGAAGGTTCCCATAATCTACAATGCTTTGTCAAGGTTTAGGGGTGCCTGAGGTTTAGGGGTGAGAAATTTTGTACAACAATATCAAACGAAATTAAGTTTCACTTTCAAACTATCGTGACCTGTACTGACATTTTGAGAAACATCGTCGGTACTTTCATCGACGAAATAATACGGGTACCAATGTTTCTCAAAATTTGATTTAGTTAAACTCCAATTAGCTCCAAGTTATAGAAATACTTGTGTATTCCATACAACTTTGTACGTATACCTATACTGCGGTGGAAATTCCCAGAATATATAAAACCATTATGAACATAGGTAAATCCCACTTCGTTTCACAATACGCCAATATTATATACTTCAAAATTAGTTGTTTTCCAATATATAAACTGTTGGTAAACAATACTTCAGTAGAACTTTATCTTCACTATCAAGTTGAACAAACAGTAAAAATGTTACGTAGTTTAAACATAAAATGACGCATATACACTAATGCGGTAGACTATTGCGATATGGTAATATAGGTCAATCTGACGGCATTAGTTATCTACCTTTGATAAGCAGTACGGACAGCGTCTTGCTCAGCTGTTCCGATCGATCGTCAAAGCCTGCGAACGATTCGCACAATTGTATGCACTTCCACACGGCACTCGTCGATCCTCGACCGCAACACGCAAACAACTGATAATATCTGATGCGCGATCGACACCTGTTTGCGGGCGCTAATTAACCCCCAGCGTCGCACTTATGATATCCAGCTCCACAGGATAATATGCAATCGTACTCCGTTGCTAGGGTTAGCGCGTTCAACAATAGTATCCGGTATCGAGGGGATCTTATGTTTCCACGACACACGTGCGTTAGGTTAGAGGGCGCGAGCTCGACTGACGTCAGGTTCCGAGCCGGGGAGGCAAGCGGGCGGCTACGAAATGACTACGGCTCGCCCGCCCAATGGCGCTAGGGCATAATTGAAGCTACGAATTTCCAATGTAAACGCGTAGAATCCGGTGAAAGTAGAAAATTCACCATCCGGAACGGAACTTTCAGTTGTGTAAATACCATTGGGGCACCTTTTGGCGTTGTTTTGAATTTGTTTGTTTTACTGGTGATTGAAGAACGAAGAAGCTTGATTTTACTTACTGAGCCTATATATCAATTCGTTATTGTTTTCAAGCCCGTGGATTATGTTTAAATAGATACTTTAGGTTTTATTGAATGATAATTTGTATATATAGATTCGTCGCGTGAAGCGTTTACAAACTTTTACCTTAACAGTAAAACTTTATTATGCTTGTTTCGCAACACTTGAAGCGTCTGCTTTTTTGTCGTTTTTGTAAGATTTTCAAAGATTCAGAAGTTTTACTGGTAGTAAGAGAGGTTTAAACAAACTTAATCATATAAACTTTCTTGTAATAAAGATAACACACGAGGCTTTTGGCCTTGTGGCTTTTACGAGTATACGAGACACTAAAAAAATATCGTAGAGAGCAAGACAAAGAAAGATATTCAAAGGAACTAAGTGCTCAGATTCTCAAACATTGTTAACAGGTAAACAAACTACTATTTTCTTGTTCTCCTAGTTACTAAACTTGAGATACCTAAATATTAAGGTTGCCACGGAAAACTCGAAAATTTTCCGCCAAAAGTAGCGTTTTCCATATTACCGCAATTCCTAATTTATTTCGAACGATAGAATAGAATAGAATAGTAAATAGAAATGTCTGCAAATAATTTTTTTAGTCCGAAAAAAAAATCTCATGTTGTAAATGTTGAAAAAGTAAATAATATGCAAACATGGTTAAACCATAACCAAATATACGTGTAACCTACAAAATTACAATTCATTGCGTCTAGTAATTTCGAAAACAGGATTTTGAATTTGAAAACAGGATGCAAACCGACTAAAACTGTGGAAGGTTCCTTTGGTACATACCACTATCAACTATTAGCTTCAAAATGATTGTACAAGAAATAATAACCAAGCTTTCTGTACGTCTCAGAGCCAGAACCCGGACGGTGGCTCAATACCGTTACATTTTATTGGAACACTTCATGATGACAGAACTTTTCAAGAAGCGTTGAGGTAAATAGGTATTTGCAAGCCCCATCGCTGTGGCAGTGGAGTCGACAAATACGGCACTCATTCTCGTGCCAAAAGAGCGCTGGCGGATATTTCCGACAAGATTCCTTGAACGACATCGTGACGCGAGTACTTACTACTTGCTTACTGCTTTGTGTGCTTGAGCTAGGGCTTGCTATCCGGATATCCGAATTATCCGGATATCCGCCGATTTCAAATCCTAATAGTGACAAATAAGATATCCGGATAATTCGGATAATGCGGATAGTAGGTAAAGTTAATCAAAAATTACAATCTAAAGACGAAATGAATGCATCAAAACAAAAAAATAAATTTTACCTAATTATATTATAGGTAAATGTAATATGAGTAGTGCAGATAATAATAATTTAGCAAAAAGCGCATCACTAACATTGGAATCACTCAGCCTACGTGAACACACTGAGCCCCCCTGCCCCGCAAGCACCACGTACCTACACACATTTTGAAAAAAGGAATCCAAGGTGACAAATTATTTACAGTCCGAAGATTGCACGGAAGTTAAGGTTTCAAAACTAGCAGCTCTAGATGGATTTTCATTTAGTGTATTTAGGACGTCAGAAATTCAGAACGTCAGAAAATGAAAAACCACTGCCACAGTTGCCACACACCATAAAAAATGGATATATATCATGGAGAAGAAGAGAAAAGCGATATCTACTCATTACCACTACACAAACAGTGAGTTTTTATGGCAGCTCTACAATGGTATTAGGAGGAATAAGTTCGGATGCGCGTACGGAGTTGGTGATCGCCGACAATCGGCTAAATGCTACTCGTTGGAAGTGATCCTCCAGGATCATGTTCTGCCTTATTCCGGGTTCATTGGGTACAAACAATTTTTATTAATAGACGATAACGCATATCCCCACGTTGCGCCGTGCGTGGAGGAGTACTTTCAAGTGGTTGAAATTTCAAGGTACACCAATACCCAATAGAACACATCTGGGACATGCTCAAATGAAAGATTAATTCCGGTTCCAACGCGCCACAAACTCTCAACCAGGTCCGCGCTTCAGCGCAAGCCGCTTGGGAAGCCATACCGCAGGTGCACGTCAAAAACATGATCCAGAGCATGCATGACCGGATGCAGGCATGCATTAGAGCTAGAGGAAAAAGCCCCCGGTATTCGATATTTAAATGTATAAACAGTTTAAACAAACGCTTGTTTTCTTTTTTCAGTTCGTTACGAATGTTTATAAGATTCAGATTTTAGGACAGCAAATTGTCATTTTTTGTGATCTCGTAAACGTAAACTATATAGAAAACCAAACTAAAAATATAGAAAATAATTTTAAAATGTTTTATTTCAAAAAAAGCGTGGGGTGCATGGTGTCAATAGTTATAAATATTTCATTGACAGATATGAGAAGAAGGAATATCATTTCGATAATATCTTAAAAAGCACCCCACGCTTTTTTTTTAATAAAACATTTTTTTCTTACCTACATTTATTAAAATTGTTTTCTATTTTTTTAGTTTGGTTTTCTATATAAAGCGTGTTCTTTTCGTTTTTTTAAACTATTATTTATTTTCTACTTTTTAGTCTAACAATCGGTTTTTTTATTTTTTTTTCGAATTATTGCTTTGTCATCAGTCTTCGACAGGTGTGCAAAATTTGAATGAAATCTGGCAGTTTAAAGTAGGTCAAAATCGCGTCCTTTTTTTTTTTTTTTTTAATTGTCGCATTGTCATCGGTCTTTGTCAGGTGTGCAAAATTTGAATGAAATCTGGCCGTTCAGGGTCAAAATCGCGTCCTAAGGAGTCGGTTACATACAAACATACTAACATACAAACATACATACAAGTGAAACTAATATAAAGCGTATAATAAAAAGTAGGTAGGTACTTTTATATATTTTTTTGTTCTTAGTTTATAAACTTGAAATAAATTTCCAGAATTATCCGAATTATCCGGAAAATCCGGATATCCGAATAGAAGAGTTCACGATTATCCATATTATCCGAATACCAAAATGTGACGGATAATGCAAGCCCTAGCTTGAGCATGTAGGTTTGGCACGGGATGATGATAAGAGGCCCGATGGCATGACTTTGATCTCCTAGGAAAGGAGACTTGATCTCGTGTGGGTTGACACAGTATATAAATAAATAATAAATATTAATAAATATCTCTGGACAACGCACACAACACCATCTAGTCCTAAACTAAACATAGCTTGTATTTAGGTGACTAGATGACTGATAAAATACTTAATATATTTTTAAATACATACTTATGATACTTTTTAACACCAACGAACCCTCAACCTACAGCGCAGAAGGCAGAGCTACTACCAACTCAGCTGACAAGCCAGTCAAAATTACATAATCATTCACATTTATTTTAAAATTACATATATATCACATTGGCTTCCTCTCACCTCAGTGGGACAATTATTAGGCCTGGAGAAAATACAATGCTGCACAAATACGAAATCCTCACTAGTGATTACATTTTTGCGCCGCATGGAGTAGACTATGGAACTATGAGGGCCCAGTACTAAATGATTTGTTATGAAAGTAACGCTACGCCACGTAAGTCGACGCTACTGATGACAAGAGGGTTGCCTTTTTCCTTGCTCAAATAGTTTATATGGTCAATCAGCGCGGGAATACAGCCAATGCATTTTTCCATATTCCACATTGGAACTCATCCACATGAACAACATTTTTAATTTTAAGTGTACAAGTGTACATATAAAGATGAACCTACCTAAGGTTATTTTAGTTTTAGATAACTAAAATAACTGTAAATAATTTGTTGAACTTGGATTATAATAATGAAATGTAAAGTGGAGCAGTGTTTGACATAAATGATTTGAATAATTATTCGTAATTAAGCTAGTAGTTATAAGATGGATCATACAAAAAAAGCGCTATGACCAGGACGAGTTTCTTGCCAGTTCTTCTCGGACTTGGGTTAGGAGGAATTGGCAATTAAATTCACCTAAAATGTAAGACGTTTTAAAGTGATGATTTTGATTGTATTGAAGCTGTGAATTACAACATAGACGCAGACACTGATATGGGGGATAAACGCTTGGTGGTAGAAATCTACAGCAAGAATCCGTATTGGTGGGTACCACCTCAGTCTCAGATATTCCGCCTCCTAGGATTAGTGTCCAAGCATTACTGTGTTTATGTTCGAAAGGCACTGGCGGCATTGTCATTGTGAATGGTTATGCTAACACGCTGGGCGAGATACGAGTCAGCTCTTGGGTCACGCAATGTTTCTATAGACGCCGTGAAATTTTGAAAACGCGATTGGCTACTGTTCCCTTCGGACCCAGAGTTTCGACTCCAAAAAGCTCAAATATGCAGGCCGTATCAAGACCGGCATATATGCGCCTTTTGAGTTCCTCGGCACATTCAGCAGCCGCACCAGCACCATCAACAGATGGGATTCGGGTGTCTACGGAACTACTTCGGATGCTACCATTCCAATGACTAAAAGACGACACAACTTGTCTGTATGATTATAGAGCCAGCAAGATGCGTGATACCTCCTGAAGTATTGGTATTGCAAATAATCACATATCACAGTAATCACTTAGTAGGTACGCCGTATACTTGTTCGCAGGTTCAGTTGTACAACAAAACAATAGCTTACCTTGAGCATGGTGAGGATCTTCTTGGAGAGCTGATAGTCAAAGTTGGTGTACTTGGAGTCTGTCATGTCGTATATGAAGACGAGGCCTGCGCGTTGCGTGTCCAACGACTGTAGAGCCACGTCTAGTTGGTAAACCACTCCCTGGGAACAAAAAATTGTGCTATTAAAGATTCTTGGCTTCAAACATTATATGAAGAAATTGGCCAAGAGTATGTGACCACGCAGTGAAGGCTTCTGAAGTCAGTAAGGTTAAGAATTAGTGGTCATTTCCCAAAAAAATTCAACATTATCTTATTAACATAGCATAAATTAAAAAAATTGTTTTGGTTTTTGACGTGATAACGTCTTATAAATCGATGAACGCCGGCTGCACGCACGAAAAAGTGTCAGGTTCCGCCTGAGCCAAGCGTGCAAACGAAAGCGCAGAACAAGCGAAAGAGAGGTACGATCACTAAGCGTTCGGCTTGTGACGCCGCCGGTTTTGTTATGTATGACGTTATCACGTAAAACTATCGTCCTGAAACCGACTTTACAGACAAGATTTTTTTAGTTTTTTAAGGTTTACAAATCAGGCTATTAAGCATCTAATAAAGGTTTACTAGCGGAGATAATTATCGTTGTAATTTCATTATAAATCCAACTATTTAGTAAAACATTTCGGATTTATCTAATACGCAGTTTAGCCGTTTGAGGGGAGGAAACCCTGACTTTTTTCTCATAAGGATTTTTCCTTATGAGAAAAAAGTCAGGGTAATACATTTCACCATTAAATTAGTAAATTAACTGGTACATAAATAATGTACCTAAGTAGGTATTTTCTTAAGCTAGTGGCGAAGCATGCAGAACTTAAAAACCAAAGCCCAATAGCTAGGTAAGTAAGGTTTTGTAATTGGCTTTCTTTTATATACTTGTGTTATACTTCTGTTAAAAAAACTGTTGGTTTTCCAATAAATAAATACTATTATAAAAGATGGTTGTAAAATTAGTATGGCCCTTATCATTTCAGCCTATCCGTGCATCGCTAATTTAATTGGTCCTTCATACAGATATTCATAAATCGCTATGAAAATTGCATATCAAACTAATTATTACAATCTAAAGAAAGCTAATTTCACCATTAGATCCGCACAATTAAAGTAAATTTCTAATTAATTATAAATTCACGACAAAGAAAGCGTCAAATCAAACGGCGAGTCCTAAGTCCATGATATACTTTCTATTGAATACAAACTGGTAACTTCATTGTTTAGTGACATAAAATAACATCAAATGCGCTGAAACAACTCGACCTTAATACTACAACCAAGACAGAGACAAAGACAGAGTATGTATGACTTTTGTGTAACAATCCATCAGTTACTACTACGACCTATATGTGCGACAGATTGTGTATGCTACTTGTACTTTAAATCGAAGATTCTATGGTCTTACTTAAAATAAACTCAAGTCAGAGTCAATTGGGTCTTCTAATCGATTCAATATTTCTAAAGAACCAGTGTTATGAAAGGATTGAAGTTATTTTTAGCCGATATATCTGCTAAAAATAACTACCGCTATTTTGTTACACATATCTAAGAACACTTGCGTTTTTAAGACGAATATAACGATAACTTAACTGTCGAAATCCATCCAGCCGTTTGGAAGATACGAGGTAATAAAGAAATTTACAAATATACATACAAGATATGCGATAACCCTTCCATGGCAGTCGGGTAAAAAAGGAAAGAGACAAGTTTCTTCGTAACTCTTTTCTGACTTGGGATAGGAAGAATTGGCACCTAAATTTAACCGGTCTATATGACGATTCAAAGTGATCCTTGTGCTTGTATAGAACAAAAAATAATTCTTGAATATGAGCATCGTTTCTAGGTATTATATGCCCGATACGACCAAAAAATGCTAATGAGAGCGTGGGTATACGTAGTTTTGCATGCAGAGTGGGCGCACATAATTCATCGGATATACAAAATATGTGATATAACGTTGCGATGTGGGTGTTATGGCACCCCACACCCTTGATAAGCTAACGTAACGAGTAATGACGTAGTTTAGTCATGTCATTGGTTCAACTGGACTGCGTTGGTGGTAAATCTGAGTAGGTTTCAATCCTTAGGACAATCTATTTTATGATGAATATAACATAGATGTTTGTACTATATCTGGGTTCTATAAAGTTTTACATACCTATTTACAAGTTTATATTATTATAACAGCCACCTAGTTCCCATATTGTATTGCTTATTTTGGGATGGTGCGAATTATCCATCAATCTAAAATAATATTACGAGTATTATAAGAAAAGATTTGCTTTTTTTATAAAAAAAAAACAACTATAACTATTTAAAAAATCTTACTCATAGAAAGCTACATTATCAGAGAGTAGCATAAGCTGTATTTTACCCCTTAAGTGGCGAACCTAAATCTGGACTTTGAAATACAATTCCCGCGCTAGAACTTTCGGGCCAGTTGCGAGTCAACGGAGTTTTCACTACCGGGTAAATTGTACCAGTAAATAGACAACGGGTTAAAAAAAATAGAGATCCCTACATTGCAATAAGGTAACTCAAGGTAAAATTGCCTATAAAAGTCGTTACTTGGCGTGCGCTGCTATAACTATAATGATGACTATAATGATACATCAAATAATGTACTGCATGTTTATATTACTCGTCATCACCCACAAAAAAGTCTGCGAGACTTATATAGTTAAGTCACAAATAAAATACCGCTTTATGTTCAAATTAGAAGTCGCTTTTTCAGATTAGTGATCACTACAATCAAAACCACGGATTTAGTGCACCCGGGGCAGGTCGCTGGTATATTAAAACTACTACAGAGGATGGAGGGAGAACTTGAAGAACAGCGACAGCTGGTAGGAATTGGGGGAAGACCTTTGCCTAGCAGTGAGACGAAATAGATAAAACAAAAAAACACTAGACTACATTAGACGCTGTGTTAAGAGTTTAGTTATACGATGTGATAATAATCAGACCGCATTAAGCATCTTTGTTCTAGGTACATAAAGTACACTTTTTAGATTTTTTAAAACAAGAAAAGAAGCATACTGTCTCAACTATAACTTGCTAATAGCACAGGGTCAGTGCATGAAACCATGACTCACACAACGATTTAAAACTTGTCCTATGTATAGAAACTGGGATTTATCAAGGTTTTATATTTAAGGAAAACCTACAATACAATAGCAGCATTTTACTTACACAACAAACGGCCAAAATAGGTTACACTAATAGAAATATGACATATGATGATATATGGAACTGAGACTTGGTCGCTAACTATTGGCCTCTTACACAAGTTTCGTCAAGCTATACACAAGAGTCGCGCAACGTGATATATAGAGAGCTATCTTAGGTGTTTCACAACGTGATAAAATCCGCAACGAGGAAATCGGTAGAAGAACCAAAGTCACACAGCACTCAAAATTTGCAAGTTGAAGTGGCAATGGGCAGGCCATATAACTCGCAGAACTGATAACCGTTGGGGAATAAAAGATATCGAATGGCGACTAAGAACAGGAAAACGAAGCGTAGGACGACCCCCCACCCGATGGCCTGACGACATTGTAAAGATCGCAGGAAGTCGGAGGATGGAGAGGGCTCAAAATCGTTCTTCGTGGAAATCTATTGGGGAGGCCTATGTTCAGCATTGGACTTCTTAAATGCTGATTATGATGAAGATGATGGAGAGAAATAGTTTAAACTTTTACCAAACTTATTCGTTATACCTGTAATGTGGTCTGATGCGTGGTTTCTGTAGGGAAGTGTTTATTTGCTGTAAACACCGCGATAGCCGCCCCCGTCGCATCTCTGGTTGACTGTAAAACAAGAAAACAATAGTACGTATAAGGTAAAGAAACAAAGTAAATATTATATGAGAAGAAATATATTTATTTGAGGCAAAATACATAAAAAAATACAAACAATAAATAAGGGCGTCACAAAAGGCTCCATCTCAGCATTAGCTACCAAGCGCTGGAAACGTTGAAACTTGGGTCTCAATTCTGTTAATTAACAACGGTTAAATACCGTTCTACCGTTCTATTCCAATCCATCTACGTTTCGCTTCGATAGCGTAAGCTGAGCCGTTCTTCATTAGTTCGTCAAAAGCTGTCATTCGGCTGCGGTTCGTTTCTAATTGAGATTACGGAAATTAACAGAATTAGCCCTTGATCGGATGAGGCACGGATGTCAGCTTTTACTGCTAGGCACAACCGTATTAAATTTACCTACCTATTTTATATTGAAGTAAATTTATTACGTTAATTTTATTTTATACTAGTAGTCGCCCAGTACGAATAGCAAATGGGAACGAGCGTCCGCGGATCAAACCCTAATGAAGATTCTCTTAGTTGAAATATGTAAGTAAAACAAGGGTTTAAAAAATAGAAAAAAAAACTTTTAAAGACAACGAATATATATGATGATAAATAAACCTACCCAATCAGAGGGCTCATGAAAAGTCACCATTTTATACAAACTAACAAATGACGAACGACCAGATACGATTTGTGACATCATACTATAAGCAATACAAACACTTGACACTGGCAACATTGAGATTATTATGACACATGCCATTAATGAAGTAAAAGAGAAAAAGGCGGTAACTTGAAGGAAAACTAAGCGGGAGGTATTTGTTTAGAACAACAATGACAATTATCCTCGTTTGGAATACGGTAGTGAACCGAACGATGAACGCAAGCAATGCCAACATGAATCGATAATTTTCAAACCTATTATTGTTTTTATTAGTATTATTATTATTATTATATTTTGTTTTTTTTTAGTGCACAATATTGATCATGCGCTAAATAATATTACAATCTAGCCAAATAAGCTAATGAGTAATTTTGTTTTGACAGTTTTATAAAATAAATTATACTTAGAATGTGTCCAATAGCACATTTCTTAGTCTCTAGTTAAGGGGAAGACACTTTTTTCTTGTGTTTTTATGTAGTTACTTAGCACTTCACTATACTTAAACTACACTAACTCAAATGTATTTTTCCGTTTGAGCCTTCTTACAATTTTCGTGGTGTCGAGGAGCTGGATTGCCTCGACGTTCACATGGTGATGAAGCCTTTGTTCGTGAGCTTCTACATACTTTTGTATTGCCTTATCGACTAACTCTATATTGAGGTCTCTATGGAGATCGTCATTTCTATGTACCAGATGGCATTCACTATTTCCCTTAGAACTTTATTTTGGAATCCATGGATATATATGGATATTTTATATGGATATTACTCTTTTTGGTACAGCCTCACAGCTGAATTCCATAGGTCCAAATTGACATCAGGACTTGCTTGTACAATAATAACTTATTGTGTACTGACAGAGCGGAGTTTCGTCCTAGCAGCCAGTACATCTTTTTGAAGCGTATTTCTTGTTCAACTCTTTTCTTCTTGACGTGTGCCTTCCAGCGCAGCTTTGCGTAAAGAGTCATTTCTAAATACTTTACTGTATTTTCGTAAGGTATAACCTTGTTGTTTATATATATATTATTATTAGTACGACGACTTTATTAACAAAAAAAGTATATAAGTAGTATATCAGTCAAGTGGTACCCATAACACAAGCTTTGCTTACTTTGTGGCTAAATGATGCTGTGGGCAATGTCCAGTATTAACTATTTATAATTCACATTAGAATAGTCATACTATGTAACATTATTCTACAACAAAAAATAATAATGCAATTTCATTTTTTCAGACATACAAAACCACAAACGTTGGAACAGTAGCAATAAGTCAATTGACTATATTAATGCGTTTCAATATTTACAATGGCGAGACGGCGATATTGCTGGTTTGTTACAATGGTTATTTTTTTCATACTCAATCATTGTTGGCAATACAAAGGTATTTTACTTGCTATAAGTTTTTACAGATCGTTTCATTTATTTTAGTTGAGACAGAAGTGACCTTGAGCGCAAATTCTCTAGCAATATAATACATTCAGTCTACGTGCTATGCCTATATATCCGGTTAGGTTTTAGTAGGAGCTATACCAAGACTAACGAATGAACTATGAACATAAACTGCTAGTTTTGGTTTGGCACCTCTCTTGCAGACTTACCAATATAGTAAACTTTCCGGTATCAAGCTCGCTCTTGAGCGGGTCTTCAAACGGCTGGAACTTCGTGAGTCCCTCACGTCGACGCGTGGCTTCATGCTGCCGCCAGAGTGTATGCGCGCGAGAAACGTCGAACTTGCGCGCGAGGAGAAACTTGATAGCAGTAGCTCGAGACACGCAGTTCGCTCCGGATTCACTCAACGTATCTAGGAACGATTTTGTCGCCTGTAATAGAAGAATCAAATTAATTATTTACCGCTTCAAAAATAATCGTTTTATTACTTTATAAATAGGCTTTGGTAGAACTAAACTTTTTGACTATGAATGCAAGAGACACTTGCCGTTTATTTCAACCAAATGTCTCAGATCTCAATAGTACAATTAATAACAATTCAATATCAACACGGCTCCGCGAGCGTAGCAAGTTTTTCGACTTTGGTCCGCCTTTCTTTGCACAACTGTTTTCACACCTCATTGGAGACGATTTAAAAGACTGTAACTCCATATTACTATTGTACACATCTAATATAATATTAGAACGTATTCCGCCATTAAACCTTGCATGAAACTAATAAAAAGCAGAAAAGAAAAGACGTACCCGAAGAAACTTTAGCCATTTACGAATGAACGCCATCTCCAATTTCAAAAACTTCGTGAATGAAGCATGAAGTTAACTGTAATAGGTTTCTTTCTTACGCACGGCTTATTTCTAAATATCACTTGATTTCACACTTTCATTATCGTAATCGAGTTGACCTGAGGAAGTCTGTGATGTCGGACCGGCATGAATTACGATTTACCGTGCTATTAGATACGGGTACGTTGCAGACACTATAATATTGGAACATCAACGATCCCCTACCATTATCAGCCAAAATAACTAAATACACAATTACTTCGTGTGAATCAGCGGACAAAATTAAAACACAAACTACCTATATTTCAATGTATGTATTAACTAATAGTTGTTATCCTCATGCAAATTGACTGTACAATAGAAAAATAGATTCAGATGATCGATGTGAATTTCAGCTGATCTTGAATATCTAGTCAAAGTATCAGCTAACAGTTCGAAGCTCCGACCGAGCTCATCCTACCTTCGGCAAGCTAAACTAGAATCGAGTTGTTAAACAAACAAACTTAGTGTCGAGCGCTAATAAATGCAAACTGGCGATGTTGGGAGTCAACCCGTCAGTAAAGGACTAGAGAGTGGAGCTTTGGAGTTGCGACTGGGACCGTTGCATTGTATAACGATGCAAATGAGCTGGCGAGCGCGGAGAGACGCGGCGCGGGCGGGTCAATTCTTCCGGGATGTGTTTCCGGCGGGCGACAGTGCCGGCTGGCTCCGTAACGCCAAAAGTTATTAGTATGAGCGAGCACGCACTGCTCGACATGACAGTTCGCATAGGTGAATCAGAACGACGAAGATAAACCTTGTCTTAGTCAAGTCAAAAGATACTTTATTCAATACAATCACAAGGATCACTTTGAAACGTCTTACATACTAGGAGAATTTAGGTGCCAATTCATCCTAACCCAAGCCTGAGAAGAACTGGCAAGAAACTCGTCTTGGTCCTAGCGCTTTTTTACATGATCCATCTTATACGAGGGCGGTCCAATAAGTACTTAGACTACAAAAAAATAAAAATAAAATAGGAAAAGTGGCGATTTATTTTTTTGAGTTCGATACACTTGACGGCCCTCGTAACTACCCTAACTACGAAATACAAATACAAGAGAGTTTATACATTACAAATGTGTCGGTTAACTGTCTGAGTTCAGAGCGACATGAGGCCATGCATTCTTATCAATAATATAGTCATTTATATTATAATAAGTTTTCCTTAAAAGTCTACCTTTTATAAATGCCTTATATTTCTTAATAGTAGAACTTATAAAGTTAAAAGATTTAGCAATACCTATTTTTACTGTTAGCCCAAACCGCCTTCAGTCAAATTTGTTTGTAAACTTTACACCGTTGTTATATTACAAACCGACTCTACTTTTATCAATCCTTCAAATAATCAATAACAAAAGTTGAATGAATTAAATAAGTCTGCGTTGGATAATCCGTGTCACCGCACCGAAAAGTGAAAAGTAAAACCGAGTCTAGTATAAAATAAAGTCGAAATATCCTTACTAATATTATAAATGCGAAAGTAACTCAGTCTGTCTGTCTGTTTGTTTGTTACGCTTTCACGCCTCAACCATTGAACCGATTTTGATGAATTTTGGTAAGTATAGAGATAGATGGGACCTTGGAGGAAGCCATAGGCTACTTTTTATATAGGTACCACGAGCGCGAAGCCACAGCTAGTTCTTTATAAAATCAAATATGATTCTCAGAGTTCTTGTTGGAGTCGCATATACATTAACATAATCTTTTTTTTTATACCGTCAATGTAGATAAGTTCACATAAAACCGATTCCAGTAATAAATAAAGTCGAAATATTATTTCAGGAAACCGAGGTTAATTCTTAGAGTCCTTGTTGGAATCGTATATACGTTTCCACTAAACGTTTAAATACCATCACAGTAGATACGAGTAAATTCACACTTTATTTTCAACTGCCTGTCACAATAAAATCCACAACTAATACCAAACTCTATGAACGACCCAATAGTGTCAATATTAACTAACTAACAGCTTCTGGTATGAGCGTGCAGGTGTTGCTGAAATAACAACGGGTTCGTAACTAGCGATCGTACGCACGATCGCACCAAGTCAAGCCGGCTGTAATACTGTCAAAATAAAGAAAGGTAAACAAAACCTGGAGAATGATGAATGTCACGCACGCATTATATAAAATGCAAACCATTGATAGATATTGATACGATTAATACATGTTCGATTATGTTGAATATTGCGTTGAAGACTATTTTAGATTAAACATTTTAAATTAAACTTCTCAAATTTACTAAATTGACCTGCGACTGACGTGTTTTAGCTCATTCTAGTCAAGTGGTGTTGATTAACACTGAGGAAAATCCTACAAAAAATAATTCAATATAAGAATTTACTTATTTTAGAATTGTCATTCAAAATCGCTCTAATTTGAGCTTTAAGGAAAAGGATTTAGAAAGTAGACTCAAGTAGACTCAACTTAAAACTTTAAGTAGTCTATCGAAACTGCAGAATCAGGACCACTGGCTTGCCTGTACAGCGAGTAGGTACCGCGGTGAGTTTAATTTATTTTAGTCCATTAAAATGTTACATTTTTTAGGCCTTAGTGTGCATTTGTCAGAGGACGCAATTTTATTTTTTTAATGTGTAGGGGGGGTCAGTAGAAGCTTAAGTTCAAGTTTGTGGGGTCGGCACCCTTGTCCCCCGGCCGCCATCTTGGAAAAGGGGGTGCAAAGGGTTTTCGCGCTGTATCTCGTAAACTAGTTACCTTACAGAAAATTTAATCAAACATAAAATGTAGCAAATTAAATTTCCTACAATTTTATTTCTATTACTTTTTATCGTCAAGTGAAAAGGCAAAGTCAAATTTATAAAAATTTTGCAGAAGCATCCAGAGTTAGCAAGTGGAACTAAATTATTTATGAGTGAGAAAGTCGAGTCATCGTTACTCAGTGTTGTTGGCGAACGTTTTTTCGTCTTTTTATATGGCGGAAATAAAGACGATACTCTAGACACTCTGCGATACAAACGATTTGCTAAGACAGTGACAAAAAATGCATTTAATCTCTCTTCACTTCCTCCAACACAAGATGCAGCCCGTTTCCACAGTTTCCGAGTGTATCACCAGATTCAGTTATGGCTCGGTAAATATTGTGATCCAGAAGAATGGGGCTGGAAAAAGCATGGAAAATTTTGGATGCCAATCCAAGCTTCCAAGCCTCCAGCACCCCCCGAGCTTATGAAATTAATCTTTTGTAGATGCAAAGGAAATTGTGGAAGTGCGTGCGGTTGCCGAAAAGCAGGCCTTAAATGTTCACCAGTTTGCCTCCATTGTGGTGGTGAAAGCTGCAGCAACATCGTGGACATATCAACATTACTTGAAGAAAATGAATTAGAAGATGAATAATTATGAATGAACTGAAAAAAAGTTATAACCTCCAAAAGGAAATTTGTTACAAAATTTTCATTTATTTTTGTTTATAACTTTTTTGTTGGTCACTTGACGATAAAAAGTAATAGAAATAAAATTGTAGGAAATTTAATTTGCTACATTTTATGTTTGATTAAATTTTCTGTAAGGTAACTAGTTTACGAGATACAGCGCGAAAACCCTTTGCACCCCCTTTTCCAAGATGGCGGCCGGGGGACAAGGGTGCCGACCCCACAAACTTGAACTTAAGCTTCTACTGACCCCCCCTACACATTAAAAAAATAAAATTGCGTCCTCTGACAAATGCATACCCAAATGTAACTTTTCAATGGACTATTTCAACAACAACCATTCTAAGAAACAAATGAGTTGGAATCTCATTTTGAAATCGAGGCCAAACAAGACATTGAAGAAAACTTTCCTGAACACAAAATAAGGTTAATTTGAAAGCAAACCTGACCTGGAATTGGAGTTTTAAGGAAAAATCTAGCTCGCGGCACCGAACACTTCATAGTGCCACACAGTGCTTGCGGTTCCCATTATGGGGTACGCTGAAGTTGGCAAGAACTTTTCACTCATTGTTATGAATTTGAACAGACTCGACGTCTCTTTGGAATTGGTTTATGCTTCGTTACTGTCAGGATTGTACTTAGTTTCCTGTTTTCATTGGTAGCGCTGGCTGATATAGCAGTGGACAGCTGCTGCTGGTGTGTATGTGTACTCGCACAACAGTTGCTCGATTCGCATCAACCTCTCACACAATGAGATGGCTCTCGTACGTATTGACCTATTGACTATTGAGTCGCGTATGAGCTAGGGCTGGGGTTTCGTACTATTAGTACCTTTGTCAGAGTCAGTAGCCAAATTTGACTATGAAGCAAATATCTAGAAGCAGTTTTTGTCTTAGTTTTTATTATTTTAATAGTTATAGTTTTTCCACGTCTGTTTACGTTAAATGCATGCAGTGTTCACTGTTTTTAGAAAGGACAAATGTATTTTTAAGATAAGCTAGATTCATAGTTCTTGTTAAGGTGTTTATTTCGATTTGTGAATCAAATATATAAAAAATAAAAATTACTAACTCTTCACATGGTGATCACACAACAGATACACAAAGGCAACTGATCCGGCAGGACACATCAGCTAACACTGTGTTAACCTATGGGTCATAATGGTGACAACATTATTATAACAAAACGCTGTGGCTCTGACACAGGTATACAATATGTTTTCCGTAAGGTAGGTATGGGTATACAGACATCGGCACGGCCCGGCGAGACAATTTATAAGTAACATTAAAAGGAAATGAGCAGAAATGTACTCGTTTTGTTAACACAATGCCATAATGTCAGGCTAATCATATTTCAAACCTACCTACCAAGTAGGTACTATGATTAACTATGATAAAGACTACGCGCTGAAATCAAACTAACCTACATTGAATTCAGCGAATTACGAATTGATCATGGAACCAGGATAGATCCAGGAAAACTAAGTAACAATAAGGACTGCTGTAAAGAATAGAATAAACTATTACAAAAGCATAGAGAACTTTATACTACTACCTATAGAGAGAACAGCCACTCCTCGCCCTAGATTTAGATACCCCACCACAACCCACACTTCGCTGTAAATAACAACAAAAACTACTTATACAATTCACGCACACATTTGTAAAAGACGCATGTGCACATACGTAATCTGCTAATGTAGTAGCATATTTGCGACGTTATAGGGAGTGGCAGTTTTGTATGTAGTACGATTAAGAGGCTTATTACATTACGACCGTGTTTTTTAGGGTTCCGTACCTTAAAAGGA
The DNA here is from genome assembly GCA_948098915.1 of Lampropteryx suffumata. Taxonomy (NCBI): domain Eukaryota; kingdom Metazoa; phylum Arthropoda; class Insecta; order Lepidoptera; family Geometridae; genus Lampropteryx; species Lampropteryx suffumata. The sequence goes on from OX402561.1 coordinate 13,463,243, forward strand.
AAAAACGGAACCCTTATAGGATCACTTTGTTGTCCGTCCGTCCGTCTGTCTGTCAAGACCCTTTTTCTCAGGAACGCGTGGAGGTATCAAGCTGAAATTTATATGAAATACTTCCCGGGAACTCAGAATCTTTAAACTTGGTACGAAGTAACGTCTTATAGCACAGATAAAGAAAAAATTGCGAAAACCGTACATTTTTAGTAACATCATATATATATATATAGGTGGGTAAATGGAAACAGGGGTGAATGGAAACACGTTCCATTACTTCATTAATTCAACTCTCTAAACATTTTGCGTAAAACGGAACACAACGTTGGCCTATGGTCTATAACGGCAATTTTGCAAATTCAGTGTCAGAGGTCAGAAAACAGACGGTTGTTGATTTGAATTTTTTTGATAAAATTTATTAAAAAACAGTTTTCAAGTGGTCTATGGTACTTACTGTACTACGAAAATAATCGAGGTAAGTGATAAAACCTATTGACTAATGTGATGCAAGTGGATTGATTTGCACGTTTTGGGTTTATTTTTCTCTCTAAATGGTTTCCGGCATTTATTGAGAGCGTGTTTACAATTACCTCAATATTTAGTGAACGGAGTAAAATGTAAACACAATATGAGGTAAACGTAAATGTGTGAGGGAATTGGAAACAATATAACTATTGCTTCATAATTTATTTGTTGGTGATGGTGGGTGAAAGTAAACATATTTTTTTTAAGTGCTGTCGTCATATTGAAATCGTCTAAAATTTCTATGACATGCTTCTCATTGAAGTAACAAATAATAACCTGGCAGATAAGCCAAGATATTTTTAATGCCGAAAGATATATTTTCATCACGATCCTTCGAAACTTAGAGCCACTGGTGAGAAAGGAACGGCTCTCTCTCGTGTCACAGATGGCTCTGGTCGAGAATCGACTAGTGTGTTGGCGTGTGTTTCTGCAGATGGCAAGTTTTTGCCCCCATGTATTGTATTTAAAGGAACCGCTGTACAGGCAAGATGGGTGTCTGACAAGGCATTTATAGGCACAAGGGAACTTTATTCGGAGCGACCAAGAACGGCTGGATGGAAGAAGCTACTTTTCACAACTGGCTCTTTAATGATATAACTTTTAAAACTATCATGGTTTTGCACATAATTTTCACTCAAAACGGGATATTTACCATGATATATGAGTTTTTCTGCTTCTCGATATTTTGGCACAGTTGCATGCGCCATGATCACGAGATAAACTGAAGTCTTTGCGGGTGGATGTTATTGGCAGACAAAACGCACACACACAAGTCTCACACAAGGACACACAAAAGTCTGCCATAGCTACACATCTACTAGAATCTGGCTCAAACCACTGGATCGAGTTACACAATCCACAGGTAATCTCAACTGAAAAACATTACATCCCAAGATTGGTACAAGAGGCAATAGAGATTACCAAACACAGGAATTTCAATCGAGAAGACGGTTTTCAATTGTCTGGAGCCTGGAACCCTGTAGTGAGGATGTGTGGAAATCGTAAAAGCGAGGTACCAGTTATGCGTCCAGATACCGTGAGTGTTGTGTGTCGTAATCGTGATCGAGTTGTTAGTGACAGTGAAACCGGTAGTAGGGGTAATGTTCGCAGTAAAAGACTGAGAAAGAGGGTAGACCGTTTTGTTTGCCAATAACATCCACCCGCAAAGACTTCAGTTTATCTCGTGATCATGGCGCATGCAACTGTTCCGAAATATCGAGAAGCAGAAAAACTCATATATCATGGTAAATGTCCCGTTTTGAGTGAAAATTGTGGCTCTTTAATGGTTTCATACCATATATAGACTACCATATAAGAATGTGAAACAAAAGAATGTGATTGGTTGGAAACAATGGGTACTGACAATTTTATAAGAGGTAACTTTGTATTAGTACAGTTTAAAGGAGGAAAAAGGCTAGCTACTGTGTTTCGTTACCTATGTATGGTGGATAGTATTGATGAAGAAGATACTAATGAAATTGTAGTACCTTCTTTAAAGTGTAGATTCTTCGAAGCAAGTCTTTGCACTTAAAGACACAAGTTGCGTGCCTATTACGGATATTATCGGTCTGTTACCAGAGCCACTTATATCCTTAAAAGGAGAACGAATTTTTTACAAGTTTCAAAAACCAATAGATGTTTCAAAACTTTCGTGAGTTGTACTATACATTTTGATAAACACGGGTTTTACTCACGTATTATTTTGTCGATGGAGGCACCGACATTGTTTCGATTCATCTAGAGAACCGTGCGAACCGTGAACTCGAGCGGCAACGAGCGGACCGCGGATCAAACTCACCCTGATGAAGATTCTCTAGATGAATCGAAACATTGTCGGTGCCTCCATCGACAAAATAATGCCGGTGAGTAAAGCCCGTGTTTATCAAAATGTACCAATAGATGTGTTTGAAAAAGCATGATTCTCTTAAAATAAATGTCTTACAAATATTGTACAAAATTGTTTCAATTTACATCCATGTATTAGTACTAATGTTGTACTGACAGAATCATTAAGTTTACAATTACCTCAAAACCTCAAAGAAAATTATTTCCATTTACCTCAGGTTCAGTTCAAAGAGTTACTAAAGATATTTTTAGTTTGTTTCGATTTACCCTCTACTATAGATAAAGGCTTTTTAGTATAAGATACTTATTATAGAGTACTAGTTTTCGCACTACACATTATTTTTCTGTATTATTTAGCATATAATTTAGAATAACATGTATACAAATACCCCAAAGAAGTAATTTTTAATAATATGTTGGGGTAAATGTAAATGTTTTGAAATATGCAAAATAAATGTTCTAAAAGGTCTTTTTAATTGTCTATCTGTACCTTACTTAATTCCTGAGTTCCCTGAAAAAAAATTACTACACCACATCATCAGTTTTTTTGTAATGACGGTAAGAGTACCACAACCAATTTGTTTTTTCAAAACTGTTACATTTACCCACATTGACTATAATAAAAATATTTTTAATAATTTTAAACTTACTACCCCTTTTCTCTTGAACGCGTAGAGGTGTTAAATTGAAATTCATATTAAATACTCAGGTCTAATAATACCTTTAAGCTGTAACAAAATCAAATTTCTATGTTAACGCAATCAAAAGAAACAGAAATTTAAGTCGCATATTTTCAAAATCGCAACTACTCGGGAGGGAATCAAAACCTAAAGGGTACTTCCAGTCGACCTAGAATCTTGAAATTTGGCATGAAGCAATGTTTTATGGTACATATAAAGGGAAATTCCGAAAACCTTAAATTTTTAGTTACATCACACATTTTTAGGGTTCCGTTCCTCGAAAGGAAAAAAACGGAACCCTTATAGGATCACTTTGTGGTCCGTCCGTCCGTTTATTTTATTAAATGCCCACCTTAGCCGTTTCTATTCAGAGATATTGAAACTCTTCGACAATTAGAAAATTATTGTATGGTGGAGAATAAATTTTTATAACGGTTTTTAGGGATTAAAAAAACAGCACTTTTTCAGGCTCATAATAATATCACTTAAATAGTGGTTGAGTTTGAAGCGGCTAAGGAATTAAGAAATATGTATGAGATATTTACAAAAAAAACCATTAAAAACAATAAAATTACTAAAAACGTTTAGAATTAGCTGTTAATTTCTAAGTACATTAAAATTAAGTAAAATTTTACCAGAATAAACGTCAGTTCATAAGAAATTAAATTTTATACAACATTAAATAATCGTAATTACAATTAAACAAAATGCTACATAAAATACATAGAGCGATGCGTCGACCGCAAGGCGTCATTTTCAGATAGATAGGTTCCTCTGTGACAAACTCGTAAGTAGGTACCTTTCTTAACGAAGGAAATATTTAATACTAGTCCCACAGAATAGGAAACGAACCGCATTTTACCTAAATACAAAATCTGTGTTCAGAGACCAAGGAAGGCACTCATCCAAAGTTAGTTCGTTCCGGTCGAAAGATACGGCTCCGTGAACACTGTCGCAGTTTGTAAACTCGCTCAAGTTACGCTAACAATGGAAACGGGACACAAAGTGATACTTCCCTGGTAAAGGAACACTTACCTAAATATTCATCAGTTAGGTAAGATCTCATTCAATTTGTTATTAATCTGCTTTTCCGTTCAACTCCTTTCATCAACATTATTAACATTGCATATACATACATACATACTCGTATGAGTATGACAAGACAGACTCGCAGTATCACAGTTTTTGAAGTCGTAGGTTTCACACGAGATTTTTTTGTCTCGTGCCGTTTGCTTGTTTATTCAACAGGTAAACAAAGTAATTTTTTGCGAGTGCTGGCTTTAAATCACGAAAGTATACTAGAATTGAATCATGAGCGCAGCGAGTTATTTTATAATATACAAAGTGTGCGATTTAAGAGCTAATGCTTTTTTTTTATTTCTAATGAAATCATAAAAAAATGCACTCGTGTAATCAATACCTACAACTTTTCAACTACCAGCTAGAAAAGTGTTAGGTTTAAAGAAATTTATTCTAAAAAGACAAGATTATCAAAAAGTCATTTACATGAGAAAAACGTTATCATAAGGTAGGTATAAAGATAAGTAGATCGGTATCGTCAAAATAGTGTTAATTTTATAGACAGTTACCCATTCTATGCATTTAGAAGTCTCTATCTATACCTATAAAAGAGCTTAACCTGACTGACTGACATCATCGCCGAGCCGAAACCTCTGAAGCTAGAAAGCTGAAATTTAGAAGGTAGCTTCCTTTTACAGCAAAACCACCCACTAAGGCGGGATTTTTTGAAATTCAACCCCTAAGAGGGTGAAAATAGGAGATAACGAATGTATGACGCTTTTTAACGCGTAGTGCGATTTGCTTGAAATTTGATATGAATCAATAAAATACAAAACAAATGGACACGTGTTTCAGGATTTTTCAAAATAACCCTAACAAAAAGGTAAAATGGGGTGTCAAAGTTTGTATGGGAACTTTTTAACGGGTGGTGAATATTTATTAGAAACTTGGTTTGGATACTTAAAATGCAAAATAAATCGACACGTGTTTCAGGATTTTTCAAAATAACTTTCATAAAGGCGTAAAATGGGGTGTGAATGTTTGTATGGAAACTTTTTAATGGGTGGTGGGTGTGATTGGTTTGAAACTTATTAATACAATTTGGCAAGGAGATAAAAAGCATCCTGGGGAAGGATTTAAGCCAGAATTCTTTTCAAAAAAATGCGGACGAAGTCGCGAGCAACAGCTAGTCAGATATATATTTGCGTAATACACAAATAATAAAGACAATATTTAACTAGTTATCTTAAGTGTCTAAACATTAACATTAATAATGTACATTAATTAATATTCGTCTTTAAAAGAGCAATGGTACAATTTATAAACTTACATTTCAATGAATTAGGCTAATTAGGCGTTAGGCTAACAGGAGTTCCTGAACGAACCATAATATTGCCTACATATTTTTTCTGCGCCGAATAATTCTAGACGCAGAATCACTTTACTGAGTGAAAAACAGAACTTTTGACTGACCTCACTACAGCGAAAAAAATGCTGGGTGCAAGAAAATATTTTTTATGTTTTTTTCATGCAGCCGTCGTCGTGCTGGCCAGCGCGATTATTGGAAAAAATGAGGTAGACATGAAATAAGTTTTAATGCATTTTTAGAAAATTATTAAATAGAAAGGATCGAATTTTAAAAAATCATTCGAGTTTGAGTGGATGACATGATCTTATCCACTTTGATTGATAAACATAATCTTTCCGAGGTGTTGATGTGAATAAGTTTTATGTAACTTTTCAAATGCAGTTATTTTTTTTTTCAAAATTAACTTCGGCTGTGACTTCTCAAAACATTTTCAATAACCAGTGTAGTGAACATAAAAGAAAGACAACGACGAATTATCTTCGGTGCCTTACACACTGACAAAATTAACTCTGCGAATTGAGGGAGGATATCTCAATAAGAGAACCGGATGACCGCCGCCGCGCCGTTATATTTTTTTAGCATTGTAAACTAAATCATAACAGGCGTGAGAACCTGTGCAGGAAATCAACGCTATAAATCTTTAAATAAATATTTATAATATAAATCTTCTGTGCGTGTGTATTGTAATTAAACTCCTCCTAAACGGCTTCACCGATTTTGATCAAACATTTTGTGTGGATTCGAGCATGGTTTAGATTTACAATTAGATTTTATTTTTTATTCTTTTTAAAACACGCGGACTAAGTCGCGAATGGGACAGCTAGTTCCTAGTATATGTTTCGAAATTACAGCCTTATATTTTGTGGTCATTATAATTATTGCTCAAAGAATATATACAATTCTAAAACATTGGCAGCAGTCATTGATTTGTACATCACTGAGAGTTGAAATTGAATTGTCTTGAAATTTTCTAGCAACAATCCATAAAAACTCAACAACCTCTACCAAGTAAAGTACTTCGGTTTTAATTAGATTTGCAAGAAAATTACTGAATCATTTATTACTCACCAACCTTTATTAAAACATGTGTGTGACACACATGAAGTTTTTGCTTGTGCCACAAAGTATGTTTTACACAGCATCTAGCCCCAAAATAAGCAGATCTTCTGTTATGGGAACATGACTAATATATAATTATATTCTTTTTTGCTTAATAGGTGGGCCCTTGCCAACTGCACCAAAGAGGTCATAATAGCCAGTAGGTACTTACTTTGTAAGGAAGCACAGTGCCACCAATACTCTTAATCATTATTGAGGGAGACTGAGCATCCGGTGTCTATCAATCACACTTTAAGCACTGGTTTATTACATTCATTTCCTTTATTTATAGCATTGCATTTGTGTGAGAAATAAGTAAGCAAAATAGTGCATGAGCATTGTAGATGCTTCTGCTGATGTGTCTACAACAGCATCCATCACAAAGTGTCAACATCATCCCGCTGAACCCAAACTAAGCATAGCTTGTAGTATCTCTTAGGTCTTTGTTTATGTTTAGGTCACTTTTTTAAACATAATATATCTATGTTAAAACTTTGATGCCAGTTAGGGAACTTGTTTTTGAATGGTTTAAGTAGCAGTATACTATACTACCTACTGATATATAAAACCTCTACATAAAGTATTCCAATTATGTACAAATTTAATAGAAAATTCAGCAAATGAAGAAGTGGTGTGCAACTAGTGAGTTTGCAGGAAATGAGCAAATTTCAGTGGATGGCCATAAGACAGCATGAAGTAATAAATAATTTTGTAATAAATATATTGTGTGACATTTGGTACAGATATAGATAATACGTTAGGAACGGACATAGGCTACTTTTTAAGTGTGTACTATGCGTGCGAAGCCGCGGGCAGTAGCTAGCTGACTAGCCTGTCAGCTCAGTTGGTAGTAGCTCTGCCTTCTGCACATTAGGTTGAGGGTTCAATTCCTTCAATGTCCATTTCTAAGATACAATCTTAATTCCTAAGATCAATACCAAAAAAAAAATCAGTACATTTGATTGCTACCAAACTTCACAGGATCACCCACTAGGCCAATCTGAAAGTTTCCTATTAATTTGATTGCAATCGGTCCGGCCGTTTGGAGTCTATAGGGAACATACATACGTACACACATCACTTTTTATATATACTAATAGATAGACATATTGTATGACAGGCAGGCAGCAAAGGTTAATCATAAAAATGTTTTCTGTATTTCCCAAGTCATATGGCCAACAAAAAAATGGTCATAAAAATTGTAAACCATTCAAAGACCTCCACGAGTAGAACCTACTTTATTAAGGTAACGTAACTTTCAGTATGATAAGTACCTAAGCCCTTACATAAATATCTACCAATAAAAAAACACTTAAGACAATTTTCATCCATCACTAATCCTAGCGGAAATGGGCGGGGAACCAAAACTAACATTGGTTGACCAGGCTCACCTAAAATAGACGAGTTAAAATACATTTCGTTCGTATAGCAATTTCTAAAGTCTTTCTATGTACCAAGTTGGGAAACAACTTGTAAACGAAAAGTAGGTACTTACGAAGAAATCAAAACAAACATTGATGACATGGTAAACGACGCAAGTAGTCAGATACGGCTTTTGTTCTTTTCTTAAAGACATGCATATTTTATAAAGTAGTCTTCTGCAAATTTATATTCTACTAATGGATAAACACTGCGCGAAACGAATTAATTTAAAATATCAGTATAAACCATGATTTTTATGATTTTATTACTCACCAATTCTTGGTCGGGTGACAGTGCCACAGCCATCTTTTATTTTAAATAAATACAAACGAAGTGGATATATGAACGAACAATGTAATATTTCGAATGAGTTAGTTTTCCGTACTTCTTCTTCTTCTTTGTTTATGGCATGTGACAAAATAATGCCAATTTTGCCAGTGTCAAGTGTTTATGTTTGTTTATGGTCAATTTGCTTAATAAAGCCTTAGTCGATGGTCAATTGTCATTTTTAGACGTCACGCGGAATGGCGTCTAAAACTTTCTTGGGATTCCTCGTCGTTCACATCACATTGCATCACAACACACATTTAATTCAATTCTCCATACCCGTCCTGTAGTCACAATTTATTCTTTAAAATTCTGCCATTATTACTGAATAAAACATGCTATAAAACGAATAAAACAATATTAAATTAGCAGAGCCGTGCTACTTCATGAAATGACAAACGAAGAATCCGTTTTCCGTACTTATTTAAGGCTGATCGCATGAGTGACGTTTGTAAAATTTGATGCATGTCGAATTCAGTAGTCGGACAAGACAATCAAATAGTAACTAATGCATTTAAAGTAATGTCAGTCTGACATAGTGCCGTTAACCCTCTCAACGGTAGGCATACGTTTCGATATTTTGATGTCCATAACGTTGAATTAAATGACTAGATTTGGGTCCTGCCTGAGCTACCTGCAATACCCAGTTACAAGGCGATCGATAGTACCTGCCTAGATTCAAAATTTGCTGAAGCCAATAAAATACGTAAAATAAATATATTTTATATATTTATTTATTTCACAAAAAAGAACAAATCAAATTAATATATTCTTTATTTAATAAAACTATTTTGAATCCAGTTAAAAATGGTCCAGTTTTCATACATACTAGTGAATCTTGGTGCTACATCCTCCTAAACCCGGTTTAAAAAGAATCTGGCAAGAAACCCGTCTGTCTTAACTTTTTTTTGTACGATTCTTGCTTGTTACGGATGCAGTGTCTAGTTGGAGCAGATTCATCCAAAGCTTTTTTTATCATATTAATAATCAGTTTTAATATAAGTAATAAGCTATTAAAGAAAGTTGCCAAATCTAATACGCCGCTTGGGACCGTGTTATAGGACACATTGCCATATAAAAGAAACATTACCGAGCCTAACTGTGGGATGATTGTGATTATCGGCATTTTTTTTAAACACAATTTTTGAAGTGATAACTTCATAAGGGAGGGTTCAAGTTTCAAGTTTAGGGTCTGTCTGGCTTCCATTTCTCTCACGCTTACGGCAGCGGCAGACAGGCTCCTCCTCTCTCACTCACCCACAGCGCTAGTTAGATTAGTTTAAAAGTTATGACTTTTGTCGGGCATCTCGAGACGCACACGTTTCTTTTTTATAAAGAGATACCAATTTTTATAAAATATTAAATGACATACGACTTTGCGAATTATGCCAGTGTCAAGTGTTTATATTTGTTTATAGTAAATTTGTTTGTTAATAAAGTCTTAGGCTGGCAGCATACGTACGTTTTCCGTATACGTTTTCCGAATTCGTTTTCCGTATGCGGAATCCTGAACGCTTCAATTCTATATAAAATGCCTTGACTGCCGCATACGTTCGTTTTATTTCCGAACGGAAAATATTCCGTATGTACGTTTCGAATGCCAACCCGCGCGTTCGGAGAAACCATTCGGAAAAAACCTAATGACGTCACGGGGAACGCAGCGCTTGCATACATTTTGTTCCTGCCGCCGCACACGTTCGGAAGTTTCTATTCAGTATCGCACCGGCGCCAAGCGTGTCGGACGTATTTGTATTTGTTAACACATAGAACCGTTGAACAACGCGATAATGGTTGAGGCAGAAACATTAATAATGGCTGTTGAAAAATACCCCTGCCTGTGGAATATTTATGACAGCGACTACCATAACAGAGGTGTCAAAGATTTGGCTTGGGAGAATGTATTTAAAGAGGTTATAAAGGATTGGGAAACGTGCACTATAGTGGACAAAGAAAACAAGGGTATGATTTCTTCTTTTTATTTTTTATTACAACAGTGCCCACATTTATTCTTGTAAATTAATAATTCTTTCGTTATACTGGTACGATATTTCTCCTGCCGGCGTCATAAAGTACTCAGCAAAATTGTCTCTTATGTTTCGACCTCGGTTTGTGGATCTGTGTTGTGGACTGCGAAAAGGTGAATCTTCAAAGTAATGTGTCAGAGTATCTTCAAATTGATAGCCGTCTCGTCTGCGTACGAAATTATGTAATACACAAGCTGTTTTTGTTACTAAAACTGCAAAATCTGGTGGAATCGTCATGCTAGTGTGAAAAATTATCCATTTATTCGAGAGAATGCCGAAGGTACATTCCACCACAAGTCGTGATCTGCTGAGGCGGTAGTTAACAATTCTGCATTGGGTATTTAGATTACTTCGAGGATATGGTTTCATAAAATTGCTATTCAGTGGAAACGCTTCATCGCCAAGAAATACAAATGGCAGAGGTGAGTCATTGGTATTCGGCAAAGGTTTTGCTTCAGGCAAATTAAGGCGATTTTGAGTTAGCTTTTTTCCAAAAATCTAGTTGTTGAAAATATTACTATCGCTGTCTCTGCCATAAGCACCGACATCTACAGCTATAAAACGGTAGTCAGAATCTACCACTGCTAATAGGACAACAGAGTAGAACTGTTTATAGTTATAAAAAGCAGATCCACTCTTCAGAGGAGAAATCAAACGAATATGTTTCCCATCCACTGAACCTAAACAATTAGGAAAATTGGTTCTTTTATAATAATTTTCGGTAATTTCTAACCAACGTTCTTTTGAAGATGGTGGCTTCATTTCCAAAGGTTGAAAAACTTCCCATATTGCTGTACAGGTTTCCTTAACTACGGCTGATACGGTCCTGCTCCCCATCAAATAGTCAAAGTGTAACTCTTCAACATTTTTTCCAGTTGCCAGGAATCTGAAAAAAAATATCAAATTATATTAATTTACATTTCAGGTGCAGAGGCCAAGAAAAAATGGACACACATAAGAGACTACTTTCGAAGAGAGTATCAAAAAAACAAAAGTGCTCCTACAGGCAGTGCCGCTTAAAAAACTAAACAATATGTATATGCAGATCTATTATACTTTCTTATACCGGTATTCGACAGAAGAAACTAAGAAGGAAACTTTCAATCTGATGATTTAGACAATACTTCAAATAATTCCGAAACACAAGAACAACACAACTTAGAACAAGAAGATGACCATACAAATTTATTACTACCTCCATCAACTGTACCAACTGTACCTGCAAATACTTTAAAACGAAACAAAAAGGATATCCCCACCCAAATACTCAGTATCCTACATCAAAATCAACAGAAAGTCAATCAGAAACGACAAGAAGTAGAAGACGATGATACGAAATTTTTATTGAGCTTTAGAACACATATGAATGAAACCCAAAAAATCTATTTTAAATTGGGAATGCTACAGTTAGTGAAAAAAATCAATACTGAGTACAATTCATCTTCATCTTCTTCACTGAATTATGAAAACTTCAGTCAACGTTCAGTAACGCCATCATCAAGCCGTGGTTATTCGCCCTCTTTTTCATATATTCCTGTACCAGGAACTTCACCTAATATGATATATAAAACTCCATCTACATTGCCAACCTTTAGTTTAACTTCTTCGCAAAATAAAACTACTAATTCTGCCCAAAACAATTCTAGAGTGATTATAAACTCTATTTCACATCTGAAACCGTTTCAACCACCTGTTCAGCATCAGGCACCTCGGCGCGCTGAACATGAGGAAAAAACAATATGTCATCACTACCCATCACCTTCTACATCTGAACATGGTGATAATCTTCAACATGCCGAGGATACCGAAGCTACAACTTTTTTAGTTCTACAATCTCAAGAACAAGAACAGGAAAATAATATTGGCAAATACCTTAATTTTAACTATAATAAATAATATAGTTTATTTGATTTTTTAACCTTAAAATAAAGAGAACTTACCTCAAAGTTATGGTTAGTTTTTCTTCCGTATTCAAAGATAATCTCATGCAGGTATTTTGCTTTATTATTTTATCACGTATGCCATTATGAAGTTCATCAAAAGAACTTATTGACATCCTGTAGAAATCAAAGAATTTTTCTGGGTGTGCTCGTAACTTTGCTCTCTTCAGATAAAATGGACTGTCGTAGATTCTTCGAGTATTCAATGGATGTACCCAATACCGATGTTTCTTTTTCTTCTTTATCGTCAACAGAAATGAAATTGCTAATAAATCGTCGTCTTCCATCGTCGTGCGTTCACCACGCGCTCACTATCCGTACTGACTGTAAACATAGCGAATGAAACAAAAACGAACGTCTGCGCTAGGTTCACGGAATTCCGAATCTAAATTCCGTATTCGGAAAACGTGGACGGAAAACGTACGTATGCTACCAGCCTTAGTCAACTAGCGACTGAAGCGCCAGGCCTCCATTCTAGAAACAATAAAAATCCCCGCCCCCCCAGAGGGTTCCCCGCGAAATGCCAGATGTTTGCGCCCCGTTGTAAAAAATCGCCTCAAGTGCTTCGCTTGAAAGATTATGGAACGAAATTAATGTCAAGTGTAGTTAAATAACTAAGAAATGAGTTTGTCAAACAATTTTGACGAGTGTAGTAATAAAATATTACGTAATGACAGGGCAAACTTGTCCTACCCGAAACATGAGATGTCGTTTTGAAAAAAAGTTTATAGTTTGAAAATGAAGGTGATAGCATACTATTCTTTTTATTGTTTCAATAGTATATTAACTTAGCATACCAATAACATAAAAATATCGACATAGTTAGTACAAAAAGTAATAAAGGAAAAACAAAGAAAACCACTGAAAATAGGTAGGTAGGTAGATAGGTAGGTACCGTGTAAAATGGCGGAAGTACAAATCCATTTTGATTATAATTTTGAATGTCTAGATCAATGTCTAGATCAAAAATATGCATATGGCTAGAAAGGCAGAATTCTGACGCTTCATATTCCGAAAAAAGAAATGAAGTGCCATTAAAATTGAGACTACAATTGATTTTTTTAGAACAGCGGAAAACACCGTCTAATTCTAAACGTCATCGCGTAATAGCCGTCTAGAATATCTCGGGATTCCTGGTCGTTCAAATCACATTGCACCATAATACTTATAGTCACAATTTAATCATTAAATTTCCGCTAAGATTACTGAATAAAACGTGAAATAAAACGAGTAGTAAATATTAAACTAACAGAGCTATGTTACTTCATGAAATGACAAATGAGAATCGACGTCTTACTATTAAACAATTGACATTGGCAAAACTGTCATCATATGAGACATGCCATTAACGAAGTAGAAGAAATAGTCACTTTCAAATAGTCACTCTCCCACACAAATGCAATCTGCATACCTACTAGGGGACAGTTAATATTGTAACTGATACAAAATTTGTTAGTCCACTCTCAAACATAGCAGAACTTCTTTAGAGAGAAAGATAAAGGTTAAAGGCTCGCACCGATGGTATTTTAATCCAACTTCTTTCTATATATATCATCATAGAGTCGGACCTAGTGCCAGCAGCATGACTAGCAGCGACGCAGATCATAGAAACCATTTGTTTTTACTTCCAGCTGACACACCTGATTTATTTATTTATTTAATGGATCACCAACAAAATATACTTATACACAACAATTAGAACGGAAAGGTACAAGAAATTTGTTCCTTCATTACACAGAATGCACAGAATGATGATTGATATCCACAAACTATAGGATAGTAACGCATGATGATATCCAACACTATGTACCTACTAGTGTTGGTACTTTCTACTACAACAACATAAAGATGATGATTTGGCCCATGAGCTTGTAACTGTAGGTTCACGTTTGAACTACACCAACATCAGACACTTATTTTCTATTTCTATTTCATTTATATGAATATAAACCTATTTACAATAAGTATCTAGGTAATCTGTTAATCTTACATTTTCAAAGAACGGTCCCGAAAGTCGTCATTTTGTAAGATGAAATAACACCAGTCTATTTAAAAATAAATTTGTTAAGCGCATGTCGGACCACACACAGTGAAGTTTCCGATGTCAGTAATGATATGAAAAAATGACTAGTTACCTATCTGGTTCCGAACTAATTCAACACGCTCTAGTTAGACACAACAAAATAATTTAAAATTGAGCTGTCATAGCGAAAACCATAAAACTACAATTACTAATTGTGTAATAAGATATAATTTAATATCGTCATAACGATACCATTTATACATTCATTTATTATAATACTACTTTCAATTATGTATGGTAATTTAAAATATATATTTCTTAAATGTTTTCATATTGTGAATGAATACTAGTGTATCTTTTGTTGATGACCCATTAAAAAACAAATACCAATAAACACATTCAACATTATATATTTAGTTAACCTGTGTGTATGAAAAAGAGCGAAGTTTAGGTACAGTAGTCGCATAATGATGTGTAACTTCTGACATCTCATCCTGGTAGTAAGCAACATTAATTATATCCTGAATTAGTTTATGTTACAGAACATTTTATACACAACACTGTAGGTTAAGCACACAGTTGATGCGTTCTCCTTTTCTATTTCTCGTCATATACACATACACACACTGTTGACTGACAGTACCAACTTCTCGGAAAATAGGTTGGTACCATCTGCCGGTCAACTCTACCAGCGCGCGCGCTTATTAGTCAAATTAAATAGCGCACGATTTCCCAGCTTCCTGTTACACACTTGTCCCTTTTCACGAAGACACTCACGCAGATTGCAGGATATCGAGAGAAAAGATGTTACACTAAAACAAAATAAAAAAACATGTAGGTATGCAATTCACACGTGGTAGAAGTGAAACCTTCAAAAAACAAACGTATAATACGTACACGTACCACGGTTGTTGTGATGCCTTTTCTCAAGCTTTGTACTACGCATGCGCGCACATACACTTAATAAGATAAGATAAGATATTTATTGATCTCAAGTAATAAGGTTTACAATGATAAAAACACTGTCATTTAAACTAGGAAATCCTGTGCTATAAATGACAGTTTCGCAGACTCGCAGTTTGACAATTTTCACCTATGTTGCTGGTCGATTACAATTTCACAGAGTGAGATTTCGATTAGAATCTGTGATAAAAATCTATGACAAAAATTAAAAAAGTTAAACGTATACCGCTGTGGAGTGTTGATGTATATATACCTATTAGTGTCAGCAAATAGGTATATAACAAGCAATCTAAATTATATTATGTGTATATTAATACCTATCGATCCATTGGATATAGAAGATTTTCAGTGTCATCGTAAATTAATTTACTTAGAAGTTTTCTAGTCTCCCTCTTTAGCTTGAAAAGCGATAAATCATATAAAGTAAGTATTTTACTCAGCTCGTTATACAAGAAAGGTCCTGCAACATAAGGGTGCCGTTTAGCAAAATATGTTTTGTGCAGGGTAGTCGCAAAAACCTGGTCTTTCCTTCGCTTTCTACCAGCATTAGATCGTTGGTTACTTTTGCCTACGATTGTATGCGCAAGAACTATTTTTATAATAAATAGCTGACGAAAGGTCAATACACTAAAGTCCCTATATAGTTGAATTGTGGGGTAACGACGTGGCTTATGGAGTATAACTTTGATGACGGCTCTCTGTGACCTTTCCAATTTTACTACAGTAGATTTATGGCTACCTCCCCACACAGAAATACAGTATCCAATTATTGACTGGCAGAGGGCATAGTATACTGTTTTAAGAACTGCTAAATCACCGAGGTGTCTTATTTTTTAAAATGTAAACATAAGTTTCCTGACCCTGTTGGTCAACAGCTCTATATGGTGATGCCAGTTAAGATGATTATCAATCCAGACACCAAGGTATTTATTTGTGATACTTTTTCTAGGATAATGCAATCACATTGTAATAATAAACACGTATAATGCTTCCTATCTCATTTACTCCCACGTTAAACCTTATGAATTTATGTGTCTGTCTCTTTTTACTGTCGCTTTTTCATTTCATCGACTTTTAAATCACAACGATGCTAAAGAAGTTTTCACGTAAAAAAAATCACCTTTTTACCTTTTGAAGAAACACCATAATTACACTTTATTTTTATTTATTTTATTAAAAATTCTGTTTCTTATGTATCTTTTTATACGTATTATGCAAAATTTAATTTATTATAAGTCTGCAGGCAAGGGATTAATAAGGTCGAAGCGAAGACAGACAGACGGACTAGCGACCGACATGGCGAAACCATAAGGATTGCGTGTTGGGCTTCGGGTTGGAACCCCAAAAAGATGATGACGGATGTGACATTAATGGAAAAGAATCGATTAAATTAAAATTGATTTTTCTCAATTCAAAATTAAACGATTTCTGCGAAAAAATCGCAGAAATCCTTTCGAATTTTTTTTTGTATTATTTAAAAGTACATGCTTTTCATATCCCGATAATAAACCTAAAAGATTCAGAATAAAAAAATAACCAATTCAAAACTAAAAATAAAAGCCAAATTTTTTAGGAAAAGCATTGGCTTTGACTTTTCCTTTAAAATTTCAAGTTCCTTACCTTGTTACCTACCTAATTCCTTAATTAGGAAACCAAATAGCATTATTGATACAAATTTTAGTACTATTAAACGTTTTATTTATTATTATAAAAATGAAATGATGAGCATCCCAACAAAATGACAAACTTATTGTCTCAAAAACTAATATATAAATCAAATAAAAAAAAATTGCCATATATCGTCGGTCCAGTGGTCAACTCGCCAAACCGCCTTTTTGGCGATTTTCACTTTTTGATGGGCATAGTAATGGTTAGGCCAAAAGCACAATGTGGTAAAATATCATATCTGTAGCATTAAAAATGACCAATCTATCACCAGTTTCTTTTTCACCTATCTGCATAAAATTGACTTGTTTCAATTGTCAACTGTTCTATGTGCCCGATTGTTCAGTTTACCATGGCAGAATCCTATAAAAACACATTTAACCAGCTAAGTCAATTAGTTAATGTGGCAATTTGGTTAATCTATCTTGGTCAAGTATAAGCTACAGTAGTAGTTTGGCTGATTTAAGGTGCATTAATATGCATTTACTAGCCAAATTAGTATGGTTTCAATGGTTTACCATTGTATGCGAAATGTATGCGGCAACATACACGTATAGCATTTGTTCTAAAGACTACAACCTAGTTCATAACTTACCAAATCTGCATAGGCAACAACAGTTTGTGGTATGTCACAAAAAAGAAGAAAAATCGAGATGAAATGCAGGGGCAAAACACTCAAGTTAATACATGTACTGTATCGTCAGAAGCAAAATTTGTGTGTTGACACCAAAATTGTGTGTGTGTGTGTGTCAGATTTAGACACCCTGAATATAACTGGTGATTTTGTAAAGGGTGCCCTGATAAAAGTTAATCATGAAGACATTTTGTCGCCAGGAAAAGGGGGAAAAAAATCTCGTAGTTAATCATGAGGAAATTTTGTCGCCAGAGATTAGGGGAAAATAAATCTCGTAACAAACTATCAATGTAAGCAGTTTTTTTTTAAAGGATCATATTCCAGCAGTCGAATTGTCACGATTGAAAAACCTATCTTTAAATCCTGATTTACAGCAGCGATTTGAACTTTGTTTTCGCTCTCCTTAAAAAGTCTTGAATTTTCAGTTTGGCGACTTGAGTATTGGACCGACGATATGTCCAATCCTATTTTACATTTGACTATTTTTTAAATAAAATACTTAAATGAGAATTAGAAAAACTAAACGACTACTTGAAAACTTTTACTTTTACTTTACTTGAAACGACTTTTGAGACTATAGCTCAAAAACTAAACTAAAATAAAAATCTTTCATTAATCTTCAAGTTTAAACAATAAAATAATAATAATATAATTGAAATATACTGCAAGATTTTTTCATCCGTCGCATAGAGACGAGCTGTTTCTGAAAATCGATTTAAATACGTAATTTATAAATCGATTTACTAAAAATCTATTAATATTACTTTAAAAATCGATAATAAGAAAATAATAATCGATTATTTTTTAACATCCCTAAGATGTGGAACAAACTTACGTTCGTGTTCGTGTAATTATCCACTTAGATTTTGTTGTTTGGGTTTGGAATATTTTCCTGTATGCGTGTTACGTACCATCATTATTAATTTACTTACTTTTCTCGGAATTGAACAATATAAAGTTATTTTATAGTTGTTTGATTATGTCTACTCGATGGTTAGAATACATTACGTTTTTATTCATAATATCACAGTTCTTCTATAATACAGTAAATAAAAATAATTTTTAGGTATCCAATTTACCAACGCGGAAATCCGCAGCTGAGGGTATTTTTACCCAATTTTTGGATGAAATTGGTACGCCCCACTCGCAGTCAGCTTCCCAACACTGTAAATTTTCAATGTTCTATGGAAATGACTAAGCATGACATCAAAAATTATCTGGATAAAATATACAATGTACCTGTAGTAGACGTCCGGACTGTGATAGGATTGGGAAAATTTAAAAAGGAAATTGGGAAAGGCTATGTTACCAAAGCAGATGACATCAAATTCGCTTTTGTGACTTTGGTAAGTTAATTCATTGCTTGTATAGTAAAACTTTGTTCCATCCATTCCATTTGTTTTCTGATTTGTAAAATATATTTTTTTTAGCCAAAAGACCAAAAATTCGAATACCCCGACATATTTACAGCTAAACAAGAAGATGAAGAAGCACAACAGAAGTCTTTGGATGATGCAAAGAAAACTTTTAAGGAATACATTGAAACAAACAAAAATAGATCAGATGTTCCGAGCTGGTTCTCAATATAGGATTAATTTTGCTAGATAATTGTTAGAATAGATGTGTTATACCAAATATTAAGTTCACAAAACCCTTTTTTATTGCTCATCCTATTACAACCCAAACATAGCAAAGTACTTATACTCTTTGATGCGACAATGTCTAATAAATCAATGAACACCGGCTGCACGCACGTAAAAGGATGACTCATTGTAACGTTACAATCGGAGTGAGAGAAAGGCACAATCGGCTTGCACCAACTCCTTTGTATCCATACAAAATAGTGATAATTTAAAAAAATAAAAATAAATATTTATAAAAGTATGCAATCATTTCATCAATGTTTTGTTATGACGTTGTCACATTAAATGGTCTGTAAACCAACTTAACAGACAATATTTTTTTTTTACAAAATACCAGACCAAAATATGCCTATATGCCAAAATAAAAGTAGCATAAGTGAAACTTCTACCCATCATCCAGATCTGTACAACTGTTACTGTGTCATTGACCCACAAACAAACATAGTTTTGCTTGTATAATATTAGTAGAATTGTAACAGACTTCTTATTGTGTCATTAGTTATTTCAAACGAATGTGGCGAATTAAGAGACTCCTTTCGCACACTAATAAACAGACTAATGATTTTGCAAAGTAGCAAATAGGTACCATGTAAAATATTAAAAAAAAAAAACGATTCTGTTCTTCCATTATTTACATTTAATGAAATATCTACAGTAAGATCATACATTACTTAAAAACAATTTTAGGTTTTCAATCATGAAAACATAAATGTTTCTCATTAGTACCCGACCTTAATAATCTTACAAAACCTTATACTATGTTTTAACAAAAAAATAAACTTAAAAAACAAAAACATGGCACTTCTTATCTTATTAACCTTTGAAACTTTACCTGAGTAATATCATCATTTATCCAATTAAAATCATTTTAAATGGTTAAATGGTCAATTAAAAAGATAAAATACTCATTTATAATAACTATGATCTATACTTTTTAATAAACATTTTATTACTTAGTAGTAGGTTCTGTATTCAGTCGTATATATATATGACTAATTCAGTCAGCCACATTTTGTACCCTTAATTTAGCAGGCTTTTTATAATCAACAACAAATGTCCAATATATTGGTGCTTTTAAACATTAGGACTGTATTCATCCATAAAGGCAGGGGAATGGCACCGAGGACATTCAGAAATATCCAGAAGAAATGTTACCTGTAAAGATACAATAGTATTGACACTGTTTGAATTTTCCTACAACAATTTTTGTACCTAAGTTGTAGGGACTCAAAATAAATGTAGGCAAATTCCTGACAGCAGCCTTTCAAAGTTAAGTTAATGATAAATAAGTAAAAAGGTTATTTTATACATTAGGTGTAAAAAAATACACTATCCTTTTATCATGTCAGTACCATGTTCATCATGTCATACATAACAGCCATTATAACATTGCTGAACGAAAATTCCAGTTTAGTACCTATTACTAGTTTTGAAGTCTGTGACACTCAAGCTGCCCTCCGAAGAACTCTAATGAAAATATCACAGACCACCCATCCAGGTACTGGCTGTGCACAGCATTACTTTACTTCTCTGTTCTACAACTAGCAATCTATGTTTGCTATCTTATGAGCGCGAAGTACCTACTTAGGTGCCATTCTAGGGCCAGCAATATAGCAAACAGAAAATATCAATAACGTAATTTGTGGTGCTAACTTAAATTTGCAGAGGTTGAGATGTAAGTGAAGTTGCACTAAATTTTCAACCAATGATTCACGGAATCTTAGCTCACGATTAGTTTCGTCTTTAGATCGAGACAGTAAGTAGGTAGGTAGGTAGGTATAATTATTTTTTGAACTTACCCGTGGATGTATTTGACATGGCAATCGAATACGGCCGTTGCAATAATATCCGCATGCACGACAAAACACGATTGTTTTGTCCCTTCGGCAAGAGCACTTCTTAACGTAGGCTTCAGTAATATTAGGAATACCGCGTCCGACGCGTTTCGGAAGTTTTTGATGTTTTCCAGCCGCAGCAGCGACCAAGGGAGTAGATTTAGTCTCCATAGCAATAATATGAAATTTAGTCCAGTCCAGTCCACCAGCTAGGGTATTGTACAGCGTATCGTATATTCTCTTTGTAGCGTACAGCGTATTATCCTCTTAGTCCACAGGAATATTGTGCGTGTGACCCACAGACCCCTAGAGTAATACTACATAGGGCGTTCGAGCTGTGACTACAAAACCAATACTGTCATTATTTTTAAAAAGACGGTAGTTACCCTGGAAGTAAACGAAAAAAAAAAAACTAAAGTACCTATCACTGTTGTTACAGTGTTGCCAGACGTCGTAATTGAGATCCAAGAGAGATCGTACGGTGGGTAACCCAACCCGGTTACGAGTGCATTACGCTAGCAAAATGTAGACGAATTTCAGGATTTTGAGTATGCAGATAACTAGAGCATTGCTTCGTGTAATTTTGCACGAACTTTCATAATTGTGCGTCCACAGGAAAAAGTTTACAAAAAACAGATTTTGCAAGGGAAACGTTTTCAACGTTACTCCAGTAAGTTTTTTTAAAATAATAGACTTAAAACTAATGATTGGATTGGAATTTGGAAGGCTTATAATTATGTACGGTTGTGCACAAAAAATCAAATTTGTGCAACCTAGGACTTTCAATATATTCATGTTTTTGCTGACTATGACGAAACTTTAATGTTAGTTTACACGAGCTCTAGACAAGTGACAATGTTAGAATTTCAATTCAATTCAATTTCGATTCAACCTTAAGGATAAATGTGCTGTTGTCTGGGATGGCATCTCCACTTCTGTCATCAAGGACGCGAGACATGTTTTAATCCCAGTTTTAAATTATATCTTTAACCTTTGTCTCTAATTCACCTAGTACACCTAATATACAAAAATGGAGATTAACATAATGTTAATAATTATAGACTTATTTTGGTTTTGAGTGTACTCTCAAAAACCTTGAGATATTGATGAACCGGCGTCTTCTCGGATTCTTAAATGATAAACATATCTTATCTGATAATCCGTACGGCTTCAGAAGCGGAAGATCCACCGAGGATGCAGTAATCGAAGTCACAGCCGAAATTGCCAAAAATCTTTATGGAAAACTCAAAAAATCAGCTGGTGTTTTCCTGGATCTCTCTAAGGCTTTTGACACAGTCTCTATCCCCATATTACTCGATAAATTGGAGCTAATCGGTGTTAGAGGCAGTGTCAAGGACCTTTTTAGGAGTTATCTAACCTATCGCACACAAGCAGTGGTCGTTGGGGATAGGGTTAGCGGTGAGGATCAGGTAGACTTTGGTGTTCCGCAGGGAAGTGTACTTAGCCCCACTCTAATCCTTGTGTACATTAATGATTTGTGTAATCTGTCACTCCCAAACTGCAATATTTACACCTATGCAGACGATACAGCACTCCTCATCACCGGGAATACCTGGAAAGAAGTGAAGTCACTCGCCGAAATCGCCCTAAAAACCGTATTAAACTGGCTGTCTTTGAATCTTTTAACACTCAATGTCAATAAAACAAAATTCGTTACATTTTCTCCTAATAGTCATACCCAACTGAAATCATTTTCCCTACATGCACATACCTGCCCAGACCCTAGTAGTCCTACCTGTCTTTGCCTGTCACTTGAACGTACGAATTCAATCAAGTACCTTGGTGTTCTCCAAGATAGATAGTACCTAATCATGGATTCCTCATATTGATTCTACAGTGGCTAGAGTATGTAAGTTAATCTTCGTCTTTAAAAACTTAAGAAGTGTCGCTGACTTTAACTGTTTGAAGACTGTTAACTTTGCCTTAACACAGTCAGTGCTGAACTACTGCTTAACAGCATGGGGGGCTTCCACTAAAACCCAAATGCTAAGAGTGGAGCGCGCACAGAGGGCAGTATTAAAAGTGATGTCCTCTAGGCCGAGACGGTATCCCCACGACATTATTATATTCATTTTGTAAAGTACTTTCTGTTCGACAACTCTTGGTTTTAGCGACTATTTTACGCAAACACTCGCATCTCTTGTTCGATCCTCATCTCACCACCAATAAACGTCGCTCAGACATTGTTTGTAAAGTTGAACCCTGGAGAACTGCTTTGGCAGGCCGTCACTTCCATTATTTAAGCCCTTCGCAGTACAATAAAGTTAACAAAATCCTCGAAATAATATCCTCTCCCTCACCACAAGTGCAAAATAAAATGCTTAGCGTGACTTCTCTCTTC
This sequence comes from Lampropteryx suffumata, assembly GCA_948098915.1. NCBI lineage: Eukaryota > Metazoa > Arthropoda > Insecta > Lepidoptera > Geometridae > Lampropteryx > Lampropteryx suffumata. The sequence goes on from OX402561.1 coordinate 13,486,609, forward strand.
GTGGTTCTCTTATGAAGAGACTGAATGTCTCCTCACAACATTGAGATAATTAAAAATCATAATAAATCTGGCACCTTGGTAAACTTTGGTACACAACACTGACACACACACAACACAATACTCTTACTTACTCACCTTACAATAGGTACCTACTCAAACGAGCTACTCCAAAGAAACCCAGACTTTATAAGACTTGTGTTATCTGGGAGAGCTCACATCAATACATCACTAAACACAGCACTCACTTCATAATTTTCACACCCTTCACATACACATTACTTACCCCTTCATGCACACTTACACACTCTCAGTTTTCACTATTGATATCTCCCTTAGTTTTATATTCTTGTAAAACATTTTTATTTTTTGAGTACCAACATAACTCGTTCAATTCAGAACTTTACTCCATATGTTAAGCAGGTGGGCACTGAGACTGCTACACAGTTTTTCACAACTTTTGCAGTTTCATCGTTGTATTTCGTTTAGTTTTAGTTTTCTGCACACATTGTACATTGTTCTGAATAAATAATTTGTATACTTTATACTTCAACTTTTGGCTGGCTAAAAAATAGTGCGCCAAGCCAACTGGCTGTGCTGAAATTTTCAGCGACAATAAGCGAATAGTTTAATAAATATATTTAAAAACCGGTAATCTAATGTAACCCAGTCTATTTTAAAAGACTATTGAAAAGTGGTGCCATGGTACATAACAACGACCTCCCTAAATTGTGAGCGTCATAATAAAAGTTTACAGCCTTTACAATAGTATAGATGTTCAAAATAAAAAAACATAGCCTAGAAAAATGTGGGGAAATGGCTGTTAAAGTGAAACCAGTATTCGCATGAAAATAAAATAAATTAAATATTCTTAGAGGAATTATCAGGTGAGACGAGAGGGCGGGGCATCTCGTGACACAACGAGTGGGAATAGCGCCGCGTGATCGGCGCGAACCTAGCACACGGCCACTTTGGTATTGGCGGTTGGGTGCGACGGACGTGTTAGGGTCCGTTGTGCTAAATCTAAGTTCATTGGGTTGTTAGTTACTTTCGTTGATTGTTATTTTGTGATTATAATTAAAACCAATATTTCTAGTGTTGTTTTGCATTTCTGTTTAAAAGATTAAGGACCCTTCTGATCTATTAGAATATATAAAAGGAATTACGGTTCCATCCAGAAGATTGGCGGCTATCACTCTCGATTCATTGTTACGATATTCATGATTGTATGGGTTTTTGTTGCGATTGCCGATATCGTTCTCGATGAAGTTAATCGTTAACGATCTTGACATACACTATCGATTCGTCGTTTCGATCGGTCTGAAGCGACGAATCGTACTGTATATGGGGCCCTTTAGACTAAGACACCAACACACAGTGAAGGTTTCCAAAGTCAGTGGCCAACGCCAACGGTGCTGAAGCAATTGTAATAATAAATTAATAAATAAATAAATAATCCCGGACATTTCACACAGCATCATCTGGCCCCAAAGTAAGCAGAGCTTGTGTTATGGGTAACACATGACTGATATACTACTTAAATACTTTTTTTTTGTAAATACACACATATTATACATAGTAATATTAAACTAAATTTAGAAATGAATAGGTACTTCGTATGTTCACCAACTTATGTTATATAATATTTCTTAAGTATCTAAATGTAAATTACACACCAATAAATAAGAAGTTTAGGACTCCCACCATAAAGAGTCCTACCCTTTTCCAAGGTCCTTCGAACCGGTTGTAAATCGACGACCCATGGGTGACGACTGCGGTGAGAACTACCAGAACCATACTCTTTCTGCATTCTTCTACCTGGTGAGTCAGACACACCTGAACCAACGCCTGGAGAAACAATCACAGTGCTTCTTCAACAACCAATACAAACCGAAGACGATTCTTGCGAGCAGTGGACCATTCAAAGATGAAACCATGGTGGCAGAGCTCCCATGGAATCTCGTAAAAACCATGATTTACAAGGCCTGATGGCGCAACCCCTGCCAGTTAAAAACCATTTGAGCGAGGAAAGTGTCGAGTTATAAACACCAAGATGGTCACCATTATATTGATTGTTTACAACATAAAATCAAACGAAATCCACGACTATCTTACAAGAATTGAGTTCATCAAACTCAGCTCAGCTTACGAGCGGACGACGCGCAAAACTGCTGACCAAGTCCTGACACAAAAAGCGACGAATACCTACATACCTACCTACCAACCAAGTTTATTTTTATATTTTTTATATATGTACGTCATGATCACGTAAGATCGACAAGATCTTTCCATAAGAAGAACCACGGACCCCACTCATACTTCACACCAGATCTTCAGCAAGACACCGAAGTCACTGGGTGAGGGACGGACCATATCCAAGCGTCCGTACCAGTCTGAAGTATGCCATAAAGGTACTGATGACACCGAAGACTTGGATTTAGTGTAGGAGACCATCCTGTGCCGGAGCCTGCATTCCTGCGCCGCGGGAGGACTGCCGCTACAGCGCGACCAGTTTGTAGTGAAGTGCGCGATAGCAAGGCTCGGCTGACCGTCAGCCAAGTGGTAGAACCAGGTGCTATGTGTTGTGCGGTCAAACGGGAATAACCATTAGTTTTATGTTTAAACCATATTGTTTATTATTCAAGTTTCTTAGTTTAGTATTTGAATCATCCATTATAAGTATATCATGTATTATATGTATAGGTAAGGTAGCTTTATCAGATTGTGATTGTCATGACATATGCCATCAGCTCATCTCATGCGTCCTCATCTCAGCTCGGGAGCGTGTTCGGGTTTACACCGAACACAGCAGTTATGCATTTTTGTCTTACAAGCAAATATGCACAATTGTCTGAGCAAACCAGTGCCCTATCATCTGCCGGGCCGGCACCGCGTTACTCATAACCATCTCACCATGCATAACATTTTATACCATTTCTATTTATTACCAATTAGTAATTTATACTAGTTTAATAATTTAATAACCATTTGTGTACCGATGTGAAGCTCGATATATCGTCGGTCCAGTGGTCAATTCGCCAAACTGCCTTTTTGGCGTTTTTCACTTTTTGATGGGCATAGTAATGGTTAGGTCAAAAGCACAATGTGGTAAAATATCATATCTGTAGCATTCAAAATGATCAATATATGACCAGTTTCTTTTTCAGCTATGCATAGAATTGACTTGTTGCAATTGTCAACTGTTCTATGTGCCCGATTGCTCAGTTTACCATGGTATAATCATATTAAAACACATTTAACCACATAAGTCAATTAGTTCAAAGCCAAAGTCAAGTCAAAAGATGATTTATTCAATACAATCACAAGGATCACTTTGAAACGTCTTACATACTAGGTGAATTTAGGTGCCAATTCATCCTAACCCAAGCTCGAGAAGAATTGGCAAGAAACTCGTCTTGGTCCTAGCGCTTTTTTATATGATCCAGTCCAGCAGTTAATGTGGCAGTTTGGCTAATCTACCTTGGTCAAGTTTTATGCTAAAGTAGTAGTATGGCTAATTTAAGGTGCATTAACTAGCATTGACTAGTCAAAATAGTCGTTTTGATTAGTTTATCATGATCTAATAGGAAGGTAGTTAATAAGATCGAAATGACAAAATCAAATTGATTTCATTTAAATTGATTGAGGATGATTTATTATTAGATGATGAAAATGAAAACGCAGCGATCACCCTACAACAAGAAGACGATACAATCTCACTTCCGTCTGAAAATATTGAAGATCAGTCAATGAGGGAAGAAAATAATAATAATAAAAAAAAAATTGAAAGATAAATAAGTACCTATTTATAAACAAAATCGCCTCAAAGGTGAGTCTTATAAAACAAAGAAGAACAAATCAATGCCAGCCTAAGTGGCTTTGTTTGGATTGATTTGATTGGTTCGGAACATTTCGCCGGTTTCAATGGTTTACCATTGTATGCGAAATGTATGCGGCAACATAAACGTATAGCATTTGTTCTAAAGATTAAAAATCTAGTTTGTAACTTACCAAATCTGCATAAGCAACAGCAGTTTGTGGTATGTCACAAAAAAGAAAAATCGAGATACCTATAACTCAGGGGCAAAACACTCAAGTTAATACTGTATCGCCAAAAACAAAAATAGTGTGTTGACACCAAAATTATGTTTGTGTGTCAGGTTTAGACACCCTGAATATAACTGGTGATTTTGTAAAGGATGCCCTGATAAAAGTTAATCATGAAGGCATTTTTTCGCTAGAGAAAAAGGGAAAAATCCTCCTAACAGGCTATAAAAGTAGGTAATTTTTTTTAAAAGGATCACTTTTCCAGCAGTTGTTCCACAATTGAAAATTCAGAAGCTCGCGAAAAGCATTTGTTACGACGCCATGATACACGAATATGCAGAAATAATGATAATATAATAATAAGAAATGAGGACAATGAAGAAGCAGAACAAGACATGGAATATCAGGTCCATGGTGCAGGTGATGGAGCCAAGATAGGCCTTTATTAATGCTGTCTGTGTTCAATACAGATAAATTCAAAAATAGTTGTTTTAGAGAAGAAAAAAGAGGTAAGGGAAAGCGATAAATAACCCTATTACAAAAGTCTACACAGAAAAGATAAGTATTTCAAAACAAAAAAAAACAAGATCTTTTAAATCTCTGTACAGATTTAAAAATATCGAGACTATACCACGCGTTTCACAATAAGCTTCCTCGTTCGGAAGCTGTTCAAAACAAGATCTTTTAAATCTCTGTACAGATTTAAAAATATCGAGACTATACCACGCGTTTCACAATAAGCTTCCTCGTTCGGAAGCTGTTCGTGATGCTTTTCTAGAGCCTGATGTTGGAGAGGAGATATCAAATGAGTAGACAGTTTCTTGATTTTTAATACCATATTTTTTAAGCTATTTATTAAAATTAATACATAACAACCAATCAAAAAAAACAGGTTTCCTAAATATATCTAAAAATCTTTATTCCTAAAAATGTTGGCTCGTGAAAACACCAATTTTATAACATAAACTAAATCAGACCGCAAGTGTCGTAGTTTAAATAATAAATAACATAAATGAAAGTAACCTGCTGTTGATTTTATTACGTAAGTTTAGGTTTTAAAAAGTACAAGGGAAGAAGAAATTATGATGTAATAAAGTTTACGTGTTTTTTATTGCATTATCTTATCACTATCAATAAGTTCCTTTAGCTTAAATTAGCAAAATATGACAGTAATTTGTTTGTACCTTAGTTTACTATTAATTAATGCATTTTCTTGATGTGTTACACCACAGTGTACTCGTCTAATTACCACATTGGATATATTACCTCAGTACATCGATATATTCCTTATTAAAACTAACCATGATAAACTCGCCAATCTGCGATAACTTCGATATTATACATATTCTAGCAATTTGATAAATACTATCCTAAAGACATTTACCTAAAGCTAATATATTATCACGGTTTGAAAGCCTATCTATAAATCCTGATTTACAGCAGCGATTTGATTTGTTTTGGCTCTCCTGAAAACTCTTAAATTTTCAGTTTGGCGAGTCGAGTATTGGACCGACGATATACAACCATCGTAGTGAACTTTGGACTTCTCATTTCGTCACCGTACCAAATACCAACAACCAATATATAAGAGGCCTAGGAATCACACCATATAGGGTCCAAGCCTTTTACATGGTGGTTGGCAACTAACCAACCAAACACAAAAAGGCTGCTTGATGAAACTGACAAATGGAGGTATAGTTTAGACAAACATAAGAAAATATTATTAGGATACCGACAGCCAATTACTAAAACTAATTTTTTTAGGTAAGTACATGTGTGTTGTGTTTTGTAACCTACCTTTATCCTGAATTATAAATATAACAGAACAGCAGCAGTCAACAATCAAAACAAAACAAAAACAAACAGTCAACCCTTCCGCCAGTGCTGCCAGTATGAATTTCAGAAGAGTTAATGAGATCAAAATATGTTGCGCTACTGCAGGAAATTGTACTATTTTCTTCGTTTTTTGATATTACAATGCTGACAATTTAAGAAGGTCGTTGTTATGTACAATGGCACCACTTTTCAATAGTCTTCTAAAATAGATCGGGTTATATTAGATTATGGGTTTTTGATATATTTCTTAAACTAGGCGCTTGTTATTGCTGAAAATTTCAGCACGGCCAAATTCGGCCAAATTCGGCCAAATTCTAACTTTTTCACTTGTCTAGAGCTCGTGTAAACTGACATTAAAGTTTCACAAAAACATAAATATCTCGAAAGTCCTTGGGTGCACAAATTTGAATTTATGTGCACAATCGTACACAATTATAAACCATTTATTAGTTTTAAGCTAAATCCATTATTTCAAAAAAATCTTGCTGGAGTAACGTTGAAAACGTTCCCCTAGCAAAATCTGTTTTTTGTTCATAACTTTTAGACGCACATTTCGTACACAATTAGGTACATGAAACAATGCTCTAATTATCTGCATACTCAAAACCCTGAAATTCGTCAACATTTTGCTAGCGTAATGCACTCCCCGGTTACTAAAAGAAACAAATCTTAGATGGCGGCTTGTCCTGTCCATTCATTGACAGCAATAATCAAATTTCAATTAAATTCAATAACTTTATTGGCAGACAACATATTACAACATATGGTTCATAGAGAAACTATCATACTTACCATCTTATAGGATATTGCATACTCTTTGTAACACACAAACAAAATATGTATAGTACAAAATAAAGAGTAGTAAATCTAAATTATACTTAACTAGTTTCATCCAGTGGTGAAGCATGGGACAATCGTTCTTTTCTGATATTATTTTCAGAATGCTGTTGCCGCTACCTCTCACTCTGCTCATTATTGATGCTACTCGCTTTCGCATAATCGCCGCGAAGCCATCAGTAAATGTACCTATTCGCGAACATTCCTGAAACATTACAGTAACGAGGGAGCCCCAACAGCATTCTAAAGATATTGTTATATTGAACACGCAGGGCGTTAATAGACTTCTTTGTGAACTTAATCCATAGGCTGCTCGTGTAAAAGCATTGAAAGAAAGCTTTTAACTGGGATGGAACAACGAGCAAACCTACGGACCACCATGTTGCCTCCTACAGCCAACACCCTGCGTTCCCTATCGATCTCACAGTCATCCTTGAGATCACTAGTTATGATATGCCCTAAATATTTTAATTCATTTACAATGTTCAATTGTTTACGATTAAAAAATACAGGTGGTAGGTACCTACGTTTTGCGGAGTCCTTTTTTTCCCCCCTGTATGTTTTCACCATAACCTCACGCTTTTAGTCGTCATACAACTTTCTGTCTTACAGTATAAGTCTTGCAGACCTTAATTAGATCTCTTAAAGTACAAATTGATGGACACAGCAACACCACATCGTCCGCGTAGCTTATGTTGTTGACCATCATACCGTCAAAAGAGTAGCATGCAGGCTACCCTATTGACTCTATGCGTTAGCATCCTATAGTTTGTGCTATTGACTAATGTTGTTGAGTTCAACCATCAGCTAATTCATGTATGTACCTATAGATTGAAAAGTTTTGGTGACGTCAGTCCATCTTGTCTTCCACCACATCTCAATCTGTACATGTCTGACCTACCACTAGACCATCTAACACTATAAGTTGGTTTGCATACCAGAATTTAAATAAATCAACGATTTCAGTGGGCAGAATTTTGCCAAGCTTAGGTATCCCATAGAAGCTGATATAAAACCCAATAAATAAATCCAATCACACTGTCAGGTTTACACACATCTGTCTGTGTGTGTAAACCTGATAGTGTGTTTTAGGCTCCCAGTTGAAACACCTGCCTAAACCAAAAACTGGGCATCATGCAGATGTAACGCTTTGTTCAAATGACCATCGATTATACTGCCAAGTACTTTAGCTGCTATTCTTGCTAGGGATTTTGGTCTGTTGTTGTTTTTATCAGATATATCACCTGTCTTATTCTTAACAATTGGAACTACTGTAGTTCTCATCAGCTTCGATAGAAGATAAGTGTGTCCTACACACAAGGTGTATAAAGTGGCCAAGACATTAGGTAAATGTGGACTAGCGTTAACCAAATGTTCAATACACATAGACAGATCAACAAACTATAGGATGCACAGTTGCATGCGCCATGCATACATTTATTTTGTGCGTGTTACCACAAAATAAATGTAGGTTCATATTACGACTTTTTTGTTAAACTGTTAGTTAGTATGTACTGGTAGTTAGTATGTTCTTACAGTGGAAACAGTTGTGAAAAAATAATCTGGGATACAATATAAAACTTTATTTCAATTAAATGAGATACTAGTCAGTCTACTTCGTTATCATTAAGAAAATTACGTGATCAAATTGTATCTAGAAAAACGATCCACATGAGACAGTCAAATTCTTACATAAAAATATGGTAAATTGTATATTAAATTTATTATATTAAATACCTACATTAAATTGTACTTTTCAATGATATTATCTATAAGTCTTTTAATTAAACCTATACAGGTGTAACAGAACGGGAGTATCAAACCGAAACAGCTAATGTCGAATAAGACAGTTAGTTCCATTATAAAAGTTGTTCGTCTAATACCATTGGTGTGTTTTAGGTTAATACCCCTTTTTTTGTTACACTTTGTATGTAAATAAAAAAGTAATATTGTTGCGCCCGATACATAGCTCCATCTGTTGGCAGGCGGACGCGTTAAATATTCACCTACAATATGTAACAATATGTACATATAACATAAAAATTAGGTGCAGAACTTACACCGGGTAAAAAAATCTGATACGACAGGTAAGTACATATCTATCAAAAATATGGCGTGTTCTTATCCTACCTACACTTAGAAAATCTAACTTTTAATAAACATAAATCTTCATAGTTAAACATATTAATCGACAAAAAATAAGTTTAGAAAAAGATAATTTTTAATGAAAAAAAATCTTCATATCGCATCTTAGTAGTCAAATATTTAGCTTAATCAAATTAATCGAAATTAATATTCCTACTACATAAGTCTGATTGTCCATGCCATCCAGGTATGCGCTGGCCGAAAGAATATAATTATTTATCTGAAATAAAATTACAATTTCGTATTAAAATGTGCGGAGATAAAAAGGATGACGACTTCAGTTTTGGGGGCAAATGCGTCCCACAGTCGCAATTGCCCCGTAACGGCAGACGCATTTAGCCCAAGACATTAATAATAACCATTAAAATGGAGATATAATTATTTCTTTAAATAAAGCCATATCACTATAAATAACTGTCCGTGTAAGAAACCAATTCACTATTCCTTACAATCATTAGTGAAATAAAACAGGCAATTAAAGAAAACATAAGATTAACATGGATTTGGTGACTCACATCTCGCAGTAACAAGGTGTCCACAAACGTGCAATTTACAAAATGGTCGAAAACGTGAACGAACAAGTAAACTCCAACGCCATCTGTACGAACCACATGTAAAGTATTTAGTTTAAGCCAATGTATCTAGAGGGCAGAAGTCAATGTAGATTGCGCAGTATTCAAATAAATTCAAAAAGACGCATTAGCCCCGTAGACGCAATTAGCCAAGTTGACCTTAGTTATATTTGAGGGTGATTAGTAGCATAACTAGATTTTGGTCCCCTCTAGTGAGATACAGAGGGTCGGCCGTGTTGTTTTGGACGGACAGAAAAGAGAGATATGCTCTTGGCGCTTATACCTAATTCGGGCGTACAGATCACAGACCACCCGCAAAGTCAGAGGCACGTTTTAAACTGTACATTTGACACATACCCGCCTAGGTACGATACGCATAAAAAATGTAGATAGTAGATAGTTATAGTGTTTAAATGTATTTGCTATGGTATGGATAGCAATTACCATCATTACAATGATGATGATGATAATATACCTAGCTAGCAAGGTAGCTATTTAATTTGATCTGTACAATACAATTACACAAAGTAGTTAGTACTACTTACCAACGCATTTTTAGTTCATATCTTCTGCGTGCATCACACAGGAAGTTGTTGTATTGTCTCTCAAAGCTTTATCTACGTGCGACATGCAACACCTAATGGTATAAAAATCCACCACGCTTGTTGAATTCCACAGTGATAAGCGAAGATGAAGCACCCGATTCATTTGGCTGTCATTGTAATTTGTCTTGCCATTTGGCTTGACTTTGGACAAGCTTTGGCAGTACTTCCTCCAGTACATTCAGAGTTGACGGTAGCCAGTCATGAAAACCGATTTCTACATAAAGTACGAGTAAGTACCTACATCGATTTAGAAGTATACATAAATACGGGTTTTATTTACATATCATTTTGTCGATGGAGGCACCGATACTGTGACACCGACGACAGTGCGAACGTGAACTCGAGCGGCAACGGACCGCGGATCAAACTAACCCTGATGAAGATTCTCTAGATGAATTGAAACAGTGTCGGTGCCTCCATCGACAAAATAATACGTGAATAAAACTCGTGTTTATCAAAATGAACAACTCACGAATGTTTTGAAAGTGAAACGATTCAGAAGTCGTGGCATAGTTAGCTTCAGTTGAATAAGTAACCGCTAGTAGCAATATCATCTGACTCTTGAAGAAGAAGACGAATCAGGTAGGTTAGAACCTACCTAACATAGGAGTGTTCGTAATTTGGAAATCACGTTTATTTAGCTAATATCATTATGGTTGCCTACCTTAGTACCATACGCTACAGTGAAAACCTAAATAAGTAAAATAAATAAATAATGCAGGAAATTGCACGCTGCATCACCTGGCTCCAAAGTAAGCAGAGCTTGGCTTATGGGTAGGTACCAAATGACTGATATAGTACAATTTAAATACTTGGGTACCTACTTTTCTTTGTAAATACCTACATGTATAGGTATTATGCATTTATAATGTTCTAATAAACGAATTACATTATTAGTATAGAAATAAGTATTTTGTTGCTCTTGCCAGGTAGCAAGACAAGCTCCACCCGCACCTCCACCACCACCTCCACCACCAGAAATGCCCCCTATGCCCGAATTTCCTGTAATATCTCGTAGAAAAAGAGAAGCCAAAGGTGGAGGCTCCATGCCAACCAGAAAAGGATAATTTAACGACTGCTTAGCAATATTCACGGCATGCGATATTATTATGGATACCCGTTTATATAATTTTAAGTACCTATTTAAAAGGTCAATATAACTTTTTTGAGAGCAGCATCACAAACCATGTTTTTCTAAAACTCTATTACTCACTCTATAAACTCTATTTTATAGAGTTTATTAATATTAAATATTAGTGAACCCTATTTTTTATGTCGTAAGTTAAACTCTATTAACTTACGAACTTAAACAGGCCACGCGCACTCCGCACTTTATGTACGAAGCTACAAATCCGTCGGCGGGCACAAATTCGTAGAGAAGTGCCACGCCACCGCTGGTGCGAGCTGAATTTCACTTTGATGCGTCGTCCAACCAGGTTTTCATTCATAATGCTACATTTCCATGCTTGCCAAGCCTTCACAAACGTCCACAAGCACAAACGTGTAAAGAGGGCGTTTGGCTTGACTGGCGTGAGGTTGTAGACGCTTGTCTCCGATCCGGTTTAGTGTCGGTTTTTTGACACAGATCTAAGGGCGCTTGCGGCAAGCGCTTGCGACGCATTCACACGTTGGTACGAGTTTAGTAGCCATTGTGATCTCGCGACGAGTGCACGTTTGTTGTTTCTTTTAATCATAAAGATAAAAATATAGTTGCAGATGCTTGGAGTCGTCTTGCCGAGTTACGGGAAAGCCAAAAAAGATAGAATATTATTACGTTTTAAAAACTAAAAACCGACTTCATTGAATGAAATTCGAGCCTATCCTATACTACATTTTTAGTGAAAAGTAGATGTTTTTTTTATATATATAATACTAGCTGAGCCGGCCACGCGTTGCTGTAGTGCTCAGTAGTTATAATACGTTGAACCCTCAACGTATACGCTAACCTCAGAAATGACCAGTGTTTCTCTACTATATTATGCATGTTTTATACATATAAACCTTCCTCTTGAATTACTCTATCTACTAAAAAAACCGCATCAAAATCTGTTGCATAGTTTTAAAGATCTAAGCACACATCGGGACAGACAGACACCGGGAGGCGACTTTGTTTTATACTATGTAATGATGGGTAGGCCAAATAAACACCATATTTTGTGATATGACGCAAGCCTTCGACTATGTAGATCACAGTACTCTATGTAGTAAATTAGAAGCATATGGTATTAGAGGAAACGTGTTAAATTTAATTGCCCATTACCTAAGAGATCGGAAACAAGTAACAGAAATTACACGTTTTAACTTTAAGACCAATTTTGATGTCACCTATAAATCTAATGAACGTATAATTCAATATGGCGTTACCCAAGGAAGCGTACTTGGTCCGCTACCTTTTATAATATACATAAACGATCTCCCATTAATTATCAATAAAATAAATCAACATAAGACACTATTTGCCGATGACAGTTCTATCACAATCAAATGTAATGAAATTAAAAATTATGAATCTGACATTAATCAATCACTAACCTCTATTATTAATTGGCTTGATGACAATAACTTAAAAATAAACCTTAAAAAAAGACGATACTGCATTTTAATCAATTAAAAAAAATCCTAACATTAATTTAATAATTCAAAATAATATAATAGAAAACACTGACTCCATAAAATTTCTAGGTTTACAAATAGATGACAAATTGAAATGGAAAACCCATATTGAATACATAACCAAGAGGATTAGTAGTTCGGCATACGCGCTATTCAGATTATCCCTAAACCTTAATATTCACACTAATTGTAGCATATTACGGCTTGGTTGAATCGATACTGAGATACGGAATAATTTTTTGGGGGAATTCTACGGATAAAGACATTATCTTTAAAGCGCAAAAACGTTGTATGCGAGCCATGTTCAGAATACATATGACTGATAGCTGTAGACCTCTATTCACAAAGCACAAAATATTAACACTTCCGTCGCTATATATTATCGAAGTAACTCTTTTTGTAAGAAATAACCCCCACCTGTTTCCGCGTATGTCAGACAAAGCGCCAAGAAACAGACGTGAAGAGAGGCTTTGTTTAATTCCATCCAAAACTGCATTACTACATAAGAGCATAGTATCAATGGCACCGAAAATTTACAACAAAATACCAAAGAGCAGCAACTTAATGATTGTAAATTTAAAAACAAATTTAAGAAACTATTAATTGAAAAATGTTATTATAAGATTGACGATTTTTTAAATGATAAATTTTAATTTTCAAATTAAAATGTATAAAGTTGTTATTATAGAATTAATTATTGCACTTGACATTACTTCCTTCGAATATCTCAATTATTATTTTAGTTACTGTTGCATGCCATCTCTCACAATTTGTACACCGTAATCGGTAAAACATGTTGATACACACCTGTTCGTAAAATCTTATATCTACACGTGTTTATGCAAATAAATGATCTTTATCTTTATAAATGCACCGCTCCAATAAGACAGCCAGGTATCGAAGGATACGAAAATATCATCGATGTATACAATTTTTAGATTTTCGTTGATCTTTCAGCTCAACCGATTTTGATAAAATTTAAATGGGACCTGTGAAGTATACCCTTTCAAACAAAAAAAGAATTTTCCAAATCGGTTCAGGCGTTTTCGAGTAATCGGTGAACATACATAAAAAAGAATGATTTCGACGAATTGAAAACCTCCTCCTTTTTGATGAAGTCGGTTAAAAATAGATAATAACCCCGGACATTTCACACAGTATCATCTGACCCCAAAGTAAGCAGAGCTTGTGTTATGGGTACCACATGACTGATATACTACTTATATTCTTTTTTTTTTGTATATACATGCATAGACCCAGACCCGAGACATATACCTGCAGATCATACAAACATTTGTCTCGCGGCGGGAATCGAACCCGTAACCTTCTATGTCTCAGCCAGGCCTTAGCCCACTGCGCCACAGAGGTCGTCCTAAAATAATTCGTCGATAAAATATAGAATAAATAGATACCTAAATAAATAAAGGATAAAAAAAAAAGTTCATTAAACCAAACGCAATAGCCGATACAAGTTCGGTGTCCGTCATGCTTGGGTGTACGTAGCAAGCACACTGACGCCTTCACAAGCATGTAAACGACTTCCAAATGCAAAGCGAGATTTGTGGACACTTGCGGCTTGTGAACGTTTGGCACGACGCGACGCTTGGCAAGCATGGAAATGTAGCCAGATTTACAAAGTCTGTCTGACTGTAGTGTCTGTCCTAATTGCTCACAGACTATTGTCCTATCGTGATTTTTTTTAAATAATGTAGTAGGTACCTATAAAGCATTTGTTGACATTCGTTTGAGCGAAACTTAATGCCGGTTTATGCATGAATAACGCCTTAATTTTTTCTAAAAATTATAATCCTATTATCCTAACTTATGTTTGTCCCACAAGTGAGCGTAAGACATTTAGTACTATTTTTTAGCTTTGGCAACCTGCCTTCAGTAGATCTGTAACATTCGTTTTCGTAAATCCTGATGGTAAAGTAAGGATTACTTCGATCGTATTGAATTAAATATCTTTTGATATTCTGTGGTACCGCTACAGTGCAAGATATTCAGCCTCCAAGCAGTAATATGTACTTCAAGCATTACCGTGTTTAAGACAATGACAAAAGGTGTATCTATAGTTTTTTTATTGGTTTGATGAGGTATGGTATGTCCATGTACCTAAGCTGGTTATACCTCCTCATTGGTTTTTTACCTGTGGTATTACCGGCTATAGGTGAGGTAACGGAGTGAACGGAGTCAGCATGTTTACCAAATCAGTTATGTAAAAGAAAACCTGAAATGGCGGGTTATTTTTAGAGTTAAACAAGGCTCAAAATCCTTAGATAAAATATCTACGAATCAACGTATAATTTGACATTGACATAGGCAATATTTTTGGTGATGTGAAACAGACAGATGCCTGTCTCAATTAAATGAAAAACAAAAAATCTTATTATTTTATTTTTATTCCCACTTTATTACGTAGGTAGGTACATACGTTTGCGTATAAATAACCAAAAAAAATAATAAATAAGTATTCGTCGATAAATACAACCGAATAATTATAATCGAATGCGAAAAAGTACATTTTGGATATACTTTCTGTTGAATGTACGTGTTGTGTGAGTTTAAGAGTTCCTTCAATGTCAATCGCTTTCGCTAGGAGACATTTAGATAAATAAATACACTGGTATTATATATGAAAATTGTCTGATGGTCTCACTCATCGATTTGCAACTAATAAAGTAGTTCGCGGTCTTTTAGTTTTGTCTTATGTTCAAGTGGTCATTAAAATGATGCAAAGTGTAAAGAAAGGATCTAATGTCGTAAACAAGATCGGAGGAGCAGCCAAGTTTCCAGAAAAGTTCAAAGGTACTTTAATAGAAAAGTGGGCTGATTATTGGAAGAATTTGTTCATAGACTATCGCCAGATGTTAAAGGACGTGAGAAGTGACATCCAAGATGAGCCACTCAAAGCTCTGAAGTGGACCACAGGCATTGCAATCACATATGCTTTAGCAAAAAATAATCCGAAAGAAATAGACTTCAAAGATGAACTGAAAAAAATTGAAAATGAAGCTGCAATGGTAGCAGAGGATTGTGCAAATAAAAAGTCTATAGAACATCTTAGGTTTTTAGAAACGTGTTACAATGAAGGATCAATTCATTACATCAGTTTAGGTGTACTTTCTTTTATGTACGTATCAGAGTGGAGCGACTCTTGCGATCTGTATAAAGCACGCTGTTCTTATGTGAAGCCTACATTATTAAGTTACCCATCAAAAATTGTAGACATAGGAGTCATGGGCAAATGGTGGAATTTATACAAAAGAACCTCAGACTATGATGTTAACTTTTAGCTAGTCTTATTCAATATGTATAATATTATTTTATTTATTTTGTGTAGATTTTTAGAGTAGTTTGAAATAAAACAAATTTCTGAAGAAAATGTTTGTATTATTTTATTTCTTACTGTATGTACCAATAATTATGCTAAAACAATTTTCTGTAAAAAAACTAAGGGATCACAAAATCATCTTGTGTGTGAAAAATGCAAATATAAAACAATCACAACTTACCCAATGAACATAGGCCTAACTAACATAGGTATCATTAATTGAACCAACAATGAATGCTTCCCATAATGATAGCAAAGATAAAAACAATAAACAAAGCATTAACTTAATGATATCAGAATGACTACAGTTTTTAAGGAAAGTACCCACTTTCCTATTTAAATATGGCATTCTAGTTTTTGTTGAAATAAAGCTGCACATAAAACAAAAACCACTAAATTGGCAAACAAAATCATTAAATGGTTCTCAATAACATTTTTGATTCACGCATACTTATTCCAATCAACAAAATCATCCTTCTCAGATGGTAAAGTAAACAGCTATCACATGCTAGCATCAAAAAATTAAATATTGTATAAGCTATAATATACAATGTGATTAAAACAAAATCATTCTTTAATAAAAATAGACACTGATTCAATGTGTAATTTGTGTAAAATAAGAATAAAATAACACTTATGTAAAATCACTGCAAAAAGTATTCTAAACTGAAATCCATTGGTTCACACAGGAAAACAAATGAAAAATTGTGCTATTCACAAGTAGTTTGACAAGTAACATTTCAAAAAAAAAATTTAACACAAATTATTATTATAATATAATACCCATCTAGTTAACATCATCAATATTGGTCAATGTGGATTTAGCAGTGATACAAGAAAACAATTACCCCAAACCTAATCAAAATTTAATTACTTAAAATCAACAAGTGTAATTTATAACTTATCTTCAGGTAGATTTAGATGTAATGCACAGATTAAACATGCTTTCGTAGATCCTTGCAAAGTGTTTTAATTATAAGTGCTGTTGCTAAAAAAAAAAAAGTGAAAGAAATCAATTAATTTGTGCTAGTACACATAGTTCAGAGGTAGGTAGATAACAATACATATCACTTCAGAAAAAAATCATAGGTACAAATAGAAACCCACGATTATAGCTAAATGTAAGTACTAAGTGATAGCTCAATTAACACAAATTCCTAGCTATGTCCTAATAATAGTACAACTGTATTGTAAAACTTTATAAATTGTATTCCCTACAATGTATCATGAGGTAAGCATTTCAAATTACAACTAATTTAAATTTATTCAAGTACATACACAAGACACAGATTTGGAACACAATTTGCCTCTAGAAGACTAATAGGATAAGATTTTTACCAACACATTAACCTGATACTTATTCTGAACCTTAATTTTAGTCAGGTTTCAATGGTGCTTATAACCATGGTAATTAATTACAACTAGCCGATAAGTAAGTTTATGTGAGGCTAACTCAGATTAAGTAAAATGTTAGTGAACACCAGGCTTATTAAAAACTACTAAAATAAATTTGTTTTGTATTGTTCTTGACAAGATATTCGGTAATTGAGGGGTTAATTAAACTACCTACATCGGGCTAGTTTTGCTAGTTGACATAGTTCTCTGTGTTAGTACCTAGTTGAAGAGATAATTGGACACACCAATGCTTACGGAGGCTGTACGAGCGTTATTTAAGTCGCGTTTGTGATTCTCGCACTTCAGACTGCTGAACCGATATTTTTATGGTAACAACTTTATGGCTAATAAAATGCCACATCTCGCCTGTTTGATAATACAGAGTAAACTCTTTACATCGAAACTCACGAGACTAGGATTCTTAATTTTTTTAGAAAACTTTCCCTCTAGTTCCGTCTGCAGTATATGTCTTCCTTTTTTTCCAAATCTTAGCAACAGTAGGACTTAGCCCTAAACATCTTCCAACATCACTTCTCTTTTCTCCCGTTTTCGCACGTATTAAACCCTTTTTCGGCAACACACAACGCTTTTATTTTATTGGCTATGCAAGTTTCAATGTTGGTTTAAGACTGATAATATGAGAGATGCCATGTGTGTTTGTAACTGGAGCCAACGTTCCTATAGAATAAACAATGCAATCCAAGAATAATGACACACGTGTTCAAGGTAATTCACAAAAAATACAAGGCAGCTCTTTTCGACCTTGGAAATTTCGGCAATTCAAAGATTTAGCAGAAGCCTTGTTTTACCGTTTATCGAAAGACGTTATAAATAGATTACAATGTACTTCAATAAGAGTGTTGTTTTCGTGTTTTGAGTGTTATGCGCATGGTGGTAGTAAGGCGCATATTTACATATTCACAGCCCATGAGTAAAATTAATAATTTTCCATTATTATTGATCTGGAATATTGTACTCGTATAAGCTCCGAATACATGACACAAGGATAAAAGTACGTTCGTTTAATCTCACCTTCGAACTTTTAGAAACTGTTTCGTACATAAGCGGTTTTTAGTCGTGAAAATCACCAAGTAGGTAGTGGTTTTAGGATTAATAACTACTTGGAACATATTAATAGCAGAGCAGTAGTATTAAGAGTAACCAAGTTACATGTTTAGTTACTGGGACTAAATTATATTGGCCTTAATTTTTTTGTTTCGCTGTACTAACTAAAATATAGTAAAACACGATCTTATTTTGTTTGACCAGAGTCTGGATTAGAGTAACATTCATAAATGACATTAAAAAAATACTAAATTCACGTGTTTTAGTTTTTTTATTATTTTTACTTATTTAAAATTGTTACTCTATTTTGGACTTTGTGTAAACAAAATAAGATCGTTTTTTTAAGGAAATTGAAGCTAGACCGGCGAAACAGAATCACCGGCATTCTTACTCACTCTCACTTTAATTATACTGCAATATTGAAAATGGACAAATTTTAAAACACAACTTTTGTCAACATTCTAAGTACATGTACATACTAATATTATGAATTAATTTGTTATCACATAATCAGACTTGCATAAATAAGTGGCTCAATATACACATGATAATAATTATACTTTTCTATGTGAATAAAGTAACAATCAAAAACGTGAAAAATATCACAAATAACAGCAGTTATTGCCAATAACCATTGAAACAAGTTTTATTACACAAAGCAGAGTTCAATTCAACAATAAGCCAGAGAAAAGATTCTCCAGTGTAAACAAATTAATATTTTAAATTTAATAATATCAAAAATCATGCGAAAGAAAATTAAAAAACGTAAACCACATTTCCGACAAAACACAGGTTTAAGCATTGAATTGGTATAACAAAATCAAATACTTCTAAAACGAACTGTTGCATCTAAGTACCTGTATAAAATTAAGTTACAAATGCCATTCAAATTAAAACATTCTTCACAAAATCAATGACCAAAATGTAGAAAATGTATCACCTGTTTTCTAATATTATAAGTCGTTGAAAGGAGGGCCAGAGTTAATGTGAGTATACCCGAAGATAGGTATTATCTTCGGGAGCGTTTGCATTGATGGTCCGCGACGAAGCTGGATAGCGACAGGACTACAGCAAGATTATTTCGTGACCGTGGAGACCGTACGCGATGCCTTCGTAGTCATCGAAATCTTCATCATCCAAGAATAGGTCATCTTCTGGAAAGAATACTTGGTGTTCTAAAAGTGTTTTTACATCAATTCTTAATTTAGCTAATTAATTATAGTCTAAGTAAACCCAACGCGTTTTCAAAATTATTTCAGCATGGAGATTATGGAACTTTTGATACAACAATTTTTGAATACTATTATATATAATTATAAGTATTGTTATAAACTAACCAGTTTTGACAAAATAAATATAAAGGAGTGCCACGCATAACTAACGTGAAACCTCAAAACCGTGCTCCTCTGTGTAAATACACGCTCCCACGTATACTCATACACTCAAATCATGTTTCTTGCTCTTAGTTACATAGATGTATATACTTGTACTATTATCTATTCTAATAAATACTTGTCATGTAGTCTTGTAAACATCGTACAAAAAACATTATATTTTCCTCCTGTTTCGTGGTGATGATGATGATGATTACGTGACAAAAAATGTGTCACGGAATACCTTTTCACTTGAAATAACATCTTTTTTTAGAATTTAAATAGCATGTTTTTTGGTTATTTTGAACATGAAACGCCACCAAACATACTTCACCTCAAGCAGAAGGGTTTTATACGATGTTTACTGGACGACGACGTGACAGTGACGTGTACATGAGACAAGAAAATGATTTGGGTGTATTTGCGGTTATGTATATATTCACAGAGGAGCACGGTTTAAGGTTTTTAGTTTTGTTGAGCGTGGCGCTTCGTCCAATTATTTTTTGGTCTGAGGTTTCTATTCATATGAAAGCATGTCTGACAATCAACATCAACCATCCGTAATATCAATTTCTCAATAATATCTGAAAGCTATTAGTATCAATGTTTGTATGGTATCAGAATTCCATAATCGCCCGGTAGAGCGTCTAGTAGAAACATCGCGTCACCCATGAACTGGCACCTATCTGGCCCAGCGTAGTATTATCATTCGAGAAATTTTTGGGGGACGCTAACCTCTGGCAGTGATCTTGATCAGTTATCAAATGTTTCACATGTATTGAAGTGAAAACTTCTTTTAGCGAGGTACGCATATTTTTAGATGAGGTAAGCCCTCTGGATTCGCGACACCTTTACCGTCTGGGGCGAGACGCAGCCGGCTGCCGCGCTCGCCCCATTTGATTATAAACCTTAATTCACATGTTTACAGTATACTTTTGTATGGAGAAGTTTACTGAGTTAGGTTCTTTGATATAGACGCAGCCGGCTGCCGCGCTCGCCCCATTTGATTATAAACCTTAATTCACATGTTTACAGTCTACTTTAGTATGGAGAAGTTTACTGAGTTAGGTTCTTTGATATATTATCTACATTCTGAACAAAAAATATTCCATCATCTGTGTTCGTTCAGTATTTGATTGGCAGCCGCCATAATTACTGATTTTGAAGTGATTTATTACTAAACTCTAACGCGCCAAGATAAGTTTTCACTTCTGTCGGCACTCCCGGAGTGCAACCCGTTTTTTTTTATATTATTGTATGGGTATTATTCTGTATCATTTCTGTAAATAAAGTATTTTATAGTCAAAAAAATGCTAGGACCTAGACGAGTTGCTTGCAAAGTCGGACTTGGTTAATAATTTATTTTATAATTCTATAGTTCGTCCTTTTCAAACTAGATGTTGCTGTTAAGTGTCTGATGCTAGACCATAAGCTTGCGACGATTTCTAATAATTCTAATAAAACTTTATTCTCATTTACAATTAACTTAATATGAAAACTTGGAACCTGAAGATAGCTTGCGAGCGTACATATAGTTTAACAAGAAAAATAGTTTATTGTTAATAAATAAAGGTACCTACTTTTACTTTATTCCGTAACAAAGTCAACACAACCGCTTAGATATACGCTGTCTACCCACGCTATTCGGTGCAAGTGCACTAACTATTGGTTAAACAGTGCGAGAACGTGTTTTATTGTTAAATTGTGTTGTACAAGTGAACACACTAACTACTTAATTCGATGTACTGTTACCTGCTTCAAAGAAGTCGTTGAACCCAGGGGGGGGTTCATACAGATCGTCGAAGGAATCCTCCGAGCTAACGTCGCCATACGTCGGGTCCGTGAAGTCTGGCCGAAGATACGAGTCGCTCCAATCTTGCTCCGTGTTCACAGTCAGCAGGCTGTGAGTCGGTATCTCCTGAAATTTATAACAATAATAATTAATGTTCATTAATCTAACGATAGCTTTAACTAATGCAGAGCTAGATTTTTAGTCAAGTCACAAGAAGTAAATAATGCCGGATATTTCTCACAATATCATCTGGCCTTAAAGTAAGCAGATATTGTTTATGTGCTAGATTTAAGGTGTACTATAAAGCGTTTTTATTCATAAAATAATAGCAATGCTCTGGAATTGTCTCTGGCGACCTCTGTGGCGCAGTGGGCTAAGGTCCGGGTGAGACGCAGAAGGTTGCGGGTTCAATTCCCGCCGCGGTACAAATGTTTGTATTATCAATTATATGGGTCTGGGTGTTTCTGTGTATGATATGTATGTATTTACAAAAAAAAACAGTATATAAGTAGTATATTAGTCATGTGGTACCCATCCATAACACAAGCTCTGCTACTTTGGGACCAGAAGATGCTGTGTAAAATATCCGGGGATAAAAAAAATAAAAATAAATAAATGCTAACTTAGTTTATAATAATAAATAAAAAACAAAATTTCTAAGATATGAACTATTACACAATAAAATAAAATGATTGCAGTTAGCAAATAAAATCTTCAATATTATAGAACGTGCTCTCGACAAGCCATGCTTTTAAGTTTACTGTTGAATGTTGTAGGCTGGATGCTTCTACAATAAGCACATATATTATTAGAAAAGACTGCTATTTGTCCAGGCTGAAGCTTCCAATTGAAAACAGTCGTAATGTGCTCGCGCCATAATTAACTTGGTCGTTCCTAATAGATAATCAAAGTTAAGCAACGCTCGGCAAGGTCATTATTTGGATGGGTGAACATAACCGCAGTGGCATTTTTATCTGAGTGTTTACGCGATTCATAGGGCACACTAAACTGTAGGTAACAGCTTTTAAAAAATTGTTAGGCCGTGGCTGATTAATATCCATTACCAGTTTGCTACTGACTGACACAATCTCTACTTATATTATAAATGCGAAAGTAACTTTGTCTGTCTGTCTGTTGGTTAAGTTTTCACGCCTAAACTGCTGAATCAATTTTGATGAATTTTGGTATAGAGATAGATGGGACCTTGAAGAAGGACATAGGATACATTTTATGTGGGTACCACGCGTGCAAAGCCGTGGGCAGCAGCTAGTAGTAAATAAATAAATATTGGTGCACACAACACCAAACCATCCAACCATAGCTTGAATTATGGCGAACAGATGACTGATCAAGATACTTAACACCTAGACAGAACAAACACCTACATTCATCACAAAAATGTCTGTCCTGGCAGGGATCGAACCCTTAACCTAAACTGCAGAAGACAGAGCTACAACCAACTGAGCTGACATTTCAGCCATAGTCACAGTAGTAGACTTGTTGTGCCTGAAAAGTTTAAAAGTTTCATCTAGTTCTGTAAAAGTTTTGTAAATATACAGTTGCACACCCCGCCGCTCCGACACGTGTGTGTAGTTAGTTGTCCAGCGTGTGCTAGTTGTTTAACGTCTGCTAATTGTACTGCGTGTGCTAGTAATAAAGCAAGTGCTGGCGGCGACGGCGGCGGCGGTACCGGCCAGGTGCAGTACGACACGGCGCGGGGTGGCTGACAGCGCACGCACGTACACTAATAGTGCTAGTACCTTGGCGGCGACGGCGGCGGCGGTACCGGCCAGGTGCAGTACGACACGGCGCGGGGTGGCTGACAGCGCACGCACGGCCGCGCACGCCGCCTCCTCCGACACGCTGTCACATCCGCTCAGGTCCACCTCCTGTGATACAACGATAACACTGGTTTACTATACCCGATGACCCAATACTAGGAATAGAAACAAATTATACATGGCGTTGGTCATAAAGAAACATCATGTGTATGATGTTAGCAACATGCATGATGGCGATTATGGAATTCTGATATCAAAACATTACTAGCAGCTTTTAGTTACTATTGTTGAATTGGTATTACGGAAGGTGGATGTTGATTGTTGTAACACATGCTGTCATATAAATAGAAGCTCTATGAAATAATGCCTATTGCTAATTGACACTAATATAAATTGATTGTATCAAGAGTTCCATAATGACCGTGCTGATCATGTCTAAACTATATTCAAAGCTCGCCTGTCAAGTGCTGTATAGTTTCCTAGCTATTGTTACCTGCAGCAGCGGGCAGTGCGCGAAGCAGGCGACGATGGAGTGGGCGGTGAGGGCGCCGTTACCGCGAGCTGTGAGGTAACGTAGCAGCGGTAGGCGAGCGGCCGCCGCCAGCCCGTTGTCAGTCAGAGCCCCCAGGTACGAAACATCAAGCCTCTTCAGCTGCTTACAGCCGTTGCACACTGAGCTCAAGCTCTCGTCGCTCACACCTGAATACGACAATTGATCAGTGACTACAGTATCGTTGGTAAATTAACACGAGGAAGGAACAAGGTACTGCGGAGGTGAACCTTTGGATCTCTATATATAAAGAAGTTCACTGACTCACTCATCACGAAATCTTCAAACTACAAGGGTTTGATATTTTGCACGTGCATTTTTTAAGGCGCTTACTAAAAACGGATTTTGCAAATTTCAGCCCCTAAGATGGTGAAAAAGAAAAAAAACGTCTGTATGAACAATCGTATTCGTTGAACTGATATTCCTCAAAAGAGAATGAATCAAAAGAAGTTTGCCGGAGCAAGAGGCATTACCCCATCGGGAAACAGACGTGGTTTTATGTATGTACGTTGAAACAAAACTAAAAATTCTATGATATTACCGATCAGTGAAACATTGTGTCGCTAAGAATTTCTTAGTTGGTAGTTTAGCAAAGATCAAATCGACCGCTTTAAAATTCAGGACACAAGCTCACCTGGGAAAGACTTCCGCGGGTTACAACTGGATATATTAAGAGATTCTAGATCAGGGCACGACTGCGCCACTTGTTTCATCACAGTATTCGTGACGAAGATATTTTTACTCAGATTCAGAACTTTCAGTTTCGTGAGCGTAGCTATCGAATCGGCGAATTCTCCGTTTTGTGTATAGAGGCAGTCTGCGGACATGTAGTCTGAGAGTGAAAGTTCCTGCAGGTTGGGTAGTTTCTTTAGTATCAGAGGTATGATCTTCCACATGGTTACAGGGCACATGTCTAGTCGAAGCGTCGTTATGTTCGGCAGAGTTTCGATAGCGGCGCATAGAACCGTGCCTTGTAGACTATAGCAGTTGAAAAATGACAGCGAGTTGAGTTTGGGAGGACTTGAGCCGGTTAGAAAAAGCCCAGTTACGTGCGTGTTGTTTGCGACCATCAGGCTTTCTATACTCGAATCGTTCTTTACTATTTGAACTAAACTCGAATCTGTGAGCTGAAACATAGGTTCTGATTAGTTTGTTATATGTTTGATACAAATACGATTTGATGTATTCATTGAGTGTGTAGTTACCTTGTTACAAGACACAAATTTCAGATTTTTCAGCGCCTTGCATCCATATATCAGTGGATTCCAATTCTTGGTGTGCATACCAACAACCTGTAATAAATAAATATAAATATTGGTGGACAATGCACACAACACCATCTAGCCCCAAACTACGCATAGCTTGTATCATGGTGACCTGAAGTCTGATAGAATACTCAGATATTTTTAAATACATACTTATGATACATTATAATACCCAGACACAGAATAAACACCCAAGTTCGTCACACAAATGTTTATCCTGGGAGGGAATCGAACCCTCAACCTACAGCGCTGAAGGCAGAGCGGACTATTACCAGCGGAGCTGACAGGCTAGTCATAATGATGACATTCTGTTTTAAATAGTTTTAAGTCCACTAAAGGGCTATAATGTTCTTGTGACAACCAATTTGAACCAGTTTCTATTTAAAGTTAGTTAAAATATCGGCAATTAAGTATAGCATACAAACTTCAATCAAGCAATAGGAAATTTCAATTGGAAATTCATAACATGAATTCGTAGTTTTTAATAAAGGACTACCACTTGATAGAGAGTTCATGGAGAACAGTACCTTTAACTCCTCGAGGTTGGGACAGAACTTGCCGACGATATGCGCGGTGCGGTCGTTAAGCGCAGACCAGTGATGGTCGATATGCAGCCGCGTCAGAGAACTGCCCAATTTCTGCAGCACTCGGCGCAGCACTGCTGTCGTCAGCGAGGTCGACGCCATTGCCCACCACGACGTTTTAAACGTGCGGTAGCCTAGAAACGAAACTCTCGTGCCTTGGTATCATTTATGTAAACATGTAAAGCCAGCTGCAACTATATATATATACCCTCCATCTTATATTCACATAATTATAGCTAGCGTTGCGTTTATTTATGGTCCTTGTAATTCTAATGACAAAGAAAAAAGATGGCAATAGATTTTAACAACACATTAGCTATTAAGTAATTATAAGAAAGACCCACAGTCACAGCAAGCATAAAGCTTGGATAAAGTTTACAAAAGTGGTGTTATTTATGTGTATCAATCGTATGGTTTCACATTTTGAGAACATGGATGGGTCTTTACTCACGTATTTTGTCGATGCATCGATACTGTTTCGATTCATCTAAAGAATTTTCATTAGGGAGTTTGGTCCGCTCGCTCGCTCCCTTTCGCGAACGGGATGAATAGTTTGGTCCACGTTCGTAACTAAGATTTCATAACTATCAGGATGTTTTGTCACTGTTTTATAACGAGTTATTAAACAAGACTTTTTTCATTTTTATAACGAGAAGCTCTTAGTCATGTATGGTCTCTTGGTACACTGGACAAATTGGCACTGGCGCTTTGGCGGCAGCTGCCGCGGCACGCTCGCTTTACATGAGCGTGATCATACATGATTAAGAGGTTCTCGTTATAAAAATGGTAAAAAGGCTTGTTTAATAAAAAAAAATCCTGATAAATAACTAGTTATGAAATCTTAGTTACGAACGTGGACCAAACCGGATGAGTGTGTTAACAGTGTCGGTGATTTTCATCGACAAACTAGTACGTGAGTAAAATCCCGTGTTTATCCTAAGATACCTTATGATTTTACAATTATTAATATTGTGCTATTAAATTAAGCCTAACCCTGCGCCAGACATAAATTTATGTTACTTTACTTACCTAGAATCCTCGCAGTTAAGAAAATAATGAAAGTTGGATGCCTATTATATTTTTTATTTACAATATTCAAGCACAGCTTTTCTAACTCACCCTCTAAGTGCTCTTGCACCATACTTTGCCATCGTTTACTGACGCGCTCGGACCGTATAATGTCTATTATAGGTACATATGCCAGAATATGGTCTAGACAATCCCTATTCAAAATATCCAGTATCCCGTAGGACTCATCACTTTCAGGCGTATCTTCACGATCCTGCGAAGCATTGACCTTTTTTAAAAGTAATTTAGCTCTCGTCTAAGAACTACATAGTTAAAGGTCAATTCACATTGTGATGTAGGTAGAGTTGAAAGAAGACAAATTCTGTACAACCAATGGTACAAACATTACGGCGTGTATTTGTAATTATCATCATCCTGTAGTCATCCACAGCTGGATATAAGACTCCAATAGAATATGACGTTCGTCTATAAGCTTTCTTCATTAACTTTCGATAGTTACAGCATCCACAAGCAGCATATTATACAAAAGTAATAAAAAATGCAACAGCACTTTTTTCAGCGGCTTTTTATATGAACTAGTCCAAACACGGACTAAACTTGTAATAGTTAGTTGTAATACTTACAAATGATTCAGATTCCATTGCAGAAGAGGTTTCCGCTTGCTCTGAGCTTGGTTCCGTACTCTCTGTGTCTTCAGCGCTGGTGCTGGTAGTACCTAAAATAATAAGTCAATCATTGAACTGTAACAATTATGAATTACTAGCTGCTGCCCGCGGCTTCTCATGCGTGGTACCTATATAAAAAGTAGCCTATGTCCTTCTCCAAGGTCCCATCTATCTCTATACCAAAAATCATCAAAATCGGTTAAGCGGCTTAGGCGTGAAAACGTAACAAACAGACAGACAGAGTTACTTTCGCATTTATAATATTAGTATAGATAGTATAAATGAACATGCAAAACAAAATTCATAATATTTATTAGTTTCAAACCCCAAGTGGCTCCTGTCTAAACATCCATACTAATATAAAAAATAATGTGTCTGTCTGTATGTTTCCTCTTCTCAGCTAAGCAATTGAATGGGTTTTAATGAAATTTGTTAAGCAGATAGATTGTATCTTGGCGACGGACATAGGATACTTTTATGTAGATGTAGATGCGAAGCCGCTGGCAGCATCTTAGTATAAGTCTACTAGAAATGATCAATGGTAAGGTCCCTATCCAATTCAACACGAAACAAAAAATGTACCTATGTTGTTTTTTAAGGTTTACAAATCAGCCTCACTAACTTATCTTTGTAATTTCATCATACATCTTACTATTTTGAAAACATTTCACATTCCACAAACAGCAGGTTAGCCGGTAGGGAGGGGCATTGGCCTCTATCATAACTTCCTAGTATTGTTATATGATCTATCTAATGACAAACCACACAATAGTTAATAACAAAATAATTTATAAAATCAACCACATTTAGTATCTATTACTAAAAAATTGCAATCTTTTTATTTTTAACTTTGTAGAGCCCACACTACCACACATTATAGTGAAAAAATTAATTACGAAATAACTAGCCAATAGTTAGGCTAGACCAGAAATTATTGAGACAAAAATAGTCTGCAAGCAAGAGCTCTGATTAGCAGTAGATAGACAGACATACAGACAGATTCCTCCTACACCAAGTCTAATGAATCAGGTAAGGAACTCTTCATCCTAGAGCTTTTTTATGTGATGAATATTTATGTACCTAAGTGTATGTTACCTTCTTCTTCATTGGCTGTTGAGGGTTGGGTGTTCATCGTCCGAACCTTCCACCGCACTCGGCCGTCAGGATCCTGAGTGGGCTGGTGCCAGCTGTCGGCCGGGGATATCCTCAAATGGCGACCTCGGAGACACTTTTCATGGTGCGGTGCTTGGAGTGCTCTGAATTACATTGATAGTTTCCTTACTAATATTATAAAAACTAAAGTGTTCTTTGTTACATTTTTACTAAACAGCTTGAGCAGTTCTAGAAGAAGGACATAGGCTGCTTTTTGCGCAGGTAACAAGCATGCAAAGGTGCAGGCAGCTGCTAGTTACATCATGAATGTGAAAGTTTGTGAGGACTCTTTGTTTATTATTCAATCACATAATATGGCTTAATAAATAGGAAATAATAAATAATACCGGACATTTCAAACAGCATCATATGGCCTCAATGTATACAGAGCTTCTGTTGGGGACCACATGACTGATATACATTTTTGTATATACATATATTATGTTAAACATAGAAATGCTCAGACCCAAGACAAATAACTGCAGACCATACAAACATTTGGCCCGCAGCAGGAAAGGAACCCACAACCTTCTGCGTCTCAGCCCGACCTTGGCCCACTGTGTCACAGAGGTTGTCAATATATTATTTAATTGCTTGAAAATATATGTGATACAATTTGGCCTTCAAGTAGTTTGTCCATTGTACTTGTATCATATTCTTTAGCATGCAATTTTATTTTTAAATTTGTTAAACCTATCTATAGATGAATTTATGGCTCAACCCATTAGGATGAAACTGGTATAGATTTACATGTCGACCAGGATAAACATATAGGCTACTTTTAACTACATACCAAACAAGCAATGTCGCTGGTAGCAGCTAAATGATAAAATGCCAACATGCAACATTGAAATGAATGTTTGTATAAAATATGTTAATTACTTATGTGCATCTGCAGGATTGCTGTAGGTCACAAAGGCATAGGTTGGTGTGGGACTTTTACTTGGTCCCCTTTCTCCCATTCGTAGCCAGCAACTCTTAATGAAACCATATTGAGCAAATATACCAAATAGTTCTGTTCTTGAGGTCTGAAAAAAAAACCATTATTATACTTTGTGGAACTATGTTGGGATATTATGATACAAATTAGAATGTACAATAAATTTGTGAGCTCAATACAAAAATATTATTGGCCTTTGAGCACAGGTGGTATCTGCTTTCTGCATTGAAGTTCAGGGTTTGATTCGCTCCCAGCAAAAAAAATTATGTGATGATCATAGATGTTTGTTCTTTGCCTAGTTGCTATAAAGTATTCATAATTTAATTTTAATTCATAAGTATTCTATCAGTCATATGATTCCCAAAATCTATGCTTAGTTTAGGGCTAAATGATGTTCAGTGGATTGATTACCAACCATTATTATATTTAATTATTAATACATAGAGAGAAAGAAAAGATCCATCCATCTTTCTTTCTATTTAAAAAGAAAGAAAAGATCCATCTATCTTTCTTTCTTTTTACATTGTGTGAAAGATGGCATGGGTAATAATAATAATGATGCCGGACATTTTACACAGCGTCATCCTTCCCCAAAGTAAGTGTGTTATGGGAACCACTTGACTGATATACTACTTATGTATATTTTTTGCATATACAACATACATATTATACATATGTAGATCATACAAACATTTGAACCGCAGCAGGAATCAAACCCACAACCTTCTGCCTCTCAGCTGGGCCTTGGCCCACTGCGTCACAGAGGTAATTAATACTGATATAGGAAAGTGGAAGAGAAGAACATGTTGTGCCAACTCAGCTTAAAGTAGGTTAAGAGTATAATTACAAATAATAAGTAACATACAATAAAACTATTATGATAATAAGCACCACATAAAAACTTGGCATGAATTTAAATATTAAGCTTCTCTACCCTCATCTAAAACAATAAACAATAACGACTTGCCTTGATATTTAACTACTTCAATTTATATTTCAAGTAAAGTCTGCTTTATTTGTACTAAAATAATATTCAAAGGCTTCTTACTTTGGGTGGTAAGTTTGACACATACAACTTTCTGATAGGTATACCATCTTCTGTGTGAGTGGGTACATTTCTTACGCCGTATGGATTGGGATCAAGGTTTGCTCCAATAGCATCTAGAACAAATGCATTAGTATGGACAGGTTCTTCACTATGATTTATTATGAACCATTTTACATGAAAAATAACGTACAAAGCTCTCTGCTGACGATGTGATATAACTCCGGATTGTTGAGAAATAGCTCCTCGTCTTCGACAAACATGGCGCTAAATACTTAGGTGCAAAGAATAAGTATTGCAGTTCTGCACAAACTACTAATTCAGCATACTTTGTTAGAATACGATTTGTCACGAGAATTTGGTGTAAATACCCAAAAATAAAAATGATAATCGCTAGTGCAGTCAACATACAAAACGGTCGTGTTATTTTTTTAAATGTTGCCAACTATCTAACTATTTAAATACGACAAAGGAGTTTCACAATCATAAAAGACTATAAAGTATTTGAGCTTCACTTCCATCGAAATAGACTAGACTAAAGCATGGAAGTAATGACTGCTGTCATATCATAGTGTCGGAACGCTCTCTAGAACTCGATATTTTAATGTCGATATCACTGAACATTTGTAAGCGTAACGTACGTATTTATTGAACGTAAGCAATACTTACTTACGACTCGATAGTACTTGCCTAGATTAGAGATCTTCTAAATCCAATAAGACACATTAGATAAATTTATTTTACCATAATTATTTATACAGAAAAATATACACATAAGCACAGATTCAATACATGTGAAACAGTTGAGCTATCTATGGACGTTAAATTCTTCAGTCTGTAAAGCTTCTGTTCTTTTAGAATAATCTAGTGCTGTAAAGCAAAATGTAAGAATGAGTTTAGTTTTAGCTATTAACGAGGTCCAGTATTTGTAAAGCATAAAAAATAATTAATATAAAAAATACAGATTTTCTTTGGGGAATGTCTACAAAGGTGCTGGATGTCATTATCTTAGGTATTGCACCATATTTAGCTTATTAATAGACCGATAATAATTATTACCTGCGTTAAATAAATCTTTGAAAAAATCATTATACATCAGGTGGCAATTCGGTTGGTTCATTTCTAAAATTAGGAATTGTCTAATATATATTTAGTTAGTCATAGCATTTGTAAAACCTATTCGGTTGGTACCATCTAACTAAATTAGGAACGCTTAATTAAGTTAGATAACATTAAATTAGGATAAGTTAGAATACCAGAATACCAAAGGTTAATTTGACAGTTCAAAACCTAATTTTAGCTAAAATTAGCTTGGTGCCAAAGTTAAAGTTAGGTTGGTGCCAACAGCATTGAGGCTTTAACGTTAACGGCCTGCAATATAGTAAACAATACGGATTTCCTAATGGTCGATCAATAACATTGAAATTAATGGATATGCAATTAATCTTGTAGATTCCACGATCTTCTTAGATCTTAATATTGATGCAAAAGATCACAAATTGAAACACTTGCTGGTGGGTTTAGTTCTGCTGCATATGCAGTTCGTGCGATACGGTGGCTTACTGATGAAGCTACAGCTAGACTAGTTTATTTCAGCTACTTCCATACTGTTATGTCATATGGCATCATCATTCTCATATAATATATCCACGAATATTTTTTTAATCAGCTTTAGGTATTTTATAATAATCTTTAAGAGACTATGTATTTCACATAAAGCTATTAAATTTGCATTTGCCAAATCTAATCTAAATCTAATCTTTTATGACATGTTGCAGTTGCTCTGCAACTGCAACATGTCATAAAAGCGAACACATTGCTCTATCCTCCTAAGGCCGTACGGCCATTATAAAGTACAAAATCAGTGATGGCTGTCAGTCCTGACACCCGATAGTGACAGTTCAAATACAGACCGGAAGGTATATCTATACATAGTCTTTATTATTTTTACACTTGCCAGTACAATTCTAGTGTTCCGATTGTTTCAAACTATGTTTAAAATGGTAGCTTATGTATCTATCTTACTTACACAATCGCGGCAAAATATTGAGATTAAAAATAGCGTCAGTATGATTAAGATCATCCAGCAAGATGTCACGTCCCAGGACAAGGGGTTAGTAAATCTGTAATTTTCCGAGATATTTGCTAATCTTTAGACTGTAGCATTATAAAAATCATTAATTTTTAATGTTTGTGTTACGATAGCAATGTTATTGTTAAATAAAGATTGTATTTTAGGCCCGAAATTGGCTTTCGAATAATAAGTTCTACACACAGTGACTTCGGTCTCACTTGTATAATTGCATTTCCATAATTTGTTCTACATTAGAGGATTTTCGGCCTTTATTAGTTATTTAATTATTTGTTGGTCATGTCAGTACAGAATTTACAGATAATCCATAATTTGTAGTGATTTCGGTCAATCAAAAAAACCATCAATGAAATTTTCAATGAAATTTTTGGGATTAAGGTAAAAATATCTTTATAAATTATATTTTTTATTTCACGACTTGATCCTACTATTATCACCTATTATCACGAACAATGTTTTTAAAAGCTATATTTTTTTAAATTTAATACTGATTAACTGGACCAACTTCTGAATAATTCAAAATATGAGGACTCCGGTTCCGAAGAAATATGTTTTTATAATTATTAGTTCTAAGCACATTTTTTGAAACATTTTATAATAATGTTGTTTAATTTTGGTATTAAGTTTTATGTCTTACATATTTCAACTTCTCACTTCAATAATTATAGCCTTAAAGTACGGTTTTCAATATTACAATGCATAAAATATTACCCGATTTTGTATTTATTGAACACCTAAATTACGTCAAAATGATTCAAAGTGAGACGTCCTTTAGAAAGAACAAATAATAGATGTTTGACACTTAACTCTATGCATTCAGTAATAAGTTCTAAAATATCTTTGTTCTAGCAAAAATCCATTAAATAAATTATAATCCTTATATTAAGCGCGCGAAGGTTCTGGACTGAGTGGTACAAACGCATTTGTTCTTTCTATAGTACATCCGATCTCAACAGCAAGTACCTAATTCAAATGTCAGGACTTAGGAGGCTATAAAAGATACTTTAACGAGCCTAACTGTGGAATAATTGTGCTTATCGCATTTTTTAATCAAAATAGTATTTTTGCGAATGTTCATAAACTCGTTTAGACTGACTGACAAAATCCTGTCATAATATTTATTTCCTTAAATATATTTAATAAGTGATTCTCTAGGTCTTTCATGTTATAGATTGCACGAACAGCCCTCTTTTGCAACGCAATGTCGTAAAACAAAACGCCATGAAAGTAGCTAGATGAAGTGTAGCGATATCCACGTTGGTAAAGTGATGCCTGAATCTTTTTGACTGCATATGCCGCAGAGCTGAGTCTTTTCAACAATTTATCTATGTGCATTGAATTCGATACAATAGTCTAATCCCCAGTTTACTACCTAGGTATATGCTCGATCAGTTGATGTACTGACGGTCTTGAAAGAGCCCGTGCATTCCATTGTATATCTGATTTCCATTGGAACTGGTATTTATTCAAAAATTTGAAAGTAGGTAGGTAGGTATTACGATATCACAAATACCTACCTACTACACGATTGATGAGGATGGCCCGAACGAAGAGGCTTTATATAGCTGTGTGTGAAATACTTTTGTTTTACTCGCGATTTGGCTTTGTAGTTTGAGTCGTATAAAATCAAAGGCGGCAAAGTAGGATTGGCCCTAGTTTTGACAGGAGAAAAAAACTTTTTATTTAGGTGTTCGAGCCTTCGCTTGACTTGACCCCCATTGAGATTAACACCATTGAATATCGTGCTAGGTATTACATAGTTTACTCAATAAGTCGCTAGATGCCACTGTCAACATACACAACCTCTTTACTCGACCTCCTTGAATCAGCGCCGGCTGCCTTGCAAAGCCAGTACGCTTTTGAACATCGTGCAATTACGACGTGCGAAACTAACCTCGAAAAAAAATTTCGAAAACCCAGGTCCGTTACGTTTATTCACATTTTATATTAATAATAATACGATGCAACAGCCCGCTCTTAGGACGGCTCAGAACTAGTACATTTTCTTATCAAAAGACTAGATGCGGTAGCGTTAAGCTTTGCTAGTTGTCCGAACGAGATTGTGAATACCAAACACTCTCTAAAAGAAGACACTTATATACCGCAGCATCATGATACTACGTGTCAGTAGACACGTGTGTGGTTTAGCCTGGTCGTCAGTCGTCGTACTGAATCGACAGTAGCCAAAGCAACAGCCGTTAATGAATAGGTACCACTGTCGGCTGCTCAGCCGACGTATCGGCTGCTCAGCCGACCTGTCGGCTATCCACCTGGCATTTCGGCCGTTCACCTGACGTGTCGGGTACTCAGCCGACACGTCGGCTGTATAGAGTCACGTCATACTGACTGCACTTGTTTGTTTCAGTGTGAAACATGTCACTTACAACGTTCAAAAACTTAATTAAAGCTGAACCTCCCGACGGAGATGCGGAGCCACATGCCAATTTAATAAGTGTTTTGGATAAATATTATCCCAGGGATTGGAGGTCGTGGGAGGTAACACTATTCACCCGCGAAGAACTAGGAGACATAATCTCACCTGACACTGAGTGTAGATTACGTTTTGCGGTACCTACGATTGACCTAATACAAATCTTCGACCAAAACGCTATCTCTATAAGTGAACGGAAGTTCAAATATATCAAAAGAAAGTTAATCAGTTGGCCGATAGGACGATCCATAATATATGCGCCACATGCGACGATGGAAAAAATGCACAAAGGCGAATATTACATTAAATTTACGAACACTGTCAAACACCTAAAGCCAAGACTTCTGTCAAGGCAAGCAGCTGCATCATCAATGATTGAAAATTCCTATTCTTCTTATTCTTCGTCACCTAAGCGAAAGAGAGCACTAAATACTGTATCAACAGAAGGTCCGCCGGAAAAACGCTCGAATAGGGACGAAATACTCGTAGATATATTAGAGAGACAAAACGAAATGTTTAGTCAATTGGTTGATATGACCGCCAAACAGACTGAAAACGTCAATGAACTTAAAAAACATTTAATTAAACCAAAAAAGTCAAAAAAAGATGAAACCAGTAACTTAAACGAGTCATTTGAAACAGTCTCCAGCTCACAAGATGATGACATTCAAGAATGCGAGGTCGTTTCATAAGAAGACAAAGACCCTGATGACGGAGAATCACCTCCATGGCAGGCTCCACAATTCAATATTAATGAAAATATACCCGAACCAAGAGAGGACTTGGTAACATATAACTTTGAACTTTGTTGGCACAATTTAACACATTTTTAGCAGTATAGGATCCTGATCTTTTTTGTTTGCATGTGAATAAAAGTTTTGGTGTATACTTTGTAACTGGGCCGTCGTTATATTTTTGCATTCACAAGATGGTGTGTTGTGGTCGCTACAGCGTTGCCGCAAACCTTTGGGTTCATACCTGAACAAATAGGAAAAAACTTCGTTAGAACGATATTGCTTTATGTATAAAAATCAAAATAAAAAAATGTTTTAATACTAGTTCTGTTTACCATATTCATGTAAAAAATCTCGTCAATTCGATGAAAATTAAAAAGGTGACAACCCTAGGAGGGTGATAACCAGTTTTCTTGCGGAATTATTAGTCACAGGCTTTGGACTTTGCTCCATAATCAAAATAAACAATAATTTTGTAGCAAAACACTAATAAAACAATAAAATCTCTAAACAACTTTCTCTTAAAAACTGCACAATTCACCATTTTGTGATGTGACCTAATGAACGCCTAATGAACGATTGATTGACACATTGACAGGGCAAGATTACCGGGTATGGTCCTAATTCTAGATAGATTGACAGCTTTGATTCTCAACCCAGTTTAGGATTACGATTTTTGTGTCAGCGAATAAAGTCAATTTTTATTTTATTTGTTTAGTAGGTAGGAATCAGAGTAAATATTAGAGTAAAATCTAAATGTACTTTAAGTAAATAAAATGTTGATAACCATGACTCAATCAATAGTTAGGTAGGTTACCTCATTTCTATGCGAATATGCTTAAACTTTCTGTTTCGATAATATCATAAATAAAGGCAGAACTCGGTATCCATGAAATTTACTTAAACTATTACGTTTTTACGCATATTTAAACCAATTCTGAAACATTTTATCTTATAAAACTATCGACCAGACCGAGCAGCAGCAGGGTGCGGCCTTCGGATAAATGAACTGATTTTTATAGTTAAAATTTATTCCTACTCAAACGGTTAAATATGAAATAATAACAATAAAATAAATTGTAGATAATAACCCTAAGTATAGAAAATAGCATGCCTACATACAATATATAAAACTTATTACTACCTACATCACGATGACGTTCTCTCGGTGTACTGTGTCAGGGATCCGTTGAATTTCCTGAACACGACACCTTTCGACCAGAACCCGATGTCCATGAATGATGGATGAGAGACGATTCGATGGCACTCTTACCATAAATGAATTGAAATTCACATTACGGTGAGATTCTAAATTCAAGACTCATAGTGTGCCCGGTCTTCTGTTTCATGTATTCCACGACCCCCTCGGTCTTCACGGCGTAATGTGCCCGTGACAGGTAGAGCTCAGTGGTGGATATCTCGGCACGTAGGAAGCACATCTGCCCTAGTGCAGTCGGTGCCACACTGGTTACAAGTGGGTTTCCTCTTTTTCCGTTCTACGAGGATGAAACCATCTTTGTCGCAGCTGATCTTCAAAAGTGCCGACGATGGCTTCCCGTTCGTTAGTCGTCGCTGATGCCTTGCAGCGACGTATGGGCGTGAGACGGGGACCCAGAGAGTTAAAGAAAAATTGATCCTATTGAAAATGATTGAAGGATTGGGCACTTTATATGGCACGATAAATATATAAACACCATCATAGAAGGGAATGTTAGGTAAGCGAGAGGAAAAGGAAGGTAACGGCTGAGCTGAATGGATTTGGATAAAAGTTGGTACCTATATGTACCTATATGTAGTGGGTTGGTACATATACCTACTACTATAACTATAACTCGTAAGTATAATAATAAGTAGTTTATAGAATCTATGTGGAAATATGAATCTACACTTTGTCGATCAATTTTTATCAATCGAATCTCGAGTCTCTTCTTGAAGAATGAGATGTCATGCTATTTGTTTATTATCTATTTATTTTCGAGGTCATCGCCGAAAGCACTCATCCGATTTAAAAAAATCTTTCACCAACTTCTTCGTGGCATAGCTCCTGTTTTTCTTTGCTCTTGTTTGTATTAGTATCATTCATATATTATGCACCTATCCATAATAACATTTTCAGATCCTTAACTTCTTTTCTCTTTTGACTCTGTGTTTATCACTTCGTTAGCATAAAATCATCTGGTGTGTTTTTATCATACAAAAAAATACAGGCTTATTGTTACATTTCTCATAACTTTATGTTAGTGTAAACATATCTTTACTTATTGCAAGTAGATGTGAGTCACGTCATGTGAGTCACAAAATGTGACTAACAAGTCGGTGCATTTAGTGAATAACTTAACTTCAAAAATCATTTATGACAAAATAATTTGCAATACAGGTGAATGGAACACATAATTGAACTAGTATTTGTTAGGTCTATGCTGCATAAACAATAGAGAATAATACACTTTGACTAGAAATCCACCGTGATTCACATGATTTTTTTTACGAATATCTGTTGATTTTTCTTCGCGAACAAAAAGAATTGATTTAAAACGAAACGAAATGGCAGAGTAGGGTTTGGTAGGGTTTAGTATGCAGCATAGTGTTGAGTTTATCTCGTGATCATGGCGCATTCAACTGTGCCGAAATATCGTGAAGCAGAAAAACTCATATATCATGGTAAATATCCCGTTTTGAGTGAAAATTATAGTGTTGCCAGTAATTATAATTCGAAAAAAAAAAAAAAAAACCGATTATCCTAAACCTATAATGTAGAAAATAAATAATAGTTTAAAAAAACTAAAAGAACACGGTAAGAAAAAATGTTTAATTTTAAAAAAGGTTGGGGTGCTTTTTAAGATATTATCGAAATGATAATCTGTCAATGAACTATTTATAACTATTGACACCATGCACCCACATTTTTTTCTTACCCACATTTATTAAAATTTATTTTCTATTTTTTTAGTTTGGTTTTCTATATAAAGCGTGTTTTTTAGTTTTTTTAAACTATGTTGTGTTTTTTAGTTTTTAACACGCTTTTTTTATATAAAACATTTTTTTCTTACCTATATTTTTTAAATTTATTTTCTATTTTTTAGTTTGGTTTTCTATATAAAGCGTGTTTTTTAGTTTTTTTTAACTATGTTGTGTTTTTTAGTTTTTTTACCACGCTTTTTTATATAAAACATTTTTTTCTTACCTTCATTTATTAAAATTTATTTTCTATTTTTTTTAGTTTGGTTTTCTATATAAAGCGTGTTTTTTAGTTTTTTTTTAACTATTATTTATTATCGTATTAAACATTGCCTAGATTATTACTGTTTTCTGATAAAGAAGATAAAGCAAATATATATATTTAAATGATACAAATATGATAGATTTGAATGAGGACACATTGGAGCCAATATAAAAATTGGATTCTGTTAGGGGCAAAATAAGACATTTTTTTTGTATGGGCCATTGAGGTGACAAAAACTAAAAAGTGTTTATATATAAAATCACTTTAATATATATATATTTCTTGTGGGGGCTGAAGAGAAAAGTCCATATTTATTAAACATCTTGTTAAAATGAAAAACTCATCACTACTTTGTGTTTTATTTAATTTTAAATACGTTGGACAAGAATTTTTGCGAAATGTACATATTTTTTGAAAATGGCTCATCAATGGTTCCGTGTCACATTTGTGACATTATTTACTCATGCCTAGCAATAGCAATGCCTGCAGGCGTTTCTTGTAGCACCATTGAGTATTTACCATAGTAATATTCATTTAGTAAATGTTCGTAGTGACATACTGATGAACAACGCGTCCATAATTTTGTTTCGTCTCGTAAGTGCTTATTATTATACTCATTTGTGCGGTAGTAGGTATACTATGCCTCCATGAGTCTGAAATCGAACTGTCATTTCCCCATGCTTGTCAAAAAACATCGATCCTTCGACAAGTGTCTTTAGTAGGTACTGACACTAGCTAGACTTCAGTCTGCTGCGACATGAAAAAAAGAAATCGAACTATGCTATAACACTAAACTTGATGCAATGGAAGATATTAGCTTCTCCCTCTTTCCAGCACTGACATAAATTGGTCAGTCAGTCAGTCAGTTCAGCGTCAGTTGTCACTTTTTGCAATGTTTACATGTTGTTTACGAACTCAATAATCGTTTTAAATTGTAATAAATACTGATAGATAAGGTTTAAAAGGCTGCTAGCATGATAAACATGAGTGTGTTTCTTATAAATTCCTGTTTTCCAGCAAAATTTAGAGGTGTATGGCGTGTAATGCGAGGTAAGTATGTGGATTTGTTTCACTAAGAAAATATGGTAATAATCGGTTTTTTATGGCCAGATTTCCCATGGATGAGGGGCGCTGAGTAGAACTTAAAAGTAACATTTAAATTTAGAAACCACCTACTTATATAAATGTATAACTTACATAGAAATTACCTAGCATACCATACACCTATTTACCTAGAAATAACAATTGTATATAGGAATTATCTAGTACTTACTTAGTTTATAATAAGAACTTGTCTATGTAACTTTATACCTACCTATATTGAATGTTCGTACCTACTTATGCTAATAAAACGCTTTTCGCGCCACTACTTCGTTGCACCATGCGATCGCTCTATAAATATTCGCATTTCGCATGCATTTTTCCACGCAACCGTCACTCACCGAAGCGACGTCGCACAGTGCACACGAATCTGGACATCTGAAGAAAGAAGTAGTGTTTTACTGAAACCTCCTTGAAGACCACCCTGAGTAGGCTGGGCGAAGTAGGAACAAAGAAGACCCGGAACAGGCAGGCTAGAAGGATTCCTATCTACCTAGGTAGGCTAGGTAGGAGGCATCGGATCGTCGAGGAAGAATTCTACGCAGCTTGTGGCGGTCTCAACCTAATCCGCCACATATATCATATTATAGGCACCTAGTAGTACCTACATCTTTTTGGAACAAAATATTATTATAATAACAGTAATCTCAGTAATAGAGGGGAGTAATGCTTCGAAACATTTTACAAACATCGATATCTTTTCGATGCTATAATTTTTAGGTGTAAAAATGGGTGAAGATGAGCAATGAGGACTTATCAATTGAAAAACTTAATGAATTAAAATTTGTTTGCAGAAAGCATTTTGATGATAAAACCTTCCCAAAAAAGAACACAGTTAAACAGCCTAGCCATGGTAAAAAGAAGCATCAAGGGTTTGAAAAGCCGCAAGCGAATGGGTCAATTTTAAAAAATAAAAATGTAATATCTTATCTGATCGTTTTTTATTACAGGTATTATTATGATAATCAGGAAGAGGACGTACCTACTTAAAAAAAAAATGTTTAAATAAATTTGTTTGATTATTTTAATGACGTTTTATTATTGAACCCAAATCTATACCTACTGAGCCTAGCACCTTGATTTGTTGTGTTAAATGAAACTTCTGGAGTTTCATTTACCACCACAAAATGATAGATAAATCAATACCACTTAGGAATTGCAACCGTGGGTAGGTCAGGTCATTCATCGATATCGATAAATTTTAAAAGTTATTGCTGAACAGCCCTATTTCGTTTATGTTTGGTTGCCTATATAAGTGTACCTAAGGATTGACATTGACGTAAGTGTTAGTCTAGTTAAATCTATGGTGTCCCGACATATATATCTTTGATACTTTGATAGACTTGACTAAAGTAAAGTCCAATGTGTATGTTGGTTGTGTTGTGTTGTGCTTGTGTTCATAGTATTCAAATCAAATCAAAATATTGATTTTATACTTACGACACAGAGGCATCCTATTAATTAGTGCTTGTGCTTTTCTCCTAGCAACTCCTAGCCGAAGTAAAGTGTTCCAAAAACTGCAGCATATTAATAAATGATGTCTGAGATCAGAAAAAGACAAAAAAGCAAAGATACTATCAAACAAGTCGGCGTTAAAAATGGAAAAGAAGCAGAGGAATCTAACGAAACCAAAAAACAGTATGAATTTTTTCGTTTGTTGGTCCATGTCTATATCACAATGAATTATTATGAAAGAACATCTGTTAATAATAATTAGCCAAAGTTTACAGCCAATACTTATTGCGGAATTATTATGTTTCAGGGTCCCGCAAAAAAGCTCACCCATAAGCTCTCTTAGAATCATTTCACGTGTTTCAGTTATTCTTTCATTAGTAACCATCGTTTATTTCTCAACAAAAGACGACAATTTCAATACATTTGCAAAGCAATCAGATATACTACCTGGAAAGGGACAGATAGTAGAATGTTCACCGGAATATATCCAGGAAATAAACAAATTTGATGGCTGTCAGCCTAAGGAATGCAAACGATTTGTTACTGATAAAGTTGTATCTCTACCTGAGGTAAAAGAATTGTTGAGAATTGCCCAAAAAGGATTGAAATTAGGTGGCTCCTCAGGTGGGGCGTCTATTTTAGATCTACATAGCGGAGCTTTATCATTGGGTCAGAATTTTGTCAACATTTACAAAATTGATAGAAGCAAAAATGTATTCCAAGAAAGTGATTTCAATATTTACAGAGTAAGTTCTGTAATGTTAATGTTATGTACATATTATTGTGTTGCTATTATTAACCTACATAAAGTATCAATTTACTTAAAAATTCGAAAGTGTCTCTGACCGTCAGTCTGTATATTAAATTTTCACGGCTAATCAGCTGAAAGGATCTTACTGAAATTTGATATGCAGATAGATTGCTTCCTGGAGATGGTCTTAAGCTACTTTTTATGTAACAACCACATATGTGAAACCACAGGCAGCAACTAGTCTTAAAATAATACATAAAATTTATTAATTTGAAAATACATATCATGTATCAATCAACTGGTTCCCATATTACCTACCTACAGGTTATGCTTTGTTTGGGGCTAGATGGTGCAGTGTTTATTGTTTACCAATATTTCACCAATAGCCACTAAGACTAGCCAGTCAGCTCAGTTAGTAGCTCTGCCTTCTGCGCTGTAGGTTGAGGGTTCAATTCCCTCCCAGGATAAACATTTGTGTGATGAACTTGGGTATTTATTCTGTGTCTGGGTGTTATAAAGTATCATAAGAATGTATTTAAAAATATCTAAGTATTCTATTAGTCATCAGGTACCTCTGTACTGTTATGTTTGTATGCACCAAAAGACCTATTCATCACAGTTAGTGTTATTTCAGATTATTAAGGAGAAAATTAAATATGCAGTGGCTCATCATTTTAACTTGAATCCAGATAGCATTTACTTGACACATCCAACTTTTTTTTCTGAAATAACTTCAAAGGATGCAGTTACTGTACATGATGAATATTGGCATCCTCATGTTGATAAGGTATCTCACAATTCCTAGGCATCCCAGTGGGAAATAAATTAATATAATTATGTAGCTTTAACATGATCTAACTATATGCTTCTTTTTCAGGAAACTTATAAATCATTTCACTACACAACATTGCTATATTTGAATGATTTTAGCTCTGATTTCAAAGGAGGAAGATTTGTTTTTATAGATGAAAAATCAAATAGAACTGTTGAACCTCGAAAGGGTCGAGTGAGCATGTTTACAAGTGGAAAAGAAAATTTGCATTATGTAGAAAAAGTTAAATCTGGTGTTAGATATGCTATGACTATATCATTCACTTGTGACAAACAGTATGCTATTGAAGACCCAAGTAGAACTAAATATAATCAGTAACATTCACTATGTTGTTTTAATTTAATGTTGTCTGTATGTTGTTTAAATATTTTACAAACGGGTGAAATAAGGTGATAACATTATCTCCCCATATAATTTATTAAAAGGAAGGTGCCAGTGGCCTACCGGTTCTACTCTAAAATTATGCTCTGGCTAAATAAAACCATCGGAGCTATTTAATTTTTCGAAGGCGTTCACGTAATTAATTCCGAGTGTAACCAAGTAATTGTGTTGCAAAAGAGTGCAAGTGCACATCGTGTGCTTGACCGTTTAAATTGGCCATTACTCTGCAGTTAATATTTAGTCTATGGCAGTTGATTGACTGATCTGTGGTAGTGGTGGTTAATATATCATATAGCAACAAAAAGCACCGTGCTTATCGTAGATAGCAAAAATAGCATATGATATCGTGGCTCAGTTGTTGCTATTTGCTTTTGCTTATCTAATAGCAATAGCATAACTAACACTCTCTCTCTCTATCATCTGTCCGTCGCAACTCGCAAAGCAAAAGCAAACGCAAAGCATCATTCATTCATCAAAGCAAAAAACACGGTCAGTCTCATCTCAGTCGTCGCATCACAAACTATAGGATGCTAACGCATCGTCGCATGCTAACGATTGTGATCGGTCGCGCGCGTCATCGCTCCGCGGGCGAATTTGCGATCTCGGGCAGCTCACGTAATAAATAGGTAGGTATACCTACTTACCTACCTACCTATTTTGCTTTGTGGTTTTTCAGTGTAAACAGTGATTGTAATATTTCTATGCTGTTTTGCCGTAAAAAAAAGCATGTTAGAAAAAAGCTAGTAAAATAACATGCTTACAGAAGAAAGCAAATAGCCATAAGCATGTTATTGCCTTGTAGCAACTTTGATTGAACACTACTAATCTGTGGTCTAACGTTTATGGTAGGTATGTATAAAAAGGAAAAAAAAAACAAAACAAAACACGATCGCAAAGAATTTGCGCGTGTTATTTTTATTCATTTCGTTTTATAATAAAAACATAAAATGTTCTACTAAACTGTTTGGACAATGTAAATTTTCAGT
Source organism: Lampropteryx suffumata (assembly GCA_948098915.1). Classification (NCBI taxonomy): domain Eukaryota; kingdom Metazoa; phylum Arthropoda; class Insecta; order Lepidoptera; family Geometridae; genus Lampropteryx; species Lampropteryx suffumata. The sequence continues at coordinate 13,531,217 of OX402561.1, forward strand.
GTGACTGGGCTTTGTTACAAAATAATTACGTAGCTGATAAATTAGTTGTTAGAAGTGGTCGAAAGGTAAGAAATAACTCAGTGCGCAAAAACCGTAAGCTGAAATTTACTGAAAATACATTTCATCCACATTATCCAGCTTTTACAGATGGACGGCTCCACGGTTGAACACAGCGATTCAGATTCTGGGGAGAGCTGGACTCTGCTGGAGAATCATCCAGCATATGGAGACGATGCACCGGATTTCACTGAAAATTCTCCAACATCGTTCGAAAGGTCGATAAAGTAATAATTTTTAACAAAATGTATATGCGGTAGATCCTTTTGTGACAAGCGGACACTAGACCCAACCAGTTAAATGTCGAGTTCTCGTATTTGCGCACATATTGGCCTTGACCCATTAGGTACTTACGTACTGTAGGCACTGTTTACTAGCTCAATCAATAAATTCTTAGCTCGTAAACCGGTTTGCCTTGTAAAAATTCGACAACATTGATGCAGTTCTCATTTAAATGTTGACCAATATTATCTTATCAATATGTTAATGTTCCTAAATAATAGGTACCTAATGAATATATTAAATATTGCTAATAGAACTATCCTACTATCTAGGTATAAAATGTATACGGATAATATATGTACTTACATAAAACACACATACACAAATTACAAGTACCTATGTATTTAAAAATATATAATATACATATTCTATCTGTCATCTGTTCAATATAATTCAAGCTATGCGCAGTTTGGGGCTGGATGTTGTGTGCATTGTCCACCAATATTTATTTACACCAATTTGTTAAAACTGTAATGATCAAATAGAAATCATTATTAAGTTATTCTATTTTAATGTGTTATGCATTTAGTAAGCATATATTTTCTTTCTACAATTTTCAATCTTGACAATTTCTATGCACACATTTGAATAAACCTTCTCTTATTATTTTACCAGAGACCAGACTGAAGTCCACTCTGAAAAAGATGAAGACACGGATGGGATCTCTATTATCAGCGACAGTGACCCCGAATCAGCACCCTGCAATATCTCTTACAACAAATGTTTACACTTGTCACAACAAGACATTTCACACATGAATGATGCACAACCACAACCACCAACTAAGAAAACTATTGAATCAATATGTAATGAGAATGACTTCCTTGGGGATGGTTCTCATAAACATAAGACATATGTCCACAGGCGAAATAAAAGATTAAGCATGGTGCTCAACATTATAATGCTGGGAAGTGTCATCACAGCTGCTGGAGTTGCCATCGGTCACATGTGGGGAGTAAAACACGAATGTGCAGCCCCCATACCATCTGTCAATAAAATATTATCAAACTTGTACAAACTACAAGAAGAAAATGCTTATTTGAGGAACAGAATAAAAGAGTTGACCCTGTCTGACCATAATGAACAAGTTCAACAACCACAATCGGTTACACCAAAGAAATTTGTCAAGCAACACAGATGCAAAAAACTTTTCGAAGAACCATTGAATGTTAAAGTAGACAAAGCTTTTAAATGTCTTGATGAAAATAGTGATGAATCAGTTAAGATGCTTGATGCTGCTGAAACACATGAAAAAGAATTTCTGAATGATATTGGTAAACTACAAAAAATTTATAACCAGAATAAAAGTTGGTTGGATGACCACATTCAGAGAAGATTTAACCAAGAAAATAATAAGAGAAATAAACGTAACATCAAAGAAGATTCTGAACCTGGCAAAGATCATTTATACTTCAAGAATCATGGACCTACATTTAAACTTCCCAACCTTGAAGAACATGATGAAAGCAGTCGTACATCTGACAATGACTTTCGAATTCCTGAACTGGACAAAGGAACCAAGTCACACAAAGCCTGGAACATCAAAAGGCAAATTGGTGGTACTAATAAAATCGAAAGTGTAAATAAAAATAAGGAAAATGAAGAACAAGAAATAAAATTGACAGGAACTGCTCATAAAATAATAAACCTACAAAGGCAATATTCTGATAATCTAAAAGACATTGGATCATCTGGAAATAATAAACATGGTATTTTAACTGAGGCTTCTCAAACCAAAGAAAATAAAATCAGTTATGCTGACTCACTTAAAACTAGCTCAGACATCCAGAAGGTGCATAGCCAAATAAATAATAGCAATGATTTACCCATTAGAGGCATGAGAGGTTATGGTGAGAAACGAAAACATGGAGATGTTGATTTGATGTTGAATTTGATATCTTCTAGTGAAGATGAAATTAAAAAAGATGACAGATACACTGGACCTAAAATTAAAAGAGATAAAAAGAAACATGATCGCCATAAAATACACAAAAAGCAAAAAAGAAAGAATAAATATGAGCAGTGGGAGATGAAAGGAGGATACATGAAAGATTTTGATGAGTTTTCTATGACATCATCACAGTTTAATCTAGGAAATGATGCTGTAACTCCCGAAAAAAAGTATATAAATCACGATTTTGAAAAATACCTTACTAAATTGACTGGAGCTGATGATATAAAAACACCAAAGATCAGCGAAGAAAGCCATAAACCAGAAAAGAAAAGTGAAAAGGGAAAAAAGGGTAAAAATAAGGACCCAGAATGGTATGATAAAAGATATACTTTGAGAACCGATGCTAGAAGGAAGTTGGAGCAAGAGCTATTTGGAGAAAGTACCCCGAGTAACGCCGCTTGGTACTTCCGACGCATGAACAAACGGGAGCAATGCCGCGCTCAGAAAGATAACAGTACTTTCAAGAAATTCTCTAAGCAAAAAATGAATTTCAAAATGAAGCATTGAATATATGCATATTTTTATCTAATATATTGCAATAAAACAGCTTTAGCAATAAATTAGTTCTTGCACTAGGCTTGTCTTCAAGAGAGCTAAGTAGTAGCCAAGATAACATTTTAAAAATCTACTGTTGGAAGAATTTTGATCATAATGTTGATGTTGTATCTCATTACTTACAGTAATTGTTAAGTACATCCACCTTTTTGTGTATTATGTAAACTATACACGCTCGCATCAAAGTATAGACATTATTTTAATTTAATTTTTACTGATAATAAGCCTATGTATTTTATATGTTAAATCTTACATGCATTATTACTTGCCCCCTATGGATTTTACATCCCGTGATATTTAATTTTTACGCAATACTTTTAAAAATTAACTAGTAGTAAGTACATAAATAAATGGTTACATTAACTCTAGTGTTTCGATTATTAGCCAGATGAAAAAAATAAAAACTTTCAATTTGTCATAATTTTAATGGTTATTTGACATTATGTTCATAAAAATAGGAAATGAGGCTACACAACTCTGGCAGCTATACCCATTATATGAGCAGTCTTATAATGAGGGTAGCTTTAACATAATCATATTTTTAGGACACATCCGCCAGATTCCACATTCGCCATAAATCATTTTTTTTATTTTTAGTTCAGTTTGTTTCATTTATGACGAATAAGGAAAACGAATGAAAACGCATTCGCCAGAGTTATGTAGAGCTAGACAGACGAACTATATTCTTCTGGCGCTTCGGCGGCACGCTCGTTGTGCTCGCTCGCCTTGCGCGTTGTTTTCTATACTCTAACATAACCTAACCAACTTCGATATTTCTTTATTACAAGCGCAAAATCTGTCGAATGAGGAATCATGAATAATATCGTTTAGTCATCAGAGGTTGAAAAATCTGACAAATCTGACATCATTTTAAGCATAATCACCGAAAAATTTGTAAAACTGAAGTAAAACTTTCATTACTATCAATAAAATTGCTTATATGTCACCTTTATTTAAATCAGTGATTGGCTAAAATTGAATAAATAGTAATTGTGTAAATGAGATGTCCTTCTAAAGGTTATCTTTATCCAATGGTAATAAACTTGCTAGATATTAGAAGAACCCGTCCACAATAAAAATACCACACTAGTCATCTCCAATAGCTCCACTGAAAACTAAATTGATAGCTGCATTGACATCACCTGAAAAGTAAGATCTTTGTTAATTGATGCATTCTATAATGATACCACATGGCTGATGATAATGATTTAGTGTACTGTAGTTTTTTTGTTTGATGAATAAGGGTAGCAATATATTGCTCATTGCCAATCCCTATGAATACAGAGTGCCCTACAATAAACCAGTTTGCGATAGTACATTTTTAATTAAAGAATATGTATGGCGCAGCCGGTAGGTAGTACCCGAACTTATGCTCCCAAAAGGAATCAGATTTCCGATCAAAACAAAAACATGTGAACATATCACGTAAGCGCTAGTAATATACTAGCTCGCCTCACAACACCACTGATACCTCGTTTACCCAACTAAATGTGTAAAATTAAAGTTTTATGTAAGTATTTAATAATAAGCGTGTTTATCTTATAAGTTAACTGTAAGTGTTTTTGTATAATGAGGATACCATTACATTGCTATTAAATGCCACTGCCAACGAATAATGTGTCTACCTATAATAATCCAGTTTGCGATAGTCCGTCTTTAATGAAACAATACGTAATGGCGCAGCCGGTAGGAGCCGAACTTATGCTACCTACAGAAATAAGATAATGTTTAGGAAGAAGAAAGTTAATAAACATTTTTCCGAGCAAAAAATATACAAATTAATTACCAGCACAAATGAGCAAAGCTCGGACATTGAGTGTGTCGTCCAAAAGTCCCATTTCGTGCATGTCAGTCAGCTGGGAGGAATAGTCCACGTCAGAAGGCAGCGGGCTTTGGGAGGACGAAGCTGCAACCAAATCAAACGTTAAGCCACCATGATTATTTAATACAATCAGTACATATTATAAAACAAAGTCGCCGCGTCTGTCTGTTTGAGCGCGATAAACTCAAAAACTACAGAACGAATCTTCATACTGTTTTCATCAATGGACGGAGTGATTCATGGGGAAGGTTTAGGTGTAAAATTCACTAAAATGTAAAAACTCGTGAATGACTCTTTAGATATGTGTCGCCGCTTATCTTTGGCGAGTACTGAGCTGTGTATAACATATAAATAAATATTGCTGGACAATGCACACAACACCATCTAGTACTAAACTAAGCATAGCTTGTATTAGGTGACCAGATGACTGATAGAATACTTATAAATTTTTCAATACATACTTATGATACCTTATAATACCCAGAGACAGAACGAACACCACACATTCATCAGACAAATGTTTATCCTGGGAGGAAATCGAACCCTTAACCTACAACACAGAGTTACTACCAACTGAGCTGACAGTGGATATGTTGTTAGAGCGGAGAGTTTGATACTATCACAGCTCATTTGACATAGATAAGACAACGAGGAGCTACCTTCTGTGCTTTGCTCCATGGGAGTGCCAGAGAAGTTCCTAGCGGGGGCTCGGTGCAACGCCTCGGTTACTGCCTCAGTTACAGCATCACTAAACATCGCGGACGTGAGAGGATTCAACCCGTCAGCGCCGCTAGATCCACCTGCAATGGAATACAAGTATATACTTGATTGAAATGAAATGAAAAATATTTATTCCACACGACACAACACAAAATATGTTTATTTATTTGACACTAGCTGTTGCTCGCGACTTCGTCTGCTCTTTTTTTTAAAGGAGTTGTAGCTTAAATCCTTCCCCAGAATACAATTTATCTCCTTGCCAGATTTAATTAATAAGTTTGAAACCAATCACTCCCACATAAAGTTTCCATACAAACATCCTCATAACATCCTTTATGAAAGTTATTTTGAAAAATCCTGAAACACGTGTCCATTTATTTTGCATTTCAAATATCCAAACCAAGTTTCTAAGAAATCTCACCACCCGTTAAAAAGTTACCATACTGTTACGAGCCGGGTATTGATAAATTATGAGACCGCTTGATTTTACCAATAAATAACTTTAATTTCAAAGTTACCACACACTGAACTTAATCCACTGATTATACTAGTTAACTTCTCAATAGAACACAATAAGAGTCACAACACTACAACACAACTGATCTGGGGTTTAGGCCTTTGTCTAGTTGGAAAAGATCGAAGCTTATATCCATTTTTACGTAGGACATGCTGAACATGAGCTAGCTCACTCTTTATGGAGTACTCATCACATAGGCCGAAAGCACGGTTCGTGAGAGACATTACAACCGAGTTAAGCTGCCGAGGGTGATGGTTGTAAAAATGGATATAAGCTTCGATATTTTCCAATTAGACAAAGGCCTAAACCCCACAGATGTATAGTAGAACGAAAACCTGCTTTTCTACCGTACATCAAAGGAGTGACGGACAAAATTGTGCATAAAAACAATTTTTACTCCTTTAAAGAAGATCTCACACTACCTGCGCTCACCTAAAGATAAGATTCCTCTTCAAACACCAGGAGTGTACAAGATTGACTGCAGCTGTGGGAGCTCTTACATCGGCCAAACAAAACGTACCATAGCTTGTCGAGTGATAGAACACATCCGGGCGGTCAAAAATATGGACACACAAAAGTCGGCCATAGCTACACATCTATTAGAATCTGGCTCAAACCACTGGATCGAGTTACACAATCCACAGGTAATCTCAACTGAAAAACATTACATCCCAAGATTGGTACAAGAGGCAATAGAGATTACCAAACACAAGAATTTCAATCGAGAAGACGGTTTTCAATTGTCTGGAGCCTGGAACCCTGTGATGAGGATGTGTGGAAATCGTAAAAGTGAGGTACCAGTTATGCGTCCAGATACCGTGAGTGTTGTGTGTCGTAATCGTGATAGAGTTGTTAGTGACAGTGAAACCGGTAGTAGGGGTAATGTTCGCAGTAAAAGACTGAGAAAGAGGGTAGACCGTTTTGTCTGCCAATAACATCCACCCGCAAAGACTTCAGTTTATCTCGTGATCATGGCGCATGCAACTGTGCCGAAATATCGAGAAGCAGAAAAACTCATATATCATGGTAAATATCCCGTTTTGAGTGAAAATTAAATGTGCAAAACCATGATAGTTTTAAAAGTTATAGTGTATGTATAAATTAACCTGCAAATAATATGTTATATACCTTAGTTAAACGAGATGTTGCAGAAAAGAATGTTAATTAATCAGCCAAGGAATTGCTGCCCATATTAAATGAATGCTTCAGTAATATTACTACTGATCAGTGGCAAAAAGAATGTGAACATGTGATACATGTTGAAGAAAAATATTGGGAACAGGACCATTTCATCGACAATTTACAAGAATTTATCATAAATATAACAGAATCTGAATCTGAAGATGAAACAGATGTTACCGAGAGTGAATGTCCCAAAGCTAACTCAGACCTTTGGATTATTGATTAAATTATTTTCTTAATTGTATTTTTTTACTGTATATTAAGATAATGTTAACATAATTTTATAAAATGTCTCCATGTTTTATTTTGTATCATAAAGTTCGCGTGCGCAGTCCAGTGCACCTTATCAGTAGGTGCTAGAAGAGTAGAAAGGCCATGCTCCATGGGAGCATGTTAAACTTACAACAAAGCTAGTCACTATCCTTTACGAATAATGTTGATAAAAGCCAGCAATTAAACCTGAGTAGAATCATGCATATCCATCATTTTTGGCTATCACATAACACCTGTGCTGTGCTATGGTAACCAATTTTAATCAGCATTATGCGAAGGTACATACCTACCTATCTACTTAATAGCACCCGAGTACTGATGAAACCAGTGGTTGTCTAGGATGATGTCTACCAAGTATCAAACATTTTTAGTCGTATTAGCAATGACAGAGCAGTGTTTTCAACGCAATAAAAGTAGTAAATTGGCACACGCGCGCCGTCAATTCCTAAGGCGCTTCTTTTTTTGCACAGACTCTATGACATTTTTTTATAAAGTGACATAGATTCTGATTTTGATCATTTTTAAGTGATAGGTGAACTTTTTCAACAGATATAGTAAGTAAGTAAGTAAGTAAGTAAGTAAAAAAGTTTATTTTGATAAACTATACACACACAGATATAAATAAAACAATAAAAGAGCATATATATGTGTCGCACTGACTGTGTACAGCACATCAAAAAGGGTCAGTGTTCAGCTTAATGCTGCAGTAAACTGCAGCGCTGGTTTTCGACACAGACCGTGGTTGACGCACGGACCTGAACACACGAACTAATTTAAAATAACAAAGCCTGCTTAAATACAGATTTAAAAAATAGATAAGTACTTATCTTTATATCCAAGTAAAGTGCATTAAACAGTAGGTACGTAACATTATAATATTATAAGCTAGATTATTAAATACAATAATAAATAAATAATTGATCACGATCAGTTGAGCTATTTATAGATAGTTTTAAACGTTCCTTAGCCCAACTGTTTCACGTGTATTTTATATTATTCTGTAAATTCTAATAATAATTACAGGTATAGGTAATCTGTTATTATTTTTACAATAAAAAAATAGTAGGTAACACAAACAAAAGTTTATGGTAAGTAAGTGATCAAATATCTAAACACATAAAATATGGACTAATTTAAGAACTTTTTACTAGGTACAGATTTGTTGATAGTAGATATTTAATAAATATTTACTTTTATCTAGCCATCTTTATTAATTTATTGGTAACCTACATGCTTCTAGAATAAAAACTACACTAGGTACACTAACTACTATAACTAAGATATGTCGATAGACAGTTATTTTACTTTCAAAACAGTGTCGATCAGTTATTTAGTATCGACAAAATTATCTGTTTTCTTTGCATTGATGACGCGTACCGTCCACAAGACAACATAATTAGATTTCAAAGATGATCTCAATTAAATGGTCTTGAATGTTTCAAAGTGTTATGTTTGCTCTTTTACTCACAAGTCATTTACTATTTGATTACACAATACACAACTCGCCACTCATACGGATTAAAACATTTCGCGATTTAGATGTAATTTTTAATAGTAACCTCTTATTCAACAGCCACATTAATAAATAATAACTTGCACGTGCACTTGGTTTCGTTTTGAGAATTTCCAAGGACTTCACAAATGTTAAAACCTTTAAAATGCATATATGCGCAGTCATCCTGTATATGCGTACACATGTGCGTACCTACCTACTCCTCACGGTTGGAGCTGCTGGAAAAATATTTCTGCGTTTATTGCAATTTCGGGCAAATGTTTTCTTCCAGATTCTTCCTACTGATGATGCTGTGTGAAATGTCCAGGATTATTATTATTATTATACTGAGCTGTTTGCCGGTTGCTTGCCTGGATTCTAGACACAATAGAAAATACCGGGTGGAATTTTTTAACCGCACCTGGAGGGAAAGTACCAATTCTTAATATTACAAATTTTACTCAAAGGAAACAATTCCTTTATTTAAAAAAAATAATCAAAACTGTATTTAAAGATTTTTGAAGATTCGCTTGGAAATGTTTATTAGAGAGATTTGATTCTTATGATTGACCCTATCAGTAGATATATCAGTAGCTAGGTACTCTCATACTTTGAAAGAAAACATCGTGAGGTAACCGGGTCCTGTGCACACAAAGAGCCTTTAAGGCTCACAATTTCTCAATTTACTTTACTTTTCAACAAATTGGTTTCGAACTAACAAGTCACACGATAAGTAGAAGAAGAAGCTATTTTAGACCTATGCCTCCTTATCACGGAACGCAGGAACTACGCATTTTTTCTGTTCTTTTTTGCACCTTTAGATCCCTTCTCACCTGTCTATCTCAAGGATAGTGTCTATCCTTGAGATAGACAGCTTTCAGCTTCTGATAAACACAAAAAAAACTAAGGTCATCACTCATCAGGCAATTCGCTCTAGGATGCAAGGCTTCTTTTTCTCACATTCTGTTTTGTGTGCAATAATGTACGAGATTAAAAGATAAAAATAATAACTAATTTATTAAATCAGACGCATTATGTCTATTTGGTGTTAGTAGGTACTTATGTTAGTACGAGAGTTTGGAGTAGAGAAGGGTCTCCCACGGGCCCACGGGGGCCACGGAAACAGGAGCCCACGGTGCCGGCATCTAGTAGATACATTAGTCGGGAGCATATAGTGGCATCATGCTTAGTATAGTCGGATTATTGACTTTGCCACGGAGAATCAGGCAGTAGTGATAAGCTAATTGTAACTTACGCCTTAGTTCGAGTGTGTCCATGCCGACCATACCAGAAACGAATAAGGATGGGAAAAGGTAAGGATAGTATCCGTACTGTCTTTTATATACATATCTAGCAAATTTGCGTTGGAGCCTTTCAATCAATAACGTATATTTGTCCTCACGTGGATCCCACACTATAGAGCCAAATTCGAGCTTGCTTCGAACGAAAGCATTGTAAAGCATGATTGCCACTCTTACATCGCTGAACTGAGAAGCAGTCCTCATTATGAAACCTAGGTTGCGGTTAGCGGTTTTGCACATAGAAATAATGTGATCGCGGAAGTCCAGACGAGTATCCTCATGGAGACCTAAATCCCGAATACCACTAACTCGCTCTAATGTGGTATCTGCCAAGGTATAAGGTGTTAATGTAGGCACTTGCAATCTGGTAAAAGTGATTGATTTACATTTTGAGACGTTAAATGCAAATCTATTACAACAACTCCAGCTTTCCAAAGAATTAATGTCTTGTTGGATTAATTGGCCATCAAATTCATTACACACTGAATGGTAAACTTTTAAATCATCTGCAAACATTAGACAGCGGGCAGTGTTTAAGATTCTGGGAGGTCATTGATCATAACCAAAAACAAAGTTGGTCCAAGTGTACTGCCTTGACTGACCCCTAACCTAGTATAAAACTCATCAGATCTATAATATTTTAAGTTGCACGTACTGCCTACGGTCATTCAAATAATTTGCAAAAAAACTCAATAGTCTGGGAGAGGTACCTACAGACGAGAGCTTGGCCAATAGGAGGTCGTTATCCACAACATCAAATGCTTTTCTAAAGTCGAGGAAAACAGCATCAACCTGCCGGCGTGCATCCATTTGTGTCACCACGAAATCCAGGAAGATGGTGTGGTTTGTAGTTGTAGAGCGGGCAGAACGAAAACCATGCTGAGAATCGTCCAAGGTACGATCAAGTTGACGAGTTAGATGAGAATTTAAAATGGATTCAAATACCTTGGCAAATACATTTAATACAGCTATGGGTCTAAACATAGTAACGTCAGTAGATGACTTAGTTTTAGGGACAGGTGTTACTCTAGATAGTTTCCATCTAGCGGGATAGCAACTTGTCCGTAGGGAAAGATTGAACAAGAATGAGAGTGGCTCCTCTAGAGCGGATATGCAGTCTTTAACAGCAAATGGAGGTATGGCATCTGGACCAGCGGCCGACAAAGGCTTACGACGGCGGACGACTTTAAGTAGATCTCCACTAGAAACAGCATCTATGGTCATTAACCGCGCATCAGCAACCTCTGAGATACTCCCTAGCTTCTCAGCATCCTCAGCATCCAATTTAGGAATACTATCAAGAAATACTGAACTAAAGTATTTGGCAAATGCAGCAGCAGCTTCTTGGGCTAAAATTGACTTTCCATCAACCATATAGTTGTTAGACTGATCCCTACTTTTACGCCTATTATTTACATGTCTCCAAAATTGTTTCGGATCACGACTAATATTAGCTCCTACCGTCGATATAAAACGATGATACGCATCATCCACTAATTTTTTAATATGGCTTCTATAATACCTGAAGACCTCATGGTTGAACTGTTGCCCTAATTCTTTTTATTTACATAAATGAAAATATTTAATTTTAAGTTTACTTATTATTTCTTGTGTAAACCAAGGAGGATACTGACGATTTTGGAGAGGCAGTTGGTTTTTCCTGATTGGCACGTGCTGTTGGACAACATCATACATGTGATACTAGACTAGAACCCGAACAAAATATTGAATAATAGGCAGATCATATGTGCCCGGTAACACCTGAAGAATATCATTGGCGCTGTAAATAAATAAAATTACATGAAAGAGTTACCTTCAGTGCCATGCTCCACAGAGTTTCCTGAGGTGTTCCTGGCTGGGGTTCGTAAAGCCTCGGTTATAGCATCGCTGAACATCTCGGGCGTGATAAGAGTCCGGGGTCCACCTGAAATTGAACACATGTTCGTATATACCTTAACAATATTTCACAACTTCTGTGGCGCATGGGGCCAAGGACCGGCTGAGATCCAGAAAATATAACAAATGTTTGTATGATCTGCAAGTATTTGTCGTCATAATAATAAGATGTGTTGTTTTTTTAAGTGAAAACTTTTTTAAGCGCGGTACGCATATTTTTAGATGATGAGGTAAAACCTCTGGATTCGCGACACCGTTACCGAGACGCAGCCGGCTTAAAAACCTTAATTCACATGTTTACAGTCTACTTTTGTATGAAGAACTTTACTGAGTTAGGTTCTTTGATATATTATCTACATTCTGAACAAAAAATATTGCATCATCTGTGTTCGTTCAGTATTTGATTGGCAGTCGCCATAGCTACTGATTTTGAAGTGATTTATTACTAAACTCTAACGCGCCAAAATAAGTTTTCACTTCTGTCGGCACTCCCGGAGTGCAACCCGATTTTTTTTTAATATTTTGTTGATGAGTAGTAAGTCTGGTCAATTTTAATGTGTTGTTTTTTACTTTAAATAGGTCTGTCAAAATTTAGCTTATAAAAACTACTAGGAGTTATTATATTATACAGTTTCAGTATTATTGTTAATAAGCGATTTATGTCCGTGAGTTGTTTTGTCAGTTAAAATAGCTCAGTTCAAATATAATTTATAGTAGACGTTTCCTAAAACAGTTTCAGTATTATTGTTAATAAGCGTGTTATAGCTGTAAGTTGATTTGTCAGTTAAATTAGCTCAGTCAAAATATAATTTATAGTAGACGTTTCCTAAAACAGTTTCAGTATTATTGTTAATACGCGTGTTATAGCTGTGAGTTTGTCAGTTTAAATAGCTCAGTTCAAATATAATTTATAGTAGACGTTTCCTAAAACAGTTTCAGTATTATTTTTAATAAGCGTGTTATAGCTGTGAGTTTGTCAGTTAAAATAGCTCTGTTCAAATATAATTTATAGTAGACGTTTCCTAAAACAGTTTCAGTATTATTGGTAATAAGCGTCCTGTAGCTATGAGTTGGTACGGACCGGTGGAAGACGAGGGGGCGCCAGCTGAGGCCCTTAGTAATCGCATCAAGTTATCCGAGCGACCGTGCGATCCCGTAGATTCCACAGCGTCTGTCGCCGCCTGCTGCAACAAACAACCCTTTTCAATATAAATAAATATTAGTGGATAATGCACACAACACTATCTAGCCTCAAACTAAGCATAACTTGTATAATGGTGACCAGATGACTGATAGAATACTTAGATATTGATAATACTTTATAACCAAACACAAACTTGTTCATCCTTCTTCTTCACCTAAATTCACCTAGTAAGTAAGACGTTTCAAAGTGATCCTTGTGATTGTATTGAATAAAGTATCTTTTGACTAGACTTGACTTGACTTCAGGCCTTGACCCATTGACCCAGAGGTTTAAATAAATATTTATATATGTTTCATAGTAGTAAAACTAAGCAAAGCTTGTACTATAGGCACCAGATGACTGAGATAATATAATAAACAAATAATTTATTTATAAGCAATGCACACAACACCATCTAGCCCCAAACTAAGCAAAGCATGTATTATGGTGACCAGATGACTGATAGAATACTTATATATTTTTAAATACATACTTATGATACTTTATAACAGACTGAACAAGCACTATATTCATAACACAAATGTTTGTCCTGGGAGGAAACCGATTCCTCCCTCAACCTACAGCACAGAAGGCAGAGCTACTAACAACTGAGCTGACATGCCAGTTGAGTAAGAACTTATATAACTTTTATATACATACTTATGACACATTATAACACATTGACACAAAACAAACATCTATGTTTATCATACTTGTTACCTATTAATAAAAATAAATTTATCAAGCATTTCCTTGTTTCTCACTAGGATAAACCTGCATCTTAGAACTTATCTATTAGTATACTAGCTGTTGCTCGCGACTTCGTATGCATTTTTTTGAAAGAAATTGTAGTTTCCCCATGATGCTATTTATCTGCTTGCCAAATTTTATTGATAAGGTTCAAACCAATCCCACCCACCATTAAAAAGTTTCCATACAAACATTCACACCCCATTTACTCCTTTATGAGATTTTTTTTTAAATCTTGAAACACATGTCCATTTATTTTGCATTTTATTTAAATGAATAAATAAAATGCAAAATAAATGGACACGTGTTTCAGGATTTTTCAAAATAAAAAACTAAAAAAAACTTGACATGAATCAAGTTTCAAGCAAATCGCACCACGCGTTGAAAAGGTTATACATTCGTTTTCACCCCTTTTCACCCTCTTAGGGGTTTAATTTTAAAAAATCCCGCTCTAGTTGGTGGTTTTGCTATTAAAGGAAGCTACTTTCCAAATTTCAGCTTTCTAGCATCAGCGGTTTCGGCTCGGCGATGATGAATCAGTCAGTCAGGTTAAGCTCTTTCATGATATATGAGTTATGAGTGATTATGGCGCATGCAACTGTGCCGAAATATCGAGAAGCAGAAAAACTCATATAGGTATCATGGTAAATATCCCGTTTTGAGTGAAAATTATCTGCAAAACCATGTAGTCCATTGAAAAGTTACATTTGGGTATGCATTTGTCAGAGGACGCAATTTTATTTTTTTAATGTGTAGGGGGGGTCAGTAGAAGCTTAAGTTCAAGTTTGTGGGGTCGGCACCCTTGTCCCCCGGCCGCCATCTTGGAAAAGGGGGTGCAAAGGGTTTTCGCGCTGTATCTCGTAAACTAGTTACCTTACAGAAAATTTAATCAAACATAAAATGTAGCAAATTAAATTTCCTACAATTTTATTTCTATTACTTTTTATCGTCAAGTGACCAACAAAAAAGTTATAAACAAAAATAAATGAAAATTTTGTTTGTTTGTTCTAGGTTTTACAGCGCTCCAAACTTAAACGGATTCTCGAATGCTCATAGGGATGCAATAAAAACTAAAAATTAGGCTTACTTTTCTATCTATATTTTTTTTATTCATACAATTTATTATGATCTTAACATTCCTATGCTATTATTGAACTATGTTTGACCCTTTTACCCACCACCTATGAGGTATAACATGGGCAAAGTCAAATTTATAAAAATTTAATGCATTTTTTAATGCATTTTTTGTCACTGTCTTAGCAAATCGTTTGTATCGCAGAGTGTCTAGAGTATCGTCTTTATTTCCGCCATATAAAAAGACGAAAAAACGTTCGCCAACAACACTGAGTAACGATGACTCGACTTTCTCACTCATAAATAATTTAGTTCCACTTGCTAACTCTGGATGCTTCTGCAAAATTTTTATAAATTTGACTTTGCCCATGTTATACCTCATAGGTGGTGGGTAAAAGGGTCAAACATAGTTCAATAATAGCATAGGAATGTTAAGATCATAATAAATTGTATGAATAAAAAAAATATAGATAGAAAAGTAAGCCTAATTTTTAGTTTTTATTGCATCCCTATGAGCATTCGAGAATCCGTTTAAGTTTGGAGCGCTGTAAAACCTAGAACAAACAAACAAAATTTTCATTTATTTTTGTTTATAACTTTTTTGTTGGTCACTTGACGATAAAAAGTAATAGAAATAAAATTGTAGGAAATTTAATTTGCTACATTTTATGTTTGATTAAATTTTCTG
Organism: Lampropteryx suffumata; assembly: GCA_948098915.1. NCBI lineage: Eukaryota > Metazoa > Arthropoda > Insecta > Lepidoptera > Geometridae > Lampropteryx > Lampropteryx suffumata. The sequence continues at coordinate 13,546,963 of OX402561.1, forward strand.
TAAGGTAACTAGTTTACGAGATACAGCGCGAAAACCCTTTGCACCCCCTTTTCCAAGATGGCGGCCGGGGGACAAGGGTGCCGACCCCACAAACTTGAACTTAAGCTTCTACTGACCCCCCCTACACATTAAAAAAATAAAATTGCGTCCTCTGACAAATGCACACTAAGGCCTAAAAAATGTAACATTTTAATGGACTAATGATAGTTTTAAAAGTTATATAGAACCTATTAGTTTAGAATAGGTTGGTTTATATATACCTACATTTTGATTTGAACTATTTTAGTTCTTTTAGTTTTAGTTCATTATTTCTAATCTAAATTTAAGCTACAACAGTTTTAAATTAGATTAGAAATAACAAACTGTGTAATTTGTATTGTATTTTATGGCAAATGCTGTGCATGTCTGTAGTTGGTGCATATTCCATAAAATATTATTGTTTATTTATTAAATTCATATGTTTGTTATGGTGTACTGTTGGTGATGCCTTAGAAAAAATTAAATAAATTAACACACACATATTTGCCCTATGTAATTTAGTATTATTATTATGAAAGTATGGATGGATTGAGCATTGACAAAACTCTGGTTTATGGAGTACCTGCAGTGCTGCAGCTAATTGCTCTTGTGTAATTGGACTTCTCTCTGTTTCTTCAGATTCTTCTTCATCAGCATCTTCGTCTTCTGATAACGCTTCCAGAGAATATGCGAAACCAGATGTTGGCACTGAAAAAATATACATTCTTGGAATACTATTTATGGATGGTGCAATCAATCTAGAATGATAAATTGAGACAGTTCAATCAAATTCAAATATTAGTGGAGTTGTTGCGAGCACTGATCCGTGGTAGTCCGCCTTCCGATCCTAAGATCGTGGATCGAATCCATCTATCCAGTCGTGCACCAGTACTTTCAAACGTTTAATGAAAACATTGTAAGGAAACTAGCATGTCGTAGAACCAAAAAGATCAAAGACATTTGCCAAGTGATTTGAAATAAATAGTGGCACGATAGGATGAAGCTAGATAATTAATTCAGACGATCCTTTTCGGAAATCCATTACAATACATTGAAGAGACAAATATTTAGTACTATTCCGCGAATCTAAAATCAAATATAGATTTGCAGAAGAATACTAAATATTTGTTGGATTCGAATCCAGTCGTGCACCAGTACTTTCAAACGGTTAATGAAAATATTGTAAGGAAACTAGCATGTCGTAGAACCAAAAAGATCGAAGACATTTGCCAAGTGATTTGAAATAAATAGTGGCACGATAGGATAAAGCTAGATAACTAATTCAGACGTGCCTTTTCGGAAATCCATTACATTACATTAAAGAGACAAATATTTAGCACTATTCCGCCAATCTAAAATAAAATATAGATTTGCAGAAGAATACTAAATATTTGTCTATCTATTTAACTTTCAAAACAATAATGAGTTGTACTATATATTTTAATAAACACGGGTTTTAGTCACGTATTATTTTGTCGATGGAGGCACCAACACTTGTTTCGATTCATCTAGAGAATCTTCATCAGGTTCAGTTTGATCCGCGGTCTGTGAGTTGCCGCTCGAGTTCACGGTTCGGTTCGGTGCCTCCATTGACAAAATAATACGTGAGTAATACATGTGTTTATCAAAATGTATTTGTCTATCTGTTTTATGTTTTTTTATGATGAAGCTAGGTAATAATCATAACGTATACCGTTGTCATTAGTAGGTGTTGTACTAGCCCGTGCTCGCACCAATCGCGTCAAATGCCGCAATGCCACAGGTAATTCATGATGTGCGTTAGCCCCACTCCTCATAGTTTGCACGTTAGCTCCAAGAGCAGCCAACAACTCTACCTCGTGGAGAATAGACAACGCAACGCAGTCTTCCCCTAGAGACGGTGCCTGGTCTATTATCTCTGAGATGACAGGCTCTTCATTTAAAAGCTGTGAAATATAAATGGAAAAGTGACATCTAATTAGATTAATTAAGCAACGAATTATAAAGTATTATTCAGAAACATAATAATTAGAAAAATTGTTGGTCAATTCACCATCTAGCACTAAACTAAGCATAGCTTGGTACTATGCTGACCAGGTGACTATACTTGCATATAATATAAAATAGAAGTACCTGGATGACCGAGCTTTGCTCGGTATAAAACACGGATAAAACGACGTTTTCTAAAAATGAAACCTAGCTAGATCGATTTATTTCCCTAAACCACACTAAATTTCATGAAAATCGTTGCAGCCGTTTCCAAGATTCAGATTATATATAGAATAGAATAATAGTTTATTTGACACACAACACGAAAAAGGTTACAAACATAGAGAAACAAATAGGAGAATGATTAGAGTAGGTAGGCCAAATTACACACTATAAAAGAGTACATTTTCGCTTGTGGTGCCAAACAGGTCCAGTCTCAGCTTTAATGCCACTCCTATTGGAGACAGCGCTGGTTTTCAGACTGGGCCTTTCAGGGTGACATCACGGGCGGGACGTTTATACATAAATAAACAAAAAATACAAACAGTTAAAACAAAAAAAAGTGAGAGTTACAAACATTAAATTAAAGAGATACTTATTTGGTAGAATACGAACTAAATACATTCACAAAATAATAAAATGACAATGTTTTTAAGGTGACAATGACAGATGACAGATTTAAAAAATGGATTAATTAATAGAGTTGGTTGAATTGTTTATAAAATGAACATAGGCACTACATATACATACTAATTACATATTATCAAATTAGCTTTATGCACTTCCAAGAGTTTATCGTGGTAAATGAGTAGACAAACTGAGCATTGCAAGAGAGAACACTACCATGCATGCACTGTGAGTCGAGCCTTGAGAGGTGTTGTCAAAGAATGATCCCTCAAACAGAACCTGCACACACGGTATGTAAATAGGGCAAAGACATCTACTCATGGTTAGATTTCCCTTGGTATCTACTCAGCAGCATAAATATATATACATATATAGATACAAGAATTGCTCGTTCAAAGGTATCAGATAGATAAATATATAAAATAAATAAACTGAAATATCAGAGTTGAGTAATTTAAATCGCGCTAAATCATCAAGTTAGCAAATTTGATAAATCAAACACGATATGAATTGACTATTTATTGCCGAAGTAATTGTTTAAGAGGAACCAGTCTATTGAATCACTTAAAACCTAATTAAATTTGACTATGTTTTTTCGAGCATTCCCACTAGTACCATTTCCAGTTCCATTGAGGGGACTAATAATAATAATAAATATATATAGGTTTTTCTTCTTATAGTGCCACTAATTATTTAGAACAAGTGTGGTGAAAGGACTAAAGTGCCCCTCAGAGGCTCCTTTCGTGTACTTGGCACACGTCTCCGAACTTTTTAGGTTCTACGACATGCCGGTTTTCTGACGATGTTTTCCTTCACCGCTTGAGAGTTCTGGTATAGTGCACATATATTTTCGAACAGAAAAATACATCAGTGCACGTCCGGATTCGAACCCACGACCTTAAGATCGGAAGTCGGGTCCACTACCACTAGACCAGCAGTGATCTCTATAAATATAGGTGATGCCAATGTCACACAACACCATCTAGCCCCAATTTAGGCAAATGATAGTCTCATTTGTACTATTGACCGCTATTACTGCTACTGCTATTTAGATAATAAAATAAAAACTGCATTATCTATTATATCTAATTCTTCAATGACTTTATCAAAGGAACTTCCTTGAAAATGAAAATTCTCGATTGAAATGTCACCCGCGACGTCATATGCTATACGAGTAGATTCATTTTATTTTACATAGACAATTTTAGTAAGCAGTAGGTTATTTTTCTTATGGTTAGTTAGTTATTAACTTTATAAATGTTTCAAATTAGTTTACATTACGAACCCTGCATTTTTATGATGGCTTCAAGTTAGAATAGTAAAGTATAATTTAAGATAAATGTTTATATGATCTGGTTTTTTAGTTCCTTTATATTTATACTAGCTGTTGCTCGCGAATTCATCCGCATTTTTTTGAAAGGAATTGTAGCTTAAATTCTTTCCCAGGATGCTTTTTACCTCCTTGCCAAATTTTATTGATATGTTTCAAACCAATCACCACCCACCCCACCACCAATTAAAAAGTTTCCATACAAACATTCACACCCCATTTTACACCTTTATGAGGGTTATTTTGAAAAATCCTGTCCCTGAAAAAACACGTGTCCATTTATTCATCTAAACCAAGTTTCTAAGAAATCAAACCACCCGTTAAAAGTTCCTATACAAACTTTGACACCCATTTTACCCCTTTGTTAAGGGTACATTATTATGAAACTCCTGAAACACATGTCCATTTATTTTGCATTTTATTTATTCAAATCAAGTTCGCACTACGCATTAAAAAGTTTCATATATTCGTTTTCACCCCTTTTCACCCTCTTAGGGCTTGAATTTCGAAAAATCCCGCCTTAGTGGGTGGTTTAGCTATAAAAGGAAGCTAGCTTCCAAATTTCAGCATTCTAGCTTTAGGCTCGGCGATGATGAATCAGTCAGTCAGGTTAAGCTACGTAACATAATAAATAATGTTTTACAATATAAAGTTTACAATGTTGTAAATTATACTTTAAGTGGCCTCTTGGCGGTTCTGCGTCTCTAGTACATATACATATATTCTATAAAAGCTGAGAGAAATAAATTTAAGCTAATCAAACAATTGTGACAAATAAAACCTTTTTTATTCTCATTAGTCCCAGTAATGGCAGTAAATAGACCGATAGATCAATGTTACTAAAAATTATCTGTTTTTTCGTAGGTCTTATTTTCATCATCGATAAACCTGTTTGTCGGATTCTTCGTTTGTCATTTCATGAAGTAGCATGGCTCTGCTAATTTAATATTGTTTTATTCGTTTTATTGCATGTTTTATTCAGTAACAATGGCGGAATTTTAATGAATAAATTGTGACTACAGGACGGGTAAGGAGAATTGAATTAAATGTGTGTTGTGATGCAATGTGATGTGGAACAACGAGGAATCCCAAGAAAATTTTAGACGCCATCCAGCGTGACGTCTAAAATTGACAATTGACCATCGACTAAGACTTTATTAAACAAATTGACCATAAACAAACATAAACACTTGACACTGGCAAAATTGGCATTATTATGTCACATGCCATAAACAAAGAACCTGTTTGTCCACAATCTCGTCTGCTGGTAGGCGACAATCTGGTCGACGATGGGGCATGCAGGTCTAGAAGACACCTATTTACTCAAGACTTGAAGAGACCTACTCATTTTCCAATTATGTATTTCCAACTAGTAGGAATGATCACGCAATAGGGGAAATCACCTGCACACCACCATGTAGTATGATATGGAATATTCATAATAATAATAACATTCAATAAAGATATTTGAAAATGATGCTTGTGTTGAATAATTCTGACTTGACTTGACATGGTATACCTGCATAGCTCTGGTCCACCCCGGTGCGTTGGGAGTACATCCCAAGGTTCTCAGAGAGTTGTTCAACTGCTGCAGCTCGGCATCAGAGTATCTTGGTGTAGGGGCCGGTGGCTGTTGTTCCTTCTTCTTCACAACATGAACCATTTCACCATTCTTCACCCCACTGTCTTGGAGTGTGGCCTTCTCTTTCAGAATCTTACCATGGTGTATCAGTTCTGTGGGTAAAATTATATTCAAGTATTGTTACTTTCTATTGCTACCTGATTTATTATTAAACAGTCTAGCCTAGTGTCAAAATAACAATATATGGTTGGAGTCTTCATATCAATGTCAGACCTTCAAAGTTCAGTGTTGTGATGAAAATATTTGGCGAGTCCCATCATTATGATCATTATTATGACATCATTATGAAAGCAGCTTCTGCAGCGCACATTAATCCTTTCACCCCACTGATTCTAAATAATTAGTAACACAATAAGATAATAATTTTCACCATTATTCATTTCATAGCCTCACATTCAATTATAAGTCCAATTTAAGAAGATAATATTTCAAATATTTATTACATACCTACTCTGCTGCCTGCGGCATCACATGCAGACACTTACATCAAAATTGCCTGTCAGTCTCAAGATGTAATATCTCCATACCAGTTTTCATGAAGATTCGTTCAGCCATTTAGGCATGACTAGGATCAAACAAACAATCTGACAGAGATACTCTTAAATTTATATTATTCACTAGCTGCAGCCCGCAGCTTCACATGTGTACCTACCTAAAATGTCCTTCTCCAACGTCCCATGTATCTTTATACCAAAATTCCTCAAAATCGGCACAGCGGTTTAGGCGTGAAAATGTGACAGACAGACAGACAGAGTTACTTGCGCATTTATAATAATAGTAGGGAAGTAGGGATTATGAATTAAATAAATAATATATTAATAATACCGGACATTTTTTTGTATCATACCTAAGGAAGATGAGGGTAGTTTGGTTTTCTTTTCAGCTTCAGTCTTCAGGTTGTCTACAGTATTGTCAAGGGTGTAGTTTTCCAATTTAAAGCGCTCTATAGGTCCCGGTTTGACTTTGATGCCCAGAAATATACAAGGCAGAATTTCCATATTTGCGAGCCTAATGACGTGTAGAAGAAAACTTAGTTAATTTTAAAAATCACAAGAGTCAGCTCTTTCCTTTCGTATGTTTTGTACAATTAAAATCCGCAACGAGACGGGATTAAATACTCTGCAGAAGTGACACTGCACTGCAGTGTCTGTCATATAGCTAAGTATGATATAGCTATCTTCTGAGTATCAATCTGTGATCAGCTGAAAATCTTTTGAGATCAAAATATAATTTTATAGCCTGTAAATCCTTAAACTTATTTACTTTGTTTTACAATAGCTTCCAACAACAGACACAAACCAGAGTACTTTTTGTATCGAAACGAATCTACACTACAACTACAACTTTATGAATAAGAAAGAAACGAAAACGAAACGACACAACAACAAACAAAATGCATAATCATAATCTTCTTCTTCTTCATTTTATGGCATCTGTCATCTAGATAAATAAATCAGTCAGTTAATAATATGATAGAAGATTCGCCTTTTTGGCAAAACAAAGTTACTTTCGTTTTTTTCCCATTCGCTTTTGAGAGTGAGTAATTTTGTGCATGACATGCACCACACCATTTTGTTATCTGTGATGACATGTGTAGGATATTCTGTATGCATTGCATACTCTTTGGACATGTGTTGTGTCATGTATGTGTCACAGTACTTACAGTGTCACAAATCAACAAATGCGCAAAACTATTTTTCTGGAAAATTCACTGGAATTTGGAAACTGAACGGCGTGAATATGTATTATTGAAAATGATTACCATTACAGGTTTTTTTGTAACATTCGCAGTGATAAAAGTATGCTTAAAAGATTTTAATACTGTCTATCGGCACCATGAACAGTGAAAAATGACCTGAAAATGAAGAACGGATCTGACGAAATTTTGGAGGCTAAAGTTGCTGAGCGCAGCGAACGTGCCAAGAAACTTTATCGGTACGCTAATACTTTCCATCTCAGTCATTTTATTTCCTCTTGGACCATAACTTTTTTTATTAACAATGTTATTTTGAATTTACCCTACCTTAGCTTTAATTTATTTTCTAGCTATGTGAGCGAGCTTGCCAGGCGTGTTGGAGATATGACGGCATCAAGTAAATCTATCATGGATCTCTTTTCTATGCATATTGAAATCCAAAGACAAAAGCTAAGGGATAACTGTGAAAAATTATTTTTTATGGATCCTCTGAACTATGGAAAAAAGACACTTGAATTGCTGTGGAGAAAGGTGTATTATGATACAGTGACCACTGTGAAGAAACTGCGAGAAACAGACACAAACAATGATACATACATCTATACTCATATTGTCTGTGGCATAGGACACTTTCATCATTTCATATCTAAAATATCATCAGAGATGAAAATACAATATAAAGAGCTGGATTATGTCACAGATTATAATGATGAAGAACGCTTTGAGCGTTCAAATCCTGTGACAGATGAAGAGCTTCAGTGTGGAAGGTCTGCTTTGCACTCCTGTTTGATTTATCTTGGTGACCTAAGCCGTTACCAAGCTGAGATATTTGATAGCTTTGAATCATCCATAGCAGCTCGCTACTATCTACAAGCTGCCCACGTTGACATGTCTTCAGGTATGCCTTATAACCAATTGGGTAATTTATATCTCGACAAAAATTACAATCTGGACTCGGTGTGCTATTACATTCACTGTCTTAACTGCATGACACCATTTGAGGGAGCTATGGACAATCTAAAGAAAATATTTGAGAAAAATGAGCAGTTTTGTGAAGCTATCCATGATATTGAAACACTGACTCAGACTGAGCATATTGAAAACACAATAGTCAACTTCCTTTCCCTCATAGAAATTTGGTATCTCGGTAAAAATGATACAAATATTCCAGAAAGGTGCAATGCTATTGCCCACAGCCTCAAAGTAGCAATGGACTTTGATAAAACACCACTTCCAGATTATAATAAATACTATGATGAGTATGTTTTGGCTGTTGAAGAAGAAAACACCAATCCATCATTCTTCAATGCCAATCTTGTACACAAAGTGGTACAAATCTGTCTATTCACCATACCTAAAATGACGGAACTGGATGAGACCAAAGCATTTGCTTGTAAAGCCTTTACATTGGCATTTTTGGCACAGCTTCTACAAAAACTACAGAAGCAACTACAAGCATTGGGACTGAAGAACCCTGCAACCAAATACAGAGAGAGGACTGTCTCCTTACAAGATGATAATACTCCACAAATTGAGAGCCTTAAAGTAGAATCTGATCAGGAGTTTGAACTTCCAGAAGAACCAGATATCACTAATGGTGTCTGTTTGAGTGGAGAATATGAAAGTGTTGAAGAAATTCATGGTAAAGAAGAATGTGAGAAAATTCCTAATGGAGACACAAAGAATAATGGTAAAAAGGCTGCACTAAAAAGACGCAGGCGCAGACGTGTCGCTTCATCCGATAGCTCTGACATAAGTACTGCAGAATTTGACAACAGTGATGTAGAAACTTATGACTCCTGTTCAGCTAATGATTCTGATTCTACATATCAGTCAGACAGTGAAGATTCTGATGGTACTGATTTGGAAGAAGTAACTGAGAAGTGCAACGGTGATATCAAGGAAGAGTTCAACAAAACAGAAAAAGAGCCAGTTATAAATGGAAATGTAGAGAAAAGTACTGTTAAAATTAAAGAAATAAATACCACTTTATTAAAAGATACCATAAGTTTGAATAAACTTAATGAAACTCAACTGAAGAACTTCCTGCTAGGAGATAATATTCTAGCCAGTATCAAACTACTTCAAGACTGGGCATTGACCGAGAAGGACTTGATCCTATCCTGTGGAGACAGTGGTGAATCACTTTTTCAATGTGTAGTTGATCTGCTTAATATTTTGTCACATTACTTCATCAAAAGCGACATACTCTCTGATGCAGATTATGATTGTTCAATTTTGAAATATGCAAGAAGTGTTGCTGCTAAAGTCAAGTTGGAATACAAAAATACACCCTTGCCTGAAGATGTCAATTTGCGCGGGACTAACATTTGCAAATTTGATAAGGATGCAGCAGAATGGAAAGTCTTGGACAGACAGAATCTTTCAGTGTATGAAGAAAATGTTATAAGAATTCTCAACTTCTTAGATTTTGGGAACCACATTGCCAAAATTGTACCTAAGATAAGATTCAATAGGACCATGAAAATATTCTTTTTGAAGAAAGCTACACCTCCAAAACTGACCAAAATCGCTCATAAGCGGAACAGAGAATGGCATAATTCCAAGAAGCCTCATGTAAGTTTCATAACTGTATTCAGTAAAAATTTAATTTTAATTTTTTTTTGTTAGGCCACAACAGAGGCTTTCAAGCAGCCTATTTACTCCTTAGTTGGCTACTGACTCATACAAGTAGTAGTAGTGTTAAATTCATTACTGGCACCTGTACTAACCCGAACATACCTACAAATCTATATAAGCAATTAGCTTCTGCATAGTACTGACATAAAAAGTAGCCTATGTTAGACCAGGCATACTCCGCATTTTAGGAACGAAGTTACAAGTACATTGACGCATCCAACATGTTGGGCAAATTCGCAAAGAAGTCCCAAGCAGAGGAGATACCACCTCTGCTAAATAAACTCTATCTCCTCTGAGAGGCTCTGAGAAGCACTATGTAGGTAAAAATGATGTCAGGCATTAAGCGCTTTTACAAGCTAAATTGCACTTTGTTACATGTTATAAGAGTTGTTTTTTATATATTTGTTTTCATGGAGTCCGCCTACTGTACTTGTACTAATAAGTATTCTCATATCCTTCCTTAAGGCGGTACCCTCAGCATATGACCTTGACGGGGCGTTTTGACAATGCTCGATAGTTTCGAAACAAGGAAGTTGGAAGCTAATTATTATTTTCCTTCAAGTAACGAGTAATCACTAAACAGCGCCAAAAATACAGATTTTTCCACACAATAGGTAATTTGTGGATCATTAGAGGATACCGTGCTAAGATTCAATCTATCTCCTTAATGACGACATCTGTGGCGCAGTAGGCGAACATCCGCCTGAGACGTAGAAGGTTGCGGGTTCGATTCCCGCCGCGGGACAAATGTTTGTATGATCTGCAAGTGTTTGTCTCGGGTCTGGGTGTTTCCATGTATTTACAAAAAAAAATATAAGTAGTATATCAGTCATACCCAATAACACAAGCTCTACTTACTTTGGAAACAGATGATGTGTGAAATGTCCAGCTATATTTATTTATTTATTAAATCTCATCAAGATCAGTTCATCCGCTTAGCCTTGAAAAGGTAACAGACATAGAGGCAGAGACTATTTCAAATTCATTATAGTATTAGATTCATTCAATTATATAATACTTCCTGTATTATACAAAGGCTAGTTTCCTTACCAAAATGTTTATGTTATAGGATCCCCCACCAGAAGGGGGCTTACTGCGAAAGCTAGGGCGACTATGGCTCACATCTCAAGTACGTGAGTTGGAACGCAGTGGTCGTCAGCCCTCGACTCCTGCCCTGCTGGCGCTTGATACGGCTGTCATGCACAAACACTTGCGTCGCGTCAAGCAATTGCTACGCGCCAGGAACTTCATACTGCTTATTCCAGCTGTTGGTGAGTCTTCTTCTTCTCCTTTTATAATGGCGTTTTGTCTTCATGACAGTTTTGCTAATGTCAAGTGCCATTGTTTTGTTACGTCACTAACTCGCAGTCAATCGTCATTTTTCTATTCTAAACGTCATTACGGAATGACCGTCTAGAATTTTCTTGGTTTCATTCGTCGCAAATCAGAAAGCAACATAATACACTTATTATTAAATTGTACAATTACAAATACAATAGTATTGTTCTAACACACAGTTTTATGAAAAAAAAATCGGTACGATTATCCAATAAAACATGAAATAACACAATAAAAATAAATTAATTTATATATTTTTAATGTTTAGTTAAGTCACTCTTTAGCATAGATTTGACAATGAAAATCTATACTAAGGAGTGAGTTCTTCTTTCGTTTTCTTCTTCTTCGTTAATAGCATGTACCATAATAATGTAAATTTTGGCAATGTCAAGTTACATATGTCCTTCTCCAAGGTCCCATCTCTCTCTGTACCAAAATTCATCAAAATCAGTTTCAGAGGTTTAGACATGAAAACGGTAACGTTTTAGTTAAAATAACTCTGTCTGTATGACAGTCACTAAATAGCTGTAAAAAAACTCTCACACACTCATTTTTCCATACAAAAGTTAATTTGCTGAGTGCAGCATCTTAATCAAATGAAATACGTAATAAACTACGGTTCATTAAAGTCTGATCAACGATTTAAAGATCATCAACTATTTTCTAGATCAGTAGGGCGATTATTAAACTCTAATTACAATCAATGTCTATTCGTCAGATGTCATTCGTCAAACGAATGATTGAAATTACGCCGAAAACTGATAGATATTAATTGTAATTAGAGTTCCATAATCACCCTACTGAAGAACTTCCACGAGTCAGATCAATTCAAAATTTGGTATCCTGTTCAATGATCCTATCCTACTAATATGTTTGGATGTTTGTTACTCTTTCACGTAAAAACTACTGAATGGATTTTAATGAAACTTTACAATAATATAGCTTATACATCAGAATAACACATAGGCTACAATTTATAAAGATATTGTCTGAATTGTCTAAAATATGACGATATAAGTGTCAAGTAAGTAGGAAAAAATCTGCGAGCTATTCTGGCGTGCGCTGCCAAAACCGCTAGAGTTACACATATGTAATGTAGGATGGTAATGTTTATCTGAAATAGTCCTACAAATAAGCCCGCCACAGTATATGTCTAAATATTATGTGTAAGCCATTATAGCCAAAATAGTGAACTATAACTACAATAAAATCGATATTTTATTTCAAATGCACATTTGGTAGTAATAAATTTATTCCTAAATGAATAGATACTTTTATAAATATATATGTATATCGAGGGTGCAGTGTTATCCGTTCGCCATAAGCCGCGTACTGACTGACCGAGCAGCCTCGCCAGGCCTGCCGCGCGAAGCAAATGCTCGGCCAGTTAGGACGTGCCTCGCCCGAGGCAAACGCACGCGCCGCCTCGCCCGAGCGTGCCGCGGCCCGAGCCAAACGTTGTCGGTTTTTTGTCGTGCTCAAAGGTACGTTTGCCCCGCTCACTCAAGACGGTTGTGTTTCGCCTCGCTTGTTAGTCGCAGGTTACCGTCATGGATAATGAGCAATGTCTTAAGTTAATACAACTAAACGGTGAATATAGACGACTTTGGGATGCGCAATGTCCCGATTACACTAATAAAAGACCAAGAGAAGATGCATGGAGCAATATAAGTCACGAAATGAACATTCCAATAGCTGAGTTAAAGAAAATAATGGACTCTTTGCTAGGATCTTACAGGAGCGAAAAGTCAAGAGAGAAAAAAGCCGAATCACAGGATCAGGTATTTATTAATTATTATTATGTTTAATATTATGTTAAATAACATTCATTTTTATTATATCCTAAGTAAGATCGGTCTTAATTAAGTTATAATATCTTATATCATTTTTCAAATTATACATTATGATCTTGATTAAAACATTCATTTTATTGTAGGTCGTGGTGAAATATATATTTCAAATTGGTACGCCTACGAAGCCTTTAGCTTTCTGAGAGATAGAAACCATCCAGGAAATACGCAAGGTATGAATACTTTAAATGAAGAAGTGAGTATTTACATGTAACTGTTCTGCCAAGAATTGCTCCATTTGTAATGAAATGTCTCCCTAAGTATAAACGTATTTCTTTTATATCTGTTAATGCTCGCCGTGGTATAGCTTGAATGGATAGCATTGATGACACTTCTGTATCTAGCCACCATCGGCCAGGTATTATTATTTCTTCATCTTCGGCATCGAATGATCCTGGGGGAGTGAACCTTTGCGAGGATACTTGATCTCTACGCAAGTAGATATATGAGCATATTGTAGTCAACACGACTTTTGTAGCTTTTTCTGGTTCTAATAGTAGCGGCTTCCTCAATACTCTGAAAACAGAACTTAAAATGCCAAAGGTATTCTCCACAACTCTTCTTGCTCTGGACAGCCTGTAATTGATGATCCTTTCCATTGAACCTCTTTCTGGAGTACCTCCATAAGGTTTCAATGTGTACTCATTCAGTGCAAAAGCTTTATCGCCTAAAATAAAATAGGGCACTGCAGTTTTATACGGTATTTGTAGGATTTCTGGCGGAGGAATGTTAAGTTCCTTCTTTTCTTGTTTTTTTATATAAATTGGTATTTTTAAACACACCGCCATCTGATATACGACCCTTGTTGCCAACATCTACGTAGAAAAATTTATAGTTAGCGTCAACTAAAGCGAATAGCACTATACTGGGAAACATTTTGTAACAGTCATAATCATTTCCACTATTTATAAAATTCAAAATTCAATATCACTTTATTCAATACAATCACAAGGACCACTTTGGATCGTCTTCTTACATGCTAGTGAATCTAGGTGCCGGTTCCTCCTAACCCCAGTTCAAGAAGAATCCGGCAAGAAACTTGTCTGGTCTTAACACTTTTTTGTATGGCCCTTGACAATTTTGTCACGGATGACGAGTCGAGTTGGAGCAGATTCATCCCAAGCTTTTTTGTCATCTAAATAATCAGATATTTTATAATATGCTTTAATAGACAGTTTCTGTTTAATTATTAAATTTGCCAATCGACAAATTTAACACGTCGCTTGGGACCTTGTTATAAAAGCGTACACATTGCCCTATAAAAGACTTATTAACTTTAGCGAGCCTAACAGTGGGAACAGCGAGTTTATCTTTATTTCTAGTGTTAATACTATGATTATCGCAGTTTTTTTTAATAAATGAACATTTTTTTGCACATACATTAAATTTTAGTATTTATACTGACAAGGCACTGTCATAATATTAATTCCTTTAAACTTATCTCTAAGTGATTCTCTGGGGCCCATGTTATAAATTGCACGAACAGCCCTCTTCTGCAACACAAATATGGTGTTAATATCAGCAGCTCTCCCCCACAACCAAATGCCATAAGACATAATGCTATGAAAGTAGCTGAAGTAAACGAGTCTAGCGGTATCTACGTCGGTAAAATGACGGATCTTTTTAACAGCGTATGCGGCAGAGCTGAGTCTCTTCGACAATTTATCTATGTGCGGGCCCCATTGCAGCTTATTATCTAAAGTAATGCCTAAGAACACTGGTGTCGACGAGATCTATCTTATCGTTTTTAATTTTTACATTAGCTTTCACCTGTTTAACGTTGGGCAGTATAAAACAAATGCATTTCGTTTTTTTCTCGTTAAGTAATAAGTTGTTTACATTAAACCATGTTACAACTTTAGAGATTGCATTGTTTACATCGTCAAGATTAGTAAGTCGTCGCTTTAATTTAAATAAAGGTGACGTGTCACACTGCAGCAAACAGTACAATCTCGTGATCATCCTTTACAAGTTTAGGTAGATCATTTATATAAATTAAAAACAAGAATGGCCCGAGTATTGATCCTTGTAGTACACCCATTTTTACCATTGACACCGGAGAACGCTTTCCATTTACATCTACTCGTTGTGTTCGGTCACTTAAGTAGGATGTGAGAAGCTTAAGTGAAACTCCCTTAACACCATAGTGATGTAGTTTGCTGATGAGAGTTTCATGGTGAACGCAATCAAAAGCTTTCGACAGATCACAAAAAACACCTAAGGCATCGCGTGATTCCTCCCAGATATCAAAAATATGTGATATTAACTCAACACCGGCATCAGTCGTTGAGCGTCCCTTTGTAAATCGGAATTGTTTACTGTCTAATAAGTTGTTGGTATTAAAATGCCGTTGTAATTGGTTTAGTATAAGATTTTTAAATATTTTACTAAATGTAGGAAGAATTGATATAGGTCTAAAGTTACTAGGATCGGAATGACTACCTGATTTGAATAGAGGTATGATCTTGCTGTTTCATTAAATCAGGAAATACTCCACTGTCAATACATTGATTAAATATGAAAGCTAGATCTGGTGCAATAATGTCGGTAAATATAGGCGAATGACATGTGGGAAATTCCATTTGCTCTCGAACTCTTTTGCTATGGTAAGCCATTCTACTTGAGATGATGGTATCTGTAAATAAAATCAAATTTATTTTTTTATCTTTACAGAATGCAAGTCAGGATAATACTCATCATAATGAAGAAACAAATAAAACTTCAAACTCGACGACGACGACTAAGAGATCTAAAAAGAGATCGAAAACAAACGAGACTGATGATCTAACTATGAGTTGCGAAAATATGATAATTTTACTTTAGCATATGTAAAAAATGCAATAAATAAAATAATTTTCGAAGTAGACATGGGAGCATACCAGATAAACAGTGGTTATTATACTAAATCAAACAGTGGACATGACAGTTCCAACTATATGTATCGTCCCTCTTCCTCATCGACGCCTTCTACCAGTTCAATGCCTGCTACCTCACCGATGCCTCCCCCTCCACCTCCATATCATTAAGTATTTGTCAAGTATTTGTCTAATCAAACGTCTGTGTTAATTTGTATTGATTTATTAAATGATTAATTAAAATAAAACATATTATTTACCTTAACATAATCCTTCAACACCACGATTATCGCATCACATACTTCAGGAATTATTACCGATATCCTTTGTTTTGATATGCGAAATAGATAAATCTCAATAGCACTAATAATCTTTCTCTTGCGGATATTGCTTCTCGGAAATTGGTATCCTTCTTACTTATTTTGGTATTTATAAGAGTGAAGATGTTCAAATTCAATTTTACTCATTCTAGTAAAATTTTATCTGCGTCATTGAAGCACAACTCTTCAAATAATCTGTTCCCAGCTTGTAATCTGTTTTCGTATAATAGTTTTGTCCAAAAACGTTTAGGTTTTCGTTTTCTTTTCTTTACAAGCCGCAGAATTATTAGAAAGGCAGTGGCAGCGATAGCTTGCCGAACGTGCGGCCTCATGGCGATCTTGAGCAAAACTGGCTCGGCATTGCCGCGCGCGGCTGCCTCGATCCAAAAATTGTACACATCGAGTCTGCCTCGCGAGGCAATCGTCCCGCGGCAATCGTCTGAGGCTGCCGCGCGAGGCCGTTCGGCCAGTCAGTACGCGCCTATACACATTGTTTGCGCGCGGCGTACGGAGCTGATTCCTTGCAATAGAACGAGTGTATACAGCGTGTTCAATAAAATGTAATATTGATTCATTAAAAAGTTTATCTTTTATTAATAAATAACAAACTTGCGTTTGGACGGGTAAAATTTTACAATGATTAAAGAGACCGCTGTCGTTGTCATGGAACTGGGATTTGATTTTATGTGACACTAAATTTTTAATAATTTTTACGAGGCGTCGTAAAAATTATGACGGGTTACGTTTTTGCGAGGCGTCGCCACCGCCTGTATCGCCAGGCCAACAATTACGTTTACCCTAGCCTATAGATGTTTCACATCAAAAAGGCCTTAAATACGGTAAATGTATGTCACATATTTAGCCAATAAATTAAAACCTATTGCGTAGGGTACTTCTCGTTTGCCTAGAATAATGAATGTTGGTAAGGTCTACACAAGTAAAGAAAAAATCCGAAACACGTATCTTTTATCTTTTGATATCTTTGACCGTTTTTCGTAACCTTTTAACTTCTAAAAAAGGCAGAGGTTCTCAATTATTTTTATTTATGTCTGTTAAGTCATAACTCCGTCATTTTAGAACCGATTTGCAAATTTTCTTTTCATTTCAAGGTTATGTTTTCCGAATGGTCCCATATAAATTTCAACAAAATCGGTTCAGCAGTTTTGGTTATAAATCAAAATGGCTAAGAAATATTGTCATCTTAGTTTTGAAATTTTTATGGGCAAATTATATTCAATGAAGTCTTTTTAGTTTTCAAAACGTAATTATTGTTAGAGCAATATTCGTTGCTTTCATACTTACGTATTACGGTATAGTGGCTCTGATGGACTGGTAATAGTAACCGGTGGTAAAAGAACCATGTTGGTGAAGTAGGTACTTTGGTGTACTGTAACCTTCTAAAACGAGTGGCGCGAAATTCACACACTTGTCCGACCTTCTATAACGAGAGGCGCGAAATTCACACAATTGTCCGACCTTCTATAACGAGAGGCGCGAAATTCACACACTTGTCCGACCTTCTATAACGAGAGGCGCGAAATTCACACACTTGTCCGACCTTCTATAACGAGAGGCGCGAAATTTACACACTTGTCCGATACATTTTTTGATTCGGGGTATTTAATATGTGTGTTAGTTGTTTCTTTGTGTAACGTAAATTACCAATTTAACTACTAACAGGATTGTTACCATGATTTATAAGTTTTTCTTTTTCTCGATATTTCAGCATACGCTATGATCGGGAGAAAAAAATCATAGTGAATATCCCATTTATAGTTACAACTATCTGAATAACCATGATAGATTTAAAAGTTATATATTTTTGTTTTCCAGTTCTACAAGAGTTGGACAATCTAAAACGCGAGCAGAGTTCAGCACGAGACGCGATCCGTTGGCTCGAGCTCCAGCTAAAGAGTGGGTCTCGGTTTCTACGCGCGCAGCGGCCCGGCCAGTCGAGACCCCTCCCGCTACTCAAGTATCCGCGCAAGGCGCCTCAACACATTAACAACTTCATACAAATCCTTGAGTTCTGCAATCATTTTATTGGAGAAGACAAGCAAGGCGGCAGCGGAGATTCCGACAAATCGTTGCCGACTAAATCAACACCCTTACTTGTTTTACTAATGGGCGAACAGCCTGGCGCCGACGAGGAACAGTATAAGGAGTTCAGTGTCGCTGGCGCCGCTAGCTCGGCGGGAATATCGGTTCAGTACATCGAAGATTTCTACACAAAGTGGCGCCACACTGCCCACAAGAGCGGCAAAAAGAGATGAAGGAACTCGAGACAAAATCGGGATTTGGTCTCAACAAAGGATTCGACCATAGCGCTCTATGGCTTTGACATTGAATAAACGTGGGTCTGAGACGGAAACTGGTATGTTTTGCGGCTATTTCAATGGTGAGCGCAAACACTACTGTTTCATTTCGGTTTAACAACTTCAACTGATGAAAAGTGCAGATACCTTTCTGACATTCATAGAAAATATTCTTATAAGAATAGATTTTATTTATCTATTAATTTTGCATTTTTATCATTTTACTGGTTTCATTTGTCATTATCTGCCTCGCAGATATCATTTATTTGCCATAAGCATTCAAAAAGTACTTATTGTGTACTGTGGTTGGTCATTACGTTATCATCATAAAATTATTTCATTACATATCATTTTATTAATAAATGTTTATTTCATTGCAATAAGCGACTTTTATTTCGAAAATCATAATTCGATAAAAAGGTCAACTAATTAAAATATAGGATTTTTACAATACAGTTTATTTTATATATTTACGTTTTATCTAAAATTATTGATAAAAATAAGTTATGTGTATATCAAGATTCTGTTAAAAAGAAAGCCAAATGAGCACTGTGCTACTAATTAGTATAGTACCTATTTAAATATTTTAAAATCACATCACAACACATACAAATACCTAAACTAGTAATGTCTACCAAATTACCAAACTATTGTACCTTATTACAATTTACAATATTTGCAGCAGTGCAAAACTTTGACCTCCTAAATGGTAAAAGATATATTGTGTCTCTAATAATTATGTACTTGTTACGAAATAAACCTCAAACTAGCTCTAATTTATACAATTTAACTTAGCCTCAAGTGGTCCTCATAGACCAGAGGTTATTAAAAACTCTCTTAGCTTTAAAAACATTAATGTACAATATATACAATAAGCTATAACAATCTTTCAACAGTCTTATATCATCAACTCTTATTCATATTGCACAAACAATTCAAGTGTCGGTAAGTATGTGACCATAATACCTAGTGTAACACTTATGAGATTAAACTTAAAATCAGATAAACCTGATTGATAAATTAACTACTGATTAGCTATTAACTACTATTATAATTTAAAGGCAGGCGAACAATACACAGGCTTAACAGTATTACATTTAAATATCATTGAAAGAGTCCCAGAAGTATGGTTCATGACTATAGCGGAACCAATGCTAGCAACCTACTAACTGTATAAGTTGCTGAACTGTGGATCTGTCTAGTAAGCACAAGTCAAAATCAAATGTTTGAGTAGTAACTTCGTACCGTCCAGTCTCGGCTATTAGGTTGACAACCCTTTCAAGATCTTCATTGTTTTTTATCTTCATAATTCTCTGCTGTAGATCTCTCAGTTGGACCATATAGTCAGGAGAAAGGTCACCTGGCTCTGCATCTTCTCCTAGGCTGCTTGATACTCCATTATCCTGGACCTTAGTTTCTGTAGTGACAGAACCACTACTCTCTCCTCTCTCCGTTTCAATAAATGCTGGTCCAGGTACAGGTTCCACTACTACTGGAGTCTTAGCTACCTTCCTCTCAACTTCCTCATCTTCAGCTGCTTTACGCTTACGCCGTTTTTCTTCTCGCTTATCATCTCGTTTTGATGATTTTTCTTTATGTTTCTTTGATTTCTCTTTTGCCTGGGGTGGTGGTACTTCAACTACAGGTTCAAGTTCTAATTCCACTTCAGGTTCAGGTTCTGGTTCAGGCTCCGGTTCAGGCTCAGGCTCAGGTTCGGGAGATGGTTCCTTGATAGGCTCTGGTGATGTGTGTATTAATTTATGTTTGTCATCATCATCACCAATCATTGAGCTCTCAGAATCTGAATGACTACTGATGATATCATCAATGACATGTGATGCTTTTGCAAGTCCACTCTTTGAGCTACATTGTGATGCTGTGTCGATGGATATAGGGGAACCAAGTTCTTGAGGTGGAGGTTCCTTTGGGACTGGAGTCTCTCTATGCTCAATGACCTCTGGTTTTTCCACAGGAATTTCTCGTACTTTTTCATGTTTGTGTTTCTTTTCTCTACTTGATTCTTTGTGCTTATCTTTAGATTCATCTCGCTTTTTATCTTTTTTCTTATGCTTGTGTTTTCTTTCAGAGTCAGATTTATCTTTACTTTTGTGATTGCTTGATCGTTCCTCATAGTCAGCAGGTGTTTTCTGAAGGTTTTCGAGGCTAAATTTATTGACTGCTTTTTCAGGTTTAAATTGTTTTTCTTTGACTGGTGTTGTTTCTTTTATTGGTTCTTTTTCTTTCGGAGTATCTCTTTTTAATACTTCTTTTGAAAGATCTTTAATTATTGGTGATTCTTTAATTTTATGATTTTCTTTTTTATGTTCTTTTCTCTCTTTCCTGTCCTTGTCTCTGTCATGGCTTTTCTTTTCTTTTTTCTTTTTTTCTTTTTGTTCTTTCTCAGGTTTTGGTTCAGGTGGTTTTTCCTCTGGTTTAACCTTCCTTGGATCTGGCTCGGCATGTTTTTGTACCTTGTATTCCTCTTTCATGCTAGAAGCACTGCTGGACCTGGGTGGGGGACTGGGTGCCCTCTTTGGACTCATTCGACTCTTTTTTATGATATCAGGTGAAGGAGGCCTTTCACTTGGTCTTTTGCTGGCTTTATCTTTAGTTTTTTCCTGTTCTTTATTGTAAATTTTAATTTTTTCTTGTTTGGCTTTCTCTTTTTCTTCTTTGTTTTTGATTTTGTCTGGCTTGGATTCCTTGTGCTCATGTTTTGATTTTTTATCTGAACTTGATCTTTCTTTTTCTTTCTTATCTGACTTGGCTAGTTGTACACTTTTATCTAGTTTTTTTGGATCTGGTGAAATTTTGGGAGGTTTTTGTAACGGAGGGCCAAACAAGTTTTCAAAACTACTGGTTTTGTGAGGAATTTCATCTTTGTGCTCCTTTGATTTGTGTTTTTTGACATTTTCAGAAGAGAGCTTAGGTTTACTGAGAAGCTGTTGTTTATCTTCACTGAATGAATCTCTACTCCTGCTTTGGTTTTCCTGGTCTGGGTTAGTATAGTATGAGTTATTAGTCAAAATTCCTCCGCCTTTTAAAAGTTTCTTTTTGAAGTCTTCATTAGGATTTGGGAAAATGTATCGGTCCTTGAGAAAGCCACTCTGTTGTAACGTGAAATTATATGAGAATTTTATCTTTTTTGGTTCATCTTTATTTTTAAGATATATTTCAATTGGAAAAGGAAATCCAGCATATCCCGATTCTTTTATAGAAAAAGGTGGGTCCTTCACAACTGTAAATAAAACAAACTTCTATTACGTACAGCAAACAAACAATTAATCATTGATATCCAATTAACTCCCAACAACTACACACTTAAAAGTATGTTCGTACCTACTGGTTCTATTAAAAAATCAATGAGAATCATGACTATTCATGATGCAGTTAATACTATTTTGCATAAGATGAATGTTTATTTACAAACCTCGTTTAGGCTTTGGGAAAGTTTCGTGGAGGTAAAACACAACTTTGTCAACAAAATGACTTATATCAGCACCTTCCTGACCACGAACGAAAACTTCCCAATCATGAGTAAAACCTTCAGGAGTCTTTTTCGATCGCATGGAGGCTTCGTGGCCTATCTCGAAATTCACTTTTATCGCAGACATTGTGGACCTGAAAATAAATTGATACAAGATTCTGTAAAAATATCGTAGTTACACGAAAATGTTTCACAGAAACATTACTTGGTCTTAGTTGCTATAAAAAATACCTTTTAAACGTTTAACAAGTGATGCTTGCAAATTTAAAATTAGTTCTATAGCTGAAAGATATCACAAATATCCATACTAATTCTTTTAGCGCCCTTGTTATTTTGGTCCGCCATATTGCAATTGTCCATAGATAACAAAATAAAATCATTTATTTGTCTTATTGTCAACCACAGACGGATATAAAAAAAAGTGGGATGGCCATAGATAAAATGAAATCGCAGGCATCGCTTGTTTCGTATTTGTTTGACATTGCACAACACAATGTCATAAAACAGCTGATTGTTTGTTTACAATAAATGTCAGATAACATTCTTGTACGTAGAAATACTGAGTACTCTTGCTTTTCTTGAAAAACGGATAAATCGAACAAATTTACGCTAAAAAACGTAAAAATATGTCACTATTTATGGCCGCTGTTTTCCAACCCTTAAAGTACGAATATATATATATTTTATTAAACCAGGTTCAAACTAACCTAAAACTACGTACCTAGTAATTTGTATACCTTCGTTTCAGATTATTTAGGCAAGGATTTCACAGCATCTCAGCAGTAACGACTTCTAGCAGTTTAGTACAACCAGAAAACATTTCTTTCTTGTCAATCAGAACTAAGGTTCGCTGCTACTTCCCTAGGCCAAATGAAGTGAAGAGAGTACGTCGCCACGGCTGGGCTACAAGGATGTCTACGACCAACGGTCGTAAAATTATTATGAGAAGGTTATTGAAAGGAAGATTTGTTCTATCTCATTAAACTATTCTCAGAAGTAGCTACTTAATGTTTGATTCATAGGAATTATTAAATTTATGTAAAGTCTACTACAATGTATTTTTGTTTCTCCAAAAATACAATGTACTTTCTTGTGTCACTTACGTACAATCATCGTACAATGCAAGAATAAATCTAAATGTAATATGCTGCATAGTTCATTTAGCTTCTAAAAACATTTGTTACATTGATGCTTAAAAACAAACCTAAAAGGTAAAAGAAACATTATTTCAAAATCAATTCTTTATTCAAAACAAATCTGATTTTGTGTGGATATCTGCTAACATCGCTAACAAAGCTTTGCTATTTTACTTAATACCTAACCAATAATTATACAAAAATAACAAAAACTCAACTGTATAAGACTGAACCATATTCATGGCTCAATTAGTTTTCTTGTGCAGTTTAAAGTAAACTTACAATTGGCTATGGCTATCATGGTAACATTTAGTAAATTTCGAGATTTTACATAACTAATTAAATAAATATTTCTGCTGTGAATGAACTGAATCTTCAGAGTTTGTAGGAGACTTTGCAGGCTTTAAAAGATTGGACACTTCTGATACCACAAGAGTGGTCAGTTTTATAATAGCCAAGTGGGCTGCCAACTGTAATATTAGTGCTCCAAAACCTTTGTAAAAACCAGCAACACCTTCCCGAGCCATTGTTGAGGTGTAGCAGTCCATGAAACCCTCATAGCCTGTCAGGATCGGAATCACAGATGTACCAGTATCCAAGTTGTCTATTATAGTTCGAGTTCCCTGAAATAGTGGTTCAAAGTCATTCCTGTATTTCTTTATAGAAATATAATTGTGAATGTTTGTATGTTATTATGCTGTTACAGCAATTATGTTCAAGATTTGGATGAAATTTGGTATAGATGTAGACTTTGAAGAGAAGAGCATTTGAGTCTATAGAAAATTGCAGCTAGTTTTAGATAATTAGTTGGTCCAATTCTTGTGAAACCTGACTGTTTTATAATATTATACAATGATATACATTGAAATTGAGTGTGAGTGAGCATATTGTTTTTTATAGTAACAGTAAGTACAACTAAGTTTTCAAACAATATTTACCTGAATATGAAGTCGATGAATGATAGTTTCAACTGGATAGAACATTATCTCCATTGTGACAAATGAGAAGATGTTGGCTTTGAGGTTGATGTCTTCAATAAGAGGATTTTGGTTGGTCTTTACGTAATTGGTGTTGTAGGAATCACTGAGCTCATGTCTATGTCTCTGTTGGAAGCGAAGAACTCTTGCTGTTATGCTTTTCAGAGTTATGCTGAAATACAAATAAGTAACTCTTATGCCCGAAAACTAAAATGTCACTTTTGACATTTGAGACTAAGTCAAATGTTTGAGACCCTGTTACATTCTAATTATACCAGGAAAGTGTCAGAAACATTATGAATGTAGCCCAAGTACCCAAATTTAAGTGGTGTTTCAGTTTTCAGGGGATAGTATTCTCGGTATGTGTTTTGGAGTGTAAAACTGTTATCCCACATGAATCAGGGTTACATTAAGTTCATCACATAAATGTTGGTCCTGGGTGGGGATCAAACCCACAAGCTACATGAGTTATTACCGACTGATCTGTGAGGGCAGAGCGTTTGGGCAGGCTAAGAGCTCTATTGCTATGTTAAGCAAAGCCACAAAACTGTTTGCAGAAACAGAATGATGGAATGAATCTACAAAAATCAAGTACTGCATGAAAAGAAATAGCACTATGCACCATATTCCAAAGTGGCCTTTCAGCTCAGATGGTAGTTGGTCTGCCTTCTGCACTGTAGGTTGAGGGTTTGATTCTTCCCAGGACACACATATTAGCTATCTGGCTAATACTAGACTAGATGACCATAATATAAGCCATGCTTAGTTTGAGGCTAGGTGGTGTTTTGTGTGCATTGGCCACCAATTTATTTATTTATACTTACTGAGCCAGGTACTTGGCAAGACCAAGTGTCACAGTAGGCATTACAATCGCCCAAATAGGAAGCATCCGGCCACGGCTTGGTGTACCCCATTCCAGTAGACGCACAAAACCTTCCCGAAACACATCAAATAACGCTGGCTTATCACTGGCAATGTCACTTTGAACTGTCTCAACTAGGCTCGCACCGTAGAATGGAGTCACTATTGCTAAACTCACACTGGAATCATAAGAGAAAACACGAGAAAATCATTAATCCTTTGCTGCTGAAATTGCTATCTTGTGACCACTATCATAACTATGATCGAGCATTTACACAACACTTTACTGCTGATTAGGGTACAGTAGTATAATGGTATAATACTCAATGACTCACCATTTTAATGCTATGTGTTGAATGAACTGCAAAACTGATCCACATTTTTCTATTTCCCTGAAAAGATGATTACTAGATATTTGAACAGTAGCTAACACATAAGATTATGGAGCTGAAGACAGATTGAATAAGATTCTTACTTGGGCCACCCAGTGCCTTTAGTGACAACATCCTCGACTGCCAAGTTGAGTCCCTTCACAATACAAGTAGAGCCAATACCTTTCCACAAAGTAGTAACATCCTGTCTCCGGTGCAACCTGGCCACTACTGGCAGCAGAGTGTATGGAACTATGTGGTAGTTTCTGAGACTATTATGAACCTAAAAAATGTATGTATGTCTATTAAACTGTACAAAACCACACTAAAGTTAGCAAACACTGTAAGATCAATCTAACCTGACATTGTCTTCTTAGGACAATGAATGGATGACTTAGCAGATTTTCTGTGATGAGACTTGCAACACTTATAGCTGTAGTAACATAAGTATTGCTATCTGAAACAAACAAGGCAAGTCTATTACTTAATGAAGGATTTTACACCAAATTACTTATTTCAAAGGTGGATACACAATTTATTGCTAACTAAGAGTATTAAAAGAATTAAGAGTAACCTTTATCGACACCTAGAATTGCAATCATCTAAGATTACTTTATACTCACCCTAAGATACTTTAATGTATCTTAGACATATATTTACTTTAGGTGTAAATTATGACACTAAATGATGCTGAATGTATAAAAAGGGTTTGATTAGGCCATCAACTAATTAGTAAGAGTGGAGGTGAGCATGCATACCTTCTTCTGGGATGTCATCCATCACCAAGGGTGGACCCTGAAACTCCTCTGTAACGGGAGTATGATATCCGTAAATCTGCTGATAGCGCGTATCATATATATCATTGGTCTCCTTGTGTGGATCTAGGCCATATGGCCTATTATATCCTGTATAATCCCCAAATCCAGCCATTCTAAAACATGTTAGCTTGAGCAACTGATTGTTTTATTTCATAAAATAAATTAAAAAAATCCCTTGAAAAAATTAGGTACGATTTACGATTCTTTTTCATTTCGCTCTCTGACATTGACATCACAATCACATCAGTCACAGTCAGTTAGTTAAGTCAACAGAAGCAACTCAACAACAGAGAACCAACTCACGTTTGTGTGGGGATATTTTCAACTTTCGTCTTTGGGATATTGGAGGAAGCAAAACAGGCATTTTCATCTGGGAAGAGTCAAATTCAAATATGTTTTTATTTAATACAATCACAAGGATCGCTTTAAAACGTCATATATACCAGGTGAATTTAGTTGCCTATTCCTCTTAACCCGATCCGAGAAGATACAACTACATGTTTACAAGAAACTCGCCCTTGTCTTAGCTCTTTTTTGTATGATCCCTAGAATAAGAACGAAATATAAAACTGTAATGTAATAACTGTATTATTTGTTTCTGTTATTCGTATTAATTCTATAAATGTATCTTTTTTGCTAAAAACATCTCTATTTTCGAGTGTAGGTATAATATATTTTCATTTTATAATATTGTGATAGTAGGTATTAATTTCTTTGAATATTTCTCTCACAGACTTTCGCGATTTCATTTTATAAATGGCACGTATTGATATTTGGCAGTTTGAAGAATAAATATTGCTAGAATATCTGCTGCTTTTCTCCAGAGAATGATGCCATTATATTAGATGATATAACACTGATGGAAGTAGCTGAAATGAACTAGTCTAGCTGTAACTTCATTAGTAAGCCACTGTATCGTACGAACTGCATATGCACCGGAACTAAGCCTAGCTGCGAGTGTTTCAATTTGTGGTCCCCACTGTAGTTTTGCATCAATAATAAAACCAAGGAAGATCGTGGAATCTATAATTTCTCTCTCTTAATTTCAATGTTGTTCGGGCTATGTATTACAATAAAAGATAGATCGCGAACGTACCTAAATTAGGAATAAAAAGGGCTTAAAAATAGAACCCTGTGTTACCTCTATATCAATAATGGATCCTGAAGACGTTTCACCACCTACGTCAACTTTCTGGACTCTATTGGATAGATACGACTGTATGAGGCTCCCTGTATGGTTCGCCTGGTTTTGGATGCCATAATATTTTGAAACGAAGTTCCATATTGCACGATACGGACTTGTCGGATGGGGGGGCTAGGCGAAAAAGAGTGTAAGATTTTTCCTTCACGACAATTTCTATAGTGTAGACGGGTATCCATAGACACGATTCTTCATCCCCGGACAAAAAATCTCCGTAAATATTTTCGTAATTAATATTGTATATTTCCGAGTTGTGAAAGGTTAAACTTTATTTTCCCGTAGCATGAAAATGAAGGAAAAAAAGGGGGATGGGAGGGGGGAACCAGCCCTTCCCCCTGGTACCACTCCCATGAAAAGGGATTGCCCCGTTCTCGAAATATTCAAGGGTTTAGTTTTGTTATTATAGCCGATTTTATGGATGGGCTCGCTTCGCTCGCCTTTTTTATATACAACCCTAACATAACCTACTCATCTCGGACTTAGGGACTACAAAACACCGACACAGAGAGAACATTCGCGAGATTCGAGGAGAATGACTGAATGACTCTATATTATTACAGTGAAATAATAATCGATTAAAATTGATTTATTTAGAGTAAAAATCGATTTTTATTTGTGATTTTAATTTTAAAAATAATCGATTAATAATCGTTTTTTTTTATAATCAAAAATCAATCATAACCGATTTTTCATCTGCCACCCCTCGACATTAAGTCTGGTCTGCTATAGCCCGGTGTGCGAACTACCAATGAATACCATCTCCATAATATTACACTAACGCCACCTGTGCATCTACGATGGCAACACTTCTGTGCTTTTGAAAGACGGAGCATCTTTGGCAAGAACTATAAACTGTATTAGACGATCCATTGAAGAAAACCGAAGACATTATGATAATTATTAACAGTATGACATAAATGACAGGTTTTTTACGATCCGTTCGCATCAATTTTGCACAACATGTTAAACCACAGACAACAAATACGACAAATTTGGTTGTTAACTGTCAATTTTTACGTTTCGTTTCACGTTTTATCTGATTTGAGGTTAGAAATGTTTTTATTATTTTCTCGAAAACTAAGGATTACCTTCTTAAGAGTGGTAAATATGTAATCAGGAAGCAAAACCCTTCTAGATTTGAGTATTTTCACCCTCCAATTCGTGCTACCGGAAACTAAAGTCAAGTCCAATGAACGACGGACAATACTTTTGTTATTCGGTGCAGTGCAATCAGTTTCATTATCATAATTCTCCACAGCAGACGACACTAGGGATGTGACATTCTACATAAAAAAACGATTTTTAATTAATCGATTGTTTTTTTAACATGAAAAATCGATTAATAAATAATCGTTTTTTTGTAAAAAAATAATCGATATCTTTATTAATCGATTTTCCCCTTATTTGTCAATTAATTTCAAAATAAACGCCATAAATATTATATTTTTCATAGTTTGATTAATTAAAAATATACAACAGAAATAATAAGTTTTTAAATAATCAACATTATAATAGGTTCAAGTTAAAATGTTATTTTTTTTCAACAATAATTAACAAAATTAAACTATTCAAATAAAAAAAACTGGAAATCCGTAGGCAATGTTCAGGAATCAGGAATAACAACTTAATCTTAGGCGTTTGGATAATATTCGGTTCCTGGTCTTTGATAATATGGCGACAGCTTTTGAGAACAATCTATCTGCTGGAGCCGAAAAAGCCGGTACCTAAAGGTGCTTATACGCCAACTGCGTCAGTTGGGGATACGCTGCCTCATAGCTTCTCCAGGATTTTAAAGGGTCTTCTTTTAATCCTATTAGAGGCGCTATGTACAAGCTTAATTCGGCTGTCTGACTGTGAATTTGACTGGTTCTCATAGTCTCCACCAACAGCCTGGTTGTGGGTTTCCCAAAGGTCATCATAATCGACATCAACAGCGGCCGAAGTTATTGACGGTGGACAATGCTCTGGTTTACGGTTTTCTTCAATGGATCGTCTAATGCAGTTTATAGTTCTTGCCAAAGATGCTCCGTCTCTCAAAAGCACAGAAGTGTTGCCATCGTAGATGCACAGATGGCGTTAGTGTAATATTATGGAGATGGTATTCATTGGTAGTTCGCACACCGGGCTATAGCAGACCAGACTTAATGTCGAGGGGTGGCAGATGAAAAATCGGTTATGATTGATTTTTGATTATAAAAAAAAACGATTATTAATCGATTATTTTTAAAATTAAAATCACGAACAAAAATCGATTTTTACTTACTTACTTGATTTTACTTCGATTATTTAAAAATCGATTAAAATCGATTTTTAAATTAATCGATTTTTAAATTTAAAAATCGATTAAATCGATTTTTAAATAATCGATAATTTTTTCACATCCCTAGACGACACGATAATTTGAATGTGGCGAAACAATTATTTTGGTAATTGACTGAATTCGATTTATCGTGTAGACGAGACGCCCTGCCCTACCTAGTGTGCAAAAATGCCAAAGTCAACATGACTGACGAGCGAGAACCAGAAAGACGATTCGATTGGAGATTTTCCGATTTTCCCGATTTTCCGACGAGCGATCTTGAAGCGAGCGACCGAGCGATCTCGCACGCGTAGTATTCAAAACTTCCAACCAAAGTCCCACCCATCCAATCCAATTCCAAGACGCATGATCAAAAAGATATTACAGAGGCCGACTAGTGAATATTGATTCTAAAATAAAATTACGCTGATATAAGTAATTATTATTTTGGTACAATATGTTCTCAAAATGTATTCAATGTTTAAAATAATAGTTTTTGATTTGTACCCGAAAATGTTTGGCAAAGCTGTGTTATGTTTATCGACTTTACATTTTTACGGTGAGTTGGGTGGTACACAGTGAACTATGGCATTCATATTGAAAGGATTAGCGAGCTGAATGTGAGGTTTTATTTCAGGGGCAGCGGCACAAGGGGATTGCATAGATTTACGTGGTAGAACCGTTTTTAATGGAATGCACTATGTGCCAGGGCCAGATACGTGCACTCTGTGCGTGTGTGAGATGGGCCAGCCGAAGATCTGCAAGGCGGTTCTGTGTTCTCCTCCACAGGTAAGTTCTCTAATTATAAAATTATAATTTTCGGGAGCCTTGAGCAACTGAGCAACTACAATAGCAATTCAGTGTTAATAATAAAAGTAGGCCACTACAGGTTCTCAATCTCTTTAATCTCAAACTTTTATCATAATATAGTTCAAATTATCACAATACCACAATTGCATTTCTATGCAGGAATTATAATAGTACCTGCATGTGAGAATGCCTAATATACCATTACACTTACTTGGGTGTAAACTAGGTAAGTACCTACTAAGTCTATAATACAAAGTTAAAATTATTTTTATTCAAAGAAAAGATGTGGACTGAATAAATAATGCTAGATATAATTTACAGTGGTAAAAGGCTCACCATGACATACAATACAACACTCACCATGACAACATGATAATCAGTTATTTTACTGGGTATTGTAATGTTTATTAATGAGGATAGCAATGCTTTGATTTGAACCATGGCTTGAGAAATATGTACCTACTAAGTTGCATTTTGCTTGTCTTATATCATTGAACTAGTAATATTTTTATACCTTGGTGGAGTGATGAACGAGTGCTAAGATCTATGTATCGTCTATGTCTATGTCTCAGTGTTGAAATAGAAAGTCTTAGTTCAAATTTAAGTTCAGTGGTTTATTAATAAATTAATAATAATAATAATAATAATTTATAAATTAGTTAGGGCTTGGTTGAAAAACAAGTTATTATAACAAATATGGGAATGTTACTTTTTTATTCTGTTTTTAATTTGACTATGATTTCATGTTATGTTATGACTTTAGTATTATGATATTTATTTGTATTATTAGAATTATTTGTAAAATATTTACTAACTACACTTTTGCATTAGGTGTTCCCTTAAATAATAGTTGTATGTGCAATAAATTACTAATTAATAATAAATAATAACATGTTAAAATTAAAAGGTAATATGCAACATATACTGGTTAACCACTAAAACAATAAATAAATGATAAAATAAATAGTGGACAAGATACACAACCCGCTAGCCGCAAACTAAGCATAGCTTGTGTTATGGTGACCAGTCAGGAGATTATGTAATTCTGATACTATCAAAACATTGATACTGACTGCTTTCAGTTACTATAGTATAGATGAATTGGTATTACGGATGGTTGATGCTGATTGTAAGACATGCTGTTATATGAACAGAGATAGAAACCGAAATACCTAATACAAATCCATAAAATAATGCCGGTTGCTAATCAAAAGTAATAGACATTGTTTGTATCAAGAGTCCCGCCATGCAGATGACTAATAGAATACTTATATATTTTTAAATGCATACTTGTGATACCTAAAACACCCAGACACAGAAAAATCATCTATGTTTATCACACAAATGTTTGTCCTTTGAGAGACATCAAATCCCCAACATACAGCACATACAGCTGAGCTGCCATGGCAGGGATTCCGTACAAACTTTAACCCATTTTCCACTTGCACGTCCCTCTTAAGTGCAAAATTATGAATTCAGTTTGTTTCCTGTGTTTTATTGAACTTTGTACTATTTGCAGTAGCAGAATACTTTATCAATTAAACATTATTTTAATACATGGTTGTATTTCAGGAGTGCCGATCATTTCGCGTCGGGAACACATGCTGCGATTTCATCTGTCTGGATGACGTGGTAAAGCCAGCAGACGCAACCGAGCCGAACTTCCGCGTAGCAGCCGGTGGCGCGGCGGCTATCGTACTGTTGACCATCGCGCTTGTCGTGTATAGAGTACGCAAGCAGAAGCGACGCCGGAACACGCATACTGATGACCAGAGGAGCTTGACTAGTATTGGGTGAGTTTATCCTACTTCCTTTATTACTTCCTATCCTACTTTATATCCTACTTCCTATCCTTCTTCTAATCCTACTCCCAGCGTTACGGCAGCATCTGTTATAACTTTGTATAAAACCCATGCATTTTACGTTGCCATTAACATCATTAACACAATGAAATGCCTTCAGCTATATCAGCGGCAGTATGGGCTACATGGGCGGACAGTGCGAGACGGCTCTGGGCGTATGGAAGCCCCACGGGAACTACCTGCCACGTGGAGAAGCCCCTCCGCCGTATGAAGAGGTTGTGGGGCAGTGCCAGATGGAAAACATGAGGTATTACTCGTAACTGTTTTTATTTCAGCGCCATCTAGCTAAGAAATACTGTAATGATAAATGATTCACTCTTTTGATGATGATGATAAGCATTTTTGCTCATTACTCACTTGATTTCTTCCATGTAATTTTTTAGGTATTTTAATTTGCCATACAAATAGGTATTAAATTAAATTTAAAGAAACCACAGATTTAAAATTGATACATCTACATTTATATAACCAATTTAATTTAATGAACCTCTGTAGCGCAGTGGGCTTAGGTCCGGCTGTGACGCAGAAGGTTGCGGGTTCGATTCCCGCCGCGGGACAAATGTTTGTATGATCTGCAAGTATTTGTCTCGGGTCTGGGTGTTTCTATGTATATTATGTATAAAAAAAAAATATTATGTACAAAAAAAAAAGTATATAAGTAGTATATCAGTCATGTGATACTCATAACACAAGCTCTGCTTACTTTGGGGCCAAATGATGTTGTGTGAAATGTCCGGGATTATTTATTTATTTATTTATTAATTCATTTAGAGATTCCCCATAGGCACACAATACCTCTGCTGTAAATTGGTGAGGAGTTGGGTATCCTGCAAATTCCGGGTGATGCTGCAGTACTAGGTCAAGGTTACCATGTTCTTGCAATATTATTAATGCAACAGGATCAGGATACATAAATTTTTATCGATCAACCTATGGAATTTGCTTACATCTCTTCAACTAGATAAGAGCTGATGATCTTCAAATGGCTGTACAGTTTTTTTTTAAATCATAGTTAAGAACAATCTCGATCAAGTCACCTATTAAACAAATAAATCTAAATCAAATTTGGTTCATCTATACACCCCTATTTTTCGTCGCGGGTTATAAAATACAGTGGCTTAAGAATTTATTTCTCACAAGAATTACAAATTCACTGTCTGTCTGTCTGTCTGTCTGTCTGTCACGTTTGCACGCCTAAACCGCTGAACCGATTTTGATGACCTGGTTGGTAGTAAATATATAGTGATTCAAAAGAGGTTACATACTTGTATAAGTAGATAAGATAAGATAATGTTTATTTACCAAATAAATTTCACATACATATTACAGTTACTAGTGATCCCCGCAATTGGCCAGGCCTGTATCGCGGGAGATCGGTCAAGCAAAAAGTGATTACCTAACACAAAAGTACACATTACAGGGCAGTAGGCTTTGTTTTACCATTGCATGTTTTTTGTATATAATCCAAATTTATATACCCTTTGCAGAATGGTTACTGAAGGTCCCCCATACCATCGCTCCTATCCGACCACTATGGAGGCCTTAGGCCGTCCTGACGACATGTGTAACGCACAGTATGGACATGGCTACGTCAACATACCACGACCGGTACCGCAAGTATGTTAATCTATCATAAATTTTATTATATGAGCTTTAGTTTATGCAGGTTTTAATTCTTTATCATTAATAAATAAATATTAGTGTACAATTCACACATCGTCTAGTTCTAAACTGCATAAATTACATATATTAAGGTGACCAGATGACTGATAGAATACTTAGTGAAACCTGGTTAAGTGGGACCAAGACATATGTACTAATTATTGAGGTTTTCCAATAATCCAGTTTTCCAATTAAGCAGGTTTAAAATTATAGTTGTCTCATTTACAGAGGCCCCCGCTTACAGAGATCGAAATGTGCCGTTATTCCATTTTTGAGGTGGAAATGTTAATAAAAATGCGTATTTTGGTGTTATGAATTTAATGTAGGTATGAATGTACATATATAATGTATTGCGTCAAAAAAAAATACGGTAAAGTTTATGACTTAAAGTAATCAGTTATGCTTTCTCTTTAATCATTGGTCCGCTTATTGGAATGTTATTATTCCGTACCTGCTTCATCCATGTACAGAGATACTTTTCAACTTCAGGATACTCTGCTGCTCGTATTCGTTTGAGTTTCCCTTTTTCATCAATACATTGAGACCGAATTTTCTCGTTGTTTTTAATAATTCTACACAGGGTTGACTTTGGTATGTTAGTCTCCCTACACAGTTCATCACGCGACTTTCCACAATCATAATCTGATAGAAGTTTTAATTTTTCAGATACTGATAACGTTTTATATTTACGTTTGGACATTTTGTACACTTTTATTCCCTTGTTTTTAGGTCAAAACCTGAGATACTACACTACTGACAACAATACTATAGTACTGACAAACAAAGCATGCGCGAAAGACGACGCAAAATGTATGTAAACAAACATGTCAAAACGTGTTAAGACTTGATTAGTTTGTCTCACTAATACAGGTAATTGAGCTACAGAGTCTCAATTATAGAGGTAAACATCGAAAAAGTCTTAGAATTCAAATCTCATTTAACCAGGTTCAAAAAGTCCCATTAACAGAGGTAATTTAATGAAAAAGAACCGGCACCTCATTGCAACTCTCAATAATAGAGGTTTCTCACTTATCCAGGTCCCACTTAACCAGGTTTCACGTATACTGTTAAATATATACTTATGATACTTTATAACACACAGACACAAAACAAACCCCTATATTTATCACACAAAATGTTTGTTCTGGGAATCAAACCCTCAACATCATCTAGCCCCAAAGTAAGTCGAGCTTGTGTTATGGGTACCACATGAATGATATCCTTTTTTTTTACTTTTGTAAATATTTTTTTTGTTAACTCCTAGACACAAGATACAAATTTGCAGATAATACAAACATGTCCTGTGGCGGGAATCTAGCCTGCAACATTCTGCGTCTCAGACGGGCTTTGGCCCACTGCGTTACAGAGATCGTCAGAAACTGCATTGTAGTGTTTTATTTTTCATTTTTGTTACAGATAGCAAACCCACAAAACTGTTACAATGCACCATTGCTACAACCCGTGCACCCAGCTGAGATCACTCAAATGCAACACCATGCATTAGCTGCTAGCAGTAAGAGCTTTTTCTATCTAACTCTCTTTTTTTTTCTTTATGATCTCTCTTTTAATCTTCAGAAATATCTAGCCATGCTAACTCTTCAATAAATGAGCTACCCCTATAATATTTGTATATGGTATACATTTACATAATAATAACGCTAGACATTTCACACAGCATCATCTAGCCCCAAAGAAAGCCGAGCTTGTGTTATGGGTATCACATGACTGATTTACTTATATGTATATATATTTTTGTAATCATCATCATTGGCCTTCGTTCATCTATTGAAGATGATTTACGTGGCGTCAATAAAGTTACAGAGCAGTTAATTGTAATTGAAAACTTTCGTTCATGGATCCACTCCAGCAAGCTGAGGTGGGTGAAGTTTTCTTTCCACTGACGTCACTCTGCCTGGGATTCTGTTTGATAGCGCAGGCCTTACGGCTGCATAACGGCAGTCACCGAGCCGGGCTTGTTTCAAGTTTTCCTTCTCTATTGCTAGCTATTCTGTTAGTCAGCAGGGGGACTAACCCCCAATAATTTGAAGACTATTGTCTTGTCGCAGTTGTCTTCATCATCAGTCTTCAAGCAGCACTCATCTGTTTTTTTGTAAATACATATATTATTGTACATAGAAAAACACCCGTATCCGAGACAAATATTAGCAGATCGTTTAAACATTTGTCTTTTGGCGAGAATCTAACCCTTCGGCCTTCGTCCATTGCGCCTAATTTCAGCTGTTAAATTACGCCTCCATCATCAGTCTTCAAGCAGCACTCATCTGTTTTTTTGTAAATACATATATTATTGTACATAGAAAAACACCCGTATCCGAGACAAATATTAGCAGATCGTTTAAACATTTGTCTTTTGGCGAGAATCTAACCCTTCGGCCTTCGTCCATTGCGCCTAATTTCAGCTGTTAAATTACGCCTCCATCATCAGTCTTCAAGCAGCACTCATCTGTTTTTTTGTAAATACATATTATTGTACATAGAAAAACACCCGAATCCGAGACAAATATTAGCAGATCGTATAAACATTTGTCTTTTGGCGAGAATCAAACCCTTCGGCCTTCGTCCATTGCGTCTAATTTCAGCTGTTAAATTACTACTTAGTAAAGCAAAACAACAAACTATGTTATGCGATAAGCGACAACCAATCAAATAAACAAAAATCAATGTTATGTAAGTATCAAATCTAATTTTCGTAGCTCGGACGGTGTTTCCCTGTATAGATTTCAAATTCCACAATTTTATGGCTTCTGCAGAGTTTATCAGACGCTAAAACAAATATATTATGTTTTTGAAATAATGACGTTTCTGAGCGCCACAGGAGCAGCACCCTCATTACTAGACATCCTCTCCAAATTTTTGAAGTGATAATTTCTTATGGGGGGGGTAAACCGCTTCGTTACGTAACGCGTTACGGTGCCAGACTGTCTGGCTTCCCTTTCTCTCACACATTCGGCAGCGGTAGGTAGGCTTCTTCTCTCTCACTCTAATCCACAGCGCTAGTTAGATTAGTTTAAGTTATCACTCCTATCGGGCGTCCCGAAACGCACACGTTCTTTTTAATTTAGTTTTTATTTTTGTCTGTGCCATATATATTGCTGTTGTTAGCCGGGCTAGCATGTCTGCTGCAATATAATGTTGTTGGTTCCGTTAGTTGCATCCTTTTGCTCATATTAAACGATACGATGTAGATATTTTTCATGTTTTTTTGATACAATTAACATATCATGGTAAATATCCCGTTTTGAGTGAAAATTACATTTTTAAGCTTTTTATTTTGCCAAACAATATGTCTAGTGATATATATATTTTTGGTATGCCTTTAATCTTCGTTCGCCATTGAACCTAAAAATATCGTAAACAATGTTTTTAAAACCAACTTACCCCGTCTCTATGCGAATATCCTTTATTTCCCTCCTGTAAATGTACTAAATACAACTAAAACTAGACATGAAATGGAATTCTATGACGATCTATTAAATCTATAATTTATTTAACGTATTTTTAACCCTACCATAGAAACATTTTATAATTTTACTATGAAAATCTTACCGATGAGACGACTATATTTCCCGACAATTTTCTTTCCATTAGCGCTCCTGGGCATCCGACATAATACATACTAATATTATAAATGTGAATGTCTGTGTGGAGGTTTGGATGTTTGTTTCTTACGCAGTACCAATTTGAATGAAACTCGAAATAGGTATAGATGTGGACCTGGATTGACATATAGGCTACTTTTTATGGTACTACGATGAAAGCTTGGCGCCTCGGCAACGTTCGTGTTTCGGAATTAGTACGATTATGCAACTAATGTCCAGCTGTCCCACGGCTCGTGAAGATTCGTCAGTCACCAGTGAGCTACAAAAGCGCTAGTGCTCCTAGAATTTTGATATATGTAGAGCTATTAACACCCCCAGTTGTCAAACTTCATAGCAGTTGGCATTTTTTGGATTGTGTCATCAAATGTCCATTCCATTTTTGAGTCAATTTGCAGTGAGTGATTTTGTTTTCAGAATGGTTTCTAAAAAGAGAAGTGCTTAATAAGTCAGAATCCTGTGAAACAATATGCAGCTCTAGATAAATATCACTATCGAGCATTCGTATCTTCGATAATAGAAAAAATTTGCTGATGAGCCAAGCTTAAATCGTAGTACGGTACTACGTGTCCGAAGAATTTTATATGGTTTGTTGTTATTCCCAGTGGCTGGTGTGGCTGTTCGCGCCCGACTGACGGGTTCCCTCGGCGCTATCAGCGGGCGGCTATCGGTCCCGCGAGAGCCAGACCACGAGCGGCCACACAACGTGCCTGGCTTCTACGCCAATACGCATGCCTTGCACACAGCGCTGTAAGTTGTATTGATTATTCAATAAGCTTCATAGTCCAAAATAAACAAAAGGAGGTATAGACCAAAGAATAACGTAAGTGAGACTAAGAGTTGAACAGATATTTAGTACGCATACGACCTCAAAAGGAAATTAGACACGTGTTTCGCGTCTCCACGAGGTATCCTCAGGATCATTTGACTCGCTCCGCATTGTAACGAAAAACACTAAGACTCTGCAGACTTTTTGCTTCGCCGAGAGCTGGAAGCACTGCCAGTTTTACCACTCACTTACCTGTATGATGTTTTTAAGCAGGGCATTATAGACTACGGTGACCGATGCACCAAAATCGTCAATCAGGTCTAGGTGCGCGATGTAGAACGATCACATGCGGTATAGTGGGGAGTTTTGACCGTAATACGTACTGTCCTACTACAGGTGTGTATTAGAAAAGTTTTTGTATTGTATCTGAAGACCACTAACATAAAATAATTATTTTTTATTGTTCTTTACACGATATAGCGACTTCTGTACTTGAGAGGATTCGACTAGAGGGTCGCGGTACAGCTATCATGAGTATGTGCAATATGTCCGGACAATCTATGAAAACCTGGATGATTTTGAGCAGAAAAACAGTGTCAAACTCTTAAGTACAGCCTGGAGTACTTTATTATCAAAGAAGGTTGGATGATATAGAAACTAGAAACTGTTTATGGAGCCTTTAATTAGAATAAAAGATTTTTCGTAGATAACTAAAAATACCCGCCAAAATTACAAAATTAAATAAATCCCGAAATAATTAGAAAAATAAATAATGAGCGCAATGTTTGCTTCGGAATCGGAAGTCGGCCAATAAGAATTTTTTGTTGATTGTGTTACATCGAAAAGTTGCCTGGATTATGAAGTTTTTATTATTTATTTATTCATTTTATAGCTAATTTGTAGCTTTTTTTTTAATTTAATCTAAATGTTCAGAGAATTTCCTGTCCACCGCGGACGTTTTTGTTTTCTAAACTCGGAATTGCGCCACTATTAGATCTTATTGAGTTAACAAATCTTCATAGGTGTTTGGGATCATTGTTTATTTGTGTCTTTGCGTCGTTCCTAAATAGCCGCGTACTTTCTGAGCGAGCAGCCTTGCGAGGCAACCACGCGAGGCAAATCCTCGCTTGGTCAGGACGTGGCTCGCCCGAGGCAAACGCACGTGCTGCCTCGCCCGACAGTGCCGCGGCCCGAGCCTAGCGTTCTGTTTTTATTGATGCTCAAAGACGCCTCAGTAAGTTTGCCGCGTGCACTTCAGACGGCTGTGTTTTGCTTCGCTTGTTCGACGTTGATAAAAAACAGCGTCTTAAATTACGAATCTAAACCCGCAATGTCCTAATTATACTAATAGAGGACTAAGAGAAGACGCGAGGAACATAAACCGGACAACACCGAAATGAACAATCCAATATCTGACTTAAAAAAAGATGGATTCTTCGCTAGGATCATATATAGGGAAATGTCATGTGCGGTTTCTGTTCGACTTCACGTTAAACTGAGCGCTCGATTCTGTCTCAACTTCACCGTGGCTCGGCCTTGCCCCGCGCCGCAGCATCATGCAATTAATCTATAGTCCGAGGCTGCCTCGCGCGGCAAATGTTGCGTACCAAACATCCGAGGCTGCCTAGCGAGAATGCTCGCTCAGTCAGTACGCGGCTAATTGCGCTATTCACTTATGTTAAATTTTGTCGCAACGGTCTTGAAGCATGTGTCTTGTGGTCTGTAGGGTTGAAGTACTTTTTTACTTAATTCTTAATTCCAATTAGGCTTTTTCTTTGAAAGCTTTGAGTATAGATCTACTGAACAGGAAGGAAAAGTTATTATGGCCTTCTTTGGATTGGCATGATAACGTCAAAAAAACTATCCACCATTTCATCTACATTCTTGCCAGGTTGAGCACTTCGTTCTAATTTCGCAGCGTCAAGTTATTAGAGTAATGAGATTAAATAACGTTTAGGTATGTGATTGTATTATGTTTTAGAACTTTATTTCCACTTATTTTCATGTAATTATCGAAAGCTGTTCAAGAGGGTGTATTTATAATACGGGTTGGTTTTACAGATGTGTCAACTAAGTTAAACGGCTAGTCTTTGGCGGATAACGTTTATTACATTGTCATTACAGTCATCGCACAATCCCGCGCATCACAACCGCGATCGAGGCTTTAGAGTTGGGCGCGTTTCGGCGCGTCGAGGGAGCTCCCGCAGTCGGCGAGGTGCGCCGCTCCTTCCACCGACCCGTCGCCCCGCGCCGCGACACGGGCCGCAGCGTGCCACGCCACCTGGACCTGGCCTCCGCGCCCGACACGTGAGTGTACCGTAGCCCCGCGATACTCCCTCCACCGACACGTGAGTATACTGTAGCCCCGCGACACTCCCTCCACCGACCCGTCGCCCCGCGCCGCGACACGGGCCGAGCCACCTGGACCTGGCCTCCGCGCCCGACACGTGTACTGTAGGCCTGTGACACTCCCGTATAATGTGGACGTCATGCTTTATTAAGTGTGTTTGTTGGTGTAGGTCGAGCCTGCGGTACGTGAGTTGCGGCGGACGGTCGCGCGCGCACAGCGAGGACAACGTGGGCGGCGAGCCCTCCCCCCCGCTGGTGCCGCCCCCGGCCCCCGCGCCCCCCGCACCCGCCGCGCCCCCCGCGCAGGTGCCCTCGCTGCCCCCGCTGCCCGCATCGCACCAGAATATACTACCGCTTACTGTAGACAAGGTAAACTTGCAATCTTGAAACTATAACATTTACATCTCCCATCTCCCACCTTCCACATCCCCCCTCTCACCTTTCACCTCCCACCTCCCAACTCCCATCTCCCATCACCCTCAGTAACTTTTTATCTTTTACATATAACGAAAAAAATATCTGTTATTTACCAGCTATTTTCTACTAGCTATTTTATACATTACAGTATTATTCCTTATCCAATTAAATCGACCCAACTAGAAATGTAATCATTAAAAACGACAGCCTGACTTCTGTTAGCATTTTATGAACCACCGCAAAAGATCTCCTCTTATTCCGTTATGAGTTTACTTCAGAATGAGTTTCCTTCCGGCATGAGTGTTGTGATCAATTTTATCAAACGCTTTACTGTAATCTGTGTAAATTACCTCAACTTGCTGACCATTATCCATACCTTCTGTAGTATAATTGTTAAGAAGAATGAGATTACAAACGGTGCATTTGCCTCTCAAAAACCCATGTTGAAAATGACTAAATGTGTTCATTAAACTAGAATACAGTTGGTTAAATGCTAATCTCTCAAAAATTTTGGCAATTATACAAAGTTTAGAGATGGGTCTATAGTTCATTACCTCTGTTGTAGAACCTTTCCTATTGACTGGAGTAAAAAATGCAGACTTTCAAATCATAGGAACAGTATTAGAAGAAAGTGATAAGTTGAATAAGTTTGCTATAGGTTAAGTAATAGTATTATTAACACATTTAATAAAAAAAATAGACGAAATATTAACAGGTCCCAGTGCTTTGGATGTATCTTATTTATAATAATTTTAATATCGGTAAGCTTAACTTCAATAGATTTGATGTCAGAGGAAATAATAGGAGGTTTATTTTGAGTGGTTACAGTACATGCAGGGGCAGGATAAGGAAAAGTTAACAGGAAATAAATTGAAAATGCATTAATTGACCACCAGTAATGTTTGAATTATTAAAATTCAAAGAACTAGGAATATAATGGGATCTTTTCTTAACATTATTATTTTTATTTTGATCTTATTTTAAATTACAATTACATTGTCTTAACAGTACGGACACCAAAACGACAACGGAACCACATAGCACATAAATACTGTGTAGCAGCATCTGAGAACTTCTAAACAAACTAGAGCTAAATATATCAATATCATCAGATTCACATAGGCTGTTGATGATACGAAGGGCTCGCGTGAATGGTGCCTCACTCAGGAGGTTAGTTCTCGCACTCGGGATCGCCAACAGCCTAGGCCGACGCCGCGCGCCCACATAGTTGTCTGGCACGCACAAAATGATACACATCAGCTCCCGCGGATTGTGCACCATACCTCTAAGTAAACAAAAAATATACGTAATACATATACTTAAGTTTATATTTACATATGTATTGGTTTTTTTAGTTTAGTAAGGTTATAAGCACGTGTGTTGTTCCAGCCATCATGTGTTTGTAGCTACGCCGGCGAGGGAGGCTCCACGGAAGCCCCACCGGCTGACGAACCCGACGACTACCGAAGCGAATGTGAGAACTGCAAATCCGCCTCCAGTTCCAGGTACATACAACTTTGCAAATCAAAATTTAGTTTATTTGTTTATTTACACATGAAACATAAACGGTACTACCGCTCAGTTGGTAGTAGTTCTTCTGCTGTTTACGATGTAGGTTGTTTGAAAGGAAATCTTTTCATAAACATCAGTGTTTGTTTTGTGTAGGTGTTACAATAGTATCAAATGTCTGTCAGCTCAGTTGGTAGTAGCTCTGCCTTCTGCGCTGTAGGTTGAGGGTTCGATTTCCTGCTAGGATAAACATTTGTGTGATAAATATGTATAGGTATTTGTTCCGTGTCTGGGTGTTATAAAGTATCATACTGTATGTATTAAAAAATATATAAGTATTCTATCAGTCATCTGGCGACTATAATACAAGCTATGCTTAGTTTGGACTAGATGGTGCTGTGTGCATTGTCCAGCAATATCTAAAAAAAATATGTATGTGTTTCAATATATTATGTATGTAAATACTGTATCAGTTATCGGGGGTCTCATAGTACAAGTTATGCATAGTTAGGGGCTAGATAGTGTTGTGTTGATCTACTAATATTTATTTATTTATTTGTTTTAACACATAGCTATATATTTATACCTATATTTTGACTTATTCATATACCTAATTTATAAGTGTTAAATATTTCATGTTTTAAACATGAAGGTAAAAAAAACGCAACCTATGTTATATTCTCATATTATTTGTCTTGTGACGGTAAATAAATATTTTCTCTGTAAATTTGACGGTACTTAAATACGACCTCAGTGGCGCAGTGGGCCAAGGTCCGGCTGAGACGCAGA
This sequence comes from Lampropteryx suffumata, assembly GCA_948098915.1. Lineage (NCBI taxonomy): Eukaryota > Metazoa > Arthropoda > Insecta > Lepidoptera > Geometridae > Lampropteryx > Lampropteryx suffumata. Next base: position 13,590,496 of record OX402561.1, read on the forward strand.
TGCTTGCGGGATCCCCGCCGCGAGACAAATGTTTTTATGATTAGCAAGTATTTGTCCCGGGTCTGGGTGTATCTATGTTTTTTACGATGAGAAATCTGCAAACAGATTTCCAATGCACTGAGGGGTGCAAATGGAATATGTGAGGTTGGCTGTCTAAAAAACGACAGACGACTCACTATAACTCCCCGGTGACCAGCCTCATTGCATGTCAAGGGGCTCCGGGATCTCCATAGGAACGCACCGGTGCCCCTCTCGCAAAGTGCTGCGGCCGCAGCCCAACCCAGGAGTGGCAAGCCACCCCCGTACACCCACCGGTGTACGGCTGATCACGTCACACATGTTAACTGCCGCCTTCCCCGAGAGTCATGCCTAACCTAACTTAACCCATAATGAGCTCTGCTTATTTTAGGGCCAGATGATGCTGTGAGGAATATCCGGCATTGTTACTAGTACCTGGATTACGGATAAAACGACGTTTTCTAAAAATGAAACTAGCTCTATCGATATATCACCCCCGAAAACACCTGCATACTAAATTTCATGAAAATCGTTGGAGCCGTTTCAGATTCAGATTAATATACATATATACAAGAATTGCTTTTTTAAAGGTATACGATTGTTATTATTTATATTTAACAATCTGACCCGTGCCCACTTCGTTGGGCGGTTACACAAAAATATTAAAGTACTAATATCGCTATTAAAAAAAAGATAGCTATTCAAATTATTGTAATAATTACAGAGATTAACAAAGTTACGGATAAACTTTGATAGATGGCGCTAGCTCCGTTCCCATTCCCGTTCCCGTTAATTTTTCGGGATAAAAATTGCCTATATCCTAATCCAAGTTACTAACTTTATTCATTTTAAGTTTTATCCGAATCGGTCACGCGGTTCGCGAGGTATAAGTGGTGTAACTAACACGACATTCTTTTATATACAGGGTTATTGGTAATTCGACGAATATCCGTTAGGAGGTGATAGGGGTGACTATTTGCGATAATTTTAACCCCCATATTAATGCAAAAGTGAACCATTTTTGAGTTATCGAGTTTAAAAATTTTTTTTGCAAAAAAAGTCTTATCTCCTAAAAAAATTTATGAATATATAAATTTTTGATGTTGTATCAAAAACTTCTTTAAAAAAAAGTATCAACTTAAATATTTTTTCTTCTGATTGATAAAAACGATTAAACACTGGTTATTTATCACTATTAAAACAACAATTATCGCTCCAAATTTAAAAATGCGAGACGAAAAACGATATTATTTCAATATTTTTTTGAGATTTTTTTCACCAAAATGCCTCAAACCAAAAAAATAGTTATGAAACTTGGCTTTCAGATTATTTTCAGCTCTCCAACAATGCATAACAACTAGGAACTTATTTCAAAGAAACTGAAAAAATAATGCATCACAAAGGAAGCAGGCTAAAATTCGAATTCGAACTAAACTAAAATTCACTTTTTGAATATCTTGCAAATTGGTTTAATGCGTACCTAAACCCACGCAAGAAGCAAACTAGCAGGTTATGAAAAAAATAAGGTTAGTTTATTTTTCAAAAACTTTCACGCATTAGTTTTTTTTACAAATTGGCGTCGTGGTTTTTTAAGAAAATACACTCGCGATTGTTGTTCAATTTTAAATATTAATTTAAATATGGAAGAGCTTGATCAAAATGAACAGCGTATGTTTAAAAATTACACAAATGAAGAATACGCCGATATTGTGTTTTGTTACTGCTTTTGCAGTGAAGCTGCTCGTTAAGATTATTCGCGTTGGTTTCCTAATCGCCGCTTACTCCATGTATTCGTTTTTAATGGAGTGTATAGGCGAATCCGAGAAATGAATGGTGTTCAGAGACGACAAATTAATGCCGGAAGACCCCCAGTCCATGTTGTTAATTGCAAGAATTTATCGATGAACCTAGAATTTCGACAAACACCGTCGCCACACGACTCTCTGTAAAACAATGAAAAGTGTGGTCTACAGTGCATAATGCAGGATTCTATCCTTATCAATATACTCCTGTGCAAGTTGTTCACGAAGATGACCCTGAAACGAGAGTTTGTAACGAACTTTCTGTAGATTCATATTAAATGGCGATTTTGAAGACGCAAATTTTTTGAAAAAATCCAATGGACCGATGAATCCAAATTCAATCAAGATGGGATTACTAGTTAGTAATACTAATTAGTTAGTAGTACTTCTTAACTCCAATAATGTTTATTGTGGTAGTTACCACAATGAATACGGATGTCCTGAATAAATTTGAAGCGTGGGGTAATTAAGTCAAGTCAAAAGATACTTTATTCAATACAATCACAAGGATCACTTTGGAACGTCTTACATACTAGGTGAATTTAGGTGCCAATTCATCCTAACCCAAGTCCGAGAAAAACTGGCAAGAAACTCGTCTTGGTCCTAGCGCTTTTTTACATGATCCATCATATCAAATCAAATGCATTCGAAACCTCCGGTTGCTTGTCAAAATTGTACCATTTATATTTAACTAGCGACCCGCCCCGGCTTCGCACGGGTGCAATGCTGATACTAAATATACTACAGAATGTGTTTATATACAACGTTATATAAGATAATAACATAGACTAAGAGATAGACATATACCATCGCGAGAAGCAGGAAAACTATCATGGTAAATATCCCGTTTTGAGTGAAAATTATACTTTTGAGTAGTTCTTAACTTGTAAAATAAAAACTGGATCATATAACATTGTCTCTCTGGTAGCATATAATTCGTACAATGTATTCCTACTTCTATAGATACCTGGTGTAGCCCAGTCCGCAAATCTAGTAAAATATTTTGCTTTGCATGTTTTTACTCTAAATGTGTCAGCGTGTTCTTTAATTACTAAGTTAGACAATGGCCTCAATTTTGTTGGCACCATCCTAACTAATTTTAGCTAAAATTAGGTTTAGACTATCAAATGAAACTTTGGTATTCTGCTGTTACCAACTTATCCTAATTTAATTTTATCTAATTTAATTAAGCGCTCCTTTTTTAGTTAGATGGTACCAACCGAATAGGTTTTACAAATGCTATGACTAAGTAAAATATATTTTAGACAATTCTAATTTTAGAAATGAACCAACCGAATTGCCACCTTTGTGGTGAAAAGGTCACCTTGTAATATCTTTCTTTTCTACTTAGCTCGTAAACGCTCTTTATGTACATATTATATTATTTTACTTACGTGAAGATATGTAACGGATTATACTGCTCAACATAAACAAGCTGCGTCTTTAACCATATTTATGGTATTCCGCGTTCTATGGTTATAGTTATAGCGTTCTATGGTTATAGCGTTCTTGGTATGTGCAGTGTATAGTGCAACCTGCACTTTATCAAAGATAGATGATAATAATCCAATATTTGTGGCGTAAACGTCTCGAGGTAGAAAAGTAATTTCATCAAGGTTGGTACAAGTAGTGTAGAGTGAACCGCAAGGTATAGTTTCACGACCAAAAACAAGATAAGAAGGGGAGAATCCAGTTGTAGCATTAATAGAACTGTTTAAAGCAAACTGTATTTTTGGGAGATGAGTATCCCAAGACCTATGGTTTTCACCGACTAATGGTGCTAAGGCAGTTATAATAGTTTTATTATTTAACTCAATGACTTTAATACTATTTGGTAATTTTATATTCCACAATTTTTATTAATTACTAATTATGATTGGTTATTTAACCTAAGCTTTTTAGTCATGACTTTGATTAACTTTAATTCGAGCGGTACACAACTCGTAAAATAAGCCTATGTGACATCTTAATTCTTAAACTTTCTTGAAACTTTCCTTGATGCGAGCGGTCTACAACTCGTTAAATAAGCCTCTAATGCATGAGTTCTTTCTTGAACTTTCCTTGATGCGAGCGGTCTACAACTCGTTAAATAAGCCTCTAATGCATGAGTTCTTTCTTGAACTTTCCTTGATTTGAGCGGTACACAACTCATTAAATAAGCCAATGTGTATTCTTTCTTAAGTTTTCTATTTAACGGGTCTTCAAACAGGTGCGGGTTACGACACCTATTAAAAATAAAAAAGCCTACGTTAATCTAATTTGAATATTTCCTTTGGAGTATGAGTCATTGAATGTGAACCATAACCCCTATGTATGAAAGTGTGAGTGAAAGAAGATTTGATGAAAGATTAAGTCTGTATGGTCAAGGTTATTCTTAACCTCAAAATTTTCTATGAGTTGAAAATTTTCTGGGTATTTGGGGGAAAATGTAATATCTTTCTTTTCTACTTAGCTCGTAAACGCTCTTTATGTACATATTATATTATTTTACTTACGTGAAGATATGTAACGGATTATACTGCTCAACATAAACAAGCTGCGTCTTTAACCATATTTATGGTATTCCATTTTACTTTCGTATCCTTGACTTCATACGGAGTTTCCGAGCAGTTTAATCTGAACACCATCACAAATATCTACCACATTTTACGATGTTTATTTATATTCATAACTTTTCATTGTAAAATCTTTGTTTACATTTTAATTAATCAAAATTGAAAGGTGAAGGAAGCTGTCAATATATTTCATAAATTCTCAAATTAGCGAGAGGTCTGCTAATATTACAATGAAAACTTTCATAACACTGTCTGGCTGAAACTTGAAATTCAAAATCCGTGATGGATTTGATATGCGCGATTTGCGCAGGAAAATGAAGGGAGGACTGAAAGATGTCATTGAGATCGGAGTTTTGAGACTGGATGGATAAAATTTATTATCTACTAGTGGAGAGTAAAATGGAGGTCTGAGCCAGGGAAACGCTACGGACCCATATGACCAATGGTGACAAGGACCCGAAGACCTTATATTGATGAAAAGAGGAAGTCCCCATCTAACCAAATAAAAATACCAGAGACGGAAATAATCTGAATCATGAAACTATGTGTGGACCTCTCCGGTTAGTGAAACTCTAACATCTTTTAAAAACCAAATGAAAGAAACGTACAAACTTTTAAACTAACAGAACTATAAAATATTAAAGTTTTTTTTTACTGAGTGTATTTATAATAAAATATAATATCTATCTGATTATAATTTTCTTATTTTACTTAAAAACAGATAGTTTCTCTCGATTTCTATTTAAATTTCTAAATTAATTGCAGCTTACAATCTTTTTTTATATAGAAAGGAATTGTAATGCTACAACCTGGATCATCGATGCATGGTACATCGATGCTCCATAATAGTATAGAGCACGGCGTTTGTAGTAGTTATAATGTTGTTGTACAGATGGGTGCTAGAGGAGGGGTGGGCAGACGAAACGGAGGAAGGCACACAGACGCTGCAGCGCCGCGTGCCGCCCCCCGCGCCCCCCGCACCCGCCACCGCTACGTTACCGCAACCTGTCACCAAGCAGACGTGAGTCTTTAACCTCGAACACAGAATGTTTATCTATATAATATTACCTGTCCCGAAATTTTTGTGTGTGTCAAATGGATTCGAGAATGGTTTAGATTTACAATTAGATACCTAATATGTTTTATTATTTTTTAAAACGCGTACGAAGTCGTGAACGGAACTGCTAGTTATGGACACATATTTAGTACTATTCCGCCAATCTATTCTCAATTTGTTCCTCCCTCCCGCCCGCAATTGAAAAGCTATGCAAAGCTTTAGTAAAAAGCCCACCATCCACACATGCAACCTCAAAAATAGATTTGAATCGTGTTTCGCCTCTCCACGAGCGAGGCATCCTCAGAAACACTTGACTCGCTCAGCACCTTGATGAAAAAAACACTCTGCAGGCTTGTTGCTTCGCTGCGGAATTTGGCGGAATAGTACTAAATATTTGTCCATCCGTTTAATGTTTTTTCAGTTGTCCCAACGCCACATAAAGTAAGATTAAGATTAAGGAACTATCCATAAAGTACGTCATACGTTACGGGAGAGGGAGGGGGTTGACGAAGTGTGACATTGTGTGACAAGGGGTTGAAGGGGGTCCTAAGTTTCGTGATGTCAGATTTCAAAATCTTATACATATAAGTGTAAAAATGCCAAATTTGAACTTAACGAAATCATTAAAATATTTCAAATTCTATCTGTATGGGCAAATGCTGACACAAGCGTCGCGCTTCGCCGTGATTTCATTGTTAATATTATTTTATTAAACAATTGACATTCGCCGAGTGAACATCGGTTTTTTAGTTTTTCAGTCTCACAAATGTGACGAACTGTGACAAGGACGGGGAGGGATACAAATCACGAAATTTGTGTGACGTACTTTATGTATGACCCCTATAAATAATATATATGATACTTATTTCAGTCGCAACGCCATGGGTCCTCCTTCAAACTGGGAGAATTGGTTCAACACCATTCCAGACTCCGATACAGAATCAGAAGAGGAATAAGTTCATAGCACGGAGAGCCCATGAGATGCCCATTGAGGTGACGTTATTATTTACATCACAATATAAATTTAACATTCAACTAAAACACATGCAAGTCCTTTATAGCATTACTAGTATACCTATAGACATGGTTTCAATCATTGGTTTGATTGCAACTGGAATTGGTTTTGACAAGATGTATTTTCATCGACTGTATGACCTTGGTGTTACGTACTACATTCGTTCTATTCATATTGTTTTAGTAATTAACGGGAATCATTTATACCTTTTAATTTATTGATTTGGAGTCAGCCCGTGATTACGTTTGTTGCAACAGAACTGTAACGTCGGGATTACATTAAAAGGCTGTTGCCTATAAATACCCCATAACTACTAAAACAGCATGTATTCTGAACAACAATATCAATATTCCGTTCAATTCATCAAATGAAGCTGAATGCAATCTGAATGCAACTAAATGCATTGTAATGCAATGTATCAATGTTTTGTTCGTATCAGAAGTCCATAATCGCAGCACTGATCTCGCGTAAGGTTACGTGTTTTGGATATTAAGGCTATGCACACTATGCCGATTGATTGCACACATGATTGTCATTATCGATAAACGCGATTATTACGTAAAGCAGTAACGACAGCAATATAGCAACGCGAAAAGTCTCAAGTCGTAATACTTCGCCCATCCACAGGCGAAACTAAGCTTAAAGCAAAAATTAGCGAACAGTGTTTGACAGCAGTGATCGCGCAACTCATCCCTGTTGTTGTCGCTAGATGTCGCGAGTTACGTAATCGGGGTAGAGTTTTTTTATATTGATTATTCTTTCAATTAACTATCATATAGCAACTAAATAGCGACAAATTAGTCTCATTTTTGGTACAAAAAGTGATTTGTTGAGGGTGCAGTCTTCATTCAAATATTGTCTCGAGAATCGGCTTATCGCTCAGTCCAGCTGAGGCACAGAACTCGACAGCATACTCGAAGTATGCTATACTAATACTCGAAGACTTATTTTCTTGGCATGCATTATTGTTGGCTAGACAGCGGCAAGTCTGTCGCATACCTTCGTTTTGCTTTGGCAGTTTATAGCTTAAATAACTTGTAAGTAAGATACCAGCAATAATTTGAAACATACCTCTTTAAAATTAAATGTCCCTTGAACTAAGGACGATGAGCATTTTATCTGTGACGTTATACGTTATGCGTGCAAGGGAGCGAGTAGTTAGATGAGGGCTTGGACACAAAATATACTAAACACATGAATTTGCTATTGTATTGTGTTTATCAAAATAAAACAAGAAATGTACTGAATATGATGTAATATAAAATACACGTGAAATAGTTGAGCTATCTAAGGACCGTTTAAAACGATCTATAGATAGATTAATTGATCAAAATCTCTACCAGAGGGCAGCCTCCCCAAGACACTGACGGCATTGCCACGTTCAATGGCAATGTTAATACGCTGGGCCAGATAGGAGCCAGTCATGTCTCGTGAAATTTTTATAACAAACAAAATTACAAAACAATTATATCGCGATGACTTTTGTCTGAAATCTGATTTTTTTTTGCATTTTCGTGCAGTTATTCTTGAATAAACTTTTAATAAATAAGTGATATCTTACCAAACACGTTATTTTGTTGTTTTTTTTAATGTTTCGCACATTTAATGTGTTTTTTATTTGTTTAAGTATATAAAATATTGCACGTTTATTTATACCAAAGATATTATTTGTTTAATTAAGTTTTACAATTTGTTTTTGTTTACTTTATTTTACATATTATTAATATCACATCACAAAAGTATTATAATTATACCATATAAATATTGATATAATTCAGATGTATATAAGTAGAAAGGTATCTCCAGGTTAAATTAATCTTCGTGCATTATATTTTGACCTTTGACATTAACATATAAATGTGCATACATACTGTAGAAAAGCAATTATAAAATAAATAAATAATGCCGGATATTTCACACAGCATCACCTGGCCCCAAAGTAAGGAGAGCGTGTGTTATGGGTACCACATGACTGATATACCATTTATATACTTATTGTTTTCTTTTTGTAAATACATACATATTATACATAGAAACACCCAGAGCCGAGACAAATACTTGCAGATAATACAAATATTTGTCCCGCGGCGGGAATCGAAAACAACCTTTTGTGTCCCAGCCGAGCCTTGGCCCACTGCGCCACAGGGGTCGTCAATAAAATAAATTAAACAACACCATTTGAAGCACAGTTTTTGCAGTATTTATAGTATTCAGTGTAAGACTTGTCTATCAGCTCAGTTGGTAGTAGCACTGCCTACTGCGCTGTAGGTTGTCTGTTCAATTCCCTTCCAGGTACAACCATTTAATTTTGTGTTATGAACATAGATGTTTGTTCTGTGTATGGGTATTATATGTAATTATACATTATAATTAATATTTATTTACAAATATAGAAGTATCAGTCATGTGGTCCCATAGTACAAGCCATGCTTAATTTAGAGCTAGATGGTGTTGGATTGCCCACCAATATGTATTTATAGTATTTTCTATTTATTATCAAAACAGTCTACTGTCAAGATATAACGCACGTTGTATAGAATTTTCTGAAGCTAGGTTAGTATTAATGTTAATAATAATTTTCAATAAGCCGTTGCTCTCTATTGTTACAAAGATTGATGTAGTATTAAGTGCCAAATATCCTAAAACGGTAAGTGAACGTGCAGTGCGTCGCGCTACGCTGAAATAAAAGTCAAATTGCCGTAAAATATAAAGATGTACTTATCGTGAACGGATCGGGAATCGTCAGTTTCATTAATCGTTATTCAGTAGGCATTTTTTGAATATCTAGATTTTAAATGTAAAAAATATGTCGTTTCCGCTACAATTTTAATGGTTATTAAAATAATAAAACGAGTAATAAATACAACATGTACATATTAGTTAAGCGAAATGGTTAAATGGTTATCGGAAAAGAGTATTTTACTGCAGCTATTAATAAAATTATAACCATAAGTACTTCATCAAACGATAGAAGATATATTTTTGCCTTAAATATAAACGTAGCACTAGAAAAAAACAAAAGTAATGTTGATTGATTGTTTGATTAACAAAATATTGTGTAAAGAATCAAGTACATTCTTGTGTGATTGAAATTGTCTGTGGTCATAATGATATTGATCTTTTTACTTATTTTTTATGTACTTTTATTGAAACGACTGCGTGTTTTCATTAGAAATTGGCACAAAATCGTATAGCGAGTGAACATTTAATATCCAACTTATGCATGAAAATTGAGTCATAGTCTGACGTCTCAGGGTTATTAAATAGAATACATAAAATGTTTATTAATATTTTTTTATTATTCGTCGAATTTCCAAGTAATAAAGAAATAAAAGCTAGCTATTGTGTCGAATGTATTTATTTGTAGATAGGTCGTTACGTGAATTTGAAGTAAAATAGTTTTGGTGGATTAATTTGTTATATAACTTCTAAAACTATCGTGGTTTTGAACATAATTTTCACTCAAAACGGGATATTTAACATAAAGACTAAGAAAGAGGGTAGACCGTTTTGTCTGCCAATAACACCCACCCGCAAAGACTTCAGTTTGTCTCGTGATCATGGCGCATGCATGTGTCGAAATATCGGGAAGCAGAAAAACTCATATATCATGGTAAATATCCCGTTTTGAGTGAAAATTTGGATTAATTTTTTGTTTCGCTGAATTAACTAAATTATAAAATGTAAACGGTAAACTGTTTGCAACAAAGTCTGAATTAGAGTGATATTATTTTAAAATTTACTAAATTGACATTTATTAGCTTATTTTAGACTTTTAATTTGCTGTTGATTAAAACTGCGGAAAATTCTCGGAAAATCAAATCAAATCAATTCAATAATGAAACACAATCGTTCTTATTACTAAACGCCTCTCAACTGAAACACTACTTAAAACAGCTCAAGAATCGCCCGGTCACTGTTTGTCACTATCTAACACGAAAGTGCACGAAAGGAGGAGGAATGGATAAAAGTGGCGCACTTTTATCCATTCACCACACTGTTTGAAATAACTAGTAACACATAACTTCTAAAAATATCATGGTTTTGAACATAATTTTCACTTAAACGGGATATTTGACCTCTGTGGCGCAGTAGGCTAAGATCCGGCTTAGACGCAGAAGGTTGCGGGTTCGATTCCCGCCGCGGGATAAATGTTTGTATGATCTGCAAGTATTTGTCTCGGGTCTGGGTTTTTCTATGTATAATATGTATGTATTTACAAAAAAAGTATATAAGTAGTGTATCAGTTATGTGGTACCCATAACACAAGCTCTGCTTACTTTGGGGCCAGATGATGCTGTGTGAAATGTCCGGGATTATTTATTATTTATCAATATGAGTTTTTCTGCTTCCCGATATTTCGGCACAGTTGCATGCGCCATGATCACGAGATAAACTGAAGTCTGCGGGTGGGTGTTATTGACAGACAAAACGGTCTACCCTCTTTCTCAGTCTTTTACTGCGAACATTACCCGTTATGGTAAATATCCCGTTTTGAGTGAAAATTATGTTCAAAACCATTATAGTTTTAAAAGTTATATGATAGTAAAGAGTTCTAAATAAAAATGGACTTTTCCTAATACATTGAATGATAAGTTAGAGCTTGTTTGTGGGTATTTTTAAGTATTATCGAGAAGCAGAAAAACTCATATATCATGATAAATATCCCGTTTTAAGTGAAAACTAGTAACACAATATGTATAACTATCTAACAAAATAGGATGGCACTATTTTAAACAGTGATTTACTTTTGACAGAAGTTGAGAGACGTTTATAAAGGCCGAATGTCACTAGCCCTGATTCTGTAGTTTCGCCAAAGCTATACATTCCTAAAACATAAAGAACCTTATTTCGCTATCACCAAAGTCCAAATTAGAGTAACACTTTTAAATGACAGTTATAAAATAGGTCAAAATTAACATTTGATTCCTGTATAGATTTAAATGTTCTATGATTTTTCGAAGTTTTAATCAACACCTCTTCAAATAGCTATTATGCGCTAAAACACGTCAGTCACATGTCAATTTAGTGAATTTAGTGTCATATAGAATGTTTTAATAAAATCATATAGAATTAGCTAATTTAGTGTCATATAGAAGTGTAACTCTAATTTGGACTTTAGTGTGAACAAAATAAGATCTTTCGTATTTCACGCAATTTTCGTTAGTCCGGCGAAACAACAAAGTCAGTGTCAATGTGTAGTGCAAATCTTGTTTTTATTGCTGACAATAAAATAGGTACTTGGGTTTTTTTAAATGGGTTTTTTAGTCCAGTCGCAATTTTACCTTAAGTTTGTTTTTAAAAAGCTTGCGCCAAAATTAACATGGAGAGCAGTTATTTTTATTAAGATCTATTTTAGTAGGTATGGTTGTTTTCAACTGAAAGGTATTTGGTGTTTTCTTAGTTAAGTATCAATGTTGCTGTTATGTCTATGTAAAAGTGAATTATTTTTTAAATTGAACAATATTAATAAGGGTATTCAGAACCGTTTCTTACCTATTAATAATTAAAAAATACATCATTGCAGCATCATGTTTCAGGCTGTTGTTTTGGCATATGGTCTAAATTGGACATCTTTGTACTTCTTACCAGTCAATTTCATGGCGTGTAACAGAAAGATATTAAAAATCCGTAAAAGTAGCAGTAATTACAAAAACAGCAACGCGACTGCAATATCTACGAAATTAGTCTCAAGGTGTAGAACCAGTAGCGGGAAGTGTAGATGACTTATAAATTTTTATTATATCTTTATATTTATCATGTAGTTTATTTAAATATTTATTTACACTTTACAAAACATGTATTAATATTATATTTCATTTAGATTTACAATACTACATACATAACGCTTACAAATTCACCATACAAAATAAATAATATTATATTTACAAGCAAACCCATGCGATGCGCGTTGTTAAGCCAGCCCATTGTATCACCACAACGCCGAGCGGTGCGCTCGCGCCTGTCAATATCCATGACGCGACGCGATGCGAGCTTGCGCTAAAACGGAAGGATAGAACACAGACACAATGATAGTTTGAATGAACAGAAGTAAACAAGTAAATATTCAATAAACTACATGTTAAATATAAAGTTATAATATGTCACCTACAGGCTACCTACAGGCTACCCCGCTGCCTAATTACTCGCCTGTCGTCTACCTATAGGCAAAAAACAGTGTTTGATAACAGTGATCACGCAATTCACACCTTTTGCTCATTGTCGCGAGTTACATAATCAGGGGAGTATATGCCAATACAAAAGTCAGGAACTGTATTTGTTGTAGCGTGTCAAAAGTATGTATTTTATAGTAAGTAGTATATGTTTCCACCGTTAATTTAAGCATTCCAATGTTTATAAAACTTAATGTTGAGTAGTCTCGGGAAATGTGATCTTAGACTGCGTGTAGACACGATGTATCAGTATTATAGACATTTCCGAACCAAGTATCTATGTTCAAATTAATAAATAATTGAATTAAACGAGTTTAACTTGAATTAATTGTTTTATTTCAATGTAATTAACAACAAGCAAGCACAACTTATACATTGCGTACCATGTTATTTTTTATATGATAGACGTCATTTCTTAAAATAATTAAATGATAAACATTGATGGACAATGCACACAACACCATCTAGCATCAAACTAAGCATAGCTTGTATTATTGTGACCCGATGACTGATAGAATTCTTATATATTTTTAAATACATACATATGATACTTTAAACACCCAGACAGAATAAAAACCGATGTTCATCACACAAATGTTTATCCTGGGAGGGAATCGAACCCTCAACATACAGCGCAGAGAGCAGAGGTACTACCAACTAAGCTGACAGGCCAGTCAAATATACAAGAAATTGGCACTACTACTGCCACTTCGTATATGAGTCAGTGCCAACTCTGAAGGCTGCCCAAGGCTATCATGACCTAAACTGGCACTAAATTTGTTATAATATAGGATAACGCTAATAACATATATTAGTGCAAATCGAGAACGCGAGCGGCATCGAGCGCACCGCGGATCAAACTCAACCTGATGAAGATTCTCTAGATGAATCGTAACAGTGTCGGTGCCTCCATCGACAAAATAATACGTGAGTAAAACCCGCGATTATCAAATATCAAAACTAGCGTTAAGTTTACACTTTTAGTCATTTTGGGTTTATAACTGTGGTCAAACTGAAATGCTAGACTAAAGAGAATTTAAAGGGAAGTTAGATTATCCTATCATATATCCCATGAAAGCATATTTAAAAGCACTATAAATATAAGTAGACATTTTGGAATTGGATGGATTCCCGCTCTACTTTCATCTTCCTCGGGGTCTGGAAGCCATGGACCGCATTGCCTGTAGTTTACCTCCTGGAATATAAAAAAATGTTATGAAATATCCTTTGATATTCGCGTACAAAATAGAGGTACAAAACATCTTTGGAGGTTAAGAGGTCGCGACAACCCGACCCTCCCCATAAATCAATTACAATAAAATCTAAATGTTTTATATTCAATAAAATCACGAGGACCATTTTGAATCGTCTTCATAAATGCTAAGACAATCTGGGTGCCGGGTTTTCCGTACCCCTTTATATGATCCTTGCAATTTTGTTACGGATGCAGAGTCGATTTCGAGCAGATTCATCCCAAGCTTTTTTGTCATCTAAATAATCTGATATTTTATAACAGTTTTGTTTAAATATTTCCAATTACTGTATTTCAGTAGGACACTAGAGTGTACCTACCTTATTCTACAGTCTAGAAATGTTAGAAGTTTAATATACTAATAATATAGACGCCGGCTGTCTTATCTAACCGACGAATAATGAGTAGTCATACAATTTTACGTCCCAGAGGTCGTAAAATCTTAGTTTGCAAAGGCCCGCCTGAGATGCAGAAGGTTGCGGGTTCGATTCCCGCCGCTTGTATAAATGTTTGTATGATCTGCAAGTATTTATCTCGGGTCAGGGTGTTTTTTCATGTATATGTACAAAAATAAAAAAAAAACATGTGTGTTTATTTAATTATTCACACGTGGTAGAAGTGAAACCTTCAAAAAAACAAACGTATAATACGTACACGTATACAAAACACCACGGTTGTTGTGATGCCTTTTCTCAAGCTTTGTATTATGCATGCGCGCACAAACACGTATAATGCTTCCTATCTCATTTTCACCCACGTTAAATCTTATGAATTTATGTGTCTGTCTCTTTTTATTGTCGCTTTTTCGTTTCATCGACTTTCAAATCACAACGATGCTAAAGAAGTTTTCACTTCAAAAAAAGTACGTAGGTAGTATATCAGTCATGTCGTACCCATAACACAAGCTCGGCTTACATTGAGGCATTACATTGAGGATGATGCTACGTGAAATGTCCGGCTTATTTATATTTTCGTTTTAGAACAAATGTGCTATTGTGATTGGTACCTGCGAGTAGTTATGCGGGAAGCATGCTATATGTGGCATGCGGCCCGGTAATGGTACTCTATGGCGCCAACAAGCTAACTTGCTCGCTGAGCTCTTTGCAACACCTTGGACAAACGGCTCCAAATCTTCTATGTACTGTAACAATGTAAGGAAATACGGTAGTACAGAAAATAAAAATTCGCATGAAGTTACATAGGTAAGTAGAAATTTGAATAAATTTGGTAATAGCCATTTATTGCGAATACGAGCTAATTTGCTCGCTCAGCTCTGTACAACGATTTGGGAAAACGTCTTCAAGCTTCAAGTCTTCTATTTACTGTAAAAATGTAAGGAAAGGAAGGTAGTTCAGAAGATAAATACTCCTTTACACCTAGGTAAATAGTAACGGAACGAACTGTAACATGAAACGCTTCAAGCAAAATATAAAAAGTGTCCTTGACAACGTATCAGCAATGCTTCTGGTGTATAGTCGACGGTAACTGCTTACCATGAGGCAGGCCGTAATAACATATTTGCTTTCTTATTCAACATTGAACAGGTAGACAAATATTTAGTACTATTTACAAAGCCATGCAAATCGATAATACAAAATGTGGGCGGGAGGGAGGTGCATGCGTCTGCATAGTGTCTTAGTCTTACTCAATAGGAATAGATATAAGATATAGGCAGAATAGTACTAAATATTTGTCTACCTGTTCAATGCTTTGTAATGAAATTCCGCAAAGTCACGCCTGAATCAATTATCTGCATTTCTGGCTGCCTTGTTATTGTATAAAAAATTTAAATCATTGATTATACAAGTGTATAATCAATGATTATGTTTGACGACAACGTGATAATTATAAGACCGGAAAAGTTCGTTGACTTGTCAGCTCAGTTGGTAGTAACTATGCCTTTTGCGCTGTAAGTTGAGGGTTCGATCCCAGAACAAACATTTGTGTGATGAACATAGATGTTTGTTATATGTCTGGGTGTTACAAAGTACCATAAGTATTTATTTAAAAATATATAAGTATCAATAAGTCATCTGGTCGCCATAATAAGTCACAAACTAAGCATAGCTTGTAAGCTATGCTTAGTTTGGGACTAGATGATGTTGTGTGAATTGTCCACCAATATATAAAAAAAGTGTAGGTACCTACTAGTGGAATCAGTGGATTAAGTTCTGCGTGTGGTAAAACCGAGCGGTTTTTAACTCATTCACTGCCACCACGATTTTCTTGAAGTTTATCGAGATGCCGCCGTATAAAACCGCGGACACGCTAGGCGTGCTCGCGGCATTGCTTAGAAAAATAGATTTTAGTAAGTAAATTTATTATAACGTAATTTAAGGTTCTCAAACTTTTTTTACTAAAATTCCCATGCATAAATGAATAAAGTTTTATTGTGAACTGTAACATTGGCATTGTTAACAGTGCAAGTACATTTGTTTTAATAATATATTGAGTGACAATCATATTTAAACATATTTTCAGTCTTATATGAGTGAATTCATCTAAATTATTAAACCGATAAAAAGCTTTGAACTGCAGAAAGTTTGTTTACGTTATTTATCTCGTATTATCGTAATGTTAGTTGATTGGCCTTACCTACTTACATAAGTATGAATTAAATTCAAAATATTCAAATGAAATAAATTGATTTCTTAAACTTTTTTTCTGGAAAAGTTAAATTTGTACCGGAAACGGAAGATATTAATGATGACAAAATTTTTAGCGAGACAAACGAACAGCAATTGATTTTTATATAATGAGATAATTTTACTGTACGTGTGTATGTCACTGTGTGTGTATGTATAATTATATAAAGATATACATCGGATAGGTACGTTTTTTTTTAATTGATGGCGTATGGAGTTGTATAAGCGACTTCATATAAGTAGTATATCAGTCATGTGGTACCCATAACACAAGCTCTGCTTACTTTGGGGCCAGATGGTGCCGTGTGAAATGTCCGGCATTATTTATTTATGTATTATTGATTCATACATGACACAGTACTGTATACGGTAAAAACAACGGTCCGATAAAATATGCCATTCCGTTTCGTCATCAAATACTGGTTAAAAATCTCATATCGCAAGCTTATAACTCTGAAATTAGCGAAGCGTTTAATAGAATAAAAAAGTTTGGGAACCTAAGGGTAGCTTCAGTAAGTGAACACACCTAGCGTGTTCTCGGCACTACAAAATACCTATTTTTCGTTAAAAAATCTAACTAGTTTTTTTAGGGAACCGCTTCAATATGCCATAGCCTATCCTTTAAAAATGATGCACTAAAAATTTGAACAGAAAATCTGGCCTAGTTTTGGGAATATAACCGAAACATTCAAAACACGCCTGGCGTGTTCTTGGCGTAGAGACTTAGATTAGCCTGAACACGCGAGGCGTGTCAGTGGCAGTGAATGTGTTAATCATTTATCTGTATCCGGCTCGTAACGGTAGGTATTACGCACTTGTTTGTTGTGGAGTGGGTTGGGCAAAGGCCTGCCTGTGTACGGCACTTCACAGTTGTAGAGCGCAAGAAGCAGAAGGTTAGTGCCGGGCACAAAGGCGCCCACCAACGGCCAACTGCAGTCGGCCAGCTGTGCGGGTGTCGGGGTTCTTGATAATGCTTCTATTGACTTCTGAGAATGCTGTGGAGACAAAGTAATATAACACTTCTGTTACGCATAATAAACTAGAGCTATGTAGAGACTTGGCGCCCCACATAAAGCACCACGTTGGGTGCCAAATTATAAAAATCTAGTTGTTTGCGTATGTTGCACCCAATGAAACTTATTGTTACAAATAGGTAGTTATTTTCTAAATAGTTCTAATAGTACTTATCGTACCAATTTGGTTCGTTTTTTTGTTTTGTTTTGTTGCCAGGTGGTACAACCAACGTGGTAGTGGTACCCTACCACGTTGGGTCACAAAACAAACCACAGAAAAAATAAACCAAATTGGTACGATAAGTAGGTACTATTTAGAAAATAAATACCTATTTATAACAATAAGTTTCATTGGGTGCAAAATCTCAGGAGATAGTTAACTTTTTTGTATCAATAATTTATATAATTTGGTTCCTAACTTGATACATGTTTATAGGTTTTATCATAGATTTAAATGTGTATTCATTGAAATAGGTATAAGTACTTACATGTAATTGGTAGAAGGGTCTGGTCCGGTCACAGGCCGCGTACACAGTCTTGTTAATGAGAACACGTGCGTCATACAGTCGCTCGTACTGTTCGCGGTCGTAGTCATGCTTCAATCGCCTTCGACGCTTTTCCTTTTCTTTCTCTGTATCAGCTGATACCATCGCAGCTTTGTATAGGAAGTTTCTTATTATTTCTAATCTGCTATTGACATTATGTTAGAACATAACAATGCTTAGGAAGTAAGTTCCTACGCGTCAGTGCAACTCTAACCTAGACCGAGTAATAGACTAGACCCAAGTTTCGGCGGATATTTTTTATGAAACATTTTCTTATAATGTCACTTGTCATTTTGGACCAGTGTGGTGAAAGCATTAAATTGCGCCTCAGGCTCCTTTCGTGCATTGCACTATACATAACTGCTTTAAGATAGAGGAACATCCATAGTCTGTGTTGACTTTCCTGGGAAAATGGTAATTTTATACTTACTTGTAGAAGCATACGCTAGAAGAGTGAAGACCTGTTGCGTGATTCGTAACACTGTCTTCATGGAATGCCATAACGCCTTCAGCAATGATGGGATAGTCTGTAAATGCCATTAGATGTGACCAATTTGCTAACTCATTCAATTTTAAGTTATTGTCTGTCTCCATATTTGAATTTCCCCAATGCCATTGGTTCATTAGGTCTAGACTAGAGCTGTAACGAATGAACATTTTAGCAATTTTAGAACGTGAATGCGAATATTTCGTATTTTCAGATTTTGATGCCATTTGTCCCGCTCGTAATAGCATATGATAAGCACAGGAACTCTCCTAAATAGAGCCTAAGATTAGCCCACGACATTTGAATGAAATAAAACATTCGTTTGTTTCCTTTGTTTGTATCCAGTATTTATGCGAATGCAAACATTAATTACATCAATAGTCTGGACTAGAGGTTCTAGGACTATCTTTAGTTTTTTTTCTAAAATATTATATAAATAAAAAAAAAAAAATCTTACTGGAGCAGCGTTACCGAACCAGGATTCGAAGCAAACTCCTTGATAGTCGTGCACCCAATTGACTTGAAACACGCCTGTTCTACGCAGCGCGGCCATCGCCGCCGGGTGCAGTGTAGCGAGGTGCTCGCGCACGTCCTCTATCGGTGAGGACTCGTTCGAGTTCCTGGCGACTATCCACCCTCCTTCATCGACCAATACGCACGACCATGTGTCTTCGCAGCGTGGCTTGCAGAGGGACTTGTTTTCTGCATAACACTATTGTTAAAACAGATAATTGATTAAGACGTGACTTTGCGGAAATCCAAATCCATTACAAAATAAATAAATATTGGCGTACAATGCACACAACACCATCTAGCTTGGCTGATGAATGTATTGATGTATTCAACTTTTTGTTATCCTGTAAATATGTACCTATGTAGATACATATTATTTTTATCATAAAACACTTATATTATTTTCATCACCCCATATTCAGCTACTTATATTGATTTCTATCCCTCCCAAGGTTGTCTGGCAGAGATCTAGCGATACGACTGCCAATTGTATTACCGTGTAGCTAAATTTTGTTTCTTATAATAGTTTAATAAATTTGTGGTGTGCAATAATGTATTTTCTATCTTCTATGTATCTAATTATAAGGTAGTTTGCCTATTGAGTCAAAAATGACTATATATTATTGTATGTAAGCTACATAATCAATAGATTTCATTGATTTATTCTTATTGTATACACACTAGCATAGGTCATATGACCTATCCTAGTGTAAAAAATGTATCAAAAGGAATACAAATATAATAATAATAATAATAATAATAATAATACCGGACATTTCACACAGCATCATCTTGCCCCAAAGTAAGCAGAGCTTGATAGTACATCAGTCATGTGGTACCCATAACACATTGTGTTATGAAGCACTATGTGTTATGGGTACCACATGACTGATATACTACTTATATACTTTTTTTTTGTAAATACAAACATATATACATTATGTTATGTATACATAGAAACACTCAGACCCGAGCCAAATACTTGCAGATCATACAAACATTTTTCCCGTGAAGGGAATCGTAATAAATACCTACGGGCATCTCAGTTACGGAAATCAGCAGTTCCACCAGGTTCTGTGGGTAGAAGTGAAACCCGGCCACTCCAATGAGTCCTTTGTCGGAGGACAGGGTTCTGGACGCCGTCAGCCATTCAGATTTTGCACCGAGCTAAAAACAATTTATTCATTTATTCTACTACATTGCATTGACACTTATTTTTGACACTTACTTACGTTTAGTAGTACCTACATAATATGATAAGGTAAGTAGGATTATTATTGATCGTCTTGCGAAGCAAACATTGCGCTCTTATTTTATTGAACTTTCTCGAGTTATTTCTGGTTTAATTAGTAATATTGGTGTTTTTATTTAAGTAAATAAATAATGCCGGACATTTCACACAGCATCATCTGGCCCCAAAGTAAGCAGAGCTTGTGTTATGGGTACCAAATGACTCATATACTAGGTACTTATGTAGGTACTTTTTTTTTATAATACACATATAAACACCCAGACCCGAGACAAATACTTGTAGATCATTCAAACAATTGTCCCACGGCGGAAATCGAACCCGCAACCTTCCGCGTCTCAGCCTGGTCTTGGCCCACTACGCTACAGAGGTCGTCAAATAGAGCTAGAGTTCACTCGGGTGGGTATAATTGGAATAAAAGCTTTGTGTTTCTTTGTGATTTGAGCAAAAATAATCCGTAGCTATTTTATATGAACAAAGTACGAACGACAAGATACGACTTTGTGACATACTGACGTTGACGTAACAATAAAAACACTTGACACTGGCAAAATTTACATTATTATGACATTAACGAAGAAGAAGATAAGGAGGTAAGTGACAAAAAGAAGCATAAATGCTAAAAATCACACATATTATGTTAGGTTGGGTCAGACAATAAATGAGCATCCAACAAAGAAAAAACAGTGAAAAAAGTAAACTAACTAAATACGTAAGTACGTACTAGTTAAAAAAAACAATGGATGTACTTAAATCTAATTATAATTAGTTACACAAGTTCATTAGCAGCTGTGCTAGGTAAAACTGTGTTACAGCTGCTATACTTCCTTTACAGTTTAAACACCACAAATAATTTTTATTTCATTACCTTCATACCTATTTATGGATTAGTTGTTTTTGCCAGTCAATAATTCAATTAATATTTTAATTTACTTGATAACTTACGTTAATCAATTACTTACATTAAAAATATGCAGAGATTTAAGACCCTAATTGACGATGACTGAACTACCTAAAATACTGCTCATGAAGGATTAATATTTTTGAAGCTTATCTAAATACCGGCTTTATTAATATAATTAGATGTTAAAATCGATCATGCAGGTTTGTCCCATTGCCAATACAATTGATGGGATAAATGTGATTAAAAAAGGCTTATTTGTCATTTAAGTGCTCTTTATGCGTTTAAAACTAAATGCTATGACGATTAATTATAAAATCTATATAATTCGGTAAGCGGGGCCAGTTGACCAATACAAAACATGGATTAGGTCAACTGGACTCAAGGGGCCAGTTCGAGCGGGGCCAGTCGACTAAAGAGCAGAATATAAGAACATGAATGCAGATCGGAAATCTATTCCGTGTCAGAGAACTAGGAATGCAGAACCGCCAAGAAGTAACCTAAAATTTGGATATACTGTATTTTATCATAAGTATAGGATGTTTTCATTCACTATAAAGATACTTTTGACACTTGTTACTTGTTGATTAAACACATTCCACACTCATGATTATAAACTTATATGTCCGACGGTATCAGCCTACATGCTTATTATATTTGAAAGTGATTAGATTTTTACAGGTGTAATAATTGGCAATCATTCTTATCAAGTAACTAGGTAACTAGGTTATTTGACCTTTAGTTCAACACTGATTACGATCTGCAACTGATTGCAATCTAATCAGTCGATCTAATCAGTCAACGTCTTATAAGCTTATCGCATCTATCGATACTACAAAGTTATCTGAGATTACTTGATTCTATCTGAAATTACTAGCCTGTGGAGGGCGCATTTCGTTTACATATTATACAGATGGCCTGTAAAATGAGCATTGGTGTTCTAGTGGAAGTGGCCCCGCCTTCCGATCTTAAGGGTGGGTTCGAATCCAGTCGGGCAACAATGGATTTTCATTCTGTTTGAAGAATGTAGGTATGTGCTGTACCAAACGGTGCAGGAAATCATCGTGATCAAACCAGCATGTCGTATAACTTCAAAAGTTTGAAGACGTGTACCAAATGCTTGAAAAGAGCCTCTGAGATGCATTATAATCCATTCGCTACACTGGTTCAGAAGAATTACACTATAAGAAAAAGAAAAAGGTTGCCAGTGGTCACGTCAAAATGGTATGGCTCTGTAGCCATGTCGTATATCGGATAACGGATGTCTTCTAGTTCCTTAGTGCACTTAGTTTATTATTACCTCATTTATTAAATCTAATACATTTCCCTAGGTTAGGATAGGTTAAGAAAACTTTAGATAAAATTTGCATGCCTAAGAATATGGTAGGACTTACCTACAATGAACAAACTACTCTAGGGCCAAATTGTATCACATGTTCAAGCAAATAAATAATATTTCATTTCATTTTATTTAATTAAATATTTCAATATATCAAATTGCCTGTTTTGTTATTAGTGTTAAATCTATCTAAAAATACTGAATCATCTTTTTGACTGAACGATCTCGGGAAAACATACTCATCCGGAGAGCAGTCATCTAAATGGCTTTATCGTGTGTGGTCAGCCTAGAAGCATTACTACTAGCGGTTCGCTGCAGTTCCGCAGCTTTCGAACTTACTACTGGTGTCTCTGAATAATTACCGGGGGTGGGTTTATGAAGGTGTTGCGCAGTTTCCTAACAGGTGCTACAGGAGCATGTAGAACGAGAGTGCCAGGTTTTGCTGCGGCTCGGCGGTACCACGCCTCTGTTGGCCCGTGGGACCACACTGCCCCACTGGGAGGTGACGCGTGCTGACTTGTCGCATGATACTGCTGCCATCGGGTCAACCCACTCTCTGATTGAAACAAATATCTAATTCAGGTTTTTGTGATTGCTAAGTGTATGTTTATGCTGACGCGTATTTTCTTCTTTTAGGGCGGTATCCAGCGAAGCGGAGTAGAGAGGGAAAACTAGTGAAAAATCAAGAAATAAAATCGTATCAAACATGCCCGAAAAAAATGACATTTTTAATTCTCTTACTTGATTTTACACATTTCTGCTCCGTTCAGCGTAGGTCCGCATTCCGCATAGGCCTTTAATGTCTATGCTTCATTTGATTAATGTACCTTGGTAATTTAGCAAGGGTCATTACAACAATAAACAATTGCAGATATGTGTGTATCTAATCTACGAGTATCTAAGGGCATGGCCACATCATCACGGTATGGTGCCGGGCCCCGTTGTCGCCGGCGCCAGTGTTGCGGCTAATACATTTCGGTTTATAGCTGACCCGCTCGTCTCTTTTGCCGTTGTGATGGAGCCAAGCACTAAGTACGAGCTTACCGCTAGCAAAGAAAGCAGTGGAGGATCCCAGTTCGCACGTAGAACAGTCTCGGTCTGTGTCTGGCTCTTCGTGTTCTCTCGCCCATTTCTCGGTGGAAATTGCTTCTTTACACAGCTTTGCCATCAGATCTTCATCACCTGATACAGTAATCATCGTTTTTTTCACCTACACGAGCATATTGTTTTTGCTTGCCCATCTAGGTATAGTATAAATTAATCTTGGAAATTAGTCATTGGAAGAATTTGTCCATCTCGTATCTCGTAAGAGATGGCTCTTAATGACAAATACTTCCAATGCCTTTACAAATAACTCGCGTGTCGGTACCGTATTGGAAATCTACTGACATTGGTATGTTTTCTCCAACAATGTTGGTGGTATCGGAGAGAAATCATGTCTAGTCTTCTTCATGGCGAAGTCTGGCTCTTCGCTTCGTCGTCTGATGAAGTGAAGAACCTCGGATTCCCGGTTGTCGAAGTGAGGCTCTATGTGTCTGCAGTACAACCTACAGCCAAGTTGGTTCCATTAATAATATCATCTACAGTTAAAAAATATATCAATATTGAACTAATGATAACTTACCAATCTGGTTGCACAGCAAAATCTGTCCCAGATAAAGCTTTTAAAGCTTTCTTGGCTATTTGCGTCGAGAACGCAGTCTCTGGCACCACGTGCTGTCTACTGTAAGGTGGCAGCACCACCACAGCGGTGTAATGATCTAGAACTCGTTTCCAATGATATTCCCTCATTTCAGTATGAACACGTAGACCACCTTCGAAAATATTCTTCCCGTACATAGTCATATTGCCTTTCTCTTTCTCGATGACCAGTGACTTGCGGAACTGGAAATAATTTTCTTTTATCTCGATGCCTACGTGTGATAAAACGTGCCATAGATACTGACGTGTCCGATACGAGCGTAGCATACCTTTAGCCAATCACCGGGGTAGTGGCGAGGAGGGTGATCGATAGCTGGCTGCTCGAGGTCTATGATATCGACTGTTCTGTAGCCAGGCTTTAAAATGTCTCCATTGAACTGTTGGATCAGAAGTAGAAGCACATCGGGAGTAGGTATACCTATCTAAAATTTTGATATTGGTTCTAAAACATACAACAATATATATTTCCAGCTGACCAGTCTGAATTTGGAACTACTCAAATGGCCTTAGTTATAAAAACCCCTCAACATGAACACAGCCTGAACACTAATTTAGATTGGCCCTGTTACTATTTATCTTACAAAAAGGGATGGCACTGCCTCGCTTCTGCAGTGCATCTGCCATGTTTGAGGAAACTTAATGGTTTCCATACTATCATCCACAAGAAAACTCCCGCACTGCTCAGCAGATTGCGGGGCAGCACCAATAGCATTTTGCAGGTCATATCGTACAGATATGATCTGCCTATTATGAAATCTTTCATTCGTGTTCTAGTCTAGTGGTAACACATGAGACTGTTGGACTGGAGCGCGAATGAAAGGTCATAAACATTCACACTAACCTAGAAATAAGACTTACATACCTACTGACACCAAATGGACTTATTTATAATGTGTCCGACTTAATAAATGAATTATAATTATTGTTATTATTATTTTAAACAGTGTTAATCACTGTCTTTTGACAGGAGTTGAGAGACATTTCTAAGTAGAGTAAATGTTTATTGGGATTTCTATGAATAAATTATATTGAATTGACCGACTAATTGCCTGAATTAAATACTAACCGTCGGTTTGATGTTATCGTGCAGAACAATGTTGCCGCGATGGTCAATGAGGAATAGAGAGCCACCTCCTCCTATCTAAAACATAACAGTGTTTAGTTTTCAAAGCTTGGATATTATATAGCCTGAAAACTGAATGGTTACCCAAAGTCTATCCAAATTGCCTACATTATCGCGCATTCAATTCCATCATCACTTATTTTTGAAGTAACTTTGGTTTATCATTGCCTATCTTACAATAGGTAGCGTACTGTAGTGTATAGAATAAATTGGTATGCAAATGTTTTGTTCATACAGTGTTATCTAAATCCCGCCCGGATTAGCGATATGATTTGCTTTGGGCGAAATATCGACTTAGCGATAAGAGGTTTATGAGTACGACCGATTTATGTGGCTAATCCTACTTCATATACTTATTATACATGATTTTCTGGACATATTCATTTCCAGGATTTACTTAATAAATAAATAAGTAAGCAGAGCTTGTGGGTACTACATGACTGATATACTTACATATTTTTTTTTGAAATATATACATATTATACATAGAGAAACACCTAGACCCGAGATAAATACATGCAGATCATGTAAACATTTGTCCCGCGGCGGGAATCGAACCCACAACCTTCTGCGTTTCAGTCGGGCCTTCGCCCTCTCAGTGTGGTCGTCGAAAACCACGTGATTGTTGCCTGATTTATCTAGTCTTGGTCACGTAGATCAGCTCATTATTGTAGTATGGCGTTGTTAGTTAGAATATGCTTTCACCGCTGAAACTGAAACTGAAGCTGAAACACTGGTTTACAATAACTAGAGACACGATAAGAAAAGGATTTAAAATGTATTGATTCTCAGAACATACCTGATGATACGGCAACATCAGTTTCATATGGTCAATTGGTATATCAACACCCGCCACTCCCAACAGGCGATTGACTGGGTACTGCAAGACAATGACAATATTATTTTCGCCTTCCAACAATGTTCCGTCAAGAAAGAGAATTCTGGATTACCGTTCTTGTAGAGTTCCTTTGTTTTTCCTGTAATTAAATTGTTAAAATTAGTTGATTGTTGCATAGGTTTTCGTTTAGTCATTCCATTTTGTATTATTTCAAAAAATAGAATCCTCTTTTTTTCATATTTGTTTCATAAAAAATTACCAATTGCATTGAATTGAGATCAGAATCGGGTTTTACAGGGAACGAGCCTACTATTTATAACCTTACCTCGTCAAGAACTTTTGTAATATTCTGAAAATAAAATAATGACATTAAAATATCAGAAATTCCACATGGGCAATTATCATGTCATGGTTATGATCATCAACGAAACTTACTTCGACTGTAGTGTTTTCGAATACAGGAACAGATACACTTATTTGCAGTCGATAGTGGACGTCGTCTTCTTCGTAGTAAAATCCAAACTTGTCCTGCATATGAAAAAAAATCAAAGAACACCATAGAAACACTTAGATATAAGCAAATTAATCTTGATGAACAATGATTCATCAGAATTGTAAGCTAATAGAGATATACTGCCAATTTGAATAAGGAATTATTTACTTTATGTAATAATTATGCTATGGTTTTTTCCTTACAAGGCTTTCTTGATGATCGTGATCTTTGTTAAGCTGCTCAGGGCTTAGCAGTTTTTTTTTATCTTTTCTTAATTGCCGGTATCTGTAAATTTGTTCAGCATGCTCTTTGTCTTTCCACTGCTGCTCGCCTCTTCTCGGGTCCTGAAATACGACAGGAGGTTCAAAGGCAAAGCGTGCTTATAATGCGAAACATATAAAATGTATTGGATATAAAGCACGCTGCCCACTTTAAGTAATGCAAACCATGATGATTCTAAGCCTATGATACTATCTTGGTTTAATCTTTTTGAAAACCACCAAGAAAAGTGTTTTTCTATTATTCCTGACACGATATCGCGACTTCGGTACCTATTGAGGGGTTAAACTATGCATTACTCTGACCACTACGGTAAGGATCTACTAGCTTGATTTGTTTTTGTCCATTTACCTCAACATGAGCATACATATCGCTAAAGACTCTCAGCCGTTCTTTCCTCTGCGCTACGAGTGGGCGCTCCATGATCCGCAGGATCCTCATGACCTGTTCAGTGACGTCAGCGTGCGTAATGAATTCTGCGTAGTATCCGTCTCGATCACACGACATAGAGTCTGCGTTCTCGCGTGTGCTATCCCGCAATCCATTCGGGTCGTGAAGCCATAGGTTGAAGAGTCTACACAAGAATGCTATATTATTCATCAACTACACCCACAATGTTACATTTGGAATACTACGATGCATGAAGTCAATTTCAATACAATTTATTTCAGAGGTTGGTAAAGTATCAGGCTTAAAGTTTACCTACCTTATCCGTCCAAAAGGATCAAGATGGCGCAGGAGCAGGGTATGGTTCTCTTCCATACTATCAGTCAATATCACAATTGCTTGCTGGCATGACGGTGGACGATCGTGCGAACCATGCTGTCGTTGCAACAACCGAACTGCGCTCTCTAGGATATCGGGCATCCAGGTCTCATTATGCATGTCATATGGTTGCATAGCTGCCATCATTGCTGCTGAGTTAACATGGTTTGCCTGGCCACATCGAAAAAACAACAAATAATGTAAATCTTTACATGTACTGCCGAATTCGTGAAAAGGTTTTACGAATCATTTAATGATAATGATGAATTTATTAATCTGTCTATCATTAATCTACCTATTTATCAAAGTCACCAGGGCCATGACAGCCGTGACAACGATCTACGGGTGGTTTACGAACTCTACACCAAAGGTAAACTACAAAAGGCACCCGAAGCAAAACGCCTGCTGAATAATAATCTCACCGGCACAAGTCTATCATTAAAGCAGCTAATTGGCGATTCTATCTGTACATTGAACCGCAAAACATTCACTTGGTCGTCATCTGTCAGCGCGCTCAGCATCGCCAGCGTGAACTGTTCCGCCACGTACTCGTTCACTGATTTGTTCATGGAACCTGACGCATCTATTAGGATCAGGACATCTCTTGGCGCGCCTTCGGCACTCACGTACCAGGGCCGCAGTCGGCAGTCGTACACGTCGTTGTCGGTCGAAAAACCTGTCTTGAAATTGTCGTTCCACAAGCTTGCTAAGGACAAATTGTATAGCAGTCATTAATAAATAAACTCATAAACAACAACAACTGAACATCAGAATGGACTGCGCTAGAAGCTATTTTTACTAGTGTGTTATGTCATTTAAATATTTTCTTACCAGGATAGTGCCTCATGAAACCTTTTGCGCTGCAAAAGTATTGGAAGTCAATTGTAGAGTCTTGGGCGTAGTTTTTTTGGAACGTAGAAAGCAATCCTTCTGACCAAGCAATGTGGGGCAAAACACGCCATTCTATGGGAAAGAAAGTTTTTTTATTTATTTAAGTACTTAGATACATACGTACTCAACATAAAACTTACACGTTAAAGAGCCTGGTTCAAATTAAATTGGAAAATTCGGTTCTTAATTATTTAGATATGTATAAATTAACAGATTTGCCGTTCTGGCAGTTTATCACATTCTCGATTCACTTTGAACAAAGTCACTCTGAATTTCGTTTATTTATTTATTTATTTATTGGAAAACCAACTGCTTGTTTAAACAGAATATAACAGTAGCATAAAACAAGAAAGCCAGAAACATGTTTTCACGTATAACATTATCAAAAATGACATGAAATGAGGAGCATGTGCCTAACACATGCTCCTTTCGTATACTTACCTACTATCGTAAGGACAACTTGACCAACAAAACGGTTGCTGAAGGATGTGTTTTATATTTTTCATTTTTCTTTATTGAACTAGATTTAAAAATTAATAAAAAAAAAAACTAAATTTACTGTAAATTGGTCAGTGAATGAAGGCTTTTATTATTATTAATATTATTATTATTGATGTTTGACTGTTTTGATGTGTTTGATTGTTTGATTGTTACTCAATCACGCTTTGCTAAATCGATGAAACTTGGGCTAGATATCCTGGACCTGGATTAAATATAGAATATTATACATGCTCTTTTTTATCTACGTATTATGCGGAAAAAAACGGCGGGCAACAGCTAGTATCAAACAAACGCTGGGAATGAGTTTATTACCACAAGGGAACACTTCAGCAGAAACATGCACACTGGTTTTCTCAAAAGAAACGGCAGTGTCGAAGTGCCAGCTCGGTTCCAGTTTGATCTTCTGCACGCCTATGCATTTCGGCAATGTTTCACCTTTTTCAGCGTCCATGGAATCCCACATCTGTTTGGTTTGATCCAAGTTCTAGAAAAAGTATTAAATATGAGGAATATAATTACGTTTTAAAAACTAAAAAGAAAACCGACTCCATTGGATACAATTTGAGACCATAAAATTATTTTATTTTGACATATTTAGAGGAAAGTAGATGTATTTTGTTTATATATGTCGGAG